>OX387226.1:6468200-7718200 GCA_947561695.1 Tyria jacobaeae | reverse complement strand
AAGCTTGGTGTGCTAAACAGATCGAGACAGTATTTTACTCCGGCCCACCGCCTGCAACTTTATAAGGCGCAGGTTCGGCCGCACATGGAATACTGTTCTCATCTCTATGCAGGTGCACCCCAGTACCAACTTCTGCCTCTTGACCGCATTCAACGGAGAGCGACTCGCATCATCGACTGCCAAGATATTTCTGATCGACTTGACACCTTGGCGTTGCGTAGAGATGTATCTTCACTCTGCATCCTCTATCGCTTGTATCATGGGGAGTGTTCAGAGGAATTGTTCGGACTTATACCGGCTGCTGGTTTCCGCCATCGTCCTACGCGACAAAATATCCATCCCCATCACCTGGACGATTGGCACTCCACCACTGTGCGCTTCTCGAGAAGCTTTTTGCCTCGCACAACCAGCTTATGGAACAAATTGTCGCCTGCCGTATTTCCGAACCGATACGACCTTCAAACCTTCAAGAAGAGAGCGTACCTCTACCTAAAAGGCCGGCAACGCACTTGTGACTCTTGAGTTGCGGGTGTCCATGGGCGGCGGTAGTCACTTACCATCAGGTGACCCGTCTGCTCGTTTGCCCCCTATCGCATAAAAAAAAAAAAAAAAAAAAAAAAAAAAAAAAAAAAAAAAATATATGCATTCGTTTTTGGTTGCATTTTAATAAAATATATTTTCCTGTTTTAGCTTACTAGTACTAATGGTTTCTCTAGTGTATTAGCAGAAAATCATTTTAATGGTTTAACGGTTTTTTTCGAGGCGTTTTTTACCACCCCATTGTGCTGTTGCAAAGATAAGGAATTTATGGGGCTAAGAAATCTAGTGATATTTGTCAAGTGCTGAGCATATTTTTTTGTTTGTGGACTTCTGGTTAACAAAAGAGTGCGGTAAAATATAATTTGCTGGTGGCAGCCAATAATTTTGAAGAAACATACATCTCGTTAAATAATCTATAGTATATATATGTATATATATGTATATATAAAAGATTTTTCCTTGTAACTATTAATGGCAAGACCACCATGGGAAAATTCTTTAGTGCCAATCTTATGGATTGTTTTAAGGAATGCAAATTATCATGGCGTTTAGATCATGACATACTCTCTAAAACCGACCATTTATCATAATTTATGACTGTATGTAAACCAAAGGAGACATTGAATGAGCTTCATATATTTTTAATCCTTTTAAAATATTATCCTACGGGTCAAGATCGGGACTAGATGACGGCCAGCCTTCAGTTCTGATGATCCTTGGTTATGGAACATGATGTTGTTAAAAGGCTTAACCGCCTTCTTAAGAATCGTATCTTGATACACTTGTGAAAATGTTTTGACACCTTTTTCACATAAATATGGCTCAGTCACTCGACACTGTCCACCACCACCTTGAGACAGCAAAGCCGGCCTTGCTCTTTTTAACCGAGACGCAGATATCATCTCCAGCGGACACATCCTACCTCTGCTACCCTGGGTACGGACTGGAACACTCCTTTGTTCCTAAGGCTGGTGTATGCGTGTACGTTAGAGATGATATCACTTCTCGCCGCCTCGGCAATCTTGAAGGTAGGGACCTCTCCATCTTATGGCTACGTGTAGACTGCGACGACCATCCCCGCATCTACCTATGCCTCTACAGGTCCCATAGCGGTGATGCCGAAACGGACCGACTCATCGACCACGTCCAAATGGCTACAGACTCAGTGCTCCAGCAGGTCCCATCCGCAGAGATCGTGATTCTTGGCGACTTTAACGCCCATCACGCCGAATGGCTTGGTTCGCGCAAAACCGATCATGCGGGAAGATCTGTTCACGATTTCGCCTTGGCATATGGCTTGACGCAGCTGGTAGCAACGCCTACGCGAATCCCAGATGCAGAAAGCCACGTGCCTTCACTGTTGGATCTTCTGCTGACCTCACATCCTGACGGCTACAAAGTATCCGTTGAGGCCCCTCTTGGCTCTTCGGACCATTGCCTGATTAGGAGTATAGTGCCACTCGTTCACTCGCTGCGGCCGCGAGTTACAGGCAGTCGCCGCGTATGGCACTATAGGTCAGCAGACTGGGATGGAATGCGAACATTCTTTGCATCCTACCCATGGAGGCAGGTTTGCTTCTCGCCGGATGATCCCAATGTCGTTGCTGACTCTGTCGCGGATGTTGTGCTTCAGGGTATGGAACTTTTCATTCCATTCTCCCTGATTCCCACAGGTGGCAAGTCCCAGCCTTGGTTTGGTCGAACCTGCAAAGCGGCGTCCCGCCGAAAGCAGGAATGTTACCAAGCATGGGCTAATGCAGCGACAGCACGGGATGAAAAGACCAGCACATTAAAGAAGCAATTTAACTTTGCCTCCAGGTCCCTCAAAAGAGTAATTGCTTCGGCGAAGTCGGCTCACATCGGCAGAATTGGCGAGAGACTAGTTAGTCTCCCCTCCGGAACTCGTGCATTCTGGTCTCTTGCCAAAGCTGTCCAGGGGAACTTTTGTAAGCCATCCCTTCCACCTCTGCGCATAGGAGATAATTCGTTGGCCCACGACGCTAAAGAAAAAGCCGATCTTCTGGGCAAACTCTTTGCGTCCAACTCGACCCTGGACGACGGGGGAAACGCACCGCCGACCATACCGCAGTGCGAGACCCGCATGCCGGAAGTCCGGTTTACACAAAGGGCAGTGCGTAAAGCGCTTCTTTCCCTCGACGTTCATAAGTCGAGTGGGCCCGATAGAATCTCTCCTATCGTGCTGAAGACGTGTGCTCCAGAGTTAGCACCGGTTTTAACGCGCCTTTATCGGCTTTCTTACTCTCTTGGCGTAGTCCCGAACTCATGGAAGACAGCTCTAGTGCACCCAATCCCTAAAAAAGGAGATCGCTCGGATCCGTCCAACTACAGACCCATAGCCATCACCTCCTTGTTCTCAAAGATAATGGAATCCATTGTTAACTGCCAGCTCCTCCGGTACTTAGAAGACCACCAGCTCCTCAATGATCGACAATACGGCTTCCGTCAGGGTCGTTCAGCTGGTGATCTTCTCGTATACTTGACTCACCGGTGGGCACAGGCGATCGAGACCAAGGGGGAAGCGTTGGCCGTTAGTTTGGACGTGGCGAAGGCCTTCGATCGGGTCTGGCACAAAGCGCTCCTTGCGAAGCTTCCTTCCTATGGGCTTCCCGAGAAACTGTGCAATTGGCTCACCAGTTTCCTTACAGACAGAAGCATCAAGGTCGTTGTTGACGGTGCATGCTCCGACTCCAAGTCTGTTAATTCTGGTGTCCCACAAGGCTGTGTGCTATCACCCACGCTGTTTCTTCTGCATATCAACGACATGCTGCAGATTAGCAGCATCCATTGCTATGCAGACGATAGCACGAGTGATGCCCTTTACACCGGCCGCGCTAACATTTCTCGGGTAAACGTCATCGAAAGCCGATCCAAACTTGTGTCTGAAATCGAAACTTCTTTATCTAAAGTTTCAGATTGGGGTCGACTTAACCTAGTCCAATTTAACCCCACGAAGACACAGGTTTGCGCGTTCACCGCTAAAAAGATGCCATTGGTCGTATCACCTCAATTTGAGAGCACTTCCCTAACTGCATCAGCCAGTATCGGAATCCTTGGCGTCGATATATCAAGCGAAGTCCAGTTTCGCGGTCACTTAGAGAGTAAGGCCATATTAGCCTCGAAGAAGCTTGGTGTGCTAAACAGATCGAGACAGTATTTTACTCCGGCCCACCGCCTGCAACTTTATAAGGCGCAGGTTCGGCCGCACATGGAATACTGTTCTCATCTCTATGCAGGTGCACCCCAGTACCAACTTCTGCCTCTTGACCGCATTCAACGGAGAGCGACTCGCATCATCGACTGCCAAGATATTTCTGATCGACTTGACACCTTGGCGTTGCGTAGAGATGTATCTTCACTCTGCATCCTCTATCGCTTGTATCATGGGGAGTGTTCAGAGGAATTGTTCGGACTTATAACGGCTGCTGGTTTCCGCCATCGTCCTACGCGACAAAATATCCATCCCCATCACCTGGATGATTGGCACTCCACCACTGTGCGCTTCTCGAGAAGCTTTTTGCCTCGCACAACCAGCTTATGGAACAAATTGTCGCCTGCCGTATTTCCGAACCGATACGACCTTCAAACCTTCAAGAAGAGAGCGTACCTCTACCTAAAAGGCCGGCAACGCACTTGTGACTCTTGAGTTGCGGGTGTCCATGGGCGGCGGTAGTCACTTACCATCAGGTGACCCGTCTGCTCGTTTGCCCCCTATCGCATAAAAAAAAAAAAAAAAAAAAAAAAGTCACACCTTGTTTTTTTTTTTAAACCTTGATACATAACACCCCACCAACCCATCACTGAAGTCAGATAATGCCCACGTTGTACTCGAATGACTTATTGAGAAGCTTCTATAGAACTTTGAGCATAAACTGGTTTATTCGGCTTGTTAAAATAATGCTCAATACCTAGTAAAAAAAAATCTCGTCCGTATTTTTTTGTGACCTCATTTTCCAAACTGCTTAAGTTGTTTTAGTGTTAACACCCTATTAATTTTTAAATTATCAGTTATAATGATCAGTAATTCTGTTATAAGCTGTAATCTTTTAAAATACGCGACATGGTTCTAGGAGCTATATTCATTTTCCGAGTTAAAATCTTAAAAAAGGCAGATTCCAAATTCAAATCTAATATTATTGTTTTTTTAATTGTAACAGTATTATTGCCAGTCTAAGGCTATATATACATATTTATTCTTGAAGTTAAGTGAAGTCCACTGAAGAAAAAAATGCATTTCATTCATGTCCTCCTCTTTCATACAACGTATCATTTACAAGTACATATCAACAGGCCGTCTTGTAATCGTAAGCTTTTTCTTGGTCTCAACCGTCAACATTAGCAAGAACCCATTGTTTACTTTTAATAATATTACTTACCTCGTAATAGCCTACAATAATGGATGAAGGACATAAATTCAGAAAGATTTCTGTAGCAAAAAATAAATTGACAAGCAATAGTAATAAAATTATACGGACGATACGATGATATGGGTGAGGGAGGAGGGGAGAGTTGAGGGAGTGGAAAGGGGATTGAAGGTAGGGGAAAACGAGAAGTGGGATGAAGGGAGAAGCAAAGGCCCCTCATGCCTAATGAAAAAGAAGGGGTGGGATGGGAAAGGGAAAAGAGGAGAGGGAGTCGGGCCTTCGATACCCTCCCGCACTTGGTAATACAAGGCAAGCATTGTTTGTAGGTTTTGTGAGAGGCCGTGGTAATGTTTTCTGTGAGCCCGTAGTATGTGACTCCCTGTGAAAAACAGCTCAAAATCGGATATCCACTTTTTACACCATTTTTCCAATGTTTAAAAAAAAATGAATTTGCACGGGGCAACACTTTGTGTAGTCCTCAAATTGTTGTTCTGAGTCTGGGTGTTCTTTGTGTCCCTTGCATCCCCGAGTTCTTTAAAAAAAAATGTACGATTATTATCTATATTTTCATTAACAAGTAAATATTAACATCTCGTCTCGTAACCGTAAACTTTCTCTAGATCTCTCCCTCTTCAATATTACCCAAGAACCCGCTCCGTAATTTGACCTTATCCATTAATTAATAATAAAAAAACTTTCTCCTAGTACCTAGTAGTTCGTACCTAACCTAGGGAACATCACTAAAGACCGACCGCTTGACAGTGGCTGTTTACACTAAATTTATAAAAAGAAAGTAATTGTACCTAATTGTATTTCTTATGAAAAAGATCTTCCTTATGATAGAAAATTAGAAATACTAACTTAATTAGTTATTAAACTGTGGTGATAATTAATTTGCCGAAAATAGATCGAAGTGGCGTGCAATGGGAGAGGCCTATGTCCAGCAGTGGACTGCGATAGGCTGATGATGATGAAGTATTTCATTTTGAGCCGAGATGCTTATATGCGTTGCTTAGAAATAAAATTCTTTGAACAGTACACTCGAAAGAGATACGAATCTAAATAATCTGGCAACATCGCATTTAAGCGTACCAAGGCACCGGACTTCAAAACGTGGTCACATAAATAGAATGTGATCAATATATCAATATATGGAGGAAGCACAGCCTACAGCAACGTGGATTGGAGGTCATAAATGCTTAGGTACAACTGCGAGAAGAATATTGCGGCAAATAATATAAATAAAATAAAAAATAAATAAATAGAAGAGCTTTTTATTTCTTCCAGAAAATGCTAGCTTACAAAGTTAATTAGTTTTGTTAGTATCAAAAGATTAGTAGTTTATTATTATAATAGTTAGTAGTTTATGGTTTTATACAAAGAGAATTTTAGATACGTTAGTATTATAGTGACATTATTCTGCAAAAACCCCTCTGCGGGTAAAGGCCTCTTTCAAATTGAGCCATTTTCTTTGGATTGCCCTGTTTGTATCCAGTTTGGAACCGCTAAACGGTTAATTTCATCTTCCATCTTGCCCACTGGTCCCCTCCATACTGTCACTTTTGTCCACCTTTGATTTTTCAGGCGTGCTATGTGTTCGGCCCATTTCCATTTTGATGCACGAGCTTATGCTAAACCATCTGCTTTTGTGATTTTGCGCATTTTTGTATGACTTATTCTATTTATTATTTTAATGCTTAGTATACTACGTTCCATTCCTCGTTGGCACGTTAAAATTTTATTTATGATATTTTTGTTAAACTTCCATGTCTGACAAGCAATGGTCAGGCATGGTCAGCATCATGGTATAAGATCAAGAATTCATAACCTTAGTCTTCATCAGTTTTGTTGGCACGTTGCCCTTGAATATTTCTTTACAGCTCCAGTACTTATTCCATGTTAACTGGGTCCTGTGCTCAATCTCCGGGTAGTTGTTTAGTCTGTCGAAGCTTACTTGCTTTCGTCGGTAAATGTATTTTGCGGTATATTAGAGCGGTTTGTTGTAGACGTATTCGTCGCCTTCGTGCTGTTGGTCATTATCATGGTGTTAGAGGTTCATTTCTAGCCCTGGGAGCTTGCTAGCTTTATTTAGTGATTTTACTCTGTGCTGTAGTTATAAATATAGGAAAATGAAATACCTTACAAGACAGAAATCATAAAACTAAGCAACATTTACATAGAAATATAAATGTGTGTAATGCAATGTGAGCTTCGTAAATGTGATGAAAGTTATAAAAATGTTGATCGATACTGAAAAAATTACGTTCGTTGAATTAGATCAAAATTCTAACCAGGTTATTTTATGATCCTTAAGTAGGCCTTAAGAATGAGCAAGACACTCAGCTTTCATTATCATTATAAAAAGAAGTACTTAAAGTAGTAGTAGCAAGTAGTTTGGCAAAAATCGGCCGTCAGAGACAATGACAGCAGATGTAAAAATAAAATCTAAAAAACAATATAATAATGCAATGATATGAACCTTAGGAATGATAAAATGGCAATTTTTACTTATATTACACAAGAGTTATTTTCATCACGGTTACTAAACTGATTTTTTAATGCATAAAAGTACTACTCATGAAAGTTCAGTTGCAAAATAAAAAAATAGACAAAAGAAAATAGGAAAAAAACGGAAAATTTAAAAATACAGCTTATTTTTTATTTTATAAGTTGGTCAGATCGAAAATTCTCTAAAGTTCAGAAAGAAATTCATAACTCGAAAACCATGAGAAGGTGCGGAACACATATCGGATTGGTTCGGAAACGCTACGATACGAGGGACCTATTTTTTTTTATTTGGACTTCAATGTTCTGGGCTCTGTATATAGAAAACTATTCTGGTGTTTATCAATTCCAAATCTTATTTATCAAATTTCAATGTATAAACAGAGTATGTGCGATAGCACTGTATAAACAGAGATAGTGATAGTAAAATAAGTAAAAGAATAATCACTCCTATTATGTTTGGCAAAATAAACATGCACAATACCTGTTACCTTAACACAATATTTGCATAGGTACAATCAAAATCACCTTTAAAACACTCGTAAAAAAACCTTTGAAACCTTCGGTGATTTTTCATGAAAATACCACTTACCTGCGAAATAAGTAGCTGCCGAAGCAAAAAAAGACTTATTAACATTTCTTAAACATGAAAATATTATAGTCAAAGAATGACCCTAGGTAATAAAAACAAATTACTCTTGAAACTGGATTCACTCTCGTACACGCAAGCGAAACTAGCCACGACCAGTTTATAAGTAAACCAAATATGGCAACTATCCTTTTAACATGAATACATTGTATGTGAACTTTCGAAGCGAACGACTTTACTGAATTGCTGACTTGGCTTATTGCTATGACTTTGAATTTGTTAACTTGCTTGCAAAGCCAATCAAGTGATTTAAATTTTTTGAATCCAATTCGTAAGTTACTTGCGTCAGTGTCTTACCTCTGGACATCCCACAAAGTTCATTGCTAATTCATACTCGGCTTTGGTGATTTGGCTTTTTAGTCTGTCAGTAATCACTGCCTGTTTTAAAAATACTAGTCAAGGCACACTACCTGTTACTATAGGATGTTAATAAGTAACAATTTTTCCACTACCTATTATGTCACTATATCACTGTATCCCTGTTCTATCAAAACTTATTTATGAATAATATGTCCCTTATGTTCTGGTGTAGGTATACATTCAGTTAGTAGTAAGAATTTTTTAAATAAATTAATGTATAATGTGCACCACACTGACCTCATATTACATACCCACAGTTGCAAGATGACAATTTGCAATAGAGCAGGAGGGCCGCGAATTTTTTTTTCTCTTTAAAAAGACAGCTCCATGAATTATTCCTGTGTCACAAAGACTTCACCAAGATAAGCAACGGCCGCAAGGAACATCCAGTCTCAGGACAATTATTTGAAGACTGCACAATTTTTTGTCGTATTTAGGCATCAAGCCCACAACTTCTTCGCAGCTATCAGGGTCACTTACCACTAGACCAACAGGTCAGCCAAAATGTGTAAACTGCACTGACGTTATAAATCATATGGACTTGATAAACCTACACGAAAAACGTGGATACCTACACTTTATATTGGAAGATAAAATGGGGGCTAATAGAGAAGCCCATATGGATATTTCTCTACAATAACATTGATAAAAGATTGTGAGAATGTTTTCATATTATCATGGTGCAATATCAATGGTAAGGTATTTTTAACACACTTTCTTTCTCGTTTTATTAGAGAAAAAGATATCAGTAGCCTAAATTAAGTTTACTTTGTGCACAACCACAGAACATATGTGGGGTGTAATTTCAAAACCCCCTATAATGATTTCGGACACATTTACATATTTTTACATAAAAATAAAGTGTAAAATTTTACTATTAATACATTTATACGTTGACTTTCATAACCCACTTCAATATACAGCAAAATCAATCTAAAAAGTAATGTTAGTTTCAAATTCAGCTATAACGTCCTACGTCACAATCCAAATCCTCTAAAATGAAATCGACCAATGACAGCGCGGCATTCTACTCAGATGAATTTTAAAACAATATGGTGATTTTCGTCGTATTGTTTAAAGTTCATCGTGGATTTTAATTGAAATTCATAAGAAATAATGGAGGATTTAGCGCAGTTCATAAAAAAATGCGATCCTAAATATGCTCGGAAACGTTCACGCAATCCACAATCTTGGAAACGAGAACAGGAGCGCCGAAAAAGGTGAGTAAGATATTACCTAAAACTTACTTTGAAAGTTCGTTAAAAAGTTTTATGCAACATGTCGTAGAGCAGGTAATCTCTAGTTACTCTCAGTTTGTAAGAAATGTTTCAGTTTTTTTTGTGAATACTATTAAGTTTTCTTAATCAACATTGATGACTAAAATAACGATGATATTTTACGATGATTTTTTCTATATATCGACTAATCCTCCCTACTGTCTCAGTAGTAGGTATATTAAAAAGGCAGATGAATTTTCATTAATTAACATGTATGTTATGTTTTTTATAGTTTAGGATACAAAACTATGTAAAATAAGACTTTTTTTTAATCAGTCACCGTTGAGTTTGGTTTCTTGAGTAAAATATTGGGTTATAGTTAGAGGGCAGAGGGGTGGGGAGGTTGGTTAATATTCAGGGGCGTAGCTACCGCCGTATTTGCCGTATCAATTATACGGGGCCCCCGGGCCACGGGGGCCCCCAAAGTGTGTAAGGAAAAAGAATAAAAACTTTCTAATTTATTTTATTTTACAAATGACAAAATTCTATAAAGCAATTCCTTTTTTTCCCGCCTTAAGCGTGCGTTCAAAAGTTGGCAACACTACATCGTTATGGCGGGCTGCGGGACTTCCCCGTTTTACTTACTTCATCTTCAACTCAGCGGGGAATCCCCGGTACTTTGCATTGGATGTTAAACCACGGAGTGCAGTGCACTGTTTATTTACGCGCTTTATATAAATGTGCATTACATTGTAATTCAGTACAAACAATATTGTTCTTCTGGTTTAGCAGTATTAGTAACGATTTGTAAAAGAAATGAGTGAAAGAAAAAGAGATTATCCCAGCGGCGCTGAGAAAAGAAAAATTAAACAGAAAAGGGACGAGGTTATAAAAAAAGTGCCCAAAATTTCTTCATTTTTTCAGAGACAAGATACTGTGAGTGATTTAGATTGGAAAGGTAAGTACTACACTACTACCCAACCCATTTATTAGGGGCCCGTAGTGATAAAAAAGGAAATCTTTTAATTTCGGTCTGTCCATCTGTCCGTCACAAAAAGTTGTCTCCCCCCTCGATTTTCACAATTATACTGTTTTTAGGGTTCCGTGCCTTGATTAAAAAAAACAAAATTCTAACTTATCTATAGGATCGATTTGTTTTGTTGTTTGTTTATCAGTCCGTATCGTATCGTTAATTGCGTGTTGAGAACTTCAGATGTGCAGACTCGCTTTCGGGTTCTCGTTTTGTATGGCCACTACACTACGCGCTGCGTTTAAATAGCACGCAGGTGTATAGTAATGCAGGACGGGCTGCAGGTGATTTTGTATCTACTAATAGGTACGAGCACTGAGCAGTGCGTCTGAACTGAACACTCTCTAACTGTGACCCTTAGTAACGTTATTTATTTATATATAACTCTTTTTAGTTTAGTATCAAAGCATTCGTATTTATTTTTTAACAATTACTCGTTTATTTTTAGATTCTTCTGAAGCATGTTCTTCGTCACATATCCATCCGGAAATAGAAGAAAGCCAAGCACATACTTTATCGGATGTCCATCCAGAAATCGAGGAACCCCAAGTCAACGATTCTGATATATCTGCAGATAATGCAGATTGTAATATAATTTCATCAGATAGAGGAAATTTTGGTGACAATTTAACTGAATGCGAACGAAAAATAATTTTTAAATTGGGTCCATTTAAACCACAAGGACCATTTCCAAAAGTTTCAGAAAATAACCGACCTTTTTCAGCTTATTATTATTCATATTTCAATCAGGCAGGCATAAAAATTATAAGACCATGGTTATGTTATTCTAACGTTTTAAACAAACCGTACTGTCACTTCTGTTGGTTATTAGCAGATCGTCAAAACAAATCGTACTCCTCTGCTTGGGTTAACGGTGTTTCGGTTAGAAGCAATTTCACACAAACTATTCTTGACCATGAAAAGTCACAGCAGCATATTAGTGCCTCACTCTCTTATAATAATTGGTTGCAAGGAAATACCATCGATACTCTATTGAAAAGTGAAATCGATAGTAAAATTACATTCTGGAGAGATGTACTGCATCGTATAATTAATGTTATAATTACTTTAGTATCTTGTAATCTACCTTTGAGGGGGCATGATTCTGATTCTGGCAATTTTATGGCAATTTCACGTCTGCTATCTAACTATTATGCAACTTTAAAAGAACTTTTTCTAAAACCGAAAGGTGAAATAAATTATTTAAGCCCTACGATTCAAAACGAAATTATTAGTTTGCTTGGTACTAACGTTAGGAACAGTATTATCTCAGAAATTAAAAAAGCTCCATTTCTGACAATAATTCTGGATACAACACAAGACTTGTCAAAAATTGACCAACTATCTGTAGTTTTTCGATATATCTCGGTTACAGAAAATGATGATAATGTGCCTAAAGAAATAAAAATCTGTGAGTCCTTTTTAGGATTCATAGCAGTAACCGATTGCAGTGCTGCAGGTCTGAAAACTGTCATTTTAAATTTGACTAAAGAATATGGAATTGATTTGACTAAATGTAGAGGACAGGGATACGATGGAGCAAATGTTATGTCGGGTGTGTATGGAGGATTACAAACCCTAATAAAAGAGCATGCTCCAAATGCCGATTATGTTCATTGTGCTGCGCACGCTTTAAACTTGGTTTTGAACGATGCTGCGAGACATGTTCGTGAAGTATCGACTTTTTTCGATAATTTAGAAAAAATATATACTTTTTTTGGCAATAGTATAAAACGCTGGGCTATGCTAAGTGACGATTCATCTGAAAAATATTTGATTACCCTTAAAAAGGTATGTCCTACCAGATGGTCTTCTAGGAAGATGAACGTGAAGAATGTAAAAGTATAATTAATATTTTAGAGAGTTTTGATTTCTTAGTGCTCGTTACATTTTTTTCTTCACTATTTGAAATTATTAATCCTGTTTCTAAAGCTCTACAGCATGAAAATAATGACTTACAGAAATCTAGTATTTTATTAAGTAATCTTTTAAATAGACTGTGCCAATTAAGAAATCAGAATTCATTTAATAGTTTGCTAAATGAATCCAAAGATTTAGCAAAAAAGTGGGGGGTAACAACTGTTTTTAAAAACAGTAGGCGAAAGATAACGAAGCGTTTTTTTGATGAGTTATCACAAGATGAGAGAATTTCCGACCCGGAATCCTATTTCAAAGTCAATGTATACTATTGCTGTTTAGATATATTAATTTCTCAAACTAAAGAAAGATTTCAGAGCCTTTGCAACCTGAGTAGTATATTCGAAATATTACAACCGGAGAAACTCCTATCTTCTTCAAGCGAAGAGATATTAAACGCTTCCGGAAAACTGTCTGCTAAATACAGTAAAGACATCTCACTTAATCTTTGTGACCAATTAAAGGCTCTAAAAACATGCTTAAATTCTGAAATTAAAAAAAATTATTCCATTAAAGAACTCATTGAATTATTGCTAGTAAAATTCAATAGTCTTGCATCCAGTTTTCCCGAGGTAATCACAGCATGCTTTTTATTCTTGACCCTTCCAGTTACAACCGCAACGGCAGAAAGAAGTTTTTCAAAATTAAAACTAATAAAAAATTACTTAAGAACTTCGATGGGACAAGAACGGCTGTCAGACATCTCACTATTGTCCATAGAGGCAGAAACTTTAGAAAAACTAAAATCATCATCAGCCATAAATGATTTAATAAATCAGTTTGCCGATAAAAAGGCAAGGAGAGTGAATATTTAAAATTCGATTTTTATTTGTAAAATGGGTAAATTATGTGATAAATAAATATTACTTCTCACAATATTTTTTTTCTTTTGTGAAAAATCTTTACCTCCATATAAGGGCCTCCAAAAAAATTTTTATACGGGGCCCCGACAAGGCACGCTACGCCACTGTTAATATTAGTATTTTTTTCGTTATTATTGTTTAACAATTATTTTAATTCCTGTAGATCTCTTCGCTACGATGTTTTCGGTTTTAGTACAAGTAAGGAAAAATCGTTCACTCCTTATGAATGGAAACTGCCAGTATGACGTTGAGTTTTTCACGGGCTCATAAGTGGCTTTCCAATCGTTGCCCTCAGTGTCTTCGGAGAGAAAAAAAATCACTTCTTTGGTTTTAATGTCCTCCCATTTTTTTGCAAAGGTTGGGAGGTATGAGTGTCTTACCACTGTTTTTTTTTTAACATTGCGACCTGTTTCCAATTCCCAAGGGTACTAATTATTCCCGTATTGTTTTTTGTGCGGAGCATCCACAACAAGCCATTTTAAGATCTTTACGTGGTCTAATATGGTTACTTGAGTTACATAAGTCTGTGGCTCCTCTTTTCTATTATAGTATATGTATATATCTTTCTATCATTTCTCTTAGTTCAAATTTTTATTGAGTTAATGCTTAATTTTTGTTTTAGATATGAATCAAAATCACTCCCAAAGTTTCCTTCCTGTGGTCATAATCAAAAGGCTTTTCGCTGCGACCTTGTTACTAATCAAGATATCCGGAAATTTCACACACATTTTTATAAATGTAAAACAAAACTCGATCAAGATAATTTTTTGTTAAGATACTGTCGTGTTAATGAACCCAAAAAAAAAACAGTTTCAAAAGTAAGAGAAAATTGACCATCAAATACAGTGTTCCAACCAATAGAGGCAGTCAAAAACCTGTGTGTCAAAAAAATTTTTGAACGCGTTACAGATAAAAAAAGATCGGGTTCAGGGGGTGATGAACCGTTCTTACTTTAGTGGTTCGCCTTTAAAAGAAAATAGAGGAGGAGACCGAAAGAGTGTACAATATGAAGCGAAGAGACTGTCAGTTGAATGGTTCTTGGAAAAGTTTAAAGGCATTGAAAGTCACTATTGTAGATCGCAAACAAACAGAATTTATCTTCCGTCAGGGTTAAATATCCGAAAGATGTGGCGAATGTATAACCAAGAAAGAGATGAGGATTTAAAAGTGAAGCAAATTTTTTTTCGAAAAATTGTGAATACTACATACAACTTTGACGACTAAATGACGGCAAAACTGACTACGGAAAATGTGCAGTCATATTATTGGACTGAGTTGGATCATACTAAAGGCAGCAACCAAATTATATGTGCAGTTTATCACTTTCTACAAGGAATTGTAATAGATCCGCATGTGAAAATATTAAGGATAGTAAGTGATGGATGCTCCGGACAAAACAAAAATACGGGAATGATAAGTAGGCTTGGGAAATGGCTATATAGTGAAGCACCTCGCAGTGTAAAAAAAAATAGAAATGATATTTCCCGTGGTAGGTCATTCTTTCATTCCTCCTGACCATGTATTTGCAAAAATTGAGAAGACACTAAGAACTAAAGAAGTCATTGTTTCTCCCTAACAATACACGGAGGTACTGCAGGAAAATGGAACATGTGTCAATCTGACAACGATACCTGTCTATGATTGAAAGCTGCTTATGAGTCCGTGATAAAACCAACGTCATCCTGGCACTTCCCATTCATGAGGAGTAAAAGATTTTTCCTCACTCGTACTAAAACCGAGAACATCTTGGTACAAGGAGAAGAGACCTACAGGAATGAAATTAATGCCAAAAAAATTATTACCAAGAAAAATAAAAAAATTACGATGATTACCCCTCTGATCATAACCCCCGATATTTTACCTAAAAAAATAAACTCAAAGATGTGACCGATTTACTGCAAAAACATTTCGGTCAAGAATGGAGAAGCTTATCGGAATTAAAATTCTATGTCGATATTGAAAACCAACCTCAAATAACATGCACAGGTGAAAATACTATTAATAGTGACCTTTGTGAGCATGGTTTCGAAGACATAACTGTACATATTTGATTTATTTTTTGAAATAAAATATTTTAATACCAATACATTTTGTTTTTCATCTATTGATTTAATACCTTAGCTACATAACATATAGCATAACATCATCCACCGAGCAGTATAGATAAGATGCAAAACCCTCTACAGTAAGACAGTTGACTTTCAAAATCTGCTAAAATGAAAAGTGACTTGCAAATTCCTCTATAATAAACTTTAATCTTTAATTTTTTTGAAAATGCACTTAAGTATCTAAGATTTTTCACTTGTTTTAGGATTAGCATGAAGTGTCAATCAAATTAATATAATTTATTGCCTTATGAATTATGTTTACTACAACATATTCAAAATAATCTTCTTGTGAAATATTTCTTTAGGATGATTTCGAGGGTTTTGAAATTACACCCCTCATATATAGATGCTAGGTGCACAATAGAATCAATACCATGCATGGTGAGCTATCTGCTGTCATTCTAAATCCAATATGGCTGACTAATTATTTTGTATGCCTATTCATTCCCATCACAGAACATAATTATATACATTATACTCTAGCGAGATTCCCTACTTTTTGTTACTTACCAATAAGTTTCGTGAAGGTAAAGCATGGTCATGTAATGTTACTTTATTCAGTGTCCGGTTGAAACAAGATTCTTGAAAGTGAAGAGAACAAATATGGATTGTTTTTGTTGACATCTTTAAATTTTCACCACCGATTGTTTCCAGCAAATTTCCTTTTTTCCTTTATTAGCAGGCAGCCTTGAAAGTAAAACAAATAATCAATCCGAGCCATAAATTAGCATTATCGATAAATATAAAAATGTCACGCATGCACTACTCTATTCATACAATACAAGAAAATGATTTCATGAATTACAAATATAACTGTTGATTATAGAGGCAAAAACGAAAATTAGTGAATGCTTTACCGTTGAAACTCTTCAACGAATGCAGAATCTTTTGTTTATTATCTAAAGTAAAGTATTAAGAGTAGATATATTAAGATATTACAACTGAAATTAAGTACGTACTGGTGCAGTTAGGTTCGGGTGATTTCCGCTTCTTCTAAGGCCACATCCGATTATATTGCAACTGGGCATCTTAGAATTGACGATTCCCAATACAGAATCGAGTTAAAATGCTCTAACACAGCAAAATTACTTCAATATCCACAATTTTAACCACAGCTCAAAAGCCTTTGACAGTTGACGTACGCCAAACTTTGTTACCAAACAGTGGAGGATAAAATGACGACCCGGCCGCAAATAGGTAGGTATTTCAATGACGATCGGAATGGAGGGTTGCCATTATAGTAACTGTCAAAAACGCTGTTATCCTTTTTCACTTACGCCAAAATTATTAAAGTTAAAAATAAATATTTAGAGTATTTCATGACTTCGGTTTCAATATGCCTCATATTTGTATTACTGTTTTTTCTGTAACCCAATATATCAAGTAACAGTATACATCAGTGGTAAACTGATATTGCTAATAACAACAATAATAGCAATTTATTCAGGTTATTACTATATCCAAATCGCTAAATTATTTCATTTTGATTTATAATTAGTACTAGGTTTTTTATTATTTTATTACAGAATATATATTATAATATTATAAATTTATAATTTCATACTGTAACTTTATATACCTTTTACTTTATAACTTTTCTCTATGATTTCATAGTTGGTCACACTGTTAAGGTATTTGACGTTTTCAAGACTGATTACATTGTTCTTATCTGTACCAATAAATTCTCATTGTTCTAATCTGTTCATTTAAATAAAAAATATTTGACTCGCTCGATTTTAGTGTATTTATGATGACAGTAACTGGTCTAACTTGATTGTGACTGCGAAAATTACGTAAATAGCTGAAGCGAATTGTAATGGACAGATTTGGTGGCGGCGTCGTAGATATGAGTCGGCGCGCTGGGGAGGTTTTGAGGCGTATCAACAGATTCGCCGATGGGCCAATGACCAGAAAGAAATTGGTAATATTGGTACTGGTTGTTATATTTTTAGTTCTGTATGTTGGACCCACTCTCATGAGTTGGCTAGTAGGATCTGAGACGGGTAGCGGTCACCAGAATGTATGTCAAAAGAATTTTATGAGTCCTTTCGAATCATCTCTGAAGGAATACGATGTGTACCTTAGACAAGAATCATCGGCGTCCCTGGCTTCACTCAGTCACAATTATGTGCCATATGTTGGTAACGGTTTACTGGGTATTGCACTAGAACATGATAGTCATTTAAACATCAAGCATGGGAGAACTTTGTCCTTGCCTATGTTTTATCATCCACTATACATTATAGATGATTATGATATGAAAGAATTCACAGTAGCTGACTATAGAAAAGGTATTGTCAATAGATATCAATGCTCTAATTCAGGGTTACAGATATCTTATCAGTATTATGCACACAGGACTATACCTTCATTATTTGTACAGGAGATTTGGATAAATAATCCCACCAATTCTGCTAAAACATTAAAATTATCTACACCTCGAGTGTCTGACTGGCCAACATCAGTTAAACAGACAATAAAATTGCACCAGGGTATAGACATGAAGGAGTATGAAGTGGTAACTGGAATGATACCTATACCTGATAGTGAGAATGTAATAGCTGCCTCAGTGGTGTGCAGGAAAATGAGTAACACAGTCCAAGTGGAAGCTAGAGATGGACTTGATATTCTAATCCTAACAACAGTTCAATATAGTAAGCCTATAACTAAAGCTGAATATGCAAAACAAAAAGATTCTGTTGAGAAAACAGCTATTAATGAAATGGAAAAGGTGATAGCACTAACTGGAGACAGAACTGCATTGAGAGCATTTAGAGACAATCATGCTAGAGTCTGGCAAGGACTGTGGTACACTGGATTCTACATCTCTGACTCTAAAGCAGAAGGTATCATCAATGGTGACAGAATTAATGCTACTATATATGCTATACTCTCTCAAGTAAGAAGCTATGAACATGAAGAGCATATAAAGCCTAATACAAAGTCAGATATTTTACGAACCTTGACTTACTCTGAAGGTTGCTATGAAGGTCACTCAACATTAGATGCATTCAATTTATGGAAACCTTTAAATTCATTGGCAAACTTGAATACAGTAGCCAGTGTATGGTTACTGACTCTGGAAAAACAAGGATGTCATAATCTTTTAAAAGCTGGTGCAAGTGGAGTGAATCAAGCAATGATTTTGAGTTTTGGAAGTTTGCGTTTCAGTAATCAGCATTTAGAGTATAATATACATCCTTCAAAACTACACAGAGACTTCCTATTTCGCCGTGTCAATTATGGTAATATGACTCATGTGAACATTAGTGTAATTTTACAGGAAGATAATAAAGCAGCCATTTTTGTGGCTTTGGATCGCTCAGACAAAACTTACTATGCTTGTGATGGAGGTTGTTTGGACTCACCTGTCCAGTTAGGACCATACCGTAAGTACTTCCCTGTAAAATTGACAGAACCTCTTACAGCTATATTGTATATAACAGCTGACAAGCAGCACATGGAAGATCTAAGGCATGCTATACATGTCAAAGAAGTTGTAGAGGCTCCTGCTCACGAAAATCATGTAATAGCATTACATAAACATGGCCACAGCTTGGGGGGTCTAAACCCCTTATTCTGGATCTCTATAATAGTTCTAATTGTTGTCTTCCATTTATTCTTGTGCAGGATAATCATGAATGAATTTTGTGATAGTGGAGTGAGTTACAGAAGGCTCTACAATAAGCCTTGAGTGTTGATGCCTAAGAAAGATGGTTGCACCATCTTGTCCATTGCCTGACTGATTTGTAGGCTCTTTTGCACAAACAACCAAAATTTATCATTCAGTATATACTGTATGGTTATAACCACTGCGATTCTGATTAGTGTATGAAGGTATCTCCAGTGGTCCCCCATCAGACATTGGTTTTCATAGCTATGAAAAAATCATATATTCTTCTTAATATGATATTGTAATGTACTTACTACTTGTCTAAATTTTGATTAATTTAATGGACACATTCCTTGCATTGAAATTTATTAATTGGATATCAAACATATATGATTGAAGGAATCTAAATAACAGTTATTGCACATTATGCTTCACCAAATTATAGTATTGTATATGTGCAGAAGGTGATGATGCTGGTAATAATGACCTGTGATGTACACAAAAGAAGAATAACAGGACTGCCAGTGGCTAAAATGCTTTAATTACATTCACTGGCAAGCATAACTTGGTTTAATGGCACAATTGTTTATTTATCATATAATTTAACTATGCATAGAGTTATAGTTAAATTTGTCTAAGTGTATGATTTCAAGTATTAATTTGCTTATATAGTTATCAAAATACACTGTATGACTGTACCTATTTATTTATTATCTCTATATTCACAGAAAGTCTGATGTTTTGAGTATTTGATATGAGCTTGATTAATCATATACCGGCATATACATATGTATTTTTCTTTACATTTAATCTTACACAACCCTGATTTACGAATATCTAGTATGTATATGTTATTGATGACATACTTGTCAGTCTGTTAATGCTTCAATATTAATAGTAATTCACAGTTGGCAGAAACTGAAGACTCGAATATTATATTTATAATATTTGATGTCCTGATAAAACTGACATTGGACTTGTAAGCATAAAGAAAAATCTAATGATGCTAATTGTCTTTTGCTTCTTGACATCAGAGTAATAAGATAGCACTAAGATAGCCACAGCCACTGTAGTGATATAAGACTGTAATTGGGTTAAGCAATGCAAATTTGTCTAAGTTCCTTTACATTGGTACTCTGTGGTATAAACTTTATTTTTATACTGTGAATAAGTAATAAGTCAGCTATAGTTTATCTCTTCTATTCTACATATTAGAATAGCCTTTATTACTGACACTGATAGTATAATTATTTCTAAGTTGTTATTATCCAATTTCGTAAGAACTGCAAGATATTTATTTTAAAGAAAATGCTTAACAATGTTAAGCTGTAAATAATATTGTTATAAGATTGGGGTGTATATTTTGAAATAAATGAAAGTTGTATGTTAATTAGGTATTTTTTATTTAACTTTTCTACTTGAAACATTTAGGAGTCCATAAGGTTTACGTCTGCGCGAGCACTTTTAATAGGAGGATATAGATTTTAGACACGTGGGAAAGTACTATCAACTTAACTATGATTGCGGTTGGTATAGAATGTCCGTCTAAAATTGATGATTGAAGTTATTGTGCTTAATCATAGATAACTCTTCATGTCTCGATTAGTGCTAATGTTTACGCACACAGTAGGTACTTTACTGTATGGTTATAAAAAATATATTAAAATGAGGTATTAAACAAAAACATACATAAGGTAAACGCTTAAAACGATTTACGTTTTGCACAAATCAATGTGCTTATAAGATGTTAGTTAAGATAAGTGGGTAGTAATTTACATGTTATTATATTGACAAAACTATTTTGATTACTACATTGTTTATAAATTAAAAATTTGATTATTTATCGTATACATAAAATAATACGTGGTATATCTCACATTATTTACATACCTGCGTGTTAATTGTGAGATAATAATGGGTAAGACCATGAATGGTACTGTCAACAACAATGGCATTGTCTGTGCCCCTGTTATTATATATATATATATACACTACCGTCCAAAAGTTTGGAAGCACACCTGATTTCAAACAAAACAAAAGATTGCCGACTCCCTGCGGTAAATAATAGCAATAAAATAAAGTTTTCCTTTTGTGATTTTTTAACACAAAACAAAAGGATTACTAGTGCATATTCCTTGAGTTTTAACAAATTCCTGGATTTTGACGAAACACGTGTTTTATTACTTCATCCGCCGGGGACTTTCTTTCATGCATTGATGCGGTTTTATTGAAAATATTTTGTAGTTTTATCTTTTTTGGACCTTATTTAGTCACACTTGAGCATTAGAACGCGAAGGTTGTGATATTAACATCGTCTGTATTCAAAAGATTTCGACTACTTCCTTGACCGTCTTTTTTTATTGAAAATGGCAAAACGCAAGCAAATCACACTTGAACAGCGAAGCGCTATTTGTACTCTGCGTGAGGAAGGCTACAGTGAACGCCAAATCGCAAAAAAACTCGGAATTTCTTGTAAAGGTGTCCACTACACCCTCGCTAGAAAAAAAGAAACTGGCAAAAATGAAGATAGAAAAAGGTCTGGTAGGCCCAAATCCACTACAAGTCAAGAGGATAACTTCATCAGAGTTCTTTCTAAACGGAATCGTCGCTTAACTGCACCACAAATTACCGCATCTCTGAATGAAACGCGAGGAACACCCGTGTCAATAACAACAGTTAAAAGACTACTGTCTGCGGGGCTAAGAGGTTGTGTTGCAGTTAAAAAACCAAAACTAACAATTCGGCATAAGAAAAACAGACTAGAATGGGCAAAGGAACATAAAAACTGGACAATAAACCAATGGAAAAAAGTTCTTTGGAGTGACGAATCGAAGTTTCAGATTTTCGGGTCCAATAGACGTGTTTTTGTGCGCCGATCTAAAGGAGAGAGAGCTTCAGAAGCTTGTACAGTGCCTACTATCAAACATGGTGGTGGTAATGTCATGGTTTGGGGGTGTTTCGGCAACAATAAACTCGGAAGTCTTGTGAGGATAACCGAAAAACTAAACAAGGAACGCTATTTGAAAATTCTTAAGGATTTCGCCATACCCAGTGGACTGAATCTTATTGGTCCTGGGTTCGTTTTTCAGCAAGATAACGACCCGAAACATTCGTCCAAACTGTGCCAGAACTTTTTAAGGAAGAAAAAAGATGTGAAAATCATGCAGTGGCCGTCTCAATCACCTGACCTTTCTCCCATTGAACTTGTTTGGGATGAACTAGATAGAAGGGTGAAAAATCAATCTCCTACGAGCTCAGAACATTTGTGGCAACTATTACAGAGCGAATGGAAGAAGTTAGATGAACAGTATTTTATGAAATTAATTAGTAGGATGCCTAGAATATGCGAGAAGGTAATTAAAGAGAGGGGTGGACACTTCGATGAAGCTAAAATTTAATTTAATTTTTATATTACTTATTTAATTTCATTGTTGTAGAAGTGTGTTTTGTCTATTTTTTTAATTCTGTATCAATAAAAAAAACTTAAGATGGCTTACTTTTATTTTATTTGATTTTATCTTGTTGCTTCCAAACTTTTGGACGGTAGTGTATATATATATATATGTATGCATGTGTACAGACAGCAACAAGTTTAAATTATTTGGTAGTTACCTAATAGTTTTTTTATTATTATTGAACCGCATTTGTGTAATTAAATAGATATAATAAAACGAACAAGTAAAATTGACTATAAATATATTTACAAAATACAAAATTTTATTACAAGGCACATATTACATGATTACGATCACGTTCATTCAGGGAGACCAATACTTAAGTAAATTATATTGGTTTAAAACCAACAATAGGTAGCAACTTATAATTATCTATATTATTATGTCACGCAGAGATTTTAAATATAGTATATAATATAGACGCTGCAATCAGAAATGGGTAAAGTCCCTATACTGAACAGAAACATAATCCCACGCAACGCAATACTGGGAGAAATAATAGTGATAGTGCGTATAGTGACATACGATAAGTGGGAAATAAGCCTTGTTCTTAAACTAATATCTATAAGTAATCTATAAGTGTAAAGTAGTAATTTATTGCATATTTTCTTCGAATATATGTACATAATACATGTGTTGTTCTTATATCAATCCAGAAATCTGATTTCAGGATTGATACTTCATTTCTCACTTGATCACTTTCATCCATAATCTCTACCTACTTGCAATACCTATCTTCTATGTGACATACACATTGCACTTTAACACATTGTTTACCAGTAGTTTAATACACATACAAAAACATTAGCTTTACTGTAGACAAGCCATAAAACAAAATATCTATATACATACATAGTTACATATTTTTATTTATTAGTCTGATATTCTCCGATAGTAATGGCACTAATTCATTCAAAACACCGACAAGCGTATTTTTGTAATTTTAATGGTTATGGGAATTCTTTAAGCCTCGTATTTGGGACAGTTTAATTGTCATAAGGGCCACTTCTTACATGCGCAGATAGGTAGGGGTCTTAAAACAAAAGTACACTTGACCGTATCCATTAATTAATAATTAAAGTACGAACTGAAAGTGATTGTATAATGGAGTCTTTTCCAAAACTAGACACTATGCATTATTATTTCTTACAAGAATCTACGAAATCTGAGACTTTGGACTTCCCAGCCAGAGCTAGTTCAACTTACAGGCGAAGTTATAGCTAAAGCACGTGCTTCAGTAATTACTTCCCATTCCCTCTAGTGCTTTCCCATCTTATATATAGGTTTCAATATAAATAATCTTGCTCGGTTCCAAATTATACCTAAGTCTTACACTGTAGGCGTTTCATAAGTGTCTTCCTGCCTGTTCGGGTAAACAGGCTTTACATACATGTATGCTAAGAAATGTGTGATTATAAATAATTTCTAGTAGACACAAGGCTTCACGAACATTAAATTAAAGGCATCACATTAACCACTTTTCTCTGCGGCAATATTCCCCGAATCCTACAATAACATTTCTAAGCAGGTAACACCAAGTATAACATGTTTTGTGTTAAATGAAAAGTGATTATTGTGCGAGTAGTAAATTAAATTACAGACAAGTAAATTAGACAATTAACAATTAACAAAGATAAGTAAATTAGACTAATACAAAGGTACATTATAGAATGGTCTGGTATCTCATTTGAACTGTATCCATTATTATACTAATATTTTAGCAGTTATATGCCAATTTCGGCATTTTCATTTGTGTACTATGCTAATATTATCGTAAAAAGAGATTTATTATAATTGATTGAAGCAACATAGCTATATATAAAAATACAGTGTTATAAGCGAACACACAGTATTTATAATGTTATATTTTTATAGTGCTATATCTATCGCAATAACCTGTTTTAATTAATCATACATAAGAAAGCAAAACTACTTAAATAGAAAGGCGGGACCCGAGGGCTTCTATTATTAGTTTTTTGTTTTTTTTGAAATTTATGACCCGGTTACTGGGATCTTTAAGCCAACGTTTCTTACACGATAATGTACACGAGCAAAGCTTGTACATGTATGTATAAATAAAAAATTAGAAAACCTCAGCTAGAAAAAATCTGTAAACGGTTAGCCGTTTAAAGATTTTTTGTAACCGTTCTGCTTAGGCAGAACTTATTGAAACAGTTTAGGACAATCTCGATTAAGTTATTTTCAAACGAAAAAAAATAATTATCCAGCTTGATGCCATAGACCCACGAATTTATCGATATCGATCCGTCAGATGCCTAAACTTGAAGTAACTTATTTTAATATAGTAACACGTTAATAATTAATTTGACTAAAAATACTGTATATATGATATAGCTTTTGTTGAGAAAATTCTATATCACTCAGTGTTAGTTAAGTTAAGAAAATTATTAATAAATTGTGGTATAACATCCACAAACAGCAAGAACCTATTTATATAAGCGGATATTGCATCGAGCAATGAATAACCGATAAATATTTTATCTGAAATATTTTTAGCCATATCTTCAACATTTGAGTAGATTTACTTAGCCAGTTATTATAGTAGTCAGCGTAATTTGCAATAAAAAAATTAGTAAACTTTTTAATGTGAAACTTATCATTGTGTCAACTTATCACATGTGTAAGTTAGCATAACATTTACGAGTATAATCTAACACGAACAAGTTTCCTACAACAGATCGTTATTTTTTTGGTTAGAAAAGTTGATTTAAATAAATCAACGGGTGTAGTTCTTTTATAAAAACATATTTTTCTAATATAAATGTTAATAATGTTAATAATATAAACCGTTTGTTTTGTATATAACGTTTATTTTATACATTTTTATAAAACACTTTTATTCAAATACATAGCGTCGAAAATTAGAGATCTGTGCTATTCTATATTACAGTGACTATATTTTTTAATACATAGGTATACAATTTATAAAAAACATGAAATATTATTATTATAATTTTTTCACCTACACTAATACACTATTTATTATAAGGCACTGTCACAAAATTATATACATTGTTTCTAGGAACTACAATTGATATAAGTTTTACATAAGCAGTAACATATATACAAACACTTCATTTAGTATAGTCTGTACTCTGTTTAAAACATAAGGCTTATTAAAGTAACTATATAAAGTGGTAGAGGGCGTTTTGAAGTAAAGCTTAGGACAAATTTATTTTATCTATGAATTACTTTACACACATCCAATTTGTATAAAACTGATGGAAGCAAAAAAAACAGTCGAGATATATATTCTATACGATACTAAACCAGTTTCAATTTTGTATCTATTTACTTACATTAGTTTTTGTGTTTATCACACAAACACATGTATACAAAACAACAAATATGAAATCTGAAATATAATATCGAAGTATTAATTAATTTATTGTTGTGTAGGATAAATCAATCATACATGTTATGTTCGTTGTGCCGTACAAGTTCTTCGTTAAAATCTTACACGAATTAAATAATTTAACTATTAATTCTTATTGACATTTGATCACGTATTGTGCAGTTGAGATTAGAATCCTTATATATATGTACCTGAATTTTAAACACTAAATTATTTTAACTATTTATCAGGATATCGACCTGATTTGGTTTTGGCTCCAGAATCCGCCATTTTCATTTTTTATAAGACTATACTAATTGTAAAAAACTTCAGACATCTCACACACGGGCGTCGGATCCCAAACTAAGCAAAAATTGCACTATGGTTAGTCGACTGCACAACATACCTGTTTATGTTTTACTTAATACCTATTTGCCTTAGGTGAGAATCAAAACCACATCCTTAAGTTTCGCGGTCATAGTCACTTACCCTATAGACATACAGTCCAATCGAATAGTAAAATCGGGTATAAAAATCATTCAGGAAAATTTGTTATTAAAATATCAACATACATAAAAGCTTAGAAAAGACATATAGCTTACTCAAAGCTCTTCATAGAAGGCGACCCTGGTCTTTGTGGAGCCTTGCTTGAGTTTCCTGAGAGTAGAGTACTTGTTGTCTCCGGCCCTGGTTTGTTCCTCATGTAGCCTGTCCAGGGTGGCAGTAGACTGGTCCACTCGCAGTACGGAGAACTCACAGCGAAGCTCATCGAGTTGTTGCTGTAAGTGTTTGGATTTGGCCAGGTATTCCACTCTGAAATAAATAAATAATATGAATTTGATATTAACTTTTTTAGATTCGTGATTAAAAGAGTAAGAGTCTTGGGTTTCCTTAAAAATGCTGTACAGATAATATTAAATATTAATAATATTAAAATAAAAGCAGCGATTTGGTTAAAGAATGTGTAATGGCTGAACAGTACGCGATTAGAAAGTACAATTGTAAAAATACCGACACATATGTAACTGAAATATAACTACTTGTTCACGAGCATGAACAACGTCAAGTAGGCAAACGTCAAGCTAGCTCAGTCTGCCGTCGACCGCCGCGACGGTTACACGATTCAGTTGTTTGCGCCAGTTTGTTACACACACATGAGATAAATATCAAACAAGTGAAAAATGTTATTAACAATGTACATAGTTTTTTTCTCAGACGAAAGAGCGATAAAGAAAGTATGGAACTCAATTATCACATCACTTATGATATGAACATTAATAAATTAGTAGCAGAGGCTACAGGAGTGTCAGCCCGCACCGTAATGCGAATTGTAGCTGAAGAAGGTATTTAAGAGCTATACGAAATTATAGAAATGAAAACCGAAACATAAATTTTCTGGACCAAACCTACATTAACAATAGCCACACCTCTACACCTCTTGATAATCCGAATCTGAGCCCGGAATTTATGCTGATATTGGCAAAGGGCGTCGTTTGGTGATTGTTCATAGTGGTAGCCGAGACGGATTAATTAACGGTGCCTTAACAAATTTCAAATCAGATTCTAAATGCATGGATTATAATGGCGATATGAATGCCACAAATTTTTATAACTGGGTTAGTCACAAAAATGAAAAAGAAACCAATTCCTTATTCAGTGGTCGTAATGGACAACGCCCATTGGCGTATCAGTGAACCCGAGTAAATGTCAGGCTATCAATGTCGGAAGTAGCCGTAATATGAGCCAACTTGACCCTGCTTCACTCCCACCACTTACTTATGATGGTATGGTCATTCCATACTGTGAAAGTGTGAAAGACCTCGGATTGTATATTGACACAACTCTGAGCTGGCAAAAACATGTCGCTACTACTTGTCAAAAAGTAACAGGATCATTGCGCGCTCTTTATAGGCTAAAGAACTTTCTGCCCTCTAAAACTAAGGTAATACTTGTACAGACTCTAATATTCCCTACAATCGACTATGGTGATGTGTGCTATTTTGACCTGAATGCAGATCTGCTCAATAAGCTTGACCGTCTTCTCAATAATTGCATTCGATTCGTTTTCAATTTACGGAAATATGATCGTGTCTCAGCACCGCTCCAACTTGAAGTGGCTGCCAATTCGCCAACGTAGACAGACACGAGCATTAACTACCCTATATTCTTTACTTTTCTCTCTAAGTCCTCCTACCTATCTAACTTCACAATTTCAATATTTTATTGGCACAAACCATACCCTAAATCTTAGATCTTCAAACAACCGGCTTCTCCATTGTCCCACTCACCGCTCCGACTTTGTACACTCTACTTTTTTCGTTCAATCTGTCCTTCTATGGAACGCGCTTCCTCTCGAGATCAGGATGGCCAAAACTCGGAGTACTTTTAAATATATGTTACAGAAACATGCCTTATCAAATTCTTTTAAAATCTTAAACTCTACGAATTAATAATATATATTATATGTATATACATGTATTTATGAATATTTATGTATTATATGTACACGTGCATGTAAAATATTATATTATAATAAAGTATGTATATAATAAAGTACTCCTGGTACTTATACAATATTTTATTATAAAAACATATCTACTTGCTATACTACTACTACCTATACTTCTTAACCTCTGTGCAACTACCTTGTTTTGTCTCTGCATCGCCCTAAGGTCGGCTGGCAGAAAATGCCTACGGCATTAAGTCCACCTTTGTCACATATTGTGCATAAAGTATAAATAATAAAAAAAAAAAACTACACCATTGACGAAATGTTAAAGGCTGCAGGTCATATTGTTCTTTGCCTTTCGCCATATCATCTCGATCTTAACCCCATTGAGCTTATGTGGGCCGATATAAAGAACAATTTAGCTTCTAATTATATAAATTCTTCACTGGACGACAAAATTCCAATCATCACAAGATTGTTTTCTGAATTCACTCCGGAAAGAAGGCAAAAGTGTGTCGACCACGTACAAAAAATTGAGAACCAATATTGGGACCACGACATGAGGTTTGACAATGTGATAGACGAATTAATCATAAACCTGGAAAACAGTTCAGATTCTGAAGAGGATATGGAAATTGAAGACATGTCTAGTAATGAAGAAGAAAATTTCAAAATATCAAATTCAGATTATCGTTATAATCTGTGTAACGCGTAACGCCACCTTTTTTATGTCCTCTTAAGAATCCAATTATTCACTTACATGAGCAATACTTTACAGGTACAATATAACTATTTGACACTTTACTTAAATGCAAATCAAAAATAACACAAAATAACAATACAAATACACATATCTACACAAACACGAAGTAAATTCTACAGACGATTAAATAAATACGTTGAGTGTATCGGAAAATATAATATAATAAATATAATGAAATATACTAATGTTAGTTCGATAATTCTAGATAGAGTACAAGAGTTTCTCACCTTTCTTTCTCAATTTCTAATGATAGCCTATGTATATGAGGATCGGAGTCGTCAGGAACAAGTTGGTACGAATTAAGTTCGGGTTCTGTGACCGTAGTATTTCCATTCTGTAAGACTTCGCCCCCGAGTTCCGCGGGCAACGAACACGTAGAAGGGAACAAACTTGACGGAACTGTTGAGGACTGTAAAATTTAGAACATAAGTTAAACATATATAAATACACATATTATATACATAAGCCTACTACTTTTTAAGGAGAGGCTAGCTTAAAAGGACATACACGAACCTTAGTTGTGATATCTTTCAAAAAAGTCAGGTCCGTAGTACCCGCAACCGGCGAACATGATGAGTTGTACGACTGTGGAAGAAGCAAACGGGTTTTTAAAATTTATAGAACAAACTACTAACAAGCTTGTGACTTAGATTAGATTTAAGCTCGGACTTGATCTAATAATGGAATCAGAAGGTTGATAAAGGAACTTTTCGATGGTTACAAGTAAACATATCAAGCTTGGGCTCATTTGTTTTGTTTTAACGATTCGAATTCTTAACACTTGGATGCATACACTAATCCCGTATCCTCGAAAGGTTAGGTAGAGGCGTGTCAAACAAACGTTATTTAGTTTTTACTCGACTGCGCAAGTAGGACGGTTATCTATTTCAATTGAATGTAATTGCTTGCTGGATCTTATACCCTATGTGACCATAGGGTATATGATTACAAAATGACGTCAACATAAAAGACAAAGTTACATTCCAGGGCAGTCTGGTTTTACTTTTTTTTAATATTTAACTCGTTTTAAACTATATTAATATATTTTTGTTCCCGCTTTGGGTGATGATGTTCACTTACCGGAGGTAATGACCCAGTAGACGTTCTACTGAGGAAGTTAAGTAGTTTTTCCTTTGCTTGTTTTTCCGCCACCCGCGCCGAGACTAGTTCTGCCTTCAGTCGTTCCGCTTCCGCGGCTCGTTTCTCTGACTCTTCAACTAAACGTGCCGTTAGGTATTCAGCTTCGCGGGTCTTTCGTTCTAAGTGCACCTGTGAGATATAATATTGTTAGGTAATGGCACAAGAATAAAACAGGATCACACATCCCATAAAAACCCGTGCTAATGTGCGGCTAGGGATCAATTCAAATTAAACAAGAAATATTATTAGGTTTATTATCGATGCAGGTTATTGTTGAGCAACAAAAATGAGGGTATTTTTATATATTTACTTATTTGAAACTCTTTTTAAATTCCGAATAAATCGATGAGAACATAGTTAAATTCAATAGCTAGAGAAACAGTTGATAAATTAGTGGAATGGTCCTAACTAGTTACCTTCTCCTCCTCAGTCTTGATGGCGGAGAGCCGGAGGCGCGCGTTCTCCCGCTCGGCGTCGGCCGCCTTCTGCGCAAGGAGGGAGGCCTCCTCCTCCGCCACTCGCCCCTTCTCTGCCAGCAGCTCTGCTGTTTCCTCTGAACGACGCTGACAAACAATCACTATATATGATAAATGTGAAAATTCATTAGAGTTAGTTACAATTTAGCTCTAACAATATAACTTTTAATTATATAATAAAAAAAAAGAAAGAAACATAATATTTGTGGTTGATAAAAAGACAATAACTATGTCACTCCTATTATTAAGACAATTAGGTGGTGGTTAGTGATCCTGACAGCTGGGTCAAGGGTCATAGGTTTGATTCAAAACGTCCACAAATAGTTCCCCCGAGTCTGGCTGTTATTTGTATGAATGTTTGGAAAACTCTCCCGAGCCACAAGTATCATTTCTAATGCGGGATTTGTCTGAATAGACGGGACGGGTCACCATACGGTGACCATCAGGTGACCCGTCTGTTCGAATAACCGCCGTCCGTCCATGACAAGTCTAACTAAAAAGAAAAAAAAATTGAGAAGCCACTCCACATGCTGAAATCCATTAAGCTGTACAGGGTCTAGGACCAACAAAGAAACGCCATTTCACGGCTATATTTCCAAACGGGTAGACAGAGGCGTAATAAATGCCCAAATTTAGCCGACTATAACTTAGTCCTACCTTCGTAATGTGGGTAAAGGTTATTGCCGTCAACTGGACCCTTTGGGAATTAGATGAAAAATTTGGGAGTAAATTGACAGGGAGGGATAGAAAGAGAAATTAGTCCCAGAAGTCTTATAACCGACTTTAATTGCGTAGACACTTTAAAAGCCTATGTGCTGTACCAGACTATAATCTATTTCTATACCACATTTTTTCCAGATCATCAAACACCAGTTTAGCCATTTCAATTATAGTAGTATTATTTATTTATAATTATAATAGTATTACTAGCTTTAACTTAGTATTTCAATATAAATTAGCCTATGTCCTTAGACAGGGTTCGAAGTATCACACTGTAAAATTTCATTAAAATCGGTTCTGCCATTTAGTAATAAATTCTTCTATATATTTTTTATGTATGTGTATATTTGTTATGTATTTGTATATATATGTATGTAACTATGTGAAAAGTCTATAATACTATACATACTACATGTATGTAGTTTGTTTTAAAATAAATAATAGTTTAAAAAACTAAAAAAAAACCGCTTTTATGGAAAACCCAACTAAAAATTAGAAAATAAAATCTAATAAATTCGGATTAAGAATAGTGTAAATAAGAAATTAATACATAGTGTTGTAACAAAAAGATTGGAAAACCCAAAAAAGTGCACAGCTCACAACGCAAATTTAGTTTTGATGAAAATTTTAAAAATTATTTAGTTAAAAATTGTTCGAAATTATTCAATCATTTATTTGTTTAAAATTATATAATAGGTATTAAAAGAAATTTAAGTACCAAAAAGTAAGTTACTAGAGTAATGAGAACTGAATTATCCGCCGGCAATAAGAATAGTGTTGTTAACTAAGTAGCGTTATCTGGCTTTACCCGTTGGCCGTATTTATGAAAAAGAGCACCTCCGTGTGGAGTCTCGGCTGAAAGAATTATGCTAATTACTATATTATGCTAAATACTATGCTAATACTGATTGATAGACTAAAATCATTGTAATGTTATACCAATAAGTCTTGCTGTTCATATTGGGAACTTTGAAATCTTTGAATATCTTCTCAACCGGGGTCCTAACGTGTGTGTGAATGTGAATGACGGTAACAACGGTAAGAGAATGTTAGAGCATCTACAAGAGAGGTGCCATAGTCAATGCCAAAATATTTCCAAAGGACGTAGTCCGATCACCGAATTTCTTTTAGAGCATGCGCTAACATTAATGTCGAAAATGATAATAGTGTTTTATACCAAGTCTTGCTGCCCATATTGGTAAATACCCATATTGGACATTGGTTTAATTACGTGTACTCCATCCGAACCAAAATCGATACGAACTGACGGAATATCTTCAGCATATACTTGGCCCCTGCGAAAATTTGGCCAGATAATTTCTGTAATAAAACCCATGTTACCATTTACTAAACCTTTTGACACGTCAATGTTCGATCTTAACATCACTTTCGAACCTACGAATATTTAAAATACTTTAGGAAGACCTCCTGTTTTATCGATATCGTTAGGTACCACAGAATCTAAATCCTTATTACCTAAATTTCGTGTGGCAACAATTAGTTGATCTTGTGCTTTTATCGTATAAATAGCCGTCCCTTTATCCTCAAAACTCTGGAGAACTTTTTCGTTATGTCTAGCAACTTGGTCGTTCGTTGGATATATCCTTAACGCTTTCTCAATCGAGAACTCGTTAGATGTATCTGTCGACACTTTTCCGAGAAGGATTTCAAGATGTTCAGACGTCAATGCTCCAAAATGCGCATGTTTTGCTTGAGTTCAACCAGACGAAATTGCCGCCATAGATGTGTCGCAGGCTTCATATGTTCTGGTTGTTGGAAGACTTGATGTCCTCGTACAGGTGGTAATTGCATCAGATCACCAAAGAGTAAAACATTTATGCCGCCAAAACAAGCGTTGGGGCTCCTCAGCTGTCGCAAACGGGAGTCGATCATGCAGAGCATCTCATAAGGTACCATAGAAATTTCGTCTATGAACAGAAACTCAACGTTTTGCCATAATTGACGCATTACTCTTAAATAATTACCAGTTAGAAGTGGCATACTAACAATGACTCCATCTTTTTGTACTGGTAGTTTTAGAAGACGGTGTAGTGTAGATCCACCAACCAACCGTGCTGCAACTCCAGTGAGAGCACCAACTTTAACCACCGGTTTTCCATAACATCGGTTAACTTGGTTTTTCAATAAATTAAAAAGAAAAGTTTTCCCGGTGCCTGCACCACCAGTTACCGTTCATTGACACCATTGAGTTGATTCTTAATACTCTCTGTAAGATGAACGAACAATTGTCTTTGATCAATATTCATAGCCTGTTGTGCCCTCTGAAATTGATCATTGTTCATTTCTGTGTCAGGTAATTCTTCTTCTTCAGCTTCAGGATTTACAAACTCTGGCTGTTCTAAAATTTCAAAAGCATGTACCTGGACGAATGCATTTTCAAGCTGTTGGTCCCACTCTCGATGTTGGCGCATATGTCTACTCGTTTCCTTTAAACGATTCTCTCGGGCTAAGAAAGCCTCTTTTGCATTATCGAAACCCTCAAGTAATTCAGTTTCCAGGCGATAAGGCATATATTGGATAAGTAAGCTGTAGAAAAAGTTTTCTGGATCCGATGTTGCTATAAACTATGGGACCCTGATATATAAAATATGCAGGTACGTTTCTCACGACCATTTTGCACCCGTCTGACAGCGTGATGCGTGGACGGCGTATATCTGATTCTTCTTCATAGGCATCATGATCAACACTTTCCTCGGTTTCACTTACTTTTTTAGGATAGAAAGGTTCAAACAGCGTTGCAAACTCTGTAAGGCTCATTTCCGCAAAATCGTATTCAGGATGTTGTAACGGCCGTTTTTCATATCTTTCAAAGATATTACTAAAATATCCAGTTACGTGACCGCTTTTGTCGAACCGCAATACTTTATAACGCTGTTCTGGTTTCCTTGTGTTCAGGAAAATACAACTCCGCGAACTGTCCCGTAACGGGATATGACAAAGTCGATACGCACATTCTGCAGCTGATACTTGTCGTTCATGAAGAATTTTCATACATATCCTGAACAGCTTACGTGAAATATCAGACTCTTCACGTTGAATTTGCTGGATTGCTTGCGCTATTCCAGAATCTACACGTTCAGGTTCTGCTTTCGATAAGTACTTTGCAATATAGTACGCTATCGCTTCGTTTGATCCGCATGGCTGAATATCCATGTTACCAGTCTCAATAATTGTGGGTGGAAATTATTTACCCAAGCATCTTCTTTTCGACGCTTTAGTAAACAAATTCTGCCACCATTACGGAGGAAATCATCTGAAGAATGTGACACAATTCGTGTCTCGTCACATTCTTGACGTGGAAAGTTGAATCGACATCTCACAGAGGTATTATTTTTTGTACAAGTTTGGGTATGACGATAAATTTGGCATTTTTTGACCAGTTCATAGAGTTCTGGGTCTTCTTCTTCTGTAGGCATCCTACAACAACAGTTACGATCAAGGAGAAGTTTCCCTTCCTCTGTGTCAAACTCTGGATGATTTTCAATCCAAACTACCATATGAAGGTGAGGACTTCCACGATTTTGAAATTCAATACGCCACCAATGGTCCTTTACTTTTCCGCCAAATACTTCGTCATTGTTTTTAATAAATTTCATTACAGCATCTACTCTTACCATGTAAAATGTCAACTCAAAATTACTGGGTACTTTTCAATAAGTTGTTGAGTCTCATAGATATCAAGTCTACTTGGATCGACATCAGGCCTACCATCAGCAATTAATAAAGCTTTTCGTTGGTCTAACCAATTGAGATCATTTGAACTAAATGTTACAAAGTAGGTTGGGGCTCCTAAGCATCTGATTTAAGATAATAACTCGTTCAAGGCTGATCTCCAATAGGCTGCAGAACCTCTCAAATTCTTTACATAAAGATGGACGTCCTCCACTGCACCTTCTTGTTTAACAATTTTCTTGCTGCACTTGAATACAATAGCTTGTATGCGGGGGCGGATTTTTCGCTGCGGTTAAGAACTCAAGTTGCATCCATGGACTTGAAAGAGCTGCACGCTTACCACCCACACTTGTATACGGATCATTGCGCAAGATGTAATGTAACCGTTGACAGCACGTGCTGTCACTTGCGAGTAGTCCTATGCTTGTCTCATTGAATAGATCATGTATGTCTAGATGTGGCTCAGTTTTTTTATCATTACATCGATTTACTACTAAAGTAGGACTGAGTAAATCTTGTCTGCTTTTAGAATATGTATTCAATACAGCGTGTTGAATAATATGGTACTCAATAATTTCAATATCCTGCTATGAAAATCAATGATTTTCAAAAACGTCAGGGAGTTGTTAATGTTTGTTCAAGGACAGTAACTTATCCTACAAATGGGTAAATCGAGTGCCTGCTGCCTTCCTTGGATGAGGTAGCCGTTTCTCAGACTCCTTCTCCGAAAATTTCGTCTGAATCAAACTTTATCGACTGTAGATCAAAGGTTATGTTGATTACCAAATTTTATTCCGCAAAATAAATAAATTGAGATTTCTGTTCTGAAAATATTGTTTTGTTGTAAATAAAAAGTTTATTGCTTAATCACGGTCATAATTATCTTATGATTATTATTATAAAATGATAATAGTATGCGTATTAGATATCGCGGTACATTTATGTACAGTCAGGGACATTAATGCCTGGCCCGGTTCATGTACTTATTAAGAACATGAACCGGGCCAGGCATTAATGTCCTTGACTGTATGCATACGAAACAAGACGCAGTGAATTATCTGACAAATTTGTAAATCGAGTGCCTGCTGCCTTCCTCGGATGAGATAGCCGTTTCTCAGGCTCCCTCTCCGAAAATTTCATCTTAATCAAAGTTGGTGACTTTATCGACTGTAGACCCAAAGCTATGCTGGTTACAAAATTTTATTCCGCAAAATAAATATATCCTGAATATTTTGTTTTGTTGTGAATTAGAAGTTTTTTATTGTAAGTCACGGTTATCAGTATATTATGGATATTACAAAATAATGACAGTATGCGTATAAAATTTATAGGATCATGTATAAGGAACCAAACGCAACTATTTTACAAGTCAAGTGCACTAGCTCTGTCTCTCTTACTACTAATTAATTCCGTTCCGCATCTTATGCAAAGGATGCGGAAAGTAATTAATTAATCCTGGATTCTAATTAGGATAATCGGATTTTTTTAATCGAATTATTGCATTGTCATCGGTCTTTGATAGGTGTGCAAAGTTTGAATTAAATCTGACCGTTCAAAGTAGGACAAAATCGAGCTTAAAGGAGTCGGTTACAAACATACATACAAACATACAGGTGAAGCTAATAAAAGCGTGTTAACAGGTAAATTTCAGATGTCTTTGCACCTACCTTTGGTAGAGAATGCCCTAGGCATTAAGCCCGCCTATGTACACGTGTGCATGAAGTTTATAAATAAATAAATGAATAAAATAAAAAGGTAACAGACAGACAGCGTCACATTGACATTTAGAATATGTGTATGAATTGTAACTCACGAGCGCTTCATTGGCGAGTCGTATCTCCTCCTGGTACTGTCGCAGCCTCTGTTCCATCGCCTGTCGGTCTCTCTCGGCTGCCTCGCGCAATTGTTTTTCGCGAGCCAACTTGTTGCGCTCGACTTGACGACGCTGCAATCGATATTTTAAATCGTTTGGAAAATATTGAAATTTGTTTTTTTTAATACTACCTTGGCACGAGATGTAAATGCAAGAAATTGTGTACATCCGTTTAATACTGTAAATCATTGCTAGATTTCGTCGTTTCCAAATAACAAACACAAATGTTTTTCGAATCATTTTAAACCCTGTTTTAATATTATCTAAATTTAATTCAGAAGCTCGTTAGTTTAGTCTTTTACTGAAATTTTAGTAAAATATTATTTCAAAGATTTATGTTTTTGTTTTAAGAGAAACAGTGACATGATGTCATTTAAATAATTAATATATACATTTTTAATAAAGAAGTAAAATAATTAAAAGAAACATAAAACCCAACTGCTTTATTGACTTCCTCTCTTTGCTCGCTGACATTATCTTAAAATTATATACTCTATGTCACTCACACTATTGAGACGATTAAAATGATACTTCACAAGGCGAAACCCATCAAGCCGTCTACACTATGTTTATACATAATACACTTGAGAATATAACCCTCTATCTTGCAGAGTTGGGTAAAAATATAATTTACTTATTTTAACAAAAAACATCAACAACTATTAAACTTACTGTTGTGACATTCAATACCAAGGAAAATGTCCATCTTGCTGATCCGTAACGGTATTGAGTTAACAAAATATTTACCTGTTTTTCTTCTTTGGCCTGTGCTTTCATCTGCTGTACTTCCATGGTGTCAGGCTTACGTCTCCGCATGTACAAGTCGTGATTGCCGATGCATAAGTCTAGTATCTAAAATTAAAAAAAAAAACAATTTAAAATAACTGGTAATCGTCTTTAAATAAAAATTATAGTACGCTAGAACAGCACAGCTAATTTCTGCTCGAATTGGAGCTGCCTGCCCGCCGACTGTATAAGACTGTACATAGCACAAAGTATAATTTAGCTTAATCCAAAACATGTCAACACAGACACTTACACATTTACGACACTTTCGCATTTGCAATGTTAGTAGTCGCATTTATAATTTAAGAACTAGGATTTTCAAAGACACAAGAATCTGGCGTGTTGGCGTGTACATATATGTGAAATGAAATTCTTACCAATTTATTCATTCCCTTTGGTGAAAAGAATATAAAATTATTGGTGGTCTTCTCAACGAACTTGATAACAAACTTCTTGTCGTCAAAGCTGATATGTTTGATCTCGGACCAGGGGAAGGTGGTCTTAGGAGTTAACTTATTGTCCTTCTCATATATGTTGAGACCTAGCGCAGTCACGCCCAAATACAGATCTGTGTCTTTTTTATTCTAGAAAAAAAAACCTTATTTATTTGTTTTTTATAAAAAAGCAACAATACATACATACATTCAAGCCTGTATCCCCGAAGGGGTGGTCAGAGGTGTAATAAAACCCCTCATTTTGCTGTTTATAATACGGTATTGGAGGGCAAACTTATTACCGTCATCCTGGCACTTTTGGGATATAGATGGGAAAATTTGGAGTATGTTGACAGAAAAGGAGGATAGAACGGGATTTGCTTATGGATTGAGGAGTTTAAACAATAGCTCAACCAAGTCAGGGTCAAATACCTATAACTCCAACTGTTGACTGGCATGTTGATCTGGTGGTTAGTGACCCTGACTGCTAAGCCGGAGGTCGTGGGTTCGATTCCCTCACGGGATGAAAGTTTGTGTGATCCACAATTTGTTGTACCGGGTCTGAGTATTATTTGTGTCCGTTGTATGAATGTTTGTAAACTGGCTGGTGCCGAGAAGTCCGAGCCCTCTATACAAATACACCTATGGGTTTTCTTGGTACTGCAAATCTCTAGACGCCTATATCCCCCAGAAGTAAAAGGCAATGGCGTCAAACACCCACTTTTTGCTAACCATAGTTCAGTCCCATTAAAGTTATTACGTTAATGGGATATATATATATTTATAGTAGCACACCTGTTGACACCCCCTTGTGGGTGGAATTTCGTAAAATCCGTTCTTAGCTGCCCCCCTTACCAAATTTCAAGTCTCTACGCCTTATGGTTCCAGAGATATCGTAATGAATCAATATCTATCTATATATATGTATATATATATATATATATATATATATATATATATATATATATATATATATATATATATATATAGATAGATATATATAGATAGATAGATATATATAGGGGGAAAGGCTATAGTCGTCACCGGTTGTCAGAGGTTTATTATTTCTTTTATAGTAACTCCACACATCTTACACATAACCACTTTATACGTGGTAGAGCCATGCTTAGGCACGAATGGGCCGGCTCGACCGGTGCGATACCAGGGCCTCACACAAAACCGGTTCTGAAGCAATGCTTACGTTACATATCCCCGAAATTAGTGAGGTTTCCGGAGGCCCCCGGAGTCTCCTCCCCGCAACCCCTTTATAGGCGGGCAGTGCAAATGTCACTTACTATCAGCTGACCCGGCTGTTCGTCTGTCCCTCTATATTCTAAAAAAAACACACACACACAGTGGTCTGATCTTAAACTTGTATTGCGTAGCCAGACTGCTGATAAACATACTTATATATTTCTAAATACATACATATTATAGATAAATTACACCCAGACACAACCAATGATGGTGCTCATCACACAAATATTTGTCCTGGGTGGGAATCGAACCCACGACCTAGGCTTAGCAGTCTAGATAGCCGCTAGACCAACAAGCCAGTCAAAGGTGACAGGTGTATTCAACACCCACATTTTGCCCGTTATAATTTAGTCCCACTAACGTAACAGGGTGTGTGGGCGTGTGTGTGTGTGTGTGTGTGTGTGTGTGTGTGTGTGTGTGTGTGTGTGTGTGTGTGTGTGTGTGTGTGTGTGTGTGTAACGTAACCGTCAACCGGGCACTTTAGGAAATTCGCTTATACTTCTAATTTTATGGGAAAATTAATTGAAAGTATAAAGTAAGAACAAGGGAAGGTAATGGTATCTAAGCTAGCTCGAGAATGTCGGGGTCGCATTCCTGTTACTTAAAGGTTCTAAAAGGAAGACCTCTACCTAAATAGTATAATGAAATCGTAATGAAAAAGATATTTATGGTAAATTGATTCCTTTGTTATTTTAATAAGTTTGACCTATAAGATCAAGAACATATGAATTCAAATTTACTTTCCGTATTACTTAGTAACCTGTACGAACGTTTAATTTCACGTGTATACACGCTCCCGTCATATAGTTCGGTGTATCTATATATTTATACTAACTTACTTTTATGACGAAGTAATTAACACCATACATGTCGAGATCTTGAGCTATCTTCAGATATTCCATCTCGGCTTCGTCTCGCGACATGCCTTTGTGATCCGCGTACCTGAGCACATAAGATAATACCTTTAATACTGTTGTTACCATGTAACTAAAAACATACACACAAACATAAATCTTGGAAGGCAATTTTCTTCTTCTAATAGTAATATTGATTTTACCGCTATCTATACAAGCGCTCGTGCAATTACTGTTACTGGTCAACATGGTAGATAATTTATCTACCATGTTGACTAAGAGACTGTATATCAGAAAATATGTACTACTCTTTAACAGACGGGTTATCTAAGATTCCTTGTATTACAGAGTACATATTATTCTTCGTGCCAGATAGTTATATGCGGTTCACTGTACGTCAACAGAATCGATTACTTGTAACTCCACATTCATGGTGCTCGCCTCAAGCCACTTCCAGTCCCACCTCAATCATTAAAAATTCAGATCCAGATATATTTTTGTGTGCCAAATGGCAGAGGTTATTGATTTTTTTAATGCATCCTTGTAGTTGAGCTAGTTTAGAAATGTGTGTATTTGAATATTATGAAATTGCCAAATTATGTAAATGTAATGTAAATTGTAAACAAACTCTGGGTAAAGTATCATAACATATAGCTGCTTTACTACATCACTATTGTAAACTTGTATGTTTTTAAGATAAATAAATTTAAAACTTTGCAAATTGCCTACGTACATATATGATATTAAACCGATGACTATCAGGAGGCGGATGGTGGAACTCTTCTATGGTTACTTGTAAATCCTTCGAGTTTGGGTTCATTGGTTTTGTTGAAACAGTGGAATATATCACACATGGTGACGATGGAAAAGCCTGCTTTTAAAAAAGATTATATACGAGAATAGTTCCGCACTAAACGTGAGTAAGTTTCTAAGTCGACTTGCATGTCTTTCTACTTCATAAATGCCTATTAGGATTGCATAATTTATAGGATGAATGAATGCGCAAGTCGATGAGCTTTTTTTACCGCATACACCAATCTAACTCAAAAATCGAATAGATACTATTTACAGATAAAACCTAAAAACGCCTTTTCGACTTGTTAACTTTATTCACGCCTGGTACGGAGTTACACGCTATGGCCAGTTATGATTGAACTGTCGCTTACCATATCTTGATCCGATCTTCCCACATTTCGGGTGTCATTTGATACTGGTCGATGACGCGTTGTGGTAACAGATCCTGCAGGTGCTCGCTAGCTAACATGCCCGGCTTATATGCACTTTCATCGTAGTCACCATACTGAAGGCAAAATATATTTATTTTGACATACAAGGATCTTCTACGTACAACCGGTTTTGGTACATTGTGTACTTTCAACAAGACAGGGCAGATATGTATACCAAAATTAAGTTAAATTAGTTAGCAAATACAGTTTTGTTTTAAGTAATAGTAGGTTCTAATATAATAAAATTCAAGACTTCTTTATTAGTTTGACCATTGTTGTAGACCCATTTTGTATCTTACTACCAGCAGTACTTATACCGTATATTATTAATAGTGGTAATTCTCTGATATGGTCATTTAATTTAATACATAATAACGCTTGTCAGGTTCAAATGGAAAATGGAAAAATCATCAACAAACATGGTTTCAATACACCATGTTTTATTGCAGTGCCTAAAACAAAAAATGAATTACTTTAAATATAAAATAACAACCTTGGCCTGTACAGCATAGCTCGCCAGAAGTACGGATGCCTCAGGTGGACAGTATATGTCCATCCGAAGTATTGCCTGCTTTACTTGCAAAAACAGCAAGTGCTGCGTCACTTCCTGGATCAATTCTTCAGCTACATCTTCAGGATACAGCTTGCAGAGTAACATGAAGGGAGTCCCCGGCATTTGGGAAACACATTGATCTTGTACTGTTTGGAGATAATTTATCAAATTAGTGACTCGCAGGCACCCTAGGCTGTTTCAATGTACCACCACTAGGGATGAATCTAACCTTTACAATCTAGTTAGGTACAACCCAGTAGATCGCAGTTAGTGGTTCTGCTTATTTGAAAAAAATTGCATGTAGCACTTGTGTAGGTGTGGTAGACAATCAATTGCTTTTGGTAATTTTTCTTTCATTTTTGTTCTTTCCTACACAAACTGAATAAGGACAGTATAAGCAACCTTTTGAATTTCATGGTTTGCAACTGTAATATGAGAAAGGTAGGTGTTACACCTCCAGACCATCTGTACCATGCCCATTGTTATTAAGAGGGAAAAATGAGATTATTTAAATTACCTCTTTTATCCAACTTCAGCCAACTTATGAAGTGTTTTGTGTCTTCGAACTGCAAACCAAAAAACCATGTCTCTCTCAAACCAATGGTCCTGCATACTAAATCAAATAGATCTCTTCCAGTTGCTCGCCACTACAACAAAACATTACATAGTAGCAGGACAAGATAAAATATGGGCAGTCTTTGAAGCTGCCAATAGCAGTCAAAATTATATTGTGGAGCTAGGTTATACAAAGTATACATATAGCTCATGGGAAGCGTGCGGTGAGAGTGACTTGAGTGTTACGCTTTTTGTTCACCCAAAAAGTACACAAATATACACAGTATACATATAGCTCATGAAAAGCGTACAGTGACGATGATGAGAGTTCCATGATTTTTGTTCACCTAAAAAGTTGTGCTCAACTCAACGCATCTAGAAAAGTTTTCACATTAAGAAAAGTTTAACAGATGTGTAGTGTTAAGTTATACAAGAAATATTTAACAACACCACAAGGGCACTAACAATATTATCAATATTGATAGTTTGCTTATTATCAAATGTCAAACATCTAGTATGTAGCTGACCATACTTCAGAGAGCATATTATAGTAATGAGTCATATTTGTTAGCCTGTTGTTTGGCAAGCAATAGACTAGTATTTACAATTCCAAGTTAAAGTTATTTACAGTATTGTTTACAATTGATTAATTTATATTTTTATTATTTTATTTTATTTTATTATTTTATCAACTATAAAAAAACATGGAAACATTGAAATATTAAATTAAATTATTATGTACTATTAAAATGTATTTTCTAATTCTACCACCAGTAATCATTAGCCAAACTACAACAAAAATAAAAAATCATAATGACATACAACGCGGGAATCGAATCTGCTCTATAAATTTAAACACACTCCATGTTACCTATCTTAATACAATATGATGACTAAACAAGGCCTCAATTATCACCACTATGCATTTATTAGGGTAATTTACGACTGTTGCGGGTAACGGTGACTCACAACGGATTCAGAATGAGCATCCTCATCTCACGTATCGTATAGGCTAACTCACCATATCCGACACTAAACAATAACATTGTTAGTAAATGTAACAGAACATTTGTCAAAATACTCACCTCAAGGTTAAATTCTAATTCGGCATCTAGTGTACACACTTTAACTGGAAATGACTTGGATGCTTTTTTTCTCCTAAATTGAGGCATTATACTATATCATAGCTTGATCACCTTCATCAGATACTCACAATAGGTTAGGATATTACTAATACAATCAATTCAATTACAAAACTAGGTTTGGGATTTACGTAATCTGCAATAGAACAAAGAATGCGTACAATTTCACATTGCGTACTATTTTCAGCAATTATTATTTACAAACAAGAAAAACGTCAATGAAACAAGTAACACGAAGTGAATGAATGAAGAAAAAAATACCTGAACCACGTTCCATTACACGGATACTCTTACATAAAAGTTTCATGAGATAAATGGAACGCATTTTCATGTGTCACCTCCGCATTTTCATGTGTGATCACGAAAGAATCGAATAACTAACATATCAATTTCAGATAATGAATCTCCTGTTGAAAAAACCATAGTAAGGGCTCAAAACTGTTAACGTGATTTTCTAAAATGTTGAGTTTTAGAATATTCTAAAACTACTCTCTCTCTCTTATGAGACCAGATATAATATTTTAGGTTCTTAGTATTTCTTAAGTTATCAAACATAAGAGAAATAACAAAAAAGTACACACAGACAATAAAACAACATGGGCTAGATAAGACAGCTGGACATTCTGCATGGTTGATGACTGTCATTATCTGTGCCAATGTGATTGACAGCTATCAGCTGCTTGCTGCTAAGTGCTAACTTCATATTTTTCACCACGTGCTGTGTGTTTTTTTAAGAAACTCGTGCTATGAATTAAGAGAATATAAGTAAAATGGGAAAGTTTCGTTCAAAATTGAAAGGAAAATCAAAAGGGAAGCGATGGCAGAAAGGCCAGTCTTCGAATTCCAATCCAAAAATTCAAAAATACCGGGAGATGGCGAAGTCCCGGTTTTTTCAAGAAAATCTAGGTATTTTTTGCTAATTAAAAATTTTGCACCAACTGAATTGTACAATTAAGATTCTTTCTCATTGAAGTATTCAAGGAATATATTGAATTGCTATCGTTAATATAATAAATGAAAGTTTCACATCACATAACCTACACACAATAACAACAAAGTTTTTTTACTAATTAAAGTAGTAGGTATAACAATAAATTTAGATGGTATGTTTTCTAATTACAGGAAGCACAGGCTTAACCCAACAAGCTGTCTCAAAACATGATGCCATGATGACATATGGGCATGCTTCGAATAAACAAAAATCTGAGGCAGAGAATGAGCTACTTATTGCTAAAGAATTGGAGAACCTGTCAATGAAGAGTGGAGATGAAGGATCTGAAAGTGAATATACTACTTCTGTGAGATCTGGCACTTATAAAACATTTCAGACATTTGCATCTGATTGGAGTCAGTGTTCAAACATTAGTTTTAGCAAGTTAGTATGTGCATATTATAGTGAAAAGTCGTAATTTACTTTTCTAGTAGTTTGTTGCGTTGTAAAAAAAATTACATAAAATGTTATGCGTTTTTTTTTTGTCAAATACAGGCTGCTGAACAGATTTGACTCCAACAATGCTTTACATAAAGAGATGTTGGCAGTATTAGCTGCTGTGACTGAAGTTATTAAAGAACAAGGAGGCAAGGAGTCTACTACAGAGTACTTTGCTGCATTGGTGAGTAATAAACTATTTACATAATAAAACATATCTGAATGTACTGTTTTTAAACATGAAAGCAGTGATTTCAATCTGTAAATATTATTGTTAATAATAAAGATAATTTAACAATACCACATTCATACACATGCTCAGGCATGTAAGGTAAACACTAACTTAATAGGGGACAAGGCTTTTGCTATCAACTGGGCACTGTATGACTGTAAACAGACTGTCTGATAGAAAACAGTCTGATCCCTTAGTCACTTTTACAACATCACCGGGAATAGATGGGGTGGCCCTAATCTACTTTACCATGAACCACTCGGCAAATTTACAATACCCTGAATCTTGATGTAAGGTTAAAAAGTTATAAAAGACTTATTTCATATTCTTTTAATACATACTTTTTTACCTATATATTTCATATATATTCCATATAAAATCTATTTTCATTAATTACAGTTCAAATATACTGTGTAGCTCTCTTAAATTCTCTTCTCTTGATAAACAGATGGAGACACTAAAATCATCAGAAACTGATGAAAACCTTGTAGCAACATTGACACTACTATCTATGGGAATCAAGTCTGTATCACAAGCAGTACTGCGAAAACAGTTTTCAGATTCTGCAAGAACATTTACAGAAATCTTAGAGAAGAATGAAGGATCTGAGAATGGAGCATTGTTAAGAAGTGCTATTGGATGTTTGTCTGTGTTGTTAAGGGCCCAGGAATATGCATTGTGGGGAGACTCATCCACAATGAGAGTGTTTGAACTAGTTCTTGCTTTTGCATTACATTCTAAGCCTAAGGTTTGTAGCTTAATTTTTATAGGAGGGAATAAATAGCTAACTATTAGCTAGCTCACAAGAGCTTATGTGCTTTAATAAAAGAGGGTTTTCTTATCTATACCTTAAATGGAAATTTTATAAGCCATTATTCATTGTTTATGTTATAACTTTTTGACCTATAACTCAAGTTTTCTAATTATGATGTCATAGGTACGCAAGGCAGCGCAACATGCAGTTACGTCTATACTACGAGGAAGTTGTTTTATGATACCTTCAGAAGACCAAAAAACTAAAGTAAGTCAATATAAAACGAGGATTCTTAGTAGTGTCCGACCGAAGGTCTAATTTTGGCCTTAGCCGAAAGTTTAATGACCCTAAAAATTTGGTACATGACAGCATTATCGAAAATTGCAATTGCCATATTAATTTAACGAAATTTTAAATTTAACAATCAAAATCAGTCTCAGGTTTGACGCCTAGTGTAAAACTAGTCTAGCTACTCTTTAATACATTTTTGAAACATTGGTCATTTAATGTACAAGTTTCATAATTAATAATATAATAAAATTAATAATAATGTAATTACTGTTTTACTAAACTTTTGTGTACTGTTGGGAACTGGCATAAACAACTCATTATATTTTGTTGCAGGAGCCTTAGAATAATGTAATTTTACTATATATTATTAATTAAATCTCGCCAAGGAACTTTTTTAATTAGACTTTCAAAGAACTTCCTTAAATTGAAGCCCAGGTCTCACACCTGTGATTATTATTATGCCATTAACAACAGCATTTATAGATCATTTACTTAACAATTAGTTGAGAATAGTAGTTGAGAACTTTGTGCAGTAAGTAGGTAAACAAAACTATCGTTAACAATACAATACCTATGTACTTACGTTTTTTGGTTTCACAAATCCAGTCTCAATCTTCGCTTTTCCTCGATCAATTAACAATTTTCACAAACGTTTGATAGAAACAAAAGTTCACAAAACTGTTTTGAATTGGTTACAGGCCGGCCGTCTGTCGCAACGCTCTTGTCCCCCGCGCTTACGCTTTGGCGTATTAGTAATATATATCGTATAGTTTCGAAGTTTGCTAGAAAAACTGCTTCTTCCAAAACTGTTTGGCCGAAGTTGGCATTTTTGGCAAACGATGGCAGAAGCCGATGGTTCTTTGAGTTTGAGTTACTCATAAAGAGGTAACTCAAAGAACTGTAAAGACAAAATAGTTGAAACTTTTCGAGTTTTAAAATGCAACATTACTTTTAGGTACCAAAACTCCATCCAGGCTCAAACCGTGTGGCAGAATATTGTCTGTCGCAAATCAAAGCAGAGGCGCTGTTAGCTGGACACCGGACTGTTTTACATAGTCTAACAATGCTGAGAGATGTATTGCCTGTCTTTAGTAAGGACTCTATAAAGGTAAATTAAAAGATTGCCCTGTTGTTACAATTTTTCTACATAATTTTGGCCTATTCGAACTTAAGACTGAATTTGTTAAAATGTTCTTGTCCTTTAGGAAACTTTAAGATATTAATATGATACAAATGAATGCCTGCTGGATGCGAATAAAATGAAAAGTACTCCAACAAACCACATGTGACGCATTACGATAATACAATACAATTTCTTTTCAGGCAGTGTGTGAAGCAATTCTCTCTCTAATGACTCACAACAATGTCTACATAAAGACATGTTGTCTGCATACCTTGCATACTCTATTCTCCTCACCGCTGGAGACCAATAACTTGACAGCCTCATTAGCAGTCCAGCTAATTAGAGCGCTAATGGCAGCACGACCTCCGGCTAATGATACCGGACAAGTGCTGGCGTGGGCCGCTGTATTACAACAGGGATATGGCTGTTTGGCTATGTAAGACAATTTCTGATTATTCATTTTCAATACAAATAAATTAATTTGTTCATCAAGGACAATCAGGGGTTTTATTTGCCCGAATGCTCACATGGTTATGGATGAACCCAAGCAAATATTAGTTGTTTCTTATTATAATATTTTTTATTTTCTTTTCTTTTGCTTTGACATCCTATTCATGTTTTAACATTATCTATGTTGATCTATTATCTTGATTGAAAGATATTGAACTTCAATTTGAAATTTAACTCTTTAATCTAGAAAAAGGTAAAAAGTACTACCTATTCAATAGGGTAAAACATATTTTTAGCTATAGTGTAATATAATTTTAAGATTAGTATGAAAAGTCGAATACAAATTTTTAAATATTTTACTAGGTTAGACCTGAACCTGTGTATGCCAAACTTACCTGCATTTGTTAACATCTGTGTCACTGAGTTGTGGCATTCAGATATTGCTGATATTAATTCTGCATCTACAAATGCATTAAAGGTAAGTTCCCTTAAAGTATTACCAGCATCTAACAACATTGTATGTATACATATAGATATTAATAAAGATATTTTGTATGAAAAGAAAAAGAAAATAATCTCTAACACTAAAATAAACTGAGGTACCAAACACAATATACAACAATCCCTCTTTGATTCTACCATGTAGCTCAGCGACAATTTGAAACGATTAATAGGCCTTTATGGCTCCTCTCTAAATCTCTCTTCTAATAAGAGATCTAACAATTATGAGTAAGAAAATAAGGCAATGCCTAGCAGGACTTAACACAGAAACACATTCAATCTATATTTTTGTAGAGGCTCAAGGCCTCTATTAGTCTAGCCTCAATTATATTTAAGCAAACTATGATGAATGACATTTATTTACTTTTAATTACTATATTTTTAGGCTGTATTACTTGACTGCGTGAAGTTAGCTGTGGAATCCGAAGAGATGTTCCCTAAACACAAAGGACATATCGAAGCTATATTCAAATGTATAGGGACAGGACTTGATAACCCCTTTAACCAAGCTATACGACACGTTATTATGACTATCGCTGTTTGTTTCGAAGTAAGTATTTTTACTAGTGTTTGTATAGTGTCTTTTTTTTTTTAACGCATGGAAACCCCCTCGGGCCGTCATTCCACCCGGGTTTTCGGTGGAACGGTGTGTCGGAATCGAACCGACTAAAACCACACGGTGTGCCTTACTGCGCTTAAAATAGGAGGAATCCGGGAACAGCTTTATTAAGACATCCGGACCTCTCCTAGCGCCTGCCCGCACTATGCGGGCACCACCTGCGGGTAACCTATCAATAAGGCGGCGTCCAGACACACGCGGACGTCACCCCCTCGCGGCTAGCTATATGGCGGATGGAGGGGAAAACCCGTCCCGACCACCCGCAGCCACACTCAGGGTGGCATGAGGCGCTGGTAAGCGCGTCTCCGCCGCCCGGTTCGCCGGCGGCGAATTGGGTCCGAGTGGAGATTATCCTCCCGGGCCCGCTCCGCCGCCTCCTTCTGTGAGATGACCTCCTCACAGAAGGCTGCGACCGCGGTAAAATTCCTGTCACTGCCGACCATGGAGCGTATGATGGCCGGCAGTGACAGATCCTCTCCAATGACTGCAGTGAGGGCCCGACGCTGCGTCGCCCAAGCGGGGCAATCCGCGAGCGTATGCTGGGCCGAGTCCTCACTACAGTCGCAGTGGTGACAGACGGGACTCAATTCTCTCCTAGCGACCGAGTGCAGGTACTTTCCGAAGCAACCGTGCCCGGAAAGAACCTGCGTTAGTCGGAAAGAAAGGGTCCCGTGCTGCCGCCCTGCCCACTCGACGATGACCGGCTGGAGCGCCTCCACGGTGGCTAGGCCAGCACGTAGAGCCTCCAGCCGGGACGACCAACGAGCCATAGTGACTCGGCGAGCGGCCTCACGCCACTCGCGTACCTCTTCGGGCGGGGGTCGATTGCCACTACCCGCCCGGAAATCAGTCGTCCGCCGATATACTTCAGCGAGCACTTCCGCCTCCAAGTCCCACGGGGGAGTTCCGGCCAACGCGCACGCCGCCTCCGTTGACACGGTGCGGTAACCGCGTATAGCTCTAACCGCCATGACCCTCTGAGGGCACCAGAGGCGTGCCCTATTCTGGGCGGTCAGAGCTTCCGCCCACACGGGTGCACCGTATAGTGCCATTGACCGGACAACCCCCGTGTACAGCCGTCTTGTTGCGACGCTGGGTCCACCCAAGTTGGGCAAAACTCGTAGAGACAGAGGCCCACCGATGTTGCCCACTCCTCTACAGCGTCGCCCCGTGCGTCCGTCCTGGGGGAACCCCACGCAACGGACTTAGCGTTGAAGTCCCCCAGCACTAAAACGTGCCCAGACGCTAGTCGCCGTATCGAGGTCTCCAGGTTATTGAGGAAAACCTCGAAATCGTTCAGACTCCGATTAGGGGAGAAGTAGATACCATATATGGTGATCCCCCCCCACTCAGCGGCAACATATCCAGTACCCTTGTCTCTTGGCGACTAGGGCGGGGAATGAGCCGCTGTGGAGCCGACGACAGCCACGGAGCCGTCCCGGTTACCCAGCCAGTTTGGACGGGGAGGAACGTAATAAGGCTCCGCAGCTACGGCGACACCAATCGACCACTCCGCCATGGTTTGCAGGAAGAGGTCCTGCGCACCGGCACAGTGGTTTAGGTTCGTCTGGACCAGGAGGCTGGAGACTTGGTCCATTATTGGGTCGTCTCTACAGCCTCCTCCATGGGCGACGGCAACGAAGCACGATTAGCATCGGAGGCGGCCTGGGCCAATTGGCTAGCCACCGATGCTTGCGGAAAAGTGCGGGGAGGTTTGCAGCCCCCCTGCCCCATCAGGTGATTGGCGGGCAGATTACCCGCCGCACATGCCGGACAGTGAGGGGTGGCGGAACATTCTGCCGCTCTGTGCCCCGGTTGACCGCAGCGGAAGCAGAGTCCGCTGCAGTCAAAGCAACTTTCGCACTTGACGCGGGTGTGTCCCGACCCGAGGCATTTGAAACACCTCATCGGTCTCGCCGCCAGGATTGTGACTCTGGCATTCACGAAACCGATGAGGATCTTGCCGGCATCACCCAAAATTTTGGCTGATGAAACGGGACAACTGGCCCACACCGCGCCAAGACCACCCGGACCGGGGCGGATGGTGCCGACTCTGATGATGTCCGCGTTGCACTCCGTCTTCTCCTGAATAGCAACACGAACATCCTCCACCGTCACAGAGTCGTCCAGGCCTGAAATGCGCAGCTCAGCGCACTTGGTAGGCCTAACGACTTTGACACCATCCGACGCTGCAAAAACTCCCCGCAGCTTCTCCGCAACGACGTCCGCCGTCTTTGCCCCTTCAGCACCTGGAAACTCCAAAACTCGAGCCCCGCTGGGCAAGGCGCAGCCTCACACCTGAGGCCCCGAATTCGCCATCGAGACTATCCCGGACCTTCTTAAAAACCGCCGCGTAGGATAGCCCAATGGTCGCCGCCTCCGGCAACACGGTGACAACCACAGCCGCCGTTTTGGGCGCCTGCAATTTCCTTGCCTTCTTTGTGGCAGTGACTGCCACCGACGTATTCTGAGGCGCAGAGGCTGCACTTTTGGTGGCCTTCTTGTAACTCTTTCGGGACCTCTTCTTCTTACCCCCCTCAATTTTATGCCAGGAAATTGCGACGCTGCCACCTGAGACCGGGAGCGGCTTCGGAGCCGATGGGGCCTTGGGTTTTCCCGCTGCAAGCGGTGGCCGAATAATTGGAGCTGGAGGCAGTCTTCCCTCTAGCCCCGCGAGGCGTCCGTCCATCATCCTCCACACTGCTTCAATGATTTTACGCAGGTGGGAATCCGGCACTTCAGACACCTCGGAGGGCGCTTGAGTGGAGGTTGGTTGCTGCGAAACCTGGCTCCGACGCCCAGAGCTATCTTATTGAGCCCGGAATTGGGAAAACTGTGCACTCAGTTCGGCCACCTGTTCCGTGAGACGGTCATTTGCCGCCTGGAGACGCGCCACATCCCCAATGAGTGTTTCGACGACCACCGAGACGGCGGAGGAAGAGTCCTTCAGGGCTTTTACAAAGGTGCCCTTTAGTTTGGTGGACTTAGTGGCCACCTTGTTTATAATAGCCACCGCCGCCGTCGCCGTTTCCTTCAAAGCCACGGGTGTTAGAGGGACGGAACCTATTTCTACCGGTGGACGGATTTTAAGTAGAAGATCGGCGATCTCCTCCTCGGCGACGATTTCTCCTTCTGCAGGTACTCGCGCGTACTCACCCGCCCTGGAGAAGGCAGAACTTGCCAAAGACGGTATAGGGGTACGCGACCTCGACCTTCCTCTTTTGCTGCTAGCCACTTTGGGAGGAAGCATTTCTGTGGATGTTTCAGGTTCCTCGTCCATCGAGCGACCACGCTTCCTGGTCTCGATATCGCGAGGCTCGAGCATCATCTCCGAGTCGGCATTCGAGCGTAGTCTTCCCGACCTGCGACTGCTCCCAGAAGCCAGAGTTACTTCTGGGAGCTCCACTGACATAGGCATCTCCAATAAGACTTCTTCGTCGTTTGACGAGGTGTCGTCCGCTTTCTTCTTATATTTTCCCTCTTCTTCACATTCTCCTTCTTTTTTTCTTCAGTTGGTTTTTTGTTTTGGTTGTTTATTGTTTCCATAATAGGACCCACGAGAGGGGGAGAACTATAGGTCGACCCGGGCAGAGATCCCCCATTACCCGGGTAAGCGTAAATTTATACCCAACCGAGGGGTCCGCAGTTACCCCGGCTGGGAGTGCGCTTGCGACTGAACCACCCATCAGCCATGCATCCCATGGTCACGCACCAGAACACAGGATTTGGGGTAATTTTTTATAGAGGTTTTCTACCTCGCAGTCCAGGCGGCTAAGCCAAGACCCTCGCCCCGATCAAAGCCACGAGACTCCTTTCGGGATTACGATATGCCGACGGTGGCATCGAGATAAAATCACCAGATGCCTGCTCGGTGGCTGTGTTAGTGCACGCCGAGCCCGTACTCGTTCCTCCGCTGTGGACAGCGGAGCAACTCTGAGTGACCCTTGGAAGGGTCCCACAGGGTATCCAGTTTCGTCTGGAGTCTCCCCCTGGGCCAATTCAGCATGAGTAGCTCTACCGGCACAGCCCCAGGGATCATTGACCCGCGCAAGCCACCCCACGACGACAACGTAAGGATACAGTATATGTATTGTATAAGCCTTTTTTTTTTTTTTTTTTTTTTTTTTTTTTCGTGTGGAAACCCCCTCGGGCCGTCATTCCACCCGGGTTTTCAGTGGAACGGTGTGTCGGAATCGAACCGACTAAAACCACACGGTGTGCCATACTGCGCTTAAAATAGGAGGAATCCGGGAACAGCTTTATTAAGACATCCGGACCCCTCCTAGCGCCTGCCCGCACTATGCGGGCACCACCTGCGGGTAACCTATCAATTAGGCGGCGTCCAGACACACGCGGACGTCACCCCCTCGCGGCTAGCTATATGGCGGATGGAGGGGAAAACCCGTCCCGACCACCCGCAGCTACACTCAGGGCGGCATGAGGCGCTGGTAAGCGCGCCTCCGCCGCCCGGTTCGCCGGCGGCGAATTGGGTCCGAGTGGAGATTATCCTCCCGGGCCCGCTCCGCCGCCTCCTTCTGTGAGATGACCTCCTCACAGAAGGCTGCGACCGCGGTAAAATTCCTGTCACTGCCGACCACGGAGCGTATGATGGCCGGCAGTGACAGATCCTCTCCAATGACTGAAGTGAGGGCCCGACGCTGCGTCGCCCAAGCGGGGCAATCCGCGAGCGTATGCTGGGCCGAGTCCTCACTACAGTCGCAGTGGTGGCAGACGGGACTCAATTCTCTCCTAGCGACCGAGTGCAGGTACCTTCCGAAGCAACCGTGCCCGGAAAGAACCTGCGTTAGTCGGAAAGAAAGGGTCCCGTGCTGCCGCCCTGCCCACTCGACGATGACCGGCTGGAGCGCCTCCACGGTGGCTAAGCCAGCACGTGGAGCCTCCAGCCGGGACGACCAACGAGCCATAGTGACTCGGCGAGCGGCCTCGCGCCACTCGCGTACCTCTTCGGACGGGGGTCGATTGCCACTACCCGCCCGGAAATCAGTCGTCCGCCGATATACTTCGGCGAGCACTTCTGCCTCCAAGTCCCACGGGGGAGTTCCGGCCAACGCGCACGCCGCCTCCGTCGACACGGTGCGGTAACCGCGTATGGCTCTAACCGCCATGACCCTCTGAGGGCGCCAGAGGCGTGCCCTATTCTGGGCGGTCAGAGCTTCCGCCCACACCGGTGCACCGTATAGTGCCATTGACCGGACAACCCCCGTGTACAGCAGTCTTGTTGCGACGCTGGGTCCACCCAAGTTGGGCAAAAGTCGCCCAAGGGCGGACGCAGCGGCGACCAGCTTTGGAGCAAGCTGCCGGAAGTGCTCGTCGAAGAGCCACCTCCCGTCAAGGATCAGGCCCAGATATTTAATGTGGGCCCGAACCGGTACGAGGACCGAGCCGACCATGATGGCAGCGCCAGCGGGTGGACCACGACGGGGACCATGAAATAAAATGGCCTCCGTCTTGTCCAGGGCCACCCGCAAGCCTAGCGCCTCTATGCGCTGGACCACCAGTGAGGCTCCCCTGGTGGCCAGGCGCGCCGCCTCCTGAAAGTTCGATCCCCGGGCTATGACCAGAGTGTCATCGGCGTAACAGATTACGCCCAGCCCGGGGGGGAAGTCACCACGAAGAGCCCAGTCGTACCCCATGTTCCACAGGAGTGGTCCAAGGACAGACCCCTGCGGAACACCGCACGACATGGGCCGATGACATAGGATTCCATCTCGGTCCTCGTACATGACGGTACGCTCCTCTAAATAGTCTGCCACTAGTCGCATCAGGTACTGTGGCACTCCGTGATAGCGGAGAGCTTCCCTAATGCAACTGAATGGCAGACTATTGAATGCGTTGGCGATGTCCAACGACACCGCCAACAGCACGCCGCCACAGCTCACAGCCTCTTCGGTCACGGCTCTCAGACGCATTACAGCTCCGATCGTCGAACGACCCGCTCGGAAACCGAATTGGGCGTCCGACAAATCGGGGCCAACCTCATCCAGGTGCCGGACGATGCGGGCAGAGAGTACCCTCTCAAACAGTTTACCCGCCTCGTCCAGCAGCACAATGGGCCTGTAGGCCGCGACCGAGTCGGCCGGCCGTCCCGGCTTCCTTAAAAGCACCAGCTTCCCGCTTTTCCAGCAATCAGGAAAGCGCCCGGACACTAAGCTAGCGTCGAACACCTCCCTGAGGCGGTCTGCCATGTGATCAAGGGCCAGGGCCAACACTCGGGCAGGAATCCCGTCTGGCCCGGGGGCGGTGTTCTTGGAGCGGATCCGAAGAACAGCCGCCCCTATCTCCGCCTCCGCGACGGGTAGAGCATCCCCCACCCCAAACTCCCCGTCGTCTCCAGCCAAAGGGGCTATCGATGGGGGTGAGTGCTCCACTCGTCGCGGAAAAAGACCCTCAACCACTTCCTGCAGGAAGCTGGGCTGGAGAGTCTCCGTAAGGGGGGGGCCCAGCGCGCGGAGCTTTTGTTGCGCCGCACGATATGGGCGACCCCAGGGGTCACGATTGAGACCCTCCAGCATCTCCTTTCTCTTCACCTCTTTGGCGCGGCTGATGGCCAGCTTCAGAGTTTTCCGTGCCTCTCGGTACTCCTCATGAAGCCGGTCTTCCTCCCCCTCTTCGCAGCGACGCCGACGACTGCGAGTGTAGGACCTCCGGGCACGAGTGCAGGCCGCGCGGAGGTCCGCCAACTCCTGGGACCACCAGTAGACCTCCTTCCTTGGAGGCCGAAGACCTAGAACGCGGGGCATGGCCGCATCACAGATCTGCGTGATCGCATTACGAAAGCGGCCCGCCCCCATGTCTACCTCCTCGGTTGAAGGCTGCGGAGACAGCCAAGAGTAAATGATGGCTGCCTCCTCCAGTAGATCCCTATCTAACTTCGATACAGCCCACCGCGGAAAACGGGATGTACGCCGCGCCATGTGACCCCTTCTGGAGTCCTGGGTTCGGGAGAGCTCAAATCGGATATAGAGATGATCCGAGAGCGTCTCAACCTCTTCCAGGACACGCCAGTTCCTTACTCGTGCTGCGAGTGCAGGGGTAGCGAACGAAAGGTCCACTATCGACCCCCCCTGCTGTCGCACACACGTGTTGGTAGTGCCTCTGTTTAGGAGACAGAGGCCCACCGAAGTTGCCCACTCCTCTACAGCATCGCCCCGTGCGTCCGTCCTGGGGGAACCCCACGCGATGGACTTAGCGTTAAAGTCCCCCAGCACTAGAACGTGCCCAGACGCTAATCGCCGTATCGAGGTCTCCAGGTTGTTAAGGAAAACCTCGAAATCGCTCAGACTCCGGTTGGGGGAGAAGTAGACACCATAAATGGTGATTTCCCTCCATTTGGCGGCAACATATCCAGGACCCTTGTCACTTAGCGACAAGGGCGGGGAATGAGCCGCCGTGGAGCCAACGACTGCCACGGAGCCGTCCCAGTCACCCAGCCAGTTTGGTCGGGGAGGAACGTAATAGGGCTCCGCGGCTACGGCCACACCAACTGACCACTCTGCCATGGTTTGCAGGAAGAGGTCCTGCGCACCGGCACAGTGATTCAGGTTCGTCTGGACAAGGAGGCCGGAGACGTGGTCCATTACTGAACCGTCTCTACAGCCTCCTCCATGGGCAATGGTGGCGACGCACGATTGACATCTGAGGCAGCCTGGGTCGACTGGCTGGCCTGCGATGTTTTCTGAGAAGCACGAGGAGGTTTGCAGCCTCCCTGTCCCATCTGGTGATTGGCGGGCAGATTACCCGCCGCACACACTGGGCAGTGAGGGGCGGCCGAACAATCCACCGCCTTATGCCCCGGTCGACCGCAGCGGAAACAGAGTCCACTGCAGTCAAAACAACTTCCGCACTTGACGCGGGTGTGTCCTGAAGCCAAACATTTAAAACACCTCATCGGTCTTGCCGCCAAAATTGTAATTTTGGCATTCACAAAACCGATGAGGATTCTTCCAGCATCGCTTAATATCTTGGCGGCTGCCACAGGACAGCTAACCCACACCGCGCCAAGTCCTCCTTGTCCGGGGCGTATGACGCCGACCCTAAGGTTATCTAGGGGGCAGCCTGTTTTCTGTTGGATTGCCCTCCGGACTTCGTCGACTGTGACGGAGTCGTCCAAGCCTGATATGCGCATCTCTGCGCATTTAGTAGGCCTGGCGATCCGTATCCCACTCGCCTCTGCAAACACGCCCCGTAGCTTCTCAGCAAAGATGTCTGCCGTCTTCGCACCCTCAGCTCCGGGGAACTCGAGAATCCGAGCCCCCGTCTGGGCGGTGCGCAGCCGAGCGCCTGCACTTACGAACTCAGATGTGAGGCAGTCTCGGGCCTTTTTGAAGACAGCAGCGTAGGATAGTCCGCTATTTGCTGCCTCCGGACTCACCGTAACTACAACAGCTGCCGTTTTCGGCGGTTGCAGCTTCCTTTTCTTCGGTGTTGTGACTTCCTTTGCTCCTTCCGGAGCTTGCAGTGAGGCGAGTTTCCGGTTGCCCTTATTTCTGTTTCGGCGGGACTTTTTTCCTCCTTCAACCATCCGCCATTCGTCGTTTGAGGGGGCAGACGTGGATGAGCCAGGCACAGGTTCAGCGGAAGAAACCGGAGGCACCACAGTCTTTTTAGGCCTTTTAGTGGGAAGCGGAGGGAATTTCTCCGCCACCTTGGCCGGTGTCTTAGAAAGCCGTCCAGTTTTTTGTACCGTCACCGACGCTGCAGTCGCGTAGGTTACATCGGCACGACCTCCTGAGGCGGTGGATGGCATCGGCACTGGCGCAGCCCTCGGCTTGTCTGTGGCGAGGGGCGGCCGAACTATAGGTGCTGGAGGCAGCCTTGCCTCAAGTCCCGCCAGGCGTCCGTCCAACATTCGCCACACTACGTCTACGATTTGACGCAAGTGGGCATCAGAAACAAGGGAGGGGGAGGCCGAGGCAGCAGACTGCTGCGCCACCAGATTGGAGTGCGCAGGGCTAGTAGAACTCGTTCCAGCCCGAAACTGGGCGAACTGAGCACTCAGCTCAGCAACCTGCTGGGTCAGGCGCTCATTTGCCGCCGAAAGTCGATTATTTGCCTCTTGGAGGCACGAAACATCTTGAATGAGGCCTTCCATGGCCTCCGAAACTACAGAGGAAGAGTCCTTCAGGGCCCTGACAAAAGAGCCCTTTAGGTTGGTGGACTTAGTGGCCACTTTCTGAATAATGGCCACCGCCGCATTTGTTCTCTCCTTCAAAGCAACCGGTGTAAGAGGATCAGAACCTCCCTCCACCGGCCGACTTATTTTAAGAAGGAGATCTGCGATCTCCTCCTCTGCAACGATTTCGCCCTCCGCTCGCACCCGGGCGTACGCTTCAGCCCTGGAAAAGACGGAACTCGTCGGGGCCGAGATCGGTGTGCGTGATCGACCACGCCTGCTACTCGGCACTTTCGGCGGCAACATGTGTTGCGACGTGTCGCCGTCCTCATCCCGCCCGCGCTTTCGACTTTCTGCTTCCAGTTCCATCTCCTCTGCTGAGTCAGCCGCGGAACTGGCAGCCCTGGAACGAACTCGCACCGACATTCTTCTGCTCCCAGAAGATAGACTCACTTCTGGGAGCACCACCGAGATAGGCGTCTCAGTCAAAACCTCGTCATTAGACGATGTGTCATCCGCCTTCGTATTCTTGTCCTTCCTCTTACTTTTCTCCTTCTTTTCGTCATTTTTAATTTTGTTATTTAAATTTAATTCCATATTTAATCCCACGAGTGGGGGAGAACTAAAGGTCCACCCGGGCAGAGATCCCCCAATACCCGGGCAAGCGTAAATTTATGCCCAACCGAGGGGTCCGCAGGTGCCCCGGCTGGGAGTGCGCTTGCGACTGAACCACCCATCAGCCATGCATCCCATGGTCACGCACCAGAACACGGGATTCGGGGTAATTTTTTATAGAGGTTTTCTTCCTCGCAGTCCGGGCGGCTAAGCCAAGACCCTCGCCCCCAATCGAAGCCGCGAGACTCCTATCGGGATTACGATATGCCGACGGTGGCATCGAGCTAAAATCTCCAAATGCCTGCTCGGTGGCAGTGTGAGTGCACGCCGAGCCCGTCCTCGTTCCTCCGCTGAGGACAGCGGAGCAACTCTGAGTGACCCTTGGAAGAGTCCCACAGGGTATCCTGCTTAGTCTGGAGTCTCCCCCTGGGCCAATCCGGCATGAGTGGCCCTACCGGCACAGCCCCAGGGATCATTGACCCGCGCAAGCCCCCCCACGACGACAACGTAAGGATACAGTTGGAGGGGATGTATTGTATAAGCCTAGAACAACGTGTTCGATCTACATCGCTTGGGTGGGTTACTATGCTTTCGCTCCACACTAACTCTAATATACACTTATAAACTTACTACGAAATGTCACACTACAAAAACTGTTCAATTATCCAAAATTGTACGATCAAATTTGAAAATGTACTTAGAGAATATGTTGGTTTCATGAGCTTATTGAATAAATTATTTAATGATATTCTCATATACATATATACATATATGAATCTTATTAATACTAAGTAACTAATACAATATTATATATGCGAAAGATTAGATGGATGTTTGTTGTTCAATCACGATCGGCTGAATGGATCTGGACGAAATTTTCACAAAGTAATAATTTGATCATATGCTACTTTTTAACTCAGAACAAGATGTTGCCCGCGACTTACTTATCTACAGGTAGCTAGTTATCTACTTTTATATAAATATATAACAGTTTAACAAGATAATAATAATATGTGCAGACATCTCGCACACTGCTGTCTGATGCCAAACTAAGCAGAGCTTGTACTATGGTAACCAGGCTGTTGATATACACTTATATATCCCTAAATACATGCATTTTATAGATAAATTACACCCAGACACAACAAATACCTGCTCATTACACAATTATTTGTACCGGGTGGGAATCGACCTTACAACCCCCTCTAGCGTAACCATCAGGATCACTAACCACTAACCAAAACCAAACTAAAGACCAAAAGGGCAGCCAAAGCTGAGTGTTGTTCGAATGTAAAAGGCTTTGGTGATGATTATAATATTATATATTTTCTGCAGATTGGCAACGAAAAAGTAACACACGTTCTTGGACCGCTGCTCAGGAAGCTAAACGACCGACGTGAGAGCCACAACTTTGATAATGACAAAGAAGTTGAATATGCAACAGGTTGTGCAATTAAATCGCTAGGACCAGAGTTCGTTCTCAAAACAATACCTCTACGAGATGGACCTGAAAACATTAACATTGAAAGAACATGGCTTCTTCCAGTACTAAAAGAAAAAATACAAAACTCACATCTGAAATACTTTGCTACAGAAATCTTAGAAATGGCAACATTCTGTCGAAAGAAGTCTAGAGAATTAAGTCAAGAGAAAAATGTGGCATTATCACATACATATGAGTTACTTTGCAACCAATTCTGGGCTCTACTGCCTAGCTTTTGCAACAATCCTAAGGATATAAAAGAAAATTTCAAGTCTTTAGCAAGAGTGTTAGGTAGTGTGTTAAAAGATAATCCTGAGTTTAGGTTGTCTGTGATGCAAGCTTTAAGGAAGCTTATAACATGTTCAGAGGATAATGAGGAGGATAAGAATGAATTGGCCAGGTTCGCTAAGAACTATTTGCCTATTTTGTTGAATATTTACATGTCTCCTGCTAAGGGGAGTAGCGCTGAAGGACATAGACTAGCAGCTTTGGAAACTATTCAGGTAATATTTTCAATTTATAATATATTTATTTATGTGTTTAGTGTACCCCTTTAAGTGTGATACAATAGATTAATATCCTCTGCATTTTGAGGTGATTTCTTACAGACAATCTTGATAGGGATATTTTTTAATTCTATTAAGTGTAGTCTGTAAAATAATATGGGTGTAAAAATGAAATAATATGGGTTTTATTAAGTACTTATTAAAAAGTTGTAACAAAAAGAGCTTGTTTGTAAATTGTGTGAAATGGTTGGGCATCATATACTCCAAATTCTTTGCTGTTGAAGCTCTTATGCAACACGCATACTTTACTTACTTACTTTTTAAACAATCGATTATTTCCATTTCATATAGGTATACCTTACGATAACTGATCAAACCTTAACAGAAGAACTATTTACAAACGCTCTTCAACAACTAGAAACATCGAAAGACAATCACTATCAACGAGAATCGATATTGGACATCATAAGGACATTAGTTTTATATCAAAATAGCGATAGAATAACTAAACTGTTCGATGAATGGGTCTATCCATTATGTGAAACAGTTTTAGAAGATCCTAAAAAGCATAAAAAAGCTAAAAAAGAGAACACTGTAGAAGAAAATGGAGAGAAAAAGAATGAATTGAGATATAAAGAGAAGGCCAAACTTCTTGAAATGGAACACAAAAAGGCTTACAGGATATTAGAAGAGATATTTAAGAGTGATAATGATAGCTGTAAGCAATTTTTAAAAGATAATTATAAGAAGATTAAGAAGTTATTGATGTCGTCTTTAAATAAAGTTGCCGATAGTAGCAAGGCCGCAAGACTGAGGTAAGGATAACTTTGTTTTAGCGACTGAGGTCTAACGTTACATACTATATACATATATATATATATTCTTATGAAAAGACAACTCCCGCATTAGGATTAATTCCTGTGTCGCGGGGGACTTTATAAACATCTGGCAGATGTTGAGGGAAAACGACAGGAGCTTGTCGCTGAACTCTACCGGGTCTTGAGCCGCATTTCTCAATGGGGTTGTGAGAATCTAGTCGAGTTCAGCGCCAAGAAAACACAAAAATTCTCCATTCCTTCCCCTTCCTACTCTTCAGAACACTCAACTACCACTGCAGGATAGGCTTAGTATCCTGAGTATGGATATTCCGGGATCTCAATCCTCGCGATTACATCGAGAGCGCCACTAAGGCGGCTTCGCTAAAGCTTGGCGTATTGAACAAGGTGAGACGGTTCTTCTCGCACGAGCAACTGTGTCTTTTATACAAGACCCAGGTTCGCTCCTGCGTGGAGTACTGCTCTCATCTCTGGGACGGCTATGCGCAGTATTTGCTTGACGCTCTCGATCGGTTGCAGGGCCTGCAGTCCGCATTATCGACTGTTCTGAGGTCACCCAGTCTCTTGAGCCTCTGCAGTTGGAAGAGATGTCGCCTCTATGGCAGTTCTCTATCGCCTACATCACTGAGAGTGTTCTGATGAGCTCTTCCAATTGGTTCCACCTTCTCCCTTCCTCTACAGGACTACACGTGCTGGCCTAAGAAGTCACCTTTTGAGCGTCGAAAATATACGTACCCAAACTAAACGGTTTGGCTCTTCTTTCCTGTGCCGATCGGTGAAAGCCTGGAATTCCCTACCAGCGCACGTGTTTCCTTCCCACTTTGATCCCGGATCTTTTAATCGGGGCGTGAAAAAGCATCTCACCAGGCCGCCATAGTGTGGGTAATGAGGATGGTGACCACCACTCTTAGGCTCCACTTATTGCTTTCCATCAGGTAAAGTGGAGTCACTACGGTAGGCTAATATATAAAAAAAAATATATTCAAACGACGGACACAAAGAACACCCAGACTCAACAACAACATGAGGAATACACAAAGTGTTGCGGGGATCGAACCCACAGCACTCGGTGCGGCAGCGTAGTGGCGAGGTGACCACTTAAACCGCTACGCTATCCGTGCAGTCCTGTCCCAATTGTGCGTGGGTGTCATGAAAGGTGACTAAAGGACTAGACTGTGTGTTCAGTGCCCAGTTGACGGGACAACGACAATAGGCTTTCATCTGTTTGTGGGACCAAATTCTAATTGGTAAAATTAGGGTATTTAACACACCTCTCTTTATACTTTAATTGTTACAGGTGTAATATGTATGTCAGTTAAATATAATAAATAATTTAAAGCAGATTTTTTGAGTTATCATAACATAACGAACTTTTAAAATTGCAGCACATACAAGTTTCCTAAAAAATCCTAAATATTGGACACCTAATCAACAAAATGTGCAATTTTGAAAACACAAATCAAACCGCTTTTAGTATATTTGAGTTTAATTTAGTAGAAAATAGAATAGGAACCACCATATTAAACCTTTTTGCTTTTTTTTATTTCCGTGCAGATGCATAGAACATCTTATCAACACAACGCCGTTCCTGAACGCTGAGAGCAAATTGCTAAAGAGTGCGATAGCAGAGTCAGTGATATGTACTAAGGACATTAACTCCAAGTGTAGACAATGTGCGTTCAACGTCATCACTAGCGTAGGGAGTGTTCTCAAAACACAAGAAGAAGGTAATATTCTTAATATAGTTAAAGGATTTTAAAATCTCTTCTACATAGTTGTGTTTGGAATCAAACTGTGTATTTCGCTGAATAATTGTAATATTCCAAGGTCATATATTGAACAATTCTATAATCCTTTGTATAAGATGATGGTCAGTGGATTTACACTTTTACTTGGTTTGCAGTTGCTTGTTGCCTTGAAATTTGTGATATAACAATCCTCATATATTCATGCACTCCTGGATATGGATCTGCTCAAGACAGTAGAAAGGTCTGTTTAAAGGCCCAAATTTGAGGAGGCCTATGTCCAGCAGCGGACTGCAGTAGGCTAATTGATTGATTGATATACTGGAGTATTAGCATAATGTTTTAACAATACAGTTTAAAGTTTTCATATCTACTGTATTGTGTGATATGTAATCCTTCAGGTTTCAGATATGATAATATTTAAAACTTTAACTTATTGAACTGCGGCACGTTCAATTAATGAAATATTAGTCACTAGCTATTTCCCTCGAAATTTCGAACTGTATATTTTGCCGGAATAGCTTATGTGCTAGTTTAGACTATAATCTATCTCTTTATCAAATTTCACTCAGAAGGGTTTAGTTGCTCAACAAATAATTTCTCCAAACATTCGTATTGATAATAATAATAAGATGAAGTTGTATAGAATTATGAAAACATTTTTTTTTCTATATAAAAAAAAATGATAATTGTCCTATTGTAAGTAACAGCTAGAGCAGAGATTTTTTATAATTAAATACATATGTCGTCTTATTTTTCTAACACCGATATAACATAACGAAAACTAAACTGCCTAGGTATGCAAGCCTTCGTAGCAATGTTAACGTCTGGTCTAACTGCACCCATGCCGCGCATTGTAAGTGCAACATTACGAGCGATCGCCTCCGCTCTGTTCAACTTCTCCGAAGAAATGGGACTTGAAACGGTACAAGGTTTATTGGAGACAGTCGCCGGTCAAATGTTAAACAATAATAGAGAAATTGTTGCAGCTGCATTGAGTTTCTTGAAGGTAAGAGTAATATATTTTTACTGTATTATTTCGATACATACATAATTAAGCTCATGCCTTCGTTATGGTCTTGATGTTGGTGACCAAATAAAAAGCAGACTGTAATGAACGCTAGTATATATTGTTGCAAGTAGGTACAACTATATAAGACGATGTACCCTATCGACTCTGTAAAGTGAGTGTCGTGTCATGGCCGGTGGTCGTTTTATAAGGAGTGGGAGCTTTTGCGGTCGCGCCCGCGGCCCTCCTTGCCTCTCGGCCACCTGCTCGGCGCGCTAGTTGCTCAGCCGGTACAAAACGCCGGCCCACCGCGATGTCGAGGATCCTCATTTAATTCTCGACATCTTTCTTACTTCGGAGCCGACAGAGACAGCAGATTGCTACATGCTTCTATCCTTACATACCTCACGAGCGTAAATTTAAATTAACAGGGGTAGAGCCATCCCTAGGCACGAATGGGTCAGCTCGGCCAGTGCGATACCACGGCCTTACAGAAAATTGGTTGTGAAGCAATGTTCGCCTTGCATTTTCTGGAAATTTGTAAGGTTTCCAGAAGCCCAACTTCCCCTCTCCTCCCCGCATCCCCTCAGTCCTCACCCTTCACCACCACTTACGACTCTTGACTCTTGAGCCACCGTCCATGGACGTATATTCGTCTGACGGCGCACTTACCATCAGATTTTACCCGTATGATCGTCTGACCCCCTGTATTATATATGTATAGTATATACAGATATAAATGAAAAATACCTATACCAATAACTTGTAAAAAATAATTCCATTCAATACACAAATCTTCATACCAGTTTCTGCTCTCTTTATCATAGATAAAAAATATTCAATCAAATATGTAACACAATAAAAATAAAATCAAGAAGTCCATAACTGGTTTAGGAAATCTGCGCGTTAGCCGGTAGTCAATTAGCATCAAGTAACCCATCTGCTTTTTGCCCCTTTTCATAAAAAACACTCATTCCCACTATTAAAACATTCAATTTAAATGGTTCATCAACCGTATACATAACCCGACCCGTCCTTCTAAGGCAGTCGGGTAAAAATTTGCTGTCCTATTCTGTCCTTAAACACTAATGTCGAGCGTTTTAAATAAATACTCCTACCAACGATGTCTACCCCTTTATTATAATATATCCTAAAACCGTCAAACTCAATTTACTTTAATATACATACTTCATGATACACCTTCCCCTACAGGTTTACACAAAAGTCTTACCCACAGATGTGTTAGCTGGCAGTCTGCCTTTAATATTTAAAACCTTGTCATCAATGGAAGAAGACTGCAAGCGTCACTCCCGTTTAGAAATAGGATACTTTTTAACTAAAATGTTGAGGAAATTTGGCGCGGATACTGTAGAGAAACTCATTCCCCCGAGTGATGAAGTCATGCTTAGAAGATTGAGAAATATTAGGAAGATGGATAATAGAAAGAAGAGGCAGAAGGAGGGAAAAAGGTTGGTTTTCACTTGAAAATTAATAAAATAACTATTTTTAAACCTTATTTCCAAACTTGGCCTTTTTAAACTCACGTTACAGGTTACAGTACTAGCTAAACATTTCTGCAGGTATTGTAATCAATACCATTTATATTCTGGTCAATAACAGACTTCAATATCTTATAATAAAAACTTTCGTGAGTTACATTCATATTTATTTAAATAAACGGTTTTACTCACGTGTGTATTTCGGGGATGCCTGACTAGGTTGATCCCGACGGGGGAGGCTTTTCTCAATGTCAGTAACGGAGTAAATCGTCTTGTTTAAATTATTTTAGATTTTGCAAAGTCTTAAATTTCAAAACACCCTCTGTATGTCTGAAAATAAAAATATCGGGAACATTCCGTAAGTATATGGCATACAATAATAACAATTTCAGTATTTTTCAATTGATGAAATAACCAGCAAATAAATTTGTATTATTCTTCTCATGAATCTGGTTTTAATACTGGCTATAATAATTTTAATAGAATAGCCTGACGGTCTAGTGATTAGAGCCAGAGGTTGTGGTTGTGGTTTGATTCTCACATGAGACAACCATTTGTGTATTCCAGAGTTTGGGTGTTCCTTGTATCCGTTGTTGTTCCTTGCATGTTTGTCAAGTCCCCCGCCACACAAAAACCTAGGTATGGTTTTTGGATGGGGAGTTGGGAAGGTTATCTTTATAAAAATAATAAAAAATAAATACTTATTAACTCTTCCTAGCGACCAATCTGAACAAGATTCAGACGATGGTATGCCAATCAAGGGAACATCAAATACACTAGAAGACATTCTTAAAGACTCTGACTCCGAGATGGAATACCTAGATGATGAGGAGGAAAGGCCCAAAGCTAAAGCCAAGAATAACAAGAAGCTGAAGAACAAAGCCTGGATTCAAGATGACCCGGAGAATATTGTGGATCTGGCTGATGTATCAGCTTCTAGGAAGATCACAGGTAATTATATTTACATAGTTTGTCATTCATTGGATTTGACAGAGCCAGACCTGAAATAGGGAATCTTTTTAGGTCATATCTTTGGTAAAAATACCAAACTATCGAATTTGGGTTTTGAGGTATATTTTAATTTAACTAAATTATACTTTTTCTATTACTGACTGGTACTGGTTTATTTTTATTTTAATTATTATCAGTTTGTGTTGCACAAGGCGGCTTTATTGCTGTAGGCATTTTCTTCCAGTAAACCTTTTGATGATATGGATATGTATTTAATTCAAATTTACTTTTATATCCTTATCTGGTCTTTCTTTTAGAGTATTATTATTATTTTTAGTTGTTCATGGGCTCTCTCGCTTGTAGATTCAATGCAGAGATTCCGCAAATGTCAAGTGTTTTTAAGAAAAAAAAAAAAACAGTATGAAAATATATCGATATAAATCGCCTTTTTGTTCAATTATCGAGACAAAAACCCCTTTTAGCGTATATAATTTAATGTTAATTGTAGACTTAAATAAAACATCTGTGTAAGGCATGACGTCTATCACCTATATTTTTAATCAACTGCCCAAAAAAAAGGGTTAAGTTATCGGAAGGTATATAGGATATATCTTTGTTACGCCCTAGCCTTAACGGGTGGATTGACATGTAAAGTGTCATCTGAACAGCCTTTATAGTGGGATTAAGATTTGTAGAAAACGTCAACAAAAAAAGTTCTAATAAACCAACTAATCTATGACTTTCTTCTCTCTATGATTTTCTTCCAGCCACTGACCCCTCTCGCAAGAAAGCAACAGAAGTGAAAGCCCAGAAAAAGAAAGATGGCGGATTTAAGACGGCTCCAGACGGAAGACTGATCATCACTGATGTCGCATTTGATGATGATGGCGATGATGAGGTGAAGCCCAGCGGTGACATTGATACTGATACCGATGATACCGGTGAGTGCACAAGTATTTAAAAATACATTTTTTTTAATGTGTTATTATGAATATTAGCATAATTTTTAAAGAGATTTCTTTTTTTTTTAAATTTAGAAAAACCATTAGTTTTTTGTAAATTAAAAGACTTCCTACAATATATGTACATACATTTTGCTGTATTTAAATTTAGAAGATGAAGCTTTAAATGCTATTTTACTCTCACACAAAATAATTGATCAAGTACTATACATTTATATAACTAAATTTAATCTCAAACATAATAAAAAGTATGAATTATTGAATGAAGGAAGATCTGATATTATAAAATTACATGCATAATCTCATTACAGATAATGAAGACAAAGAGTCCAAACCCTCAAAGCTACTTAAACCAGGCACAAAACGTCGTTATGACGATATTCTTAGCGTAAAGAGTGGCAAGTCCAGCAGGAGTAGAGCGTCTACTGCCACTGTTGGATCCAGGTACAAGGCGGGAGGAAAGGGCATCCACAGGTAAGTGATCTTTAAACATTTGTTTTATATATGCAATCAATGTCTACAACTTTGATTTAATAATTTTAGCAACAGGTCAGTAACACGTTAGAATGTTAAATGTACGTAAATCACATGATAGTCCTTGACAATCGTTTTTTTTTACTTTATGCGTTTATTATATAAGGGAAAATATCCTTAAATAGTCCAAGTAAATATAAGTACATATATTGTATTGATGGATATCTCGGGGTTCGAAAGACAAAAAAGGAACAAAAAATAACAATAACAGCTTATTTTTTCTTTTCATTTATGATAGATTAATTTTATTTAATAATTTCTCTTTAAAACTACGCCAATTAGTCTACTTAGTTTGACTCCAATGTTACTAGATTACCAGATTTAAAATTTACACGACCATTTGATTATTTTTACGTACAATAGATGATGATGATGCTGTGATGATATTCAGTATTTTTAGATGCTTTATTAATTAAATGTAAGTATGTATGTATATAATATATACGATAATATAACGTTATATTATGGTATATCTTTGCCACGGCCTAGAGCCTATATGTGTGAGGTGTCATATGAATCGTCTTAATACTGGAAGTGACATAGGGTATAGCATTTCGGGATGACGTCAACAAAAAAAATGAGATTGAAATTTTTCAATGTTTTAATTTATCAGTTTACTCCTAATATACATGAACAAATTGTATTCCAGGCCTCTCGGTTCAGCAGCGTCAGTAGCGTCTGGTGCGGGCACGGAGTTCAGATCTAAGAAGGCGAAGGGCGACGTCAAGAAGAAGGGCAAGCATGACCCTTACGCCTACCTGCCGCTATCTAGGAGTAATCTTAACAAGAGGTTAGTTTTTGTTTAAAAATACATAAACTTTTGTGGTCAAATCAATCGTTTAAGAGCAAGTACACAGTGATCTTCAAATCAGATATGTCCCTAAGACTTAAGAAGTTTAAATTATTTGTATACCAATGTTCCATTAATAGCACACTGCAAATCCTCATCCTTAATCTTTCTATAATCTCCATTTTAATGATTTCCTGGATGAGATCGAGATGAGAAATCTTTATAAGTACAGGTTTTATTTAGTTTGTCTTTGTGTATATAGATACACATTTGTATTTATTTCCTCTTTGATGCGCAGTAAAAAGTGTATATATATAGATATACATACATATGTCTTTCCTATTGGACAGTATACAGTGGTCTGTAACTAATTTTTCTCTGTTAATAACAATGTGTACAGGCAGTAAATATTTGTTTTTACGAGTAGTAATGTAATATAGTACGGTAACACGGCATTGTCATATTGGAATAATGCCAATCTGAATTCGTGGTATAATAAAAGTAATATACTGATAAAATTTAGAGATCTTAGTTTTTGTATTCAGAAAGACAATTTCCTGAAGTATATACTTAGTGTTATATAAAATATATCCAACACATGTGGGAATGGAATGTAAGTTGAACATATACTACAACTAGCCGTCGGAGTTGTTATGAAGTAGTTAAGAGTTTGAACCCTACTCTACAGTACTAAACATACTTCTTACACCAGTATTTAGCTAAGTTTGATACGTAAATTTAAAAAAATAACCATTGGTATATGTATATAGAGTCTGTAAATATTAAATTTGTTTTGTGTGATAGTAATTGAAGCACCAAAGTGTTATGTTAGTACACAGCGTGTCTCAGTAAATTGAACACTTATTTTAACCACTGAAAATGTACATCTCTAAACAAAACTATAAAACTTTTAAAGTAAGTTTTTATGAATTTTCACAAAACCGGATTAAATAAAAGAAAAATGAAAAAAATACGTAACATTAAAAGTGTTTGACTTAACTCATTCCACCTGCATTTACGAGAAATGAAGTGATAATACCTTCAATGAAAACGATCATACCTTTTATACACATTGTATCGCTTGTTAGATTTTTTTATTTATTTATTTAGATATTTACAATATTTATTACAGTAGAACTCCCAAGGCATCATTGGAAGCTTATTATAACTAATTACATTAAATTATTATATATATTTAACAATGAATTATAATAACAACTATGAAAAGAAATTAGTTATATATATGTCAGGATAAAAATGCAATTTTGCGCTAGTTATGTAAATTTTAGCAGCTACAGGCTACAGTTATAATTTTATATAATACGTATGGCGCGCTAATAAATAAATAATAATCGCTTGCAATGTGTTATTGTAAGAAAGTTAAAGGAAATAATATCGTTTTTATTACAGGAAAAAGGCCGTCAACAGTAAACAGTTCAAAGGGATCGTCAAGTCAAAAACGAAGCTTGGCAAAAATAAGAAGAAAAATAAGTGATTCGTTTTTCTATGTTCAAATAAAAAATATAACATATATGCAAAAGACTAATGTTGTTCATTTTTAAACATTAACATTATTTGTATAGAAAATTGTTCGAAGACCATAGACTAGAAATTATAAATTTAAATAAGCACTCACTAGTTTGAAAAGTTTGATAAATATAACTATTTTATAGAAAACTATAAAGGTTGACATCACAACTTTTGGACTATGCAAATTTAAATAAAAAACTCATTCTCATCACTTTGATTCTTTAAATGTGTAAATTCACCTATATGTAGGAAATACAGAAGAACTTTTAAGTGGCATAAAGGCACTGTAATTGACCATTACTATGTTTATATTGATTAAACGCAGTATTTATACATGGAGTGATGATACTTAAAGCGTATGTATATATAATAAAAGATAAGGTTCGTGTTTGTTGATACATTAGTATAAAGTATAAATTATACATACCTACTGAGACTTAGACTGTTCGAGTCCCATCCAGAACAAATAATTGGAAGATCAGCATTATCATTTGGTGTGTCTGGGTGTGTTTATATATAATATGTATATAGAAGTATATTAGTATGTTTATCAGCAGTCTGAATGCCATAGGACAAACTCTGATTAGTTTAGGAACAGACTGGGGATGTTGCAAATATTCGGATCCGCATCCGCAATTGCGGAGCTTCCGCATCGAATTGAAGATCTGCATCCGCATCCGAAATAATCAATACGGATATTCATGCGGATGCAGATGTACCACAAGTTGTGACAAGAAAGAAAAAGGAGGAGCCGGCGACGTCCGCGATGGCTATGCACGTGTGTATTACCAATAGTAACGAAGATTAAGATTTCGGTGACAAGATTTGACGGGTTTTGTTGTTGTGCATGTATCATTTGTTTGCGTAAATCAGTGTCATGTGTGAGTGTCTGAATGACCGTTTTTTATTATTATTATTATATTTCTAAATGTCCCTCCCTATATAGTCTCTTAGAAATCTGAAGTAGTAGGTACTTAAAAATAGATTGGGTTCGTCTTCAGATGCAAGTCGAATGTAATCTCGTTCTGTAGTTTAGTAGCTGTAAGTGCGCTGCCAGCCTTAGAGAAAGGGGGTCATGCCCTCCGGTACCCCGACTCAATCGGTGACCCTTACCTTAAATTCGTTTGGCCGATGACATACATTCCTTTATTCAATTTTAAGTTGAGAGATCAAACAACGCTACTCTCTGTAATACCTTTTCAAAACGATGATTTACATATACAGATTGCATATCTGTATATGTAAATCATCGTTTTGACTTAGATTATTTTATGATAAGCTCAGTATCAGTACCTAGTGAGATTCTGTTACACCACTCTTGTGTTATAAATATAAAAGTAGAATCCTTCGGTCGATCGTGTAATGATTTGTCGTGTCCAAGAGCTATCGGAACGAAGAAAGAAGGAAGTACCTATATTTTAATAAGTAGTATTTAAATCCAAATCCCGTCACAAATTCTTATACATGCGGTGCTATGGGCGTATGGATTTAGAAAAACTTTGTGCAGATGCTACCAAACTAGACTGGATGAATGTGGCAGAGGCTACTAATATGGATGATAAAGTCAAAAGTTTTTTAATAACAGTATAAGTAATTTATACAGTCGTAGATTGCATACCGTTTCCAACACACGTCTCTAAGTTCTGTAAAAAGTACCCACAATGACGAAGAAGTGTGATAACTGCAAAAAAGTAGTAACAAAATCTGTAGCAGCAGTGGAATGCAGCAAATGTGAACAAATCGTGCATTTGACTAACAAATGCACAGGTTTAAATAATAAACAAATTGCAGCCCTTAAAGCCGCGCCAAGCTTAGAATGGACATGTCTCACATGTCAGGCTGAAGCTCCGCGCCGAAGTTCTTCGATCATAGTACCGCAAGACGATGACGAAGATGAAGATGAAGTTCAAATTAATTCCAAAATGTTACTAAGCAACATCTCAAAAGAAGTGGAGAAAGCTATAAAAAACGAACTGAAAGAGCTACACGAATCCCTACAATTTAATAGCGCCAAAATGGATGAAGTAGTGGAGTGCATTGATGAATTCAAGAAAACCATAAAAACCTTGGAACGAAAAAATATAGAGCTCGCCAACAAAAATACCAACCTTGAGATTCGAGTAGGAGCAATGGAACAGAGGATTCAGGAGCTAGAACAAGAAAAACTTCGTACGTCGGTGGAAGTAGCGAACGTACCGACTGAAAATAACGATGAAGTAAAAAAAGTTATTGAAAACCTAGCTACGAGACTCCAACAGCCAAAGGAAGGGATTAAAAGTGTACATCAAGTACGTGGAAGAAAAGACCAACCTCCTAAAATAGTTGTCATGTTGAACGATGAAGAGACGCAAGAAAAATGGGTAACGGCCGCCAGATCCACAAAAACAACGGTATCAGACGTGCATCCCAACAAGAACAAAAACAACACCCCAGTATACGTAAGTGAAGTCATGACTAAACACAATAAACAATTATTCTGGAAAACTAAACAGGAATTGAAAATCAACTTAAATTTCAAATATGTTTGGTTCAAGCGTGGTTACGTTAAAGCTCGCAAGGACGAAAATGAAAAACTATACAATATTAGAAACGATACCGAGCTACAGTCTGTGATTGCCAAATATAATTAAAGTATAGTTTGCACAACGAACACTATTGCTAATCTTACATACTTATATTTCTTTTACCAAATATGTGTGACTTTAGTGATTTGCGATTGGATGATTTAAACGAAATAACGAACTGTACAAACATAAATGAATTCCTTAGCATAGTACCTAACTTACATATTAATCTACTCTGTATACACGTAAATATAAGGTCTATCATTAAGAATTTTACTGCACTAGAACAATGTGTCATTAATTCTAAAAAACGAATAGATTTAGTAGTGTTAACTGAGGCAAACATAACTGATGGAATAAGCTGTCTGTATCACCTAGATGGCTATAATATGTTCACGGCTTTAAGAAAAACCCGCAAGGGTGGTGGTATTATAATATATGTTCACAATAGCCATAGTTTTTATATCAATAATATAACTACCCTGCAGTTCGAAAACGTCATAGGCACCATAATAACTCGATCAGGTTACAAGACGAACATATGTGCTATATACCGTCCACCTAGTTATAATAAACACTTGTTTTTAGACGAACTACAAACCACACTAAACAAACTACCTAAGGACACTGATCTTTATCTATTAGGCGACATAAACATCGACATAAAGTTGGATAATGCTATAAAACATAGATATAACAATAATATGCATAATATGGGCCTTCTGTGCGGGATAACCGATCACACTAGAATTGAATTATCACGCGGTCGTTTAAGTAAAACATGTATCGATCACATTTATGCACGATCCCGCACACAAGACCTATACACTGCAGCAATCGGAACGACACTGGCGGATCACCGCGTTGTGTGCCTCGCTTGCATCGGAAGCATGCATATACAGAATGTGCCAAAATATAAAACTTGTCTGAATAGTAATAAAATTAATGAGTCATTAAATAATATTGAATGGGAAGAAACAAATAAAATGCAGAGTCCACATCTTATAAACAACTATATACTGGACAAATTTAATGAAATATATACACGCTCTAAGTATACAATTACCGTAAAGAAATCCTCGCGGCGTCAAAATCTCTGGTTTCAAAATAAAATAATTAAATCCTGTGAGTATAGAGATCAGCTATACAATAAGTGGATAAGGGATCCCTATAATCTAAACCTAAAAAAAGATTATAATAAAGCCAGAAATGAAGCTAATAAATTAATTCGAAAACATAAATGCCAATGCTTAAATACTGAGATAAATACAAACAAAAACAATCCTAGACAATTATGGCAAATACTTCACAAAATAACAGGAAAAATTAAAAAATCGGTAGACGAAGTTATCTTAAACGCTATGAGCAAACAAGGCTCCACGGACAAAAGTATTGCTAATAACTTTGGGCAGTATTTTAAGAACAGTGTTAAAACGACAATACCGAAATGCTTTGTACCATTATTAAAAAGTGATACCTATAGTTACCCGCAAAATGTTACTATGCGTTTTAGACCTGCCACCCCAAAAGATATAACTAAAATTTTGAAATCTTTAAACAGTAACAAGGCACCCGGCATAGATGGCATTAGATCGATCGACTTAAAGCTATTAACAAATAAGATCAGCGGAGTCATAGCAAATTTAATAAATACCAGCATTAAGACCACAACTTATCCGCAATCATTAAAGATGGGTATAGTAAGACCAATATACAAAAGGGGCTCAAAAAAAGAATACGAAAATTATAGGCCAATCACAATACTGCCCGTGATTGATAAAGTAGTGGAAAAATATATAAGTGAAGAAATGCATGACTTCTATAAGAAAAATAACTACTTATCGGAGAAACAATTTGGCTTTCAACCACACAAAAACACTACGCAGCTCCTCTCGGCCTTTACCGACTTAATTTATAAATACCTAGATGAAAAACTACATGTTATGACAGTTTTTATTGACTATAGTAAAGCTTTCGATAGGTTAAGACATGAAGTATTATTAAAAAAATTAGATGAAAGCGGTATAAGAGGAAACATCCTAAAATGGTGTGAAGACTACCTAAAAGATCGAAAGTTTGTGGTCAGGATTAACGGTGCGGACAGTGATCAAGTAGATGTAACAGAGGGTACAGCTCAGGGTTCGGTGCTGGGGCCGCTTCATTTTCTTATTTATGTCAACAACATGTCAAGGTTAATAAAGCACAGCACAATATATCAATTTGCCGATGACACCTGTCTTGTAGCAGCAGCGAGTACCCCTGAAATAGCTGAAAAATTGTTACAAAGGGACTTTGATGAAGTAGTAAAGTGGTCTCACGATGTAGGACTTATGCTTAATGCCAACAAAACGAACCTCATGTACGTCAGCACTAGCCGCAATAGAAACTACTCTTATACGCCAAGACTAATAGCTCACGAACACGACTGTCTACATAACCAACTCTCCCAAATCGCGCAGATCTCTTGCAGCTGTGGTTCTGTGCATGTGGTTGAAAAACAAATGTATCTAGGTCTTGTCATTGATAATAGATTAAACTGGAAAGAACACATTGATCACGTATCGGACAAGCTCAGAGCTATATTAGCTAAATTTTCCATAATAAAATGGAAGGTTCCGTACAAATTGCTATTAACACTATACACATCATTGGCAGAATCCATTATAGAATATGGTTTGTCTAGCTACGGAAGGACATCTAAAACTAACCTAGACAAAATTTACATACTGCAGTTGAGACTTCTTAAAAAAATTGTACCACATAATATAAGAATAAATTTTGAGAATGACTATTTTAAATTATTTAAATTTTGTAATATTCTGCCAATGCACGAAAAAGTTAAACATGCAGTACTTACCCAGAATTTCTTTAACGATAACTTTAAATGTAAACCCGAATTCTCACAGACAACAACCACAACACGAAACATGCTGAACCCTAAATTACTTTTACCTCATTATAACAACCTCTATGGTAAAAGAAAACTGGCGTACATCGTACCACATCTCATCAATCAGTTACCTTCAAATATCACAAACTCCCTTACTGACATTAACATCAAACGTAAAATTAAAGAACACTATTTAAATTAAAAAACTGCATCTAAAAAACGACCACCTGTATTTAGCATTGCTAAGTCTAACTAAAACAAGTTTTATTATATTATATGGTCGGAAAGGCGAGGAGTGACAAAACCGGTTTCGCGGTGCAAATGCTTCTCGCAGTTATTATAGTAAATTGTGTAGATACAGTAGATAATGCTTATTAAAATTAAAAAATAAATAATATTATATTTAATAGTTTAGTTATATACATATAAGAACATTGTGTTTATGCTTTCATTGTAACTGTGGAGTTTTTGATTTGTTTCTGTTTATATTGTGTGTGATGTAGATTACGTAGTAACAAGTTGGTATAACATCTATCGACTCACTGGTGTACGGGTTAAATTCGAATGAATTTGTAAAGCACCAGCTATGAATATTGTAAAATATATTTCTTTTTGATAAATAAAAAAAAAAAAAAAAAAAAAAAAAAAAATATGACCTCCATGCTCCTGTTCGAAAAGTAAAATTGAAGCATCATCCGTCATCCACGGTGCGGCACCGTGGATGACGGAGTAGGTAAAGGTGGCGATGATAAGGAGGCCAAGTGGAACACTTAAAGCGTCAAGAAATCGGTGTAACGTGGTTATACGTAACGCCAAATACCGACACATTCTGCAAAATATAGAAGCTTCATCTCCTTCCAGATTCTGGAAGTTCCTTAGCACATTGAGTATTGGCAGACAGCAACACACTGAGTTTCAGAAGACAATTGATTTGAACGATATCAACTGTCATTTCTCCACTTCGATTGAGCTGGATCGTCAAACCAAATTTTGGACCCTGGACCATATCGCTACTCTAACAAGACCCATCTTGGACAGTTTCAAATTTTCTTCGATATCCTCTGGGGACATCAAAAAGACTATGCTTTCCATTTGTTCGAATGCCAATGCCCAATGCCAATTCCATTTGTGGGCTGTGATGACATTAGCCTAAGAATGATAGTTAACATTCTCGATTATGTTCTTCCAGTACTAGATCATATTATTAACTTTTTTTTGACTCGGGAACCTTTCCTAATCTCTGGCGTAAAGCTTATATTATATCGGTACCAAAAAAAAGTAATCCTACTCTTCCAGAAAATTTCCGTCCAATCTCTATTCTTCCCTTTTTCTCCAAAGTTCTCGAAGCTTGTGTACAGCTCTCTCATTTTGTCTTCCAACATAATCTCCTAAGTCCTCTACAGTATGGCTTCAAAGCCGGCCTCAGCACCGCTACTGCGCTCCTTAAAGTGACAGGCGAAATTAGGTAGGGGATGGAAGGCACCAAGGTTACTATTCTAGTCTTGATTGACTTTTCAAATGCTTTCAATAACGTCAGACACGACGACCTGCTACCCATCCTATCGTATGTTATGATCTCCTCAGAAGCATTGGATTGTTTCTCCACGTATCTTCTGGGATGTCAACAGTGTGTACGTGTGGATAATTCGTTTTCGAATGTGAGTGATCTCCGCACCGGCGTCCCTCAAGGCGGTGTTCTTTCTCCACTATTGTTCTCAATGTATATAAATCTCATAATTCAAGATCTTCAGTGTGCGTATCACCTATATGCCGATGACTTGCAGCTGTATACACAGACTAGCGTTAAAAACATATCTCAAGCTATCAATAAAATAAACAAAGATTTGGAGCACATAAAATGCTGGTTGACGAGGTTTGGCTTATCAGTTAACCCTGCTAAATGTCAAGCGATAATCGTAGGCAGCAAAAAGAACATGTGTAGGTTAGACACTACTTCCATTGCACCTGTAGTTTACAATGACAGTGATACCCTTAAGCCCAGGGGTTAAAGACCTTAGTCTACATTTGGACTCAACCCTAGATTGGCGTGCTCAGGTAACTCATATAAGACAGAAAGTGACTCTAACTCTCCGTGTCTTATATCGGCAAAAAAACTTCCTTCCCCTGAAATCTAAAACTATCCAAATGCAATCCATAATGATTCTTATAATCGACTATGGTGATGTGTGTTATTTCGACATGAATGCAGACTTTCTAAACAAACTAGACCGGCTTCTCAATAACTGCATTCGATTTATTTTCTATCTTCGCAAGTAATGGTAATGGTAATGGTAAAGGGCTCTGTTTCCGCATATAGACTCATGTTCGGTCCATTATGCGTCCAGGAGGCTGACTAGTTGAGCCAGCCTAGCTCCTTCCAGAAGCGCAGAAGCCTCCTGGGGCGTTCACAGGCTTCTAGGAGCGTCCTCGCGCCTGCAAGGATTTCTGCCCGTTGTGCAGCCACGCCCTCGCATTCCAGGATAACGTGGGCGGCCGTTTCCTCCGCGCTCAGACAACCCCTGCACTGGGGGCTATCGGTCGCGTTAATGACGAATAGGTGTCGGTTCAGAGCCAAATGGCCTGTAATGCTTCCGACCATTATTCGGATGTCCGTTCTATGAAGACTGATGAGTCTACGCGATAAACGTGGTGATATTTCTGTTAATACCAGTTTGGATTGCCTACAGCCAGGTGTGTCAATCCATCTGCTATTGTGTACTTCTCGAGTCCTTTGCCTTACCCAGGAGCGATATAAGTTGAAGGGTAGTGGCAGGAGTGTGGTAGGGCCTGCCACTGGTGTTGTAGATCCCTTCCTTGCTAGCTCGTCGGCGGCATCGTTACCGAGTGAGTTGCTGTGCCCCCTGATCCATTGAAGAGTTACCCCATTCGCCGAGGCCAAGCGTTCTAGCGACTGGTGGCATTCGTAGATGAAACCGGAGTTCATGGTGTTGCCCATTAGGGCCCTTAGCATCGCCATACTATCTGACAGTATGCGGATGTTATATTGCTTGATGCCTCTAGACATAGCCGCTAGGGCTGAGTATGTTAGCGCAACACATTCGCATTGAAAAATCGAACTGTGCTTGCCTAGTGCCAGCGATATTTTTATGTTTAGGTCTAGTGAGTACACCCCGGCTCCAGTACCTGACCCCATCTTGGAGCCGTCCGTGTATATTCGGACTTCATTTATGCCGGAATGATCACTATCGTTCTCCTGTAGTTCTATACAGTACCTTCTTTCGAAGATGTGTTGTTTTGGAATCCTGTCACATGGGGCAGCTATCAGAGGTTGGTAGTCCACTAGTTGATTCCAGATATTGGAGTGTGGACCCTCTTGGTTATTCCACAGACTCAGGTGTTTTAGTCTGATTGTTGCCATAGCTGCCTCCTGTTGTATGTACAGGTCTAGTGGTGCTAGATCGAGAGCCACCTCAAGGGCGGCAGTAGGGGTTGTTCGCATGCATCCAGTGACGGCCGTACAAACGAGTCTCTGGAATTGTTGCAACTTGTTTCTAACCGTGCTAAGCTCAGTTCTCTGCCACCAAGCAATAGCACCGTACGTGATTATCGGCCTTATTACCGCTTTATAAAGCCATAGAGTGATTTTCGGTGATAGACCCCAGGTTTTGCCGAGGAGCCGCTTGCATTGGTAAAAGATAATGCAGGCTTTATTAAGTTTTGCGTCTAGGTGTCTATTCCATAGGAGTTTGCTGTCAAGTATGACTCCTAGATACTTGACCTCTGTGGTAAGAACCAGACTAGTGCCGAATAGTTTTGGCAGCCTTAGGTCACCTAAACTACGTTTGTTTGTGAACATTATCAACTCCGTTTTTGTTGGGTTCACTGATAGATTGTGTTTTACGCACCACTTTTCGACGACCTTTAAAGCAGACCTCATTTGGTCGCAAATTGTGCTTTCAAATGGGCCACTAATAAGAATGGTCAGGTCGTCTGCATAGCCCACTGTGAGGAACTTGCGGTCGTTGAGTTGAGTAATCAGCTCATCTACCACGATGTTCCAGAGGAGTGGTGAAAGAACTCCGCCTTGTGGGCACCCTCTCGCCACTATTCCTCTTGTTGTGTTGTTAACAGTGAATTGTATAGCTCTGCCTCTAAGCATACTGTCGATCCACCCTGTAATGGTGGAGTCGACTCCGTGTCTAGACAGAGCCTGGCTTATGCTGTTGAAGTTTGTTTTATCGAAGGCACCTTCGATATCGATGAAGGTTCCTAGAGTTGATTTTTTATATTTGAGGTTGCCCTGTATGTATGAGACTACACGATGCAGAGCGGATTCTGTTGATTTACCCATCGAATAAGCATGTTGGTGTGGGTTCAGGGGTTGCTTGTTTAGCGCCGTGCTCCTGATTTCTCTATCTATTAGCCTCTCTAGAACCTTTAGCATGAAGGATGTGAGGCTGATAGGTCTGAATGATTTAGGTTGTGTGTAGTCTCCTTTGCCGGGTTTGGGAAGGAATACTACTTTGACTTCTCTCCAATTCGTAGGTACGTAGCGGTGTGCTACGCAGCTTCTGTAGATGGACCGTAGATGATCCATCAGTGCAGCGTCACACCATTTTAGCAGACCTGGGAAAATACCATCCAGTCCTGCAGCTTTGAATGGAAGGAAGCTGTTGATAGCCCACTTTAGCTTATCGTGATTCACGATTCTGTGAGCGGTGGTCCAATCTGACTCATCTGGTAGATATACCTCACCTTCCTCCCAAATGTCATTCTCATTTAGTATGCGACACCCCGGGAAGTGAGTTGTCATTAACAGTTCCGAAGTCTCCGAATCTGTTTTGGTGAAGGTACCATCAGGTTTTTTTAGGAAGCCAAGGTCTGGCTTCCTCTCAGAGCACAGGATATTTTTAACTCTGTTAGCATGGTTGTTGGTGTCTATGTTAGTGCAGAAGCTTCGCCAGCAATCAGTTTTCCTGATTCTGATCCACTGATTGTATTTGTGTCGGGCCTGCCTGTAAGCATCCCAGTGCTGGTCTAGTCTTGAGTTCATCGCTTTATTGAACAACTTTCTTACCTTTTGCCGCATTTATCTTCGCAAGTATGAACACGTGTATGCTTTACGTTTCGAAATGAAATGCTTTCCTATTCGCCGGCGTCGTAATCTGCGAGCACTAACTTATCTTTTCTCATTTCTTAATTCCCCATTTCCCCTTTCCTATTTAGCTCCCTACCTTCGTTTCTTGTGCTCTAATCATGATAGAAACCTTCGCTACATAAACAATAACAATAATAATTAATTTAGGTTACAAAAATACTAAGTGAGAGAGCGAGTGATGAGAAATTTCTAAAATAGCAATTTACTAACATTAATGAAAAAACGTAAAGATAACCGCCTCGTGGGGCACCTATTATTTGTAAATAAATAATTTTGCTACTTGGCTCAGTATTAAAGTATACCATTAAGAGTCGCAATTTTTTTTTAATTATCCTATCAATAATTTACCTATTTTAATTACTATATACCACATGGCATAACTTAAATGCCGCTTGCCCCTTAATTACATTCATTAATTGAAATCCATTGGACCAAATTGTAATTGACAAAATGTGGGTGTTTAACACACCTCTGCCTACCCCTTGGGGATATAGACGTGAGCGTATGTATGTATCACTTTTATTCATTCGCTTGGGACGTTGGGACTAATGATGTGTACATACAGTACTTTCGACTGTCTTTTAGCCAACTAGCCAAGTTAGAGTGGTGACGGATCACTCGTAGAATAGTAATCACCACTTCCCTATATCACTTTCCGCAAAGGCATGTGTTGAACAATAACGATATAAACCTGCGTGAGGAATTACGAGGCCAATATAAAATTTCTAAACCAAAATAACGTCTTTGCATGGAAATTGGTTTCAGAAACAGGACGAAACATATTCTTCAAATAGGCACAAAAGGCACTTTTGAACGTCAACATTTACATTTAAATAGAATTGATTCTAGTCGCCTATTCCAAAATGTAGTTTCGTATGGAGAAGAATGGGTAAGAAACTCCACCGTTACTCTTTCAAAATGTTTTGTTTACATACAATCATTATATATAATTAAAATTATGTTTGAAAACGCGGCACCCAGAACAATATCAATATACCGAAACAGGTAAAAAAAAATTAAAGCGAAGCAACGATCGATAAATTAAGTTTATGATAGATACATGGTGTTCACACATTAACAAACAGTAAAAGTAGTATACGATTTACATAGATATAGAGAATATTAAGAAGTAATAATGTCAGCGTGTGGGTTAAAATAATCGTGTAAAACAATGTTACAAAAATATAATGCCTTATACAATACAATTGGCAACCAGTTTGATTTTGTCTCAAATATGTCATACGGAGCAGGACCAGCATTTTTTTTCGTAAATATCTTCTTCTTCTATCTTATCTTGGATATAATCCTCTAATTTGTAATAAGCTTGTTTACAAAGTGTATTTTTGATATGGATTTTAAAGTTCCTTTTATTTAATTGCAATATATCACAATGAATTTTGTTATAACATTTAACACAGTACCCCAAAACAGATGTATGTACTTTAGCTAATCTGAAAAATGGTTTATCTAATTTGTCTTTGCTTCTAGTATTAATATTATGTCTATCACTTATTTTATTAAAAAGATGTAGATTTTTTTTTACATACATGATATTTTCATAAATGAATTGGCAAGTTACCGTCATAATATTAATCCTTTGAAATAGTTCCCTGAGGGATTCACGGCGACTTAGATTATAAATGGTTCTGACAGCTCTCTTTTGCAAGATAAAGATGAATTCGATGTCAGCAGCCCGGCCCCACAGTAAAACGCCATAAGATATAATGCTGTGGAAGTAGCTAAAATAGACCAAACGCGCGGTTTCTACATCTGTTAACTGTCTGTTTAATCAGACATCATAAGCGGCCGAGCTTAGCCGCCCGCAAGAGATGTTATATGAGGTCCCCATTGTAATCTCTCGTCTAGCGTGATTCCTAGGAACACCGTTTCATTAACAAATTCCAGTTTTTCTCCATTCAATAAGATGTCACATTCACTACTTCTAACATTAGGTAATTGAAATCTAATGCATTTGGTTTTTGTGCCATTTAGTAACAAACTATTTACCGTAAACCAATCTTGGACTGGACTTGGACTGACGAATAGATTTTTTTCATGACGTCAAGATTTTGTGATATATTGTACACAAATACATTACAGGACCTCATTAACAACGACACTATCGATGAGTTCTATATCGTAGGTCATTCCAATTTACCCAGTATGAAATGGATAGATCACAGTAACCAAATATGTCACTGCTCAATCCATCGACTCTAAAAGTTACTTAATAGCGATTTCAAATTCTGTCTAAGACAATTAAGAATAATTTAGGTCGCATGTTTGACTTGTTTATCTTAAATGTTGATTGCCAGTCTTGTACTTGTTTAGCACTACTTCCATGTTACTGACATCACTTGAAAGTCAATTATCACCTATAAAGCTAACTAAACTAACTATTAAAAGCTGTTATCAAATAGATTTTAACAAGGGGCCTCGCCCTGGTGGCATACCCCTTATTTTCATAATGAAAACAGCAGAACATATTATCTATCCACTCTTCATTATTTCAAGAAGCGGTTGAAATAAGGAATATTTTCTGAAATTTGGAAGCGTGTTTGTCACACAAATACAAAGTAGTATCCAAAATAGCGTCCTATCTCTACTATATCCACATTTTTCAAGTTAACGCTGTATATACTGACTTTCGGAAAGCTTTTGACAAGGGGGATCCCAAATTGCTGTTAGACAGAATTGCCCACAGCGGTATCTGTTACCTACCGTTTACGGCTACGTATAGTTTAACAGGACTCAAAAAATAGTAGGCTATGAATATGAATCGACTGAAGTAACTTTCGGGGTACCCCAGGTGTCAATTCTAGGCCCTCTACTTTTAATCTGTTCGTCAACAACACTGTTTACTTTTACAGGACGGCCTAAACAGGCTTTCCCAATACTGTACACTCATTAAACTCTAGCTCAGCATACCTGAATGTAATGTATTAACTTACACACAAAAAAACAACAAATTTATAAAACATGATTACACTATTCAAGACATTATTCTGCAAATGGTTTAATAACATAAAAAATGGTTTAGTTACATCCGCGATCTAGGTGTCAAATTATACTCAAAATTACATGTCACCTGCATGTTGATAATATTTTAAATAAAACCAATGAAATGTATGGTTTTATTATGAGATCCTCTAAAGATTTAACTTCTATCCACTTTATTACTCTTATAGTATATAAAACTCTTATTAGATCACAGCTGGAATTCGCAGTCCAAACTTGGAATCCTTTAATTACAAGTATGAAAGAGAATCGAAATGGTCCAAAAGAAGTTTTTAAGAAATACACATTAGGAATTTCATTACTCTAACATCCATACCAACGCTTACCTAAAGAGTATCATTTACTAAGCTTGGAATCTAGACCCAAAGTAATCATGTCCAAGATATTGCATGGCATATGTAACAATAAGGATTTGAATTAACAGTATTACGAATCAGCTGTGTTATATGGTGCCTAAAAGTGTATTGCAGCGAAAGGCGCGTGTGTCGGCTGTTGTACAACATATAACGCAATTAATAACTATAGTGACTTCCTGAGGCCTTACTCCCCCTCTCCTCTGTCTTCTCCCCCCTCTCCGCATCCCTCATCACCCTTAACAGCGGGCAGCTCACTTACCACTCCTGAGTTACAGATGGACGGCGGTTGTCACTTACCATCAGGAGACCCCGTCTGTTCGTGTCCTCCGATATTATGGAAAAAAAAACACGCACACTTCGTTCATATTTTTTTTACACGCACTAAATTCAAGGGAGCGGCATTAGAAATCTTAAATCACTTGCTTTAACATTTACGTAAAATATATAAGTACAATTTTTATTTTAAGTTTTTAAGTTAAATGCACACGATACATTGATATTCTTAATATTACTCTGCGGACATAGGTGTGCGTTATTGTAGATATACTATAACTTAATGTAATGTATAATTGCTTTATGTCCCAATAAATTGAAAAAAAAAAATGTTAATATACCTACACGAAGGCTATATGCATACAATTATCCGTGGGAGGCCAGCGTTCATTCATTCAGAAAATGTCGAAATGGTTTTGTTTGATCTTGTTAAACTCCGGTAGTCCTTTATTAGGTACAAATTGGTTAATTAAAACAAGTCATTTTAGTTATTGAGGTATTTGCCTTTATTTTGAAAAGGAGGCGATTTACTATTATGGATATACTTATTTTAACAGTATTTATATTTTTACATGGAAATTTTCATCACAATAAACCATTATTAATCCTAGGCCATTTATCAGTATTCAATTCAGTATCAACAATGAGTAATATGTCATTTCGAAAAAATACAACCATTCTGTAATAATCTATTTTTAATTATTCATTGACACATACCGAATCTCTTATCGGAGAAGGATTTTTTAAAAAATCTTAAAAATAATATACAAAATAATACAAACATTAGTTCGCTTCTTGACGAAAAGAAATGAGATTTAACATTATCGTAACATTAAATTCCGTTCGGGATCATTTGTGATTATTTTACATACTGAGAACCCGATTCAATTTTTTACAGAAAAATAAATATACATTATTATGTGACTACACAACCGGTGATTGCTTATAATGAGCTCAGCACTTTTCGTCGGCGAGAAGGGGGTCGAGCGAGAAGCCGAGGTCGAGCACGGCAGGCGGCGGGCGCTTGCCTGGCACAAGCTTGAGCGAGGGCGCGCGGGCTCTCCGCTCAACGTGCCCATTGAGCGCGTGCCGTATATCCGCGCCTCCGAATAGCTCGCTCAGCGTTTGTTGCATCTCCTTGGCCCCTGTGCCTACGCCGCTTACCCCACCAACTCCGCTGCCACTACATGTCACTATCAGTTTACGCACTTCGGGCTTATTAGTTTTACTAGCGTTCATATGTACTGTTTTCGATAACGACATCGCGTTCTGATTATAATAGTAATTGTTCACAACACCTGATGATTTGCACTGTGATCGCGACAGTGACGACTTTATATTACTCCGCACTGTCGCGAATTTTTTACCTAATGTGATTGCGCCGCCGGCATGTGATGCGTTGAATGTGCATAACGCTAGCGGGCGCGGACACGACGAGTACCAGCACACATCGGCAGGAACCAGCGGCAACGGCCCTTCATCCACTTTTTCATCCGGCCGCACCGTTAGTCGCTCCACTGGAGAGGCTATACTAAGGATGGGTACGTCTGGTGGAATATCCGCATCATCAGGCATCAGAAATGGGTCTGTTGCAATTGGTTGACTTAAGAGTGAAGTGATGCTTGACGTATCCGGTAGCACCGAGTTAGGATCCTCTACGCTGAGTAAACTTGCGTAGATATCGTTGACCTGCTGCTCTGCAGTAAGGCCGTTGAACGAGCTCAGATCTATCGTGTTATTGACTAGGAGCGGTGGGAGGTTAATGGGGATGGCGGCTGGCGGCGCGGTGGGGGCAGGCGCGGGCGCGGGGAGGACTGGTGAGGCTGCCGCCGCTGCCGCCGCAGCCGCCCCGGCATCCCGCGACGCTCGATGTTCCGCCAGCAGAGTGTCGAAGGGTTTTGAGCGCCCTTCAACGGTTCTTCTGAGTGACAAAGCGTGTGCTTTGCATGTAAGCGATCGCGTACAGGGCTTTGGATTCTCTGCAGTAACTACACCACAGTGTTTGTTTGGATCATACTCTCGTAAATTAAACTTTGTTTTACCTGACTTCGACCTGGACGATTTTGTTGATGGCGTACTTGGAGTTGATAGCGGTTTTAAAGCTTGGGTACTGAGTACATTTGTATCTATCACTGTAGGTAACATGGGCGATGAAGGGACATTTGGTGTAAATTGTAGGTTAGATAGATCTGTGTCTGTTAATGTGTAAGTTAAGGATGGTGTATGTATAGGTGCATATAAATCTTGATTTTGTAAATTATCAGTTGGTTGGGGAAAATTAATTTCTTGCATATTTCCAATATCTCTAATAATATTTTTCCAGTCTGCTGCATTTGTTATATCATCAGCACTTTGAATACCTTCAGAGTTCATAATTGCAAAAATATCATCAGTTATGTTTTCGCCCAGAGGCAGATCTTCTGTGTCCTGTATACTGACAACTGGTATTTCTCCGCGCTCCATACACACCTTGACCTCTGGAGTGCCAGAGGCAGATGTGCTAGCTTCATCCAGATATTGCAGTTCAGGCTTTGGCAAAACTAACCTTGATAATGGAGGTGTAGTAGTGTGCACTGAGGAAGGTTCCAATTTCACTGGGAGTATATCTACAGGGATGGGAGGCGGTGGTGCTTCCTTTTTATGTCGGCTGCGGCTTTTTACTGTGGTGGCGGGTGGCGGGGGTGGTAAAAGGGGTTCAGTACCAGTATGGGATTCAAGTAAGTGTCTGTAAGCCGCACTACATTTCACTATTACTCCACACATATGACACACTGCAGCATTCAACCTGTCCATCTGAGGAAACAGTCCATGGAGGCTCATGCTCTCATACTTGAGGCGGTTAAGGCCTGCACGGCGATACCGTGTATGCCTTGTCTCTGCCTGCTTATAAGGATGCGAGTCGTGAACGCGGCGGACGGATGCGCCGCCGCCTTTCGCATCCACCGCTGCTGGCGATGTAAATGTAGCGTCATCATCTCGCCGCGGTGACAAATGCCCTATTTCACTGACCCATAGATCCCAAGGCTTTTCATTGCACTTCACGGGACTCACGATCTTTGCGGCGAACGGATAATCGCCGGACATATTTCAGCATTTACCGATGATTCAATTCTGAAACTCGTGCTTACGTCTTACGGGAGCCCAGCCATACCGTAACCAGCCTCACTCCACTGATAGGTTATTACCCCATATCAGCTTTGAAACCGCTGCCTGTAGCGAGCGCAGCCAGGGTTACATCGTAGCTCATTTGTTTACTTCATCATACACACATATGAAACTAAAAAGTGTTGTGATTGTCTTAGCTTTTTATATTTACAGGGACAGATGATCTTCTATCTCACTGACAGCTGATTATGCAGATTGTAAGTTTTTCTCGACCACGAAACACGTCCATCTATTAACGATTGTTTTCAGTTCACTTTTCGAGTCCCGAATATTAATAACATTGGCTTATAATGCTAAATTCAATTGATATTATACTCGTTACACACAAATAAAATGTCCAAAAATTCTGTTTGGTTGGTTGTAATTTACTATAGAAAGCATCAAATCAACACTTCTTTTTTGAGTATTTGTAAAGACCGAATTTATTCTTTATGGTCATTCAGTAGTGAATGAGCGTGACGTGACAGAGGAGGTATTCTCGACATGAATTAACCTGAGTAAAGACATCTCAATTGCCACAGATTAAAAATACTTTTAAAATATTTGACAAATCCATCTGACAGTTATTTTCTAGATGTCGTTGTTACAATTTCATGAGTCCTAGTCCTATCAATTCATAACTACCTCAGTTGAAAAAGTATATAAAAATGTTACCAAAATCGTAAAAAAAATTTACCTGTATTCTGAACCGAGTATGCATGTCACATTTCTACTAAAAAAATACGATCCAGTGCTTTAATGTGGTTCAGAAGCATATGCAAGTCCATCGTTCTAGGTGTACCAATCGGTATAACCTTCCTAGACACAGTGGGATATGTAGCTCGGGTGGAAGGCATATCCATGCAACCAGTGCTTAATCCAGATCCCAAGAGTAATAACAATGATTATGTATTTCTATCAAGATGGGCAGTTAAAGATTTTAATATACAAAGAGGTGACGTGATATCGCTGGTGTCGCCAAAAGATCCCAATCAAAAGATCATCAAACGTATCGTTGCACTACAAGGGGACATAGTGAGCACGCTGGGTTATAAGTCTAAATATGTAAAAATTCCTGAAGGGCACTGCTGGGTCGAAGGTGATCACACAGGTCATACACTGGACAGCAATACTTTTGGTCCTGTTTCTCTAGGTTTAGTGAACGCTAAAGCAGCTTACATTGTTTGGCCACCTAGTCGATGGCAAAGACTAGAAGCTAAATTGCCAAGCACCAGGAAACCACTTACCACAGCTGTACACCACAGTTAAAAAGGTGATTAAACTAATTCTAAAATACAAGGGCTTAGTGGTAGGACTCCAGTGAATTATTCTAATTGCATCTCAAGAACTTCTCAATAAAATTTAGTTAAATGTAATTATTAAATTAGCCTCAGTATTTATTGCTGTGTAAATATTTACATATTATTTATTTGATAATTAGCTCAATTATGTATATTGGAGAATGATAATGTATCTTTTCTTCCCACACTACTTGTTGTGTTGTTTAACTGTATTGTTCTGAGTATTTAAATTATCTATTACTGATGTTGTTTCATATGTCATGAATAGTGTTCTGAGGTGGTGTCGTAAAGTACTATTGGTTAAGCTGCAGAACATCTCTTGATATAAATTTTGTGTTGAACTAAGGCCAAATATTAACACCTATGGCGTTAACTGGTGCTAGTTTAAACAATTGTCATTTAAGATAATTTTTCTGAATTAAGTCTTAAATTATAAAAGAGCAGAATTGTTAAATCCCAACAAAAAGCTCAAGGCTTGACAAATATCTGCTAAGGACCCTTCTTCCTAAAGCAGCAGATAGAGATAGTACTTTATTTCAAATATGATATTAAAGTTGTACATTACACCATAATGTACATTGTAAATTTTAATTCTTTGAAGGTTATTGGCCAATTTTACTTTTGAAGTTTAAAATATGCTTGTTCTTGTTATTGTATGAAAAGTAAATTGTTTTCAAATAATACCAATTTGTTTTAATATCTATAAAAGTTACACTTTGTTTTTGTATGTGTATATTATTATACATACAGTCGTGGTCAACTAATTAAGGACATTCAAGATAGTGGACAGCAATAACCGGCTATGTACATATAAATATAAAACCCTGTTGATTTCTCAGTAACTATTATTTGCATAATTTGATCCGATTATTATACTATAAATGGCTGTAAATAAAAGATTAAATAAATATAAAAAAGTGTTTAATATCAAAGGTTAACCATGTATTCAATTTAAGGTACAATTCTGTAGCTGGACATTTAATTAAGAACAGTAAAGTAAAATGAAAAATAGAGTTAAACAGAACTAATAATCTGCAGTATTTTAATTTCTTTAACAACTTCATTTTATTACGGGTAAAATCAGTACCCAGTAGCAAAACCTTTGTTAGTAATTACCGCTTGACACCGATGTGGCATAGACATTATCAGTTTCTGACATATTTCAACAGGAATGTTTGCCCATGCCTCACAAAAAGCTTCATAAAGTTCATCTAAAGTTGTGGTACGATAAATGGCAACTTTTTTCTTAATTTCGTGCCAAAGGTGCTCGATTGGGTTGAGGTCGGGGCTATTTGCTGGCCAATCTAGCACTGATACCGACTGTCTGTTAAGAAACGACTTGACTGAACGGGCTGTATGTTTTGGGTCGTTATCATGCTGAAAAGTCCATATAATAGGAAGATGTTCCTCAGCATAGGGAAGCATAGTTTCTTCTAATATTGCCTTGTATTGATGTTGGTCTAAGTTACCCTGAACTTTCCTCACAGGTCCCACTCCACGTCCAGAAAATGATCCCCACATTTTAATGTTTCCTCCGCCATGTTTCACCTGCTTTTTTGTGAATCTTGGATTCATTTCCGCTTTTACAGGATGCCGTACGTATTGCCTTCCATCTGAAGAAATCAAATTAACCTTGGTCTCGTCAGAGAATAATACATGTTGCCATTGGTCGTAGGTCCAATGTCCATATTTACGTGCAAACGCCAAACGTGCATTTCTATGCTCTTTCTTTAACAACGGTACTTTGCGAGCCACTCTTCCGAACAACCCTGCTTCTACCAGACGTCGTCGAACTGTCCTCGCTGATACACTGACTCTTTCGTCTGCCCCAAACACTTCATGTTTAATTAAAATAGAGCCTAGAAACGGATCTTTCTTAGCTAACCTGGTTATCATTCTATCTTCTTGCGGAGTTGTTTTTCTCGATCTTTTTTTCTGGGCACATTTAAAGTTGTGTTATTGCGCCTGAAATGTTGCACTGCATTGCATACCATAGTTTTTGAACAATTTAAATATCCTGCTATCCTTCGGTATGACCAACCACGCTCGACAAACTTCATGATAATTTTTCGTAGTGTTGCATCGCAACTTTTATTTTTGCCCATTGTTCTTCAAAATAACTCTCAAAACTTGAAATTACAAATCTAGATTGCCGCCAAAACTACCACAAAGAATAGGAGAAGAAAGAAAATAATAATTGAGATTCAGATTTTGAAACTAGAACGCAATATCTTAGTGTCCCTAATTAAATGGCCAGCCAGCATTCTTTGAACAAATAGCACTGTGATCATCTATCAGCTATACTGTAAAGAGGTTTAATGTTTAAGAAGTTGTTATTGTTTGTATAATTAGGCACATAAATGACTAATTATACTTACATGTAAAAGATGTGGAATATTGTTTAGACTCGTTGGAAAATAAAAAATAAATTCACAATTTGGATTAACTAGAGAGTGTCCCTAATTAGTTGACCAGGACTGTATATATACTAGGAAATTGAATTTAAGAAATCTAAATATATTTTTTTAGTCATATTAATTATAAATTAAATAAAATATATTTATATATATTAGAGATTTAAGAATATTAAAGGTATGATATGATATTGTGTTACTGTAGCTATATGTATCTCAAATTTAAGACCTCTGCCATTTCTTTGATAAGTCTCAACTCCCACTTTCTAATATCCTTTCTTTCCACTATTATTAGGAAGATGTTAACATGTTTTATCAATTGGCTGAAGATGTAGGTATGTATAAAAGACAATAATAAATTTTGTCATTTAATTATAACACAGCTATCACAGGACATAAACTTAGATAGTACTTTTAAGGCCAAAAACATTCAGAATATTTACTACACGATCATATGAAATACCTCTTCTAGTGACATTGTAGAATCCATGCTCAGACAAATCAATTACAGTAGATCCTGTTCTATTACGGTCCAAACCCTGATTCAATATTCCTCCATCAAAAACAGCACCCAGTTGACCAAAAAGGTGTTCAAACTCCTTGATAGATAATGTTGATGGTTCATTACTAAAGTTGGCACTTGTCAGGGCTACAGGTTTATCAAAAACTTTGGTAACTTGATTGACAAAATTGTGGTTTGGTATTCGAATTCCTATTTTAATAGTTGCAGGGTTCAAAAACGGATTGTCAAGCCATTTAGACTTTTTTAAAACAATAGTGACAGGCCCTGGCAACAATCTCTGAAGTAATTCATCAGGTAAATGTTCAGCTTCTCCCCATTTTCGTACGTCTGATACATATGATACACATATTGCTACAGGCTTTGCAGAATCCCTGCCTTTGATGGCATATAGCTTTTTAATAGCATCTGGACAGTTAGCACTACATGCTAGTCCATAGATTGTATCAGTTGGCACTGCTATAACTTCCCCTTTTGATAAGAAATAGGCAGCCTTAATAATAGCTTCTTCTTGAAAACTTGACAGTATAGGAGCCATTTTTTCCATCTTCATAACTGGTAATAAACCATTTCTAACAAATAAACTAGAAATATAGTTCAATTTCTTGAAAAAATGCATACTCAATCACTAATAACTACTTATTACAGTTTATCAACATGAACAATTAATCACGCCAGTTGTGTGCACACTTGTGATTACAACACCTATAAAATGTAGTCATAGGTTCGTCAGCAGACCGTGTTTGGAGTTGCATAAAAAAAGCTCTTCCATGACCACACTTGGGGCAAACAGCATCTGTCGAATCTACATTCTCCCAAGCTGCAGCACCTCCCATAATATAATCAAGTTCCTGAAAAGAGGAAAGTATATGATAAGTTAAGATAACAGTATTTAAAAAAATCTCTCGACTTGGAAGTGTAGAGAAATTATATGTTACTTCATAATACGTATATATGTATAAATGATTCTGAGGACAGCAACTAACCTTCAATTTGGGGAATGTACGTGATGATACTTTCCTTTTAATATTGTACACATAAGGACAAGTATTGCAGGCATACCGCAGTCCAGATTCTGGGCCTTCTTCTACCATAAGAACATTGGCACACGTCGGACAGAATAACATTATTCAGACATAACAAGGTTTTCTATGCTTTTAAGATCAATAAGTTAAATCTCTTATATAAAACGAATATTATTATATATATATATACAGTTTAATATAACTACATTTCATTGATAATTTATTTCGAATGAATTCCTATAAAAATTATCAAATTGCACAAACGCACATGAGGATTAAACCAGTAAGTGTCATCTTGTCATCCTTGTGAATATTTTGACTTTTGATTTACTCACAGATGATCTATAGTGTCTTAAGTATTTTTTCCATCTGGTGTCATAAATTTTAAATAATTTAATATCCAAGGAATGTATATAAACAGAGAAATACCATCCTGTGGTGGAACAATAAGATAGAAAAAGCATGAATGGCAGAGGTAACTTTAAATCGCCATTAACATGTCATCATTGTTTGGTTTCGTTTGTTGTCAAAGTACAAACGTGGTGTATTTTGAGTTAGTGATTTCATTGTTTAAAATGCAGTAAAAATGCAGATGCAGAACAGATAAAATATTTGTGACATTTGTAGGAAAGGAAGTTCGAGGGATTAGAATGCATCTCTTTTAATAATCACAATATGTTGTATGCGCAATGAAACTAGGCTTTTGACATCAAAATCATTGTCACTTAAACCCAATAGTTTTTTTTACATACATATGGTTATTTCAACTATTAAATGTTTACCATTCTTGTTTCGTAAAGAAATAAAATTTTACAGAAACATGGAACAGCTACTGGGAAGACATAATATTGTACGATTACATACAAATGTTATGCCTTAGCTTTAAGAGTTTTATAACTTTCTATATATGATTGCATGAATTGACCTGGTTAAAGGTCTTGGCCTCTATAACAAAAGTTGAACCTAGCAAAACACTTCAAATTTTAAAACCAATGGGAAGGTAACACCAGCTTGGGTAGGGAAAAAAGGTTTTGATACTTTAATTAAATATGCTAAAATACTATATACAATAGGCTTTTCTGTTTGGTTGAAATATCTGCGTAAAAGTAAAGTGAATAGCGTTCATTATCCTTTCCTGTTTATGCATGTGAAAACATACAATTTTAGGACATTTCGAAACTATATGTTAACTCTCTTCGAAAATAGTCGAGTCCTTCCATATGAGCCCATATGACGATCCACTTTGCGTATTATTCTAATATGTTTGCCATCAAAGGCACCGAGGCAGTTCGGAAACTTAGCATGTTTTTTAAACCATTTATTATGTCCTTCCATTTATCTTCAGTTAGTTGTTCCATACACATATCCTTCATATGTATCCATATATTTCTGCAAATATCCCTCACTATCTTACCAATTGTTGTTGATGCTATTCTAAAACTATATTGCAAATCCATAAATGTACATCCATATTTTTTTATCCATTAATTGTGTTAATAAATATTTTTTGTTGTTACAGCCATGTTAATACAGAAAAATGGAAAACATTAGAATATGGAAAACATAAGAGATGGCTATACGATACGATACGATGGAAAAATTATCTAAACGCTTCTATGAAAAATCGCAGAATTCACGCGTTGCTAATGAAGATGAAGATAAATTGTTTTTATTATCATTAGTTGGCGAGTTCAAAAAACTTGTGTTAGTAAACGCTAAGGTTAGCTCTTACTAACACAACCTTGCACTATATAATAGGTACTAGAATAAATTAACATAAAGGAAACTGAAATTGAAGCGGGCTAATAGGAATCACATGAAATGAATTTTTATTTATAAAGAAACTTTATACACTTATCGTTACAGCCATGTTAATACAGAAAAAAATGAAAACATAAGAGATGGCTATACCAGATATGCTAAAAAAATTAAACCAAAGAGTGGTTTAGCAGGCCTCAACATTCGGCCATGTGCATAATATCAGCAGATATCTTTTTAAAGGCAATAATAGAAGATAAACCCGACAAAACAAACAGTTTACAAGAAAGTGAGCACGCTGAAATTAATTCCGAAGAAAGCGAAAATTGTCAAAATAAAATAAACAAAGAAAGAAACAAAAGAAAATTAACTACTACAATCACAGATGAGAACGTCTTAATTGAAAAATTATCTAAACGCTTCGATAAAAAATCGCAGAATTCGCGCATTGCTAATGAAGATGAAGATAAATTGTTTTTATTATCATTAATCGAGTTCAAAAAAAATAATGAGCAGTATTAATTAGATGCTAAGATAGCAATACTTAACGTAATTAAATACTTTAAAGGGATGACAAATCACACATCCTTCGAGTTATGGTGACAGGGGATATTCATCACAATATTCATCGTTTAATGATTACCGTGGACAATGGGGTTATAATACTGACCCCTCTACCTCTACATCAGTGACTGGCCCCTCTACATCAGCGGCTGATGACCAAAATTCTCAATTTGAAGACCTTTCATCATCTTCAGTAATGTCCGATGATGTAATTTCTAATATTTTTGTTATATATTTTTCAAACCTTAATGTAACTGTTAGTCTTTCTTCTATTATTCAATTCATCATACGAAGACATTGACTGAAGAAGAAATTTTTCTACATCACTTCTAAGTTCCATAAACAAATGATGGAATAGTACATGTTGTTCTCTTAATTCCAAAATTGGATAAATCCAAAATTTTCTCTTTTGACGTCCACCGTCGTCTCCGCTTGAGCAGAAGCACCAAAAGCAGTGCTTCTTTGTCAGAATACATACGTACGTACAGTAAGTAAGTACAGATTCGACTGCGGTAGAAAATCAACTGCTAGAGCGGTTGGTAGCGACAGCTCGAGCAGTCAACAACCGACCACTTGAGCGGTCCGTGTACGTCGCTCAGCCATTAACTGCTCGAGCAGTCTATGTACGGCTGGCCTAATAATGCCTCGCTTAGTGTCCAACATTGTTGTATATCCTCCAACCAAGTTTGTCGATTAGGTCAGTAAAAGTTTTGAATATTTTTGTGTTCACCTAATTTCAATTGTATCTATAATATATGTATAGATATATATTAGAACTAGTAATGAATTCCCTAGAAATACAAAATGACAGATATTTATTACGTAAATACTGTTTTGAAGTATCTTTAGTAGTTAAGTAATTAATGTAATGCTTATTAAATGTAACATGGTTTATTATACAGATTCTGATAATTAAAAAAAAACTCATTTGTTTTAGATTCCTCTCAATTTGCCCAAAATATACTTTATGAAACCACAGTTGACCAAAGAAAGGAGTCATTAAATGAAAAAAAAGTTCAATTTGAATCCTATTTGTCAGGTAACTGTCACTGTCAAGTGTCAAGTCTGTGTCATGTCAGGTCGGCTGGCGGACGGTTGTGTCGATAAATATTTTAGGGTGTGTTTATGGCGTGATAATTTTTGTCTTGAGTGGTAGTAATAGTGTTTGACCGCGGTTGTGATTCTTCAGTAATTTGTGTTGATAATGTGGCGGTCGGTGTTAGACACATTTTGGGATGAAAGGATATGGTTGCCGCCGAACACATCATGGGAAGACCTTACGCCGGGTCCCGACAAAGCAGTGGTTTACAACGATTACAGACATTTGTTTTACCCCCTGCCCTTGGCACTGGTGCTTTTAGTCTTGCGACGCGTGCTAGAGACGTGAGTTAACCTACTTTTAAGCAATGGCATTTTCATTTGTGTCAGTGCTTCTTACGGATGAATAAAGTCCAGTGATACACTCATTGCCTCTGGGGTATGGTAGTTTAGTGAAAGTGTGGCATGAAAGGAATAAATTAAGATCCAATACATATAAGCTGTAATTTAAAAATAGATGTGTTGATATTTATTTTTATTTATCAGTAAATAAAAATGAATATCAACACATATATTTATACAACTTTATTACAGTTGGTTTATTTGATGTATTACATATAGCAATCGGGAATTAACGGCCATATACAGGTATTATATACCTTTTATTTGCTGGCATTTTGACTAGGTTGCACTGGCTAGTAAGGTTATTACATATAATCACCAAATTTCAAACATTGAAGTATCAAAGAAAACTTAAAATTAACAATTTATAATATATTAAATTATTATTATATATTGCTTGCTAATAGGGTTAACAATATTTATATTGTATTATTTTGTTGCAGTTTAAATCACAATTTTTTTCTTCTTTTCTGTGAAATAATCCATATGTATATGTCATGTTTTTTTTTTGTATTTGTATATCTACTAAACTTAAATTTGTATTATTAAAGAAATAAACAACATAATTAACTTTAAATAGTAAATTTTGTTAATTTTTTGTCAAATCAGTATTCTTAGTTATTATAAAAGGTTTTTGTTTTATTATTCAATAAAAATGTAGATGCTTTCATTGTTCTCGATAATGGTTAAAAATATGTATATACTTATAAAATATTACAAAACATTGTTCATTCCTTGTTTCAGTTATTGGTTTGCACCCTTTGGCAAGTCATTAGGTATTAAGAACACAAGACCAAAGAAAGCCCCTAGCAATCCAAAACTAGAGAGTGCATATCTGTCATCGTCAAAAATAAAGCACAGACAGGTAAGTTTGTACATCTTCTGTTCTTTTTGCAAGTATGTGACAATATTACGTAATCAAGTGGTCTTGTAGAATTGAGTGTTAAGACTTGAATCAAATAAAAAACGCACAACTTTACTGCACAAGATACTGTACCTATAGTATATGTTGTGCATGAGTTAGTCAATACAAATAAAAACATTAATCCAATGTTTTCCTTATATAGTATGGTAGGAATCGCTACTACAAACTGTTAAACATAAGGTAAATCCGATCAAGTAACCTATAAATTTAATATCAGACATGATAACAGGCTACTATCTGTTAGTGATTACAAGCTGTATAGAACTCAGTAGACTGTGCTGTGAAAAAATTCTTTGTCATTACAAGAATTTTTATTGAAATATATTGCTATCATTAAATAGCAAGGTACTTATATCATATGAATTAGTAATGTACATTTAAAGTGATGATATAAAATATTAAGAAGATAAGATTACATTTAGAAAACATAAATTATTTTCAGAATTCTATACTTTGCCATTAGTTTGTTGATTTTTGTTGTGTGTAATGTAACAAATACAATATGTTGCATGTGTGTGCCGGTGTGTGATTAAAAATGCTCCTATTACATATAAGACATCTAATGAATAATTAATTATTATGGACCTAGTTGTGTTCTTTAAAACCTTCTGAAGTCTTTTCTTCAGCTTTTGGTGGTTTCACAAATGGTTCATTTGTGAATTATCAAAAATGTTAAAATGCTTCATGCTTGCATGATTTCTTAACCAGCAATTAAGCCACATAAATTGATAAGGAAAAGAAATAATACTTACCTACATCCTGATGTACCTTAATAATGTGGTTTAAGTGCAAAGCAGACTGTAAATTAACTTTCAAAACTAGGGCTTTGCATTAAAATTTGGCAATATGACATATTATCTCATAGATTATAAGTAATTTGAAAAAGAAGAGGAATTTATATTATCATCATGTGCTTAAATAATAATAATTAGGATTAATGTTAAGTATGCTATGTTAAAGCTTGTTAATCCTATAATTGTGCTTCCTTTTTTTTCAGTTCTTTTGTAACAAGGATGAGGTAAATGTGGCACATTAATACCTAATGCACCTATCAATATGTAGAACTGCTAGTATCTGTAGTTAGTTAGAAAAATACCAAATGGCAATAACTTTTTTTGAATCTTCATTTTTGTATTTGCTTTATGGCAGTAGATTTTCAGCTTTTTAGGTGTATACAAATTAGAAGACAAAGAAGCATGCAATGTATTCAAAACATATAAAGAAAATTGTGACAAATACCTCATTATGTTTTAAAGTTTGTTTTTGTTTTTAAAAAGACAACTCCCACTCTAGGATTCTTTCCTGTATCACGGGAGACTTTACAAACATTCAAACAACGGACACAAAGAACACCCAGACTCAGAACAGCAATTTGAGGATTACACAAAGTGTTGTCCCATCCGGTTTATGTACGCCTTTAAACTACCCTGTATACAATTCTATTGCATCTGAACATTTAGGTTGTCTGCAAGAAATTGCAATTAGCTATAAGACCACCGTTTGTATGGTACAATTGTAAAAATTGTAATTATTTTATTTACTGTAAATATTTTTGTATGGTGTACATTGAAGAATATTGTATTGTATGTTCTAAACATACTTATACTTGTTTGTTTGTCATCATATCAACATCAAACGTCTTCTTAATCCAACTCATAAAAGCACTGTTTCTTTCATTTCTCGCACAATCCACCTTTGAAATATGTAGCTATAGTAATTTTGTTATTCACAATGTAGCGATTTTAAATTTGCCACTTTAACTAAGCACCATTACTATACAACCATCACTATACAATAGATATAAATCATGAACTGATCTCGAAGCAAATCTTCGAGATGAGTTGAAAATGTATTTATTTCATGCAAGAGTAACCATGCAGCAATGATACAAGAGTAAAGGTACAAGCTGCAAAATGATTCCACTGATCTATCATTGTCGCGTAAGTTCAGCAATTTGAAACTTATTTTTTTATATGTATTTCAAAACCTAAACTTGCGTATAGGTCTCGGACCTCCCGGCAGCAGCCAGTTCGAGTTACAGGTAAGCGATCCCGACGTCCTTGAGTTATTGTTTACAGATTCCAGTCCATCGGTAATATCCTTTTCCTCCCATTGCCGTACCTTGTTCTAACCTACCCTTTCAATATATCCCTAAAGTGACCGGTTGACGGTAATAAGCTTGCCCTCTATTATGGTCCATTACCATAATAGAGGGCAAGCTTATTACCATTACCAAACTTTAATGTCATAAGTGGGTGTTTGATACATCTCTGCATACCACTTCGGGGATACGGGCGTGAGCGTATGTATGTTCAAATCCTATCTGAAATGACAATTCAGATTTATCTCCTCACGTTTGGTAGCAGAAGAAGAATAGGTTTTGCCGTTGTATGGAATTATTGGAGTTGTATATGAAAAGTTGCACAATTCCTTACAAAATTGTTCTTTAAAATACAGGTATTCGATATAAATTTGCATTATATTGAAGTTTCTTATGGACTATTTAGTACATCTGGAAAACCAAGAGCCATCTTTGTAATTGTAATTAAATTGAATAGCTCTTATAGATACAGCCCTTAAGATACATACAGCCCTTATTATATGAGTAACTAATATGGATGCGGCAATTGCTTAATATTGCTGCATTATTACTATAATGTAGCCCCAGAACCTAAGATTACTGTTCGAAAGCAAAAAATAAATAAATTAATAATAACAATATAAATAAATAACTATGTTGCTCAAGCGGTAGTGTAGCTTTATTGAAACTTATGCCTTAAACTTTTACCATGGCCTTACAGAAAATTGGTTGTGAAGTAACGCTTGTGTTGCATTTCCCCGAAATGAGTGATTTTTTCGGAGGCCAAACTCCCTATTTCCTCTCCCCTCATTCCCCATCACCTTCAAAGGCGGGCAGCGCACTTACGATTCCTGAGTTGCAGGTGTCCATAGACGGCGGTTGTCACTTACCATCAGTAGACCTGTCTGTTCGTCTGTCTCCCTATAATATAAAAAAAAGCAGAGGCTTAGGACTTTCAGACTATAAGAGACGCACTGGTAACTATTTAACTGATAATTTAAAAATGATGGTAAAATCATAACAACTTCTTCAAAAAATATTTACTGACGAATTTTTTTGCTGCTATTGAGCAATATTGTAACTAGCAGATTGTCAGTTTATGCTCATTGCTCATTTAAAGCTTCCTAATTATTCAGCAGAGTACATTGTGTTAGCTATCAAGGAGTGAGTGATATTAATGAGCCATATTTTTGTAAAAAAAGTGTCAAAACATAGGCACAACTGTATATAGATACGATTCTTGAGGTGGTTAAACTTCTTAACAACACTGTTGCATAAGCAAAAATAGTCCTTTCAGCAAGACTCAGCAACTGACCATAAAGGTCGATCCACCCAAGCGTGGTTGGAAACGAACGTTTTTGACTTCATCAGTGCTGAACACTGGCCTTCATCTGATCTTAATCCGCTGGATTATAATTTGTGGTCAGTTTTAGAGAGTATGGCATGCTCTAAACGCCATGCTTATTTGGAGTAACTAAAACAATCCATAAGATTAAAGAAAACCTAAAACCCAAGAAGAAGCCGAATTCAGGACAGTACTCCCCTTTAATGCAGTACTTACTTAATAGCAATGACTTTAACTTTTACAACATTTACAAAATACAAAATAACAAACACACATCACCACGACTGTCTAGTACTTCCTTATTTTCTAAAGTTTGTAATAGTCAGATTGATCTTTCATCAATTGTCACTAAACAATAACATGCTGTGGATCAATAAATCGTTATTGAAACGACCTCTTCGCCAATTTGTATAGTAATTGGAACTTTTAAGTTCATGACAGTCAAACAAAACACAGTTTTTGTACACTTTTATGAAATTATTCGCTCTCTTTTTTAACTGACTATAAAAAAAGACGTTCCGTCTTCGCGGACATACATACATGGGGGAATATACTGGTATGTGTTTTTATGACCGCAATGTTTTCAAAAGCTATTGATCTGATTTGGTTAGGGTTTTAATTATATAAAGGCATAATTATATTTCGATTAATTTTTTAGTATATGCGATAAATATCTTCGTAGATAGACAGTAGATTTCTTCAAAACTTATAACATCTCGCCTGTGCGCTTTGAAGGTGTAGTGTAAATGTATACAGATATACCCTGTACACTCTTATAATTATGGGAAAATTAAAGCTGTTGAAGTTGGTTTATTTTTATTTAGAAATGTTTATTAACTAAATACCTTAACGTTCAGTCAGAATCTAACCTAATTACCGATACGCCGGCATGGGTACTTATTGTTTGGGAGCCCAGGAATATAACCTAGAAAGCAATATATTTTTGATAGAACGAGGTACCACATTGTTTTTCCTCCTTTTCCGTCCCATCGCCTGTTCATAAGTGTATTACATCCCACGAATTTTAAAGATTTATTTCGACTATCAATCCACAACACGGACAGAATACACACATTGTTTGTTTGTAAATTTCTAGAAGTACTACCAGCTGCTTAATAATAAAATTTTAACGATGGGTGATTTGATTAGTGTTTTTTTTATAAATATGCTGTTGATTGATTTAATGCAGGAAGTCTATTCACAATATGTATTATGATAACTAATTGAATATGTAGTATAGAATTTGTAATTTCTTGATATACACAAAATTTTCTCTGTTGAGATTGGAAAATCGATGTTGACGGGATTATGGGTGTGTCTATTCCTTGTTCTATTCCTGTTTCCAACTTGAAGAATAACTTGAAGAAAGTGAAATACTTAAATTTCACTTTTTTACTAGTACGTGGTAACCTTATTTGGAGTATTTATCTTAAATTTAACATGTTACCACAATCCGGCTTTAAAGGCCGTCCGATTTGCTTGAACGAGTCGACCTTAGTTCGTGTAAACTTATTCGCCTCACGTTTACGGTCCCACTGCCGCTCAGTTGAATAGACTGAAATGTTTCATTACCTACAGCACAACGATCTCTAAAGGAATCTGCGTGTTTGCAACTTTCATTAACATCGATACCTGCCCCTGTACAAGATAATATTTTTTACATAACACTCAGAAAATTAATACAAATATTGAGGACTCTATTTGCGGAAAGATCTGAAGGGACTGTATAATAACAGTAAAATATAGTTGTCCATAGAAGCTATATATGTATGTGTGTGAAGTCTGCAGTCCACATTAGGATTATGGTTATTAGTTACAATTAAGTAATTAGTACAGCAGGGCAGGAATTCGTAGTGAAAATTGTGGTCGTGTATACGTTTGTCTACCTTAAAAATATTAAACACACCAAGAGTAAAATTTATCTCTTTTAATAAACTTAACACAGAAGACCTTTAGGAATCTTAATATATTTTACAAGAACACAACTTGTTTGAATTGTCAAACTCATGGCCATGGCAATTTTCAGTAATGCATTTGAACACACCTTGAAAAAGTAGGTAATACATGTTGGTTATTTTGTAATTTTAAGAGATATTCTTATCTAAACAAAGAGTGGATTTAAGTTAATAGTCACGAAGTTACTCGTCTAGTTTTGAAAATAACAATGCAATTGTTTTTCTGACATTGGTAGCGCTGTTTTACAATCACTATAATGCAGTTTAATATTTAAAACATACATACATTAGCTCACGCTTTTCTCGCATAAGGGTAGGGAGAGACAAAATCTTAAACTAGATTTGAGAAATTGTATTTACCTAGCTGTACCCGCGTCTTCGTTGGACAATGTTAAATCACCAATATTAAAGCGTGGTAAAAGTGGAACCTCCAGGCATCAGTTTTTTTGTACTGTAGTGGCAGTGTACCGTGAGCTTACACAAAAATATTGTTTTGTTTTCTTACACGCGAATCACGATTTTATATATCCGCCCTAATGATAAACTGGACCAAGACAGGCACGCAAGCTAATCATTTCTAAAACATCTGACTTTCAGAAAACTATCGAAAAATGTAGTGTCATAATTAAACCCGTTTTACATTAAAGTTATCATAAAAATTGTATTTATACTCATATATTTCATAGTAGTTTTATATAAGACCGTACAGTTTTGCATTTATATATCTACGCTTGAAACATAAAAACAACATACGTTAAAAAACATTAATAAATATAAATATGATTGAAGTACGGAAATATAACACTATTAAGACATAATTTTGTTAAAAACAAGAAAAAATCTAATATAACAAATAATAAAATATGAATATATTCTCTTCTGTAGTTCAATTCATAAAGCATAATTATAATTAAAAAATATGTAAGATTAACGTAGTCGATAAAATAAAAGCACTGACTTAAATAAGTCTTTTATTTAGTAAATCATATGCTATTGATGTCTGACATGATAATCGATATTATTAGGCATTATCTTTTTTTGTTTTGGTACTTTTGTTTTGTCTGTAAACGTCATCCCCCTGTCGAATAATGTCAAATCTTTCAATTTCAATCTGCTTGTTGACATATGAGAAGGTAGAAAGATTTTTTTGCCGAAGAGGTGGAGCGTTATAGTGTGTGTGTTATAGGGTTGCGAGGTGGTCTACGGGGTACTCTGAAATTGAATTTATTTAGTATTTGGGGGCAGTCAATGTTGTTATTGAGCAGTTTATACGCGAATCTCAAATCCAAGAGCTCCCTTCGGGCTTCCAAGGTATCCATTCTGTAGTAGCCTAGTTTATCGAGGTAGGAGAGATATTTGAACTGCCTTCCCTTTGAGTACCCTACGTGTCGTATAAACCTTTTTTGGACTCGTTCTATTCTCAGCGAGTGAGTTGCATAGTGAGGTCTCCATACTACACTACAGTATTCGAGGATGCTTCTTATAAGACTGTTGTAAAGAACTAATTTAGTTTGTGGGCTTTGAAATACCTTTCCATTGCGAATGACAAATCCAAGCATACGTTGGCATCGACCGATTATATCGTGGTATAAATGTCAGTTTAGCATCCAAGATAACTCCCAGATCTCGTACGACATCTGCCTCGCGTAAGGTAACTCCGTTTATTTGGTACGACGATTTTATTGTATTGACTTTCCTGGTGAATTTTATGTGGTTACATTTCGAACTATTCAACGAGATTTGATTGCGATAACACCATACAGATAATCGGTCGATATCTTCCTGCATTAAGTTTACGTCCTGTTGAGACCTAATGACTTTTGAGAGTTTTAAGTCGTCTGCAAAAAGAAATATGCTAGTATTATGAAAGCATGATGTCACATCGTTTACGTACGTTGAATAATACTGGGCCCAGATGAGAACCTTGCGGGACGCCTGACGCAATTGCATACTTGTTTGAACCCATTGACAACTACATAAAACTCGCGACACTCTAGATAAGAAACAAACTACTTTAGAAGATTACCAGCGACGCCGTACGCAGCTGGTTTTTTAACTAGCAGTTCGTGTGAAACCTTATCAAACGCCCTGCTAAAATCCGTGTAAACAGCGTCAACCTGCATACCTTCGTCCATGGCTTCGCATGAGGCTTCAACAAACGACACCAAATTTGTACTTGTGGACCTGTTCTTTACAAAACCGTGCTGATGGTCGCTTAAGAACTTGGCAAAATAGCGTTGAATAAGTGGACAAATCAACGATTCCAATATTTTACCGAAAATAGAGAGAATAGATATTGGTCTATAGTTCTTTACGTCGCTAGAGTGACCACTCTTGTAGACCGGTACTACTTTCGCTAGTTTCCACTCTTTAGGGAACTGACCAGATCGGATTGAGGTATTATATATCTTCGCCAATGGAACAACCAGACTAGGTGCACATTTGGCAATAAACAATTGGCGGTATATCATCGGGGCCTGCCCTCTTTGTAATATCAAGGCTTTTTAGTTTTTTTTCAACATCTTCATATTTTATATCCAAGTATTGGTTTGGAACATAGATAATCTTTAACTTTCCGGAATGCATCCTCTCACTGTTCTGTCCAAATAAATCTCTGATCTTTTCTCAATGTAAAGGATCAAGAACTATTAAGACACTCGGAATGTATTTTTCATAAAAAAATATTTTCCTATAAGTTGTCGTATTTGTCTTTTATATTGAAGAGCAGGGAAATCTTTAATTGATTTCAAATTGTCTTTTAGAGGTGTAATCGTATTCTTTTGTAATATGTGACCTAAATACTTAACATAATCACATGCAAACTTACATTTTGTTAATTTTAGCTGAAACCTTCTTCTCGAATGGCCTCCAGCAATTTTTTTAAGTGTGTGGTGTGTGATATGTTCATCAAATGTCTTAGACAAGATCAGTATATCTTTTTTTTATACTATAGGGGGACAGACGAACAGACGGGTCACCTGATGGTAAGTGACACCGCCGTCCATGGACACTTGCAACTCAAGAGGCACAAGTGCGTTGCCGGCCTTTTAGGTAGGAGTACGCTCTTTTCTTGAAGGTTTGAAGGTCGTATCGGTTCGGAAATAAGGCAGGCGACAATTTGTTCTATAAGCTGGTTGTTCGATGCAAAAAGCTTCTGGAGAAGCGCGCAGTGGTGGGGTGCCAATCGTCCAGGTGATGGGGATGGATATTTTGTCACGTAGGACGATGGCGGAAACCTGCAGCTGGTATAAGTCCGAACAATTCCTCTGAACACTCCCCATGATACAAGCGATAGAGGATGCAGAGTGAAGCTACATGAAATATCTTGGCAGTCGATGATGCGAGTCGGTCTCTGTTGAATGCGGTCAAGAGGGAGAAGCTGGTACTGGGGTGCACCTGCATAGAGGTACACCTGCACAGTATTCCATGTGCGGCCGAACCTGCGCCTTATAAAGTTGCAGGCGGTGGGTCGGAGTAAATTACTGTCTCGATCTGTTTAGCACACCAAGCTTCTTCGAGGCTAATATGGCTTTACTCTCTAAGTGACCGCGAAACTGGACTTCGCTTGATATATCGGGGCCAAGGATTCCGATACTGGCTGATGCAGTTAGGGAAGTGCTCTTAAATTGAGGTGATACGACCAATGGCATCTTTTTAGCGGTGAACGCGCAAACCTGTGTCTTCGTGGGGTTAAACTGGACTAGGTTAAGTCGACCCCAATCTGAAACTTTCTATGAGTGGAAATGTCATTGAGGTATAATTATTTTATTTAAATCTCTAAAGTCTATGCATTATCTATTTTTTTTTCTTCGTCCCTTTTAAAAGCTTAGGTAACAGGTGCCGCAAACGGACTGTAAGATTCCTTTAGTTTTAAAAGTTGTGAGATTTGATTTTCTATTTCTATCTTGTCTCTGAATGAACATCTATATGGTCTTTTATAACAATATTTTTCAACTTGCAAATCTATACAGGCTTCATACATCTTCACTATTCCAGTGTCATATTTATTTTTAGCAAAAATTTCCGTGTAACTATCCAATAATAAGTATTCTGTATCTATACCTTCGTTAAAGTTTACTGCTTTATTATTTTTGTTCCATATTTATTTCCATATTTTCAATCTGTTTATCTTTAAACATATCTTTACAACTTATTTTTGAAATTTTTTTTTTTTCTGTATTTGGATATTTAAATTCTCATCATGAGTCAACCCAAATTGATGTATTGAATCTAATCCTTTTTTTTTTCGTCTGGAAACCCCCACGGGTCATCACCCCACCGGAGCTGATGGCGGGGTGGTATGTGAATCTAATCCTAGTATTAGATCATACTCATAATTTTCATTTTCAAAGATAAATGCATTTATTTTAATCTTCTTATGCAATAACTCCGCATCCAGTGTAATTAACCCTTTAGTTTTATAACAAAAATGTGTTGTTATAAAAAAAAATTTGGCTTCATATTCGTCACCTGAACTAATTTTGAATTTATTGATGTTATTCGTGAACCAGGGTCATACAGTCCCTTGGCCTCTAATGTATTAATTAACATCACCATAATCTCAATTAGTAGAGGGAATTTTAGTTTTTTGGATCTTCATTACTCAGTTCAACTTTTAATATTGAATTAGAATTAAGATTTTTGTCATCGGTTGTTTTTTTTTTCATAGTTATTTAATTATAATTTTTAATTAATTAACTATGAAAAATATAATTAATAAATTTCCTTTATTCTTACAAGTATTGCACAATTTTTTTTTAATTTGTTTTATTTCTTGTTTATTGTATTTATTTTCTTTGCTTAAGTTTTTCTTTGTTACACTTTCTAGTCCTCTTATGCAGTTAAATAAGTCATTTACTTCTTTAAGGATTTCTCTGTCTATTCTATCCATTATGAAGTTTGACAGACCGGTGGCAATGAAATAAATCAGGGTTTGTGTATCTACTGATTTGTTTATTTCTAGTAACAGTCTCTCTTTTTTAACAGCATATTCTAACATTGATCCTTGTATATATTTGAAATTCATAGCGTACCTGATTAGTGACCAGCCTTTATCAGCAAATGTTTTACTTAAACTTTTCCTCCATACAGACCATCTGAATCTATAGTGTGTTTGATATAATCATTGAGGTGTACCAATCTATATAAGTATCTTCCAATAGTAATCTTAGAATTTCTACTTTTTGTAAATCTGTAGCTATTTGTAAACGTGTACATTCACTTTCAAAAGTATTTAACTATTGTTTAACATTAGTTGTATTTCTGAAAATTCTGCTACTAATCTCGTCTTTTTTTCTGTTTCTTTTAGCAATGTTGGTTCTGTTCATGATGACTCATGACTTTGTTCTAATTTTTCAAGTAAAAACCCTTCAAATTGTAAGTTGGAATCATCTAAATATGTTGATTTTATTTTCTTGGTTAATGTTATTCAAACATGTTGTCTCTTATCATGCCTTTTCTGGAGTTTTTTTTAATTTTGTCAAATATTTCATGCTTTAATATTTCTTTGTGCAAATGCACTGATTGATACTCTTTAGACACAACATAAGTTTGGTTTTGTGTATCCGTAATGGAGGTTATAGCATAAATATTTGTCTTATTATCATCCGGTTTGGCTTTTATAGTAAATTCAAATCTTAATTTCTCCATTGTATAGGTACTTGCTTGCATGCTTACTATTCTTATTATAAAATTTTGAATTTTGAACTTTTAAATCAAAACGTTTTTTACATTTCCTCACTGGTGGCTCCCCCTTATGGCTGAACTGATGATTGACATACTCAAATGTCAATGTCAGTGTAAACGTTACACTTAAACGCTACACTTAAACGTTACACACAAAGCTTACACTTATTAAACTAAATTGTAACTTAATTCTAATTCTTCCTTTTAACCGTCCTCAAAAAGAGGAGGTTCTCAATTTTCTTTAATGGTATGTATGCTAAGCGATGTCGTCGCCGCTTGTGAACCGTTTTCTAACATTCTTTTTTAATATTAAGGGGTACTCTGGTTGTTAATAATGAATAAAAAAAAATACGGCTTATTACAATTTTTACGATAAACATAATTTTTCTTCAAGTAGGTACTTTTTCAAAAGTCATACATACTTACTCTTCCCAATTTACGTAATAGGCGGCAAACCTATTCCGTCATCCGGGCACCCTTGTAGATTGAATGTGCAAATTTGAAGTATATTGACAGGACTGGGAGGATAGAAAGGGGAGGAAAGGGATAGTGCTTATACAGATGGATTGGGGAGTATATATTGCTTATAATCCCGCTCAAGCACTATATAATACCTATATATAACCCTATATAATAGTACATCGGTTTATCTTATCAAATCCGGAGGCATGGTAACTGACAGACTTCTGTCTTCCAGTCAACATTCAAAAACATATCTGATATATTTTTGCCGGGATTTTTTTTTTACGATTGGCGCTTGCATTCACACCATTGCCTGCCATAGGGTACAGCAACTAGATTTGATGTAATTCTTAAATAAAAATAATAAGTAATTAGTGTCCTTTAATTCCAATTACAGTGGAATTGAAATATAGGCACTTAATCTTTAATTTGTTTGTCGTAAATTAAATTTTAGAATAAAAGTCTGAAATCATTTGACGTAATTCCTATGATAAATTTACAGTCTTCAGCTTTTAACTTTGCTTCTGCATACCCGCCTTCGGGTGTGGACATGGCTGTATGTTTTAACGTCTCGTCACCACAAAAAAAGACATTTCCGAATCCCATAGAGCAGATCGTTTTGTCTATCTCTTTCTGTCATATGCCTAATTGACATAGCTGAACAAAGCTATACAATGTGTTAACAATTCAAAAGAATTGGTTTAAGTATGTCATTGACATAATAATATCTCAATTAAGCGCCAGTTTAATATTTGTTCGAGAATGAAAGGTTTATTATACCATGCCCGTATCATAGTAACCTTTTAATTGATTTAATGGGGGCAGGAATGCTCTTAAGTGGTTACTCGGAAAATTTCATGGGACGACGAGTTGCAGTCAGTCAACTGTGTAATTGTTATAAATCATAAAAATTTAAAGAATTGAATTGATTTTTTGGTGGATACTAAACTAAACTGAATAACTCTTACCTAAAATTGACAGCGTAACTTCTGTTGATGACTACCGTAAACAATAATTATTTATCAACAAATAGGCATCGACCATAATTTTATAGTTTGTAGCCGTTTCCAGTTTCCGTCACCTAAGTCGTTTTTATTCGTTCCTATTTATCAAAAACTTGCCCTATCTGAACTATTTTCAAAGACTTGAAGTAATTGAATTAATGATTTAGAAATACTCGTCATCATCTTAGCTTAGCCGTCTTGGACATAGCCTTGGACGTTCAGTCTATTTGACGCTTTCCGTAAAATATTTGCCGCATTTATCCAACGTTACTCTATTTTGATCCGCTGTCTTTTGACAAGGTCATTTTTAATACCCAGCGAATTTATTAACACTTAAGCGGAATTAAATAGCCTCTGTATTTAATTTTTAACATTTAAATAAAAAAAGCCATAGAAAGTTCAGAAAAACAAAAGACTAAAAATAAATTCTGCCATTTCTGGGTTACCAACACAAGGTGAATTGACAAACGCGGTATTTGCATCTTGTGCTAATCCTAACGGATTGATAAGCACTAAACAGAAGTATCACGTTGCTCTTCTTTGCTGTATTTGTTTATCTCATTTCGTATATGTATAATTCACTTTAAAAAAGTAGACAACCAACTTCAATGCGTCTATAAAACATATATAGAACATATTAAGACTTATATGGTTTTCTCATGGATGCCAGTGTCAGAACTGGACAAAATTGAAATGGGATCACACGGGAAGCACCAGCATTAAAAAAAAATATGCAAATCGGTTCATCCAGTCGAAAGTTCTGAGGTAACAAATAAATAAAAAAAATACAGTTGAATTAAAAACCTTCGCCTTTTGGAAGTCGTTGAAAAATGAGAACCAAGGGAGAATATACATACATACATATAAAACGGAGAGAATATTTTTAAGTTATCCCAAATTTGTCTCAATACAATATGGAGCAATCGAAGCGTGACCTGAATTTCCTTTTATTTATTATATCGAATAGCATTGTCATGAATCTTTACTTGGATATATAAAACCTAATATCTGCTTTCTTTTTGGAATTTAATTATTATTTTTTTTTATTTTTCTAATTATTAATACAGTAATAGACACACATACATCCCATGTAAATATTTACGACCTTTTTTTCTCTGAATAAAAGTTTACTGACCATGAAAGATCTGAATTGCGTTAATCTATATTAATTTATTTTTACTAAGGTGCAAATAAGCAGAACTCTGACTTTTTGCTAAACCATTACTAATAGGGGAGAAAAGGGTTAACAAATTTAAACAGAAATGAATAAAAACCCGTATATGGTATATAGGCAGTAGGGTATGCAGAGATGTACATTTTACCGACTGTATTTGGTAACGTAGCAGTTGGCAAGCATATTGCCGTCAACCGGGCACTTTAGGAATCCAAGATGGGATGGGAGTATATCAAAAGGGAAATGTAAGAACAAGGAAAGGCACCGAAAAGAAAAGGATATTGCTCATTCGAGGACGTCAGGGTCGATTGCCTGTTACTAGAACTCGTTGCCCTGAATTTCGAGTAAAAATATATGAAATATATATAAATTTCACATTACGTGTTCATATCATTTTCACAATGAGATCGTTGTAAACAGTGTGTATCTTAATATTTGAGTATGAATAACAGCGAAATTAACATTATGCAATACCTCAATAACTATCCAAAGTAATGTACCTTTATATAGACCGCGCCTGTCTAAAACCGTTTGGTTAAAACGCCCTATTTTTACTTGTTCATTTGGGGTTAAAGGAAATAGGACAGTAAAATGGGGAGTGTCATTTGTTGATTAACGATCGAATTAATAATGTATTCTGAATCTTCTCGACAATAATCACCAGAGCCCTTTCGAAACATATCCAAGGAGATCTAGCGGAACTCCGTAAAGGACAGCGAACCGCGAGTAAATCCTTTTGATGTCGTTTATATCATTAGTGTCATATAACATTGACAAACCCTGTAAAAAATGTCTGCAACGTTGAAAAAACCTGAATAAATACGTTTTACTAATGTAAAGCGCTCTTGTACAGCTCATTACAGGAGTTGAGTTCTTGAAGCATGTCTGAATGAGTTATCTCTTTGAAACTACGCGCCTGTGAGCGCCAGTTACATTACGGCAGCGTGGGTATTAAAATGTTTCAAATCAGTTATACCTAGGGTTGAACATTGTTTAATTATACCGTGCTAATGTGTTAATCACTATTTATTTTCTGATAATGCTGTTCCGAACTTCGATTGTGATGATTGTAACCTTAAATATACATACACATACACGTTGTCGGATGAATTGAAGTAAGTCGGGTTACATTTAAAAAAACTTCGTACGTACTTAGGGCAACACGTTGTCACCAATACGTTGTTTGAGTGTACTATATGTCGTAAATCTTTTTTAACCTTCTAAAATCAATAGCATCAAACTTTGAACTGTTGACGAAAAGTAAATCTTTCATCTCTAATAATATCACAGCTCTCCCTCAGAAATCTAATTGCCCAATGTGAACCTCCCTTCTGACCTCGTTATTATAGGGCTGATCGTAAATGTCAGTGACTTCTACCGTGAAAGTGGAAGTAATTGTTCCATCGCGTGTCGACTGTCATACATATATATGTTTTGATTTTCATTATCTAATAGACCAGTGTGTCTATTATTATACTTTAAAAGCTTAATTACTTTATGTCAATTTGAATACTTTGAATTCTGATGCAGACAAACAAAACATAAAATTTATGTTTGAAATTAAACGATGTATTTACATTACAATAATTTTATGGTGCAGTTTTTTTAAGCCTCACTACCGGGTTTATCCGTAACACTATGTATTAGGGTTAATTAAATTGGTTACATGTATTAAAAAAAAAACACGTAGATATAATAATAATGGTGATATGCTATTTAAAATATGTTTTGCTAAATTTATGAATTACCCACAACGTTATCCACCTATAAAATATCAATGAATAATGTAATATAAATAATGCTATTCAAGTAATTTTAAACCTTGTTTAGTGAATTAGGCGTAGATATATGTATGAATTATATAAAATGTGATGATTTGTAATGATTCTGCTTTAAGTAGAAAGGGTATATTAAGGCTCGTGTAAGCTGCCATTGTCTTATTTAAAAACGCATTTTAAGCTTTTATTGGTGCTACTATAAATAGGGTGCCTGAATATTTCACAAAATACCTGTTGCGACAACCCTACGGCCTACATATGCGCCCATACACAGCAATCAGTATACGTTTAAGACAATATATACGTTCATTGAGTCCACAATTAGCGCCTACGGGTCTAAAATAGGCCTTGAACCGTCTGTGTGACCTAGTTTCCTTTGTCGAAGACTACTATTTTTATAGAGTTTTCAATTTCTTCATAAACGCTTCAACGATTTCGATCAACAATGAAGGTTATATAGAAAATGTTTTTAATAGAACAATCATTTTAGAGTTTCAAGTGTTTTTGATATTGATATGGGGTAACTTTTATAACACAATGCCGATATAATTCAATATTTTCTTTCTTTATTTAAGAAGACAACACCCGCACTTGGATTATTCCTGTGTAGCGATGGACTTAACAAATTGTGATCTGTGTGGGTATCGCACCCACAACACGCGGTGTGGCAGCGTAGTGGCGAGGTGACCGCTACGCCATCCGTGCAGTCATATGTATGTATTTACCCCTAAAATATGTATATGACTTTTTCTTTTTTAAAAATAAATACTGGCAACGCGGGTTACACGTTACTAGTATTCTTGTTAACCACACTAGCCAAACTAAATGCTTCTGCTAGGGATAGTTTCACTAGTAGTGCAATGAGTGGGGTTCGAACCAGCAACCACTTGTTCGCAAGTCCGACGCCTTAGCCATTACGCTACCGCCGCTCCGCTTTAATGATTGATATTTCACTGACTCAAGTTAATAGTAGCTAATCTAAAATTCTTACTGTTAAACATAAAAAAGCTATAATTTTATATTCGATTGTGAATATTTTATTATATTGTGTCGTTTTTTTTTTGTAAAGGTAAATGTTTTAACCATACTACGCATTGCTCTTCCAGAAAATATCTAATATATTGATGCCATTAAAACAAACAAGTAGTATTGTCGTGCTTACATACTTGACAACCTTATAAATAAATATTATGTGTTCAAGATTTATGTTACAACAGAGATATTTTCTACTATATTTTTTTATCTTTTTTATATGGTAATCTTAATATAAAGAACATTCTGGTAAGATAATGTTAGGTATATTTTTGTGAAAAGATATTTAAACAAATTTTATTTCTATTCGCCTTTCAACCCTGCTCTGTCCTTAGTAACACCGGCAGGACAAAAAACACAGTGGCCAAAGATGTTTTACACATTTGCGGTACAAAGAAAACATTTTTTTCTAAATATCTCGTCTCGTCGTCGTCTCGTCTTACAACGTGACACACATAACATATGCATATTGTACCGGTAACTACAACATACATATTACAAACCGTTTCGATAATACCTATCTGATAAGTTATCTCATTCAGCCCAACGATAAAACCAGTTATTTATCAAACCCGCTTCTACATTGCACCACACACCATTTAGATTAGAATAAGGAAACAGATCACGGTTTACGACGGTTTAAGGAATTAGTTAAAGATCTTATGTCTTCTTGAACTAATCTCGCAGTTTATTGCCACTCTGTCATGTGTCTGTCTTTTGTTGTCTTTCTTAACTGTTACATTTTCTTTGTTGTACCGTCTCGATCTTGCTTTTGCTAGGACGACGCAAAAGAAGAAAACAGTTACAGTGTAAATCGCATATAATTTCGGTTATACCACCCTAAAATATTTTACCTTGCTGTTGAAATGTTGATTATATCCCATTCGCAAATGGGATATAATCAACATTTCAACAACCTTCATATCTTTGTTATTTTGGCATGTATCCGTAGAACTCGCGTAAATTATACACTATCTTTATTTTAACTTACTAATATTTTGAAATGCGTCGCTATCCAAATCTAAACCAATTTGCTACAAAACAACCATTATACATAAACCATTATAAAATATGTACCCCCTAAACATAGTTCTATTTAGGTACCTAATTTTCAACGTTGTAGAATTCTCGCGAAGTTATATAATTTTAAGAATAGTTTTTATTTTAAAAGAGTAGTTTTATATTTGGCTTTTACACGGAACTAAGTCTTAAATATTAAAAAACTAAGGCTAAAGTTATTCTACCTGTAACACTAAATTCATTTGCATTTACATATACTGATATCTAACTCTTTTAACGTCGAAAAAAATGTGAATGCCTAACATGTTCACTAAACGGTAAGTAATTTTGTTCGCATGACGTAGATTAATTAGGTACTTGTTGGGTTTTATTTTATTCCATTCTTTAGTATTTAGTCATCATTAAATATCGTAATAACTTGTCCACTGAGGGCATGACAAAAAAGGATAAACGGAATTTTAATACATAAAATATCATAAACGGATTGTAAAAAGTACATAGTGTGCATATTGCATGTTGCTATGTCAAGAGTGGACGACAGTGGGCTTATTGATTGATTGCTATACATATGTACATTTACAAAAAAAACCGTGACTGACTGATCTACTAAATTGCATTGATGCACATATGTATATCACCTAAATATTTTCAATGAACACTAAATCGCTTAAATAGCACGAGCGTAGCGGCGGACAAAAGTTAGTGTTATGTTATAGTTCAGACAAACTTCAAACTTTTTAAATTAATCTTCAGCAAAAAAAATACCTATAAGTGTTATTGGACGGGAACCTATTCCCAGATTCATGTTGGAGACTAAGGGAGGGACTGAAGGAGAATGTTTCTTTTTGGGGCACAATTTCAAATTTCTGCGAATTTTCATTCATACAACTAAAACAGACTCGGCGTGTTACAGAATCACTCAAGATATAACAAATACATTTATTATATACATTGTTGAGTGGCTAAACCAGTGCTAGCAGAATATTTAGGCCAAAAGCTCATGAATAACGCTATAGAATTTCTGGTGTAGATTATGAAAGCCCACGTGATTTATCGAAATATTCTTCCGGATCAATTTACAACTTGATGCATACTTACAGTCCAACGTAGTCAACTACTCGTACTTTTGCTTTTTATTTAAGTAATGGCTTATAAAGTTACCCGAACACACAGCTTTCTCATATATATTATGAAAAAACGTTTTCTAGGTAATTAACTTAATTAATTAACAACCTTTACAAATCTGTTTAGGCATCAAGAAATATTAGTTATGTACAATATACATTTGTAACTAACTAGTTTTGTTTTAGTTTTGGGGCTTTTATTTATACTGACAACCCCTAGAGAGATATAAAACTTGATCATTTATAAAAAAAATAATAATTTGAACGTTAAATAATGGAGTGTAAGTTCTATTAATCATTGCATAATAAATATTTTTATCCCATTTTGGTTACGTCAGCCACATATTTGATTGGGATTTTCTGGACCATATGGGTACGCCGTACAATTTCACATAGTATTTCTTCAAATCAGTTCAAGTATTGAGTAAGGTATGATAGAAAAAAACTCACAATGAAGCCGCACGCATTATTTTTTTTTTTTTTGACCAGTCATTTAAAAGAACTAGGCAGTTTCTTCCTAGGTGCATAAGTTTACATTTATACTCTTAACGCTAACTTTCTTTTAGATCGATTGTGTCATTAATAATACAAATGACACCAAGAACTGGCAGTAAAGCGAAAGTAGATAGCTAATTAATATTAAATAGATAAGGGAGGTACACATTATAAGGTCTTGTGGGAGTGTACTGTAGACCTATTAGTTGAATTTGTAGTATTCAGGCTGTTTTTATTTAAAAACTTAATTTGCCGAAACTAAATTTCTTGATTTCTTAAAGATATAAATTTTGATTCAATTTCTTCGATCGGATCCAGCAGTAATGCGCGCGTCACCTGCTCTGCTGCACTTGGAAGATAGATACTGCAATTCTTATATATCTGTTTAAATCAACAAAATCAACATCAAAGTAATCAAAGACAACAGCTTGTCACTTATTACTAGTTTCAAGCTACTCGTATAATATTTGTTAAAAATATATATTAGTAATATTATAGCTTAACCTCATTATAAAATCGATAGTATTATATGACCTTCAAAAAGAACTTGTGTTATTATCTAAGTATGCTTGCAACAATGTTAGCTGACATTAAAAAATCTTTAATGTAGGAATTTTAAAACTTGTATGTAGCCTTGAAAATAAGAAATTTAAACTAAACGATTTGTATGCTATTGTATCATATAAGATGTAAATAATGTTAACAATGACAATTCAGCCAATTATGGAAGAGTGTGTCTTGGACTTACAACAAATCATGTATGCATTGAGTTGAATGTAAATACGTTGTACGTGTATTATTTATTTATTAGGTGTAATTTTTGTATGCTTTTAGAAAGACTAAGACCTTTTCCATTGCAACAACATCAGATCAAACAATTGTATACTTAAAATGATTTAATTTTGAATATTTCAACTGAAATATCATCTTATCAATATCTTTAAAAACTATAAATTATATACATATAAAATCCACGTCGTTAAATTTATGACAGGAATATAATATTGCTTTTGCACCGCTGTAATTTATGGAATCGAGCTTCCAGGGTTCCATACACCTTGAGAGCTCTTAGGCTATAATCGTTTTTTCTTACGTCTTCAATTCCTTATGGACTATCCTACACCGAAAAGGATTGTGCCGGAAATGACCGGCTAAAACCACCTCGCCTCGCACCTCGTCCTTGCACCTGCTGCCGAAGGCCGCGGGAACTCGATATTCTTCCGCGACCAGCAGGTGACTGTCCGCTGGAGCGGACCCCGTCTCGTTTTGAAGGAGGGGAAGGATGTGGCCTCGCCCCCTATTACCCTTCGGCTATGAGCCGACATCAGATGAGTTTGCAATGCAGTGGTGCCATATTGGATATTTTCATTTTTTTGATTTTTTTACGGCTTGGCCCGCCTTTTTCGTTACTCCTACATTCTTATATATCGTAGCCCTTATTAACATACTATTTACTTATCGCAAGTATCTTTATTAGATTTGTATTATTTATAGTATCAACTCATGCGTATCTTATCTCTTAATCTTAAGGTTTGGTAAACTTAATATGAAAAAACTGAAAATGGTTCAGTTCAGATATACTGTAAACTATGATTATGTAGTACGAGTAGGTATGTAGCAAATCATCATCTTAACTATCATGAATAATTTTATAAATACCAATGTGAGTATACGCTTTCACGCTTACTTAACAGTATCTTCAATTGTTGAAGACACGTTGTTAGGGGTAAAGAAAATCTTAACTTTTACTCAGTCGGTTCAGAAAGAAAAACCTAATTATGATTTTATCGCTAGATAGAATATGTTATATATTTATATAATTTGAGTGTTTTACTGATATATTATTTAATCGTTATCGGAACTATCTCAGCCTTGTGAATAATCAGATTAGTATATTAAACGTTGATGCATTGTTAAAGTATGTACTAAGTACTTACAATCAATTTCAATCGATGACTAATGAAATGCCCCTTTCAATATTGAAGTAGTTTAAAATGGCACCTCTTACAGGACCGTCTTTAACCTACTAGAGGCTCTGGGCACACATAATGGGCCTCTATAATTTTGTCAGAGCAGTATGTATTAGAATAGAAAATGAAAATAGATAAGAAAGTTTCTACACAGACTCAATTTATTAATAGATAATATAAAATAAACCACAAAATATTTAAATTTATTTAAACATGCTCGAATTGGAAAGCCTGATTTTCGGCCGAGAGCAGAGTAGCTTCGCACATGCAAAAACGTTATCATTTGATTTTTCAGAAACAAAACGTGTTTTGGTAATAGATATCGGTTATCGTTTTGATATCTGGCAGGGACTAGACCCCCCCCCCCCTATCGATCGCGGGTCCTGGGCACGTGCCCAGAGTGCCCAGCGGGAAATAGGGGCCCTCGCTCACATGTTGAAATCCATCAAGCCTTAGCCGTCTTGGTTCTAGTGCGTGGCAAAGAAACACAAAAAACATACACTCGAAAACAATATACAATTACTTTATACTGACAGTTCACTTTACCTACCCTTAATTACAATGTAGCATAATTTGCTGGTCAATAGTTAAGTACATGTTTTCTTTCATATTATTGTATTTCACTGTTAAATATTATCTTCAACACTATTTTTTAAACTATTACCTTTTTAGCTTTCCCCTAGCTTCTTATTGTCTGCTGCTTGTATCAAATATCGGGGTGACGAATTACTGTCAAATACTTGTTTAACCAGGGTTATAGATAGATAGATAAACTCTTTATTGTTTAAATAAAAGGTCTAACAATATTGTAATTACATATCAGCTGTTATAAACAACTATGATCGTGAGAAGAGTGTCGGACCTCTCAAATGACTTATTCATCTCAATGGTTTATTTTTTTCTTTTTTTTAAAGTCGGTTAGAACAGCAAAAGCAAATTTAATTAAATAGTGCTTCACGTTTCTTTCTGTTTTTTTTTTTTTGTTTTAAACTTTGGCTTTCAAGTGCACCTTTGGATGACACCTAAATTTAGAGTCACAGCATGCCTTAAACAATGTTGATTTAAATTGAATTGATTTTTTCATAGTTATCGCGATCACTGCACGTAGCAGTGTCATTCACCTTAGTGCACTATAACTCAATACTGTCTACATTTTTATTCATAAGTGTATGATGCACATACATTGCAGTTAAAAGTCCAGTGAATAGAGATAGGTAGAGAGAGATAAGGTTTCCTAGGAGGCTAAGATTAGAGTAGTAATTTATTTTTATATTAATTTTGTCCCATTGAATCGGATGTCACTTGTAGCGGTCAAATTTAAAATTTAAAAAATGTGTCAAACCAAAGAGCTCAACCTCAGATCAGTGACGTATACCAATTCCCTCCTTATCTCCGAAACAACTAAAATAAAAAGAAATAGTTATTTACTTATGACTTACAAGAAAACTTATAAGAAGTCTAGTGATCATAATAATGTGACTTTTTTTCCATAACCTAAAGAAGAAATGAACGAAGAAGGTAGACGGTAAACGGTTCCTAGCTTTGAAATATTCGTTACACTGAAGGCATCATCACTCGCACGTTGCTAACACTTTTAACCTTCCCATAGAGTTAGAAAGGTTGTTCAATCATTCGGACAAATAAAGCTAACAAATCTAAATGTATGTGTTATTTGATTGTATATACCTGCTTTAAACCAATAAATGGTTTTAAAGAAGCCTGTACAGCCAGCTTTACACGTCTCGATGATAACATTTACCAGCATTCTATATTTTTTTTCAACCTTGCAATAATAATAGAGGTTTCATTAAATTAATTGATTTATCATTTATTTACCTTTTGAATGACAATCCACTATCTTGTTTTGTTATTAAATAAAGTAAATTGTATGCACATATGTTTCATACGATATCGTATTATTGTAAAACTTCACGCGTTATATATGGAAATGTCGATGCTCAAAAGACTTATAAACATATAATTACATATTACTCGTAGTGCTACTTCGATAAATGTACCTAATGACATTTTTTTAATGATTAAGTGCGATTAAGTGTGTAACTTTGTAAATAGAAAACTGTCGCGAAGGTGACTAATTGTCTTCAAAATGTAATGTGCTTTCCATTTATAGTTATCTATGCTATGTATAATAGATATCTATGCTATTTATAATTATCTATATTATGTGTAGTTATTAAATCAGTACAGCAGATTTACCACTTGCAACGGAATGTAAATTACCCATTAAATTTTACAACACATGACATAGCTAGATGTAATTTTGTTTGCTTTTGTATCATAAAAAAATTTCAGCGCCTTGTACTATTTGTATTTATTTCATTTTCACAATTTACAATCGCAACTTTATTCTTAATAGCACCGGCATTCATTATAGAATGCAATCCTAGATGAAATTGCGGTTTATATCAATATATTAGACATCAAGACAAGGCTATACTAGATCAAAACAAAAAACAATTATTTTAATGATGACTATATAGTTTAATACTGAGTATTGCAGACTACATACAGGTTGTTTCAGAAAGGTAAAGCAATAAACATAAAAACTCTAAAAAAATTTGAAAGAGACATTCGGCTAATTTCGGTTTTGTGGAACATTGTCCCTTTACAGTACATGTGTTACGTTTTGTTAGTCGTTCGACAAATGCGGTGGAGTATGGTCGCGTCCAGTTCAGAATATATATAGAGAGTTGTTAACACCCCCAAATTTAAATGATTTAGAATTGTACTATGGCATCTTTAGGAAAAAGAGGGAAGCCTTTACATGGTCAGTCACGCGAAATTGTCTACAAAGTGTATAAATATTATTTAATTGAAGCCGATAAATTTAAAAATCATGATGATAAAGACGTATGTAACTATTTAAAGAAGGTACAAGAGCGAGTTGCAAATGCCAGTGGAATTTCAAGAAGAACTTTGAACAATATATTAAAGGAAGTCAGTACTGAAACAGATTCTACTGCAATTAAGTTCAGTACCCCGAAAAAAGATAGACCAAAAAAGCAATTTCGTTTAGATATGGACAATTTTGATTATGATGTTGTGCGAAGAATGGTGTATGATTTTCACTTTCGATTTAATGAACTGTCTACAGTAAAATCATTACAAGCTAAACTATCGGAGGCTATTACAATGGATCTGAAAAGACGTTGAGAAAAATACTTCACAAGATGGGATTTCAGTTCACAAATGGAATACCTTGATAAAATACGCGAATTTCGCGAAACAGAAAAGAAAATAAAATCTATATGGGTGAGTTTTACATACATACATCACACACTAAAAGAAAATCGTAGAGTTATGATAAGTAAAAGGCCAATTTCAAAAGGTCAACGTTTGATAATAGTTCATGCGGGAAATGAAAAAGGAGCTTCCTTTTTAAATCCACATACACTATAGGTGATTATCACAATTAAATGAATAACGATAACTACGAGAAATGGCTGGTTAATCAATTAATCCCAAACATACCCAGTGATTCTGTTCTACTTATCTACAACGCACCCTATCACAATAAATATGTTGAAAGATCCCCCAATTCAAACACCATTAAACACCATTAAACAGGAAATGATCAACTGGTTAAACGCATGAAATTCCAGTAGACCCAAAATTGACAAAACCCCAGAATTACGGTATTATATTTCGACATAAGGAGAGGTATACAGAGTTTTCCGTGGTCAAAATACTTGCTGAACATGGGCACACTGTATTACAATTGCCACCGTATCATCCGAATTTTGATCCAATTGAAAATATATGGTCTATGTTGCCTCTAGAAATGTGGGTATGAATTTAACTACAGTTAAAACATTATTGGCAGAAAAAGTAAACATGATTTGGACTGAAGAGTAGAGAAAGGTTTGCGATCATGCAATTAAATGTGAGAATGAATATCGAAGATTTCAACACAATCTAGATGGTTACACTGATAGACTGGTAAGAAATACGGCTGATAGCGACAATGATATTGACTTCATTGAGAGCACTGATAGTGAACGGGAAGGAATTGAGGGTTTATAATTGTTTTGTCAGAAAGTATCACTTTTCTAAATAAATCAATCAATACGTAAACATACCTCTTTTTTTATTTTACTATAATCTAAGGACAACAAAAATTGTTTTATAAAAAAAATAATAAAAAGAATAATCAAAATAAGCAATTCACAATAACTTTAACAACTCTTAGATAGATACCGGACTGTTAGTATTTCGTGCGAAAGGGACAACGCTCTACAAAGCTGAAATTAGCCGATTGTCTCTTTCTAGAGGTCGATATTTCTTGCCCAGTACTGTACACTGACAGTTTTTGTTTTTGAAACTGACAATTTAAGCTTATGATTGACCAACAGAGCTAATATTTTTTTAAGAGAAAGAGGTGACATGAATGTAACTATAGGTATTTTATACCAGGGAAGTTTGTTTCATGTCAGGCATTTTCCAAAAATGTATGCATAAAAAACCGTTGAAGTTGTAGGAAAAATATCCTAATTAGTTGTTTTAAAATGTGTACCAAGCCAGCCAGAGAAATCACTTTAAAACAAAAATGTTATAAAAAAAACATTTTTTTAAGCTAAATCAACAATTTGGCGGTTATACATCCACACCTTTTTGAAACACCCGTATAAGTATTCTTATTAACTTGAAATTATATGCACTTCGTGCGGTTCTAAGATTACTAGCCTAGCCTTATTCTATAGTTAGTAATATATTACTGTCTACTTAAATTTTTTACCTCCCTCTTTCAGATATGTACGTTAGCAAAGCAACTAAATATGACGGAGCGACAGGTAGAACGCTGGTGGCGTCTTCGCCGAAGCCAGGACAAGCCTTCCACTCTTGTCAAGTTCTGCGAAAATATGTGGAGAACAACCTTCTACCTTTACAACTTCTCCTACGGACTCTTCATCCTTTGGGATAAGGAATGGCTCTGGGACATCGATCAGTGCTACATTGGGTATCCTCATCAGGTAAGTTTAACTTATTTTCATTTGTAATTTATCTATGGATTATTCTGCCAATTTAATACTTTTTTGGGTATGACAAAATCAAACTACACAAAACTGTGAGATATACATTATATGTATATTTGTATTGAACTATGAAATTCAAATCTTTTTAGAATACCTGGTGTGCTTTATTATTGACGAGTTTTGTTGAAACTCCATACGGCTTGTTATTACAGTTGTACTGCAATATAAGTGAGGCCTTAAAAAAACATTGCGTAAATAGCTCTAATGGATGATGAACATCAATTATGAAATATTGAAGACGTTGATGCTACATGGATGCCGTATTTAAATGCCACTTACATACTAAGGGACAATGAAGGCTATTGACACTATTGGGAGATATTCTATTTCACGAAGTCCGTTTGGTTCTGGTTATAGCAGTGGCATGTAGCGATAAGCGCGCTTGTGTGTGTTGTATCCTATGTCATAAAGTGATAGTCTAAAAAGATATGAGGCATTTAATTTTTAGAACACTTCAATGCGATGTTTTGTGGATTAATAAATCTAAACAGAGTATAGTATTATTCTTTGATTTCAGGTTTCGGATACTTCTGATCTGTCCCTTCTTTAGGACGTCACCAATTTGATCGGTGTAAGTTCTGTGTGGTCGACCACTACCGGCATTCGCGTTCGCGTTTCCTTTTCGAAAAAATCATGGAAGTTTGACAACCGCAGTTCAAAAATTTGAAACAAAATAGTGTTTTAACTTTGTCAACTATTAAGAGATTAATTGTAAAAATCAGGGAGACTAGATCAGTTTGAGACGCTAAACACAATATCGAAGCAGTGCGTGAGAGTGTTGCTGAAAATCCAGGAACATCAATTCGGCGTCGTGGACAAGAATTGCAATTTGCAAGAAGCTCTCTGCAGCGTATACTCACTAAAGATCTGTGTCTTCATGCTTACGTATGCTGCTACACTACAACTGAAGCCTAATGACCATGCACAGCGAAGAGACTTCGTCGAATGGGTTATTGAGCACCAACAAGTGTACACTGATTTTTCGAGCAAAATCAAACTAAGCGATGGAGCATATTTTCACCTTGATGGCTGTGTTAGTCGCAAAAATGACCGCATTAGGGGTCCGGAAAACCCACACACAGCGTGTCACTGTTTGGTGCGGATTTTGGGCTGGAGGCATCATTTGACCATAATTTTTGCTATCGATATGATATTGATATAGACGACATGTGGTTTCAACGAGATGGTGCCACATGTGGCATGTACAACCCTTGAAACAATTCAATTACTGCATGAGCCATTTCCTGGTCGTGTACGCTCTCGATTCGGTGATCAGAATTGGCCCTCTAGATCTTGTGATTTAACACGCGTTATGTTGTGCCGTTGTAACGCCGCTAATTGTGATTTAACGGCGTTATTTGAAGACAAAGGTCTGTCAAGAAGCCTACAACAACCCGTGCATAACAGAAGGAAATGAAACGCTGCATCAACGAAATTCAGCCACATTTATGCAAAATGTTCATGGAAAATTTCAATAAAAGAGTGCGTATGTGCCAGCAAAGCCGTGGAGGCCATTTGCCCGATGTGTGATTCCATAAATAACCCTATCCTATGTATTTTATGATTCAATAAAAAAACGGAAGACTAAAAACTGTGTTTTCTATTTAATTCAAATCTTGCGTTAATTTTGGGACATCCTTTATATATGTATTCTATTTCAATTATTTTATGTTACACATACTCCATAGAAGTATTTTATTACAGAAAATAGCCCCAAAAGTTGGACATGATTGGTAAATGCTCAAAACACTAAGACTTAATACAATCGATGCAAGGTGCATTATCTAAATCTTAATAAACTTTTAAAGTGAAACATACCTAAATAAAAACCTTCTAATTGTCAATTCTTGTTAATGTTACATTATTTTTAATTTTAGGGTGTTACAGAAGATGTCTGGTGGTACTACATGATATCAGCAGCATTCTACTGGGCGCTGACCATGTCCCAGTTCACGGACGTACGCCGCAAGGATTTTTGGCAGATGTTCGTGCACCACATCGCTACTATCGCCCTTCTCTCCTTCAGCTGGGTGTGCAACCTGCACCGGATCGGAACACTTGTACTTTTATTACACGATTGCGCTGACATATTCCTTGACAGTGCAAAGGCAGCTAAATATGCTAGCTACCAACGTTTCTGTGATGTAGTATTCGCTCTATTCGCTATCGTGTGGATTATAACTAGACTTGGAGTTTACCCTTTTTACATAATTTGGAGGTAAGGAAATGCTCAAGTAATAAAAAAAATTACTACCTGTTTAACCAGACTGAGCGGTTGATATCTGGTTTAATTTGGCTGATAATATGTTAAGTTAGACCGGTATATGACACCATATCGTTTCAAAATTATCGCAATGTAAATAAGGTGAGCTTGTTATTTCCAAATGACATTGCCTCGGATTATATTCACATTGTTTTGGGAGATTAGGCTATGTCTACAGATCGATTTATCCGAGTATGATGAAACTTTTTTCTTTATTTCAGTACATGGTTCCGAGCTCCAATGTTGGGGCCAATATTTCCTGCTTACTACTTATTTAATGGATTGCTATGCCTATTGTTAGTGTTGCATCTAGTGTGGACTTGGCTTATTCTACAGGTTGCGTATAAATCCATCAGTTCAGGACAGGTAAATATGGGGTTTTTTATAACTTTTTGGTAGAGTTTACTAGCGCACTACTTTAAAAAACGCATGTTATATGTATAAAAATCCTTATAAAGTGGTGGCTGCTAAATGGAATGATTAAAAAGTTTAAAAATAAACTGAAGTTCTTAAATTCCGTCAGGCGGTGACTCACCAAATGAATAGATGGGCACCCTATACGATCACTATAGGCGTATATGTTATAACCACAATAAAGACGGCAGAGGGCAACATTAATGACAAAATGAAGACCTAAAGCGGGCTGCCATCAACATCTCCTTTAATAACATTGACACCCTTGAATAATTATTTATATTGCACTATAATCGTGAAATATGTGCTTCTAATCAAATGGCACTATATGATAATATGATTTAGAAATAATAAATATGATTTAGAACTAGTTTAATTATGACGATATGTGAAGCATCGTAATAGTGGGAATGACATACTAGTATAATGTCTGTAAATAAATTTAGAAGAAGTTAAAAATATAGTCATGTTTTAATATTTTTTAATTATTTTACTTGTTCTATGAAGTTGAAGCTAAATACAAATAAATTATTAAATAATAGTCACAAGATCGCAGTCGAGATGTGACTACTGAGATTACACCTAATTATATTTTCTGAGATTTCTCTGAACATATTACGTAATGTTATCATAATATATAAAAAAATTCTTACACATTTATTTTCAGATGGACGGTGACATAAGGAGTTCAAGTTCAGAAATAAGTGACAGTTCACATCAATCCAACCACAGCTCGCCGAGACACGTTAACAATAAAAAGTAAGTTATTGACAAAGTTATTATATAAATAATACATACTATATATAAACTCACGTCGGGGTAGGCAGAACAGTAGCTCGTCGCTTGCTTCTATCCTTACATTCCGCACGAGCTTCATTTACTTACTATAAACCTTTCATGTACTTGCTTTCTTTCTACTAATTTATAAACTAGTGCTTTTATATTTTTAAAGCCGTCTGAAAAGCATGCAGTGGCTAATTTTATATTAAAGATATTTTGTTTTGAGTCTAAAACTTTGTAAATCTCCATGAAATTGTTAAGTTTTAATAAAATTCTATATTTTAATAAGACGGTGTATGTTATACACCGGCGGACATATACATATCGAGGGATGAATAAAGATAATAAATATATTTATAAATTTTCTTTTTTAAGCTTAGGAGATTTAGTGTACGTTTAAGTAAAACAGCACATCTATTTACGATAGTCCAGTGTCAAAATTTAAAAATAATAATCAATTTGTGGCAATGATAAAATAAAGTTCTTTTCACGTAGGATCTATTCACACATTATTTTAGATAGGTTAGGTAATACTTATATAATTATAATTGTTATATGCTTTATTAGAGTTAGAGCCCTTATTTTTATTACCTTGCATTACATAAATAACTTTAACCTAGTATATAATAATAGTTGGTTTGTATTTTTTTTTTATTGACTCCGTAGAGCTCATATTTTGTTTTGTGACAATAGTCTATCCTACATTTCGATAGTCAACAGCTATTTTTAATTTCCTTAAAATAATATCCATTTATGCAAAAGAATATTTTTCAAATTTAAACCATAAATAGCCGCGCCAATAAGTTAACAGCATTATCGTGACGTGTACGTGACGTCATAATAGCATAAACAAAGAACCTTCCAATGTGCAGTTCTTAGTGACTGCCATTATTGACTTTTCTAAAACTACAAATAAAATTGCGAATAACTAAATGAGCCTCAAATTCACAATATAAAGATATTAAATTGATCGCTTTTGTTTACAAACATTAACATGTTTCTGCTATAGTGACGTCACTCACGAGAAGAGTTCGTTGGCGTTTTCGGTCAAGTTACATGATGAAAGTATAAATAAATCTCGTGGCTTTATGCCAAAATAGTATTAAATAAGTTTTTGCTATCGTAAAAACTATCAATAGCACATTATCATAATTTAATTTTAATAGATGAAACTATACTATTGACGTGTGCATGCATTACCTACTTGAATACAATAAGGTAGGTATGTACAAAGTAAAATATACATATAAATATAGGTATTTTTAACATCTTTCGCGCTAGTGCTTTCGTCATGTGTTTCAATAATGAATTGTTATTTAATTCCAGGGAGACATAGGGTCGAGCCCTACGACCGTCACAGCTGAACCTTCGTATATCCTTTGTGTCGCCCACAGTCGCGCAAACATCCCTTCACGTCACGAAGTAGTAATTATTTTAAATGCATATATTTACTTTAGTTTTATAATAATAACCTAAAAAAATAAGGTTTCTAAACTCGAACAAACCTACGTTACAATTCGTTGGCATTTATTTTAGAAATTTCACAAATGGTACGATATTTGCAGTCTACTTTTTGTATTAAATTATAGTATTTTATTAATTATTTTCCTATAATTTGAATTATAAGTTGTCTGGATTAAGTTTTATTTTACGATGCTGATTTTAATGACACTTTAAATGTGTGCGCAAATATAGTCTATGATACCTGACAACAGGGCACAGTCTTGTTTATGACATCATCAGACGCTTATGGAATGTTATACACTTGTATTTTAATGTTTAATCTAGTGGCTTGACATTGAGTATGTAACGACAACACAACGCTTCATATCGTCAGTAATTATCTTTAAATATTGTTCTCTCTTAAAGCTACATTGAAATACAATTAAACATATCGAAGAAAACTAATAGACCTATACTAAAAAAAATTCTTCAGTCTTGAGACGGAGCAACAGAAGCCAAACAGTTTTGTCTGATGTCTGTCTGCTGCATGTAATTGGATGCAGTTTTAACAGACGTATTACTATTGCCACAGGTCTACCCTAAAATATAGGCTCTATTTTACCGCAGGAAAATAAATTTATGATTCTGAATTCCACGGATACGAAGTCAGAAGCTAGACTTTAATGTATGCAATTTCGGCCAGCAATACGAAGTTCGCTCTTCGAAACTGTACAGTGTTAAAATACACACATATTCATATACACGTATGGTTTTGCTGTGTTAGTATACTTTATCATAGAGAAACATGCTTACTATTATAACATATCGAAAAATGTTCATGATATAGTCATTAATTGATAATTTTTAAATATATATAAACCAAGTTTCTTTTTTAAAAGGTAAAGGAACTGATTTATCATTCTTAGCAACTAATTTATTTTTAAAACTATTTTATTAACTAATTCATAAGTTGTAATTGTTGTCATTTTAAAGTACATATTTTTTATTCATCATCGCGTGAAGTGCACTTGAAATTATAATTTTAGAGAAATAGATTGTCAAACTTAAAATGTAGATACTGCTACAGAGTATTTACTCTGTTAACTAAACTTAACTCTATTACATACTTACTAAATTACTTTTGGCGGTACAGTTTTTAATATAGGGTCTTTGGGAAAGAAATTTTTAATAAAAAACGAGAAATTTGTTTTTACTAGATATCAGATAAGTTCGTACTTCATATCAACATAATTTAAGGCGCCTTAATATGACAGGGTTAAAGGTCGAGTTCCTGCAACATATTAGTTTGAATAAAATAATCAAAATTAAACATCATAGATTAGAAATAGCAGGTAGATACTAGCTCCATTCACTGTCTATAGTTCGTTTTGTTCGTTCGTTCGTTCCCATTACATGTGAAAAAACAAACAATGACCTTTATGCAAGCCAAAGGTTAACCAAACTTTTATTTAAAGTCGGTTTCCTCTGCTTGACCGCACGCTAACACCCCGGTACTATAAAACGCACTTAACACTTTCTGTATCGTTACGAATTACGATAAAGATATATATTGTTTTCTATCGTCGCCTACATTATATAGATAATTCAACAGGCCATTGACCCTTTTCCACCCTTTTTTTTTTGTGTGGAAACCCCCACGGGTCATCTCCTTACCGGGGCTAATGGGTAAGGTTGTATGTCGGATTCGAACCGACTAAAACCACAGTGTTCCGTCAACGGGTCTTATGGCCGGGGCCTCAGGTGTACCCGCAGACCTGGCCGCCTTTTGAGCAACGCGACCCCAATATAATGTGTTCCGTCTCCCCATATTATCCCCATATTATTCATATTTAGTCAGGAGCGCGTGGAACACGTCGTGCTGCCGTCTCGGGCCTGCTTCTGCTAAGGCGATAGATAGCCCAGTCTGTCGCCCACTGGCCAGCGCTCATGGTGGCCGGAGGTCATTTGACCCTTTTCCACCTACAATATAACCGGACTCTAGATTCCCTAATACCCTGTAGTCTTTTTATTGTAGAAAAACCGCGAATATAAGAATGGGACAACCACTGCTTCGTCTCTGTCTATCGCAACTTTGTCTGACTAGTAACTTTCTGAGCTTTGATTAATAACATGTGGCAGGAGATATTGACCTTAAAGTTGATCGCCCTTATTTTTTTTATTACACTTAATTTAGATATATTACTTTATTAATTAGAAAACTGTTGAGATGAACAGTGTCAATTTTATTTCTGTGTTAAGTTTTTGTAACTGTCAAACAGTTGATCTTTCGAGCAAGTTTACAAGTAGAATTTTACCGATCATGCATTTTAAAATACTGTTGTTGTTCATAGGTTAAAATATTATTTACAGATAAGTATTCGAGAAATTAGTACTTAGTAGTAAAAAGGTGGTAAAATTTAAAATATAGTATTTAATTGGTTTGAAATAATAATAGAACTTGCGAAAAAAAAATGAATAACAATTGATGTTACTATTAATTATGATGTTCCTCTCTAGTGCGAGAGGCAACGTTGATTTCGGGTGGTTATTTCAGGTTGCAAAATGTGTGTAGTCGATAGTCTAGAGATAGCTATAGCTCACTCACTTGGTGAAACACAACGCAAGCATTGTTTGAAAACCGGTTTTCTGTTAGGCCTCTTAAAATTAAGGTTTCTTTCACTGGAGGTTAGACCATCATTCGAGGGTATACATAACTGATATTGTCTCAGCCAGATCCACAATGACTGACAACTTATGCTCGTTACCATTACTAGATATCTCTAGACTATCGACGGCGTATAACATTTTACGACGTAAAATCATCATCCGAAATAAACGGTACCTTCCGTACTACTCGGTTAAGAACTTGAATACTTTCCTCTAAATGCCTGTTTTAATTTATTCAAAATTGGGTTTTAATAATAAGGTCTTCTAGTTGCCATTGTAAATTTACACATTAACCATATTTAAATTTACTTAAGTCGAATTATGAGGTTGACAGCAAAATTGGTGAAAATAACAAAATATTTAATTTACGTAAGGGACCAGAACCTTGGAGAATAAATAAAAAATAACTTGTTTGAAAATGGTACTAAGTACCATTTACTTTTTTAAGGTGACTTTAATTTTAATGTAATGAATATATTTTTATTCCGCTTAAATTATTTATGGGTTGAATAGTATTATATTTTTTTATGAAAATATCTACGTCCATATAAATCTTACTAGTAATTATTTCTTAATATAATAACTCAATCTGCTTGTTAGAGAGGATAAATATTATGGTAATAATAGTTAGTGCCTGATTACGGACTTGCATGTCATATTTTAATATGGTAGTAACATATCGTAACGATTCGCATTTTTACTATAGATTAGATTACGTCGAAAAGTCACTTTCCAAACATTATATTGATAAAACGAAATTGTATTAAAATGAGATAAAAATACTCTCAAGGTCATAATATTGTGAGTGTGACAACCCAGCATACATTTTTATATAAGTATTAGTATATGTAAATAAGCTATTGATAAGCTTTAAGTGGCTACTTGTGATTCTTGCTTGTTCTGTTATAAAATACTGATATTATTCCACATTCAGAATGTTTAATACACTAACTGCTTTGAGCTAAATTCGCAAAATAATTCCGGTTACTTTTAGATTCTATTGACTACTACCGCCAGTGCATACATTTAACACTTCTGCTATATACTCTTTAGAGGATTTATCTTAATTTGGGTGATATCATGTATTTTTGAATTCTATTAAATTAAAGTGTTTTTGTAGTAATGTCAATAGAGTTCATAATATTATCAACCACAGTTTCTTGTGTCTATGCACAAGTTTACAAAACAGTTATCAGAACAATATTTAAAACTATTATTTTAATAGCTGTGTACAAGATTAAACTCATATTCACATAAAACCTTTTAAGCTATGAAATCTATAATATTTTGTGTGAAGATGACTTAAATGGTAACCTTTTCAAATGCTATTTCTCTGTAACAGCATTTAAAAAGGCCACCGTCTTTACTTTAGTTAACGGCGTCCTACGAACGAATATTCTAAAACATATTAATAATTGTAAATAAAAATACAAATTTAGTCTAAAACAAAAAAGAGATTCCGGCATTTTTGCTGGTGTGGCTAATGTATGTTTTATAATGAACAGTAATAAGGAACAAATAAATAATCCATATCATTTAAATAATATATAAATTATTTATTGCACATTTATTAGATAGTGAATTAGTTATACACAGACTATTATTTAGTCCAAACACCGAGGTCGACTATTTCGCATCAACATATTTTTAAGGAAATAATAGTTGACTCTTTGTATATATTTATAAAAATATAATAATAAACATTCAATAAATGGTGCAATCGAAACATCCAAAGATACAATATTACAATGTTTTATATTCTTTAATACTTTATGAGTATAATTTCAGTTATTATTACCTTAATATTTATTCATTACTACTTATTATTATTTACATAAAATGTGTATTTTTTTTTGTCACGTAAAATGTGTCTGAAATATTTTTTTCTTAATTACATAATGCAATAGTGTAAGCATTTTTTCGTAATAATTTCATATCTAGCTATATCAGATGTATTTTGTTTTATTGACAATGTTAATTTCGATGCCGCAATTTTTTTTTGTGTCTTTTAAGTAGGGTAGGTAAGTACTAATTTATGGTTTTTGTTTCAGTATTTTAAAATTGTTAGTAATTGTCCTTCTATATTTTCCTATTCAATGTTTATAGTTTTATATACAAAGGTGCGCACTTAGTTGAGTGATATTTAGTTATAATATATGTACATATAAAGTGAACATGTTGCAGATGTGACTTTGATTATAATAATATAATAATAAACTTAGCATGGGATACTTGGGACGAGAAACCGCATGCGCATACAATGTAAGGTATTTCTTCATTGTCTTATAAACAATTGTATGCAGGGCAAGACATGATAAAGTTTGTTACTAAGGAAAAAGTCTTATGAAACGAAATTTGTATGAAATAGGTTGTGAAATATATTTATTAATATGTACTTACACTTGAATACATTTACCTTAAATACCTCAGCTCTTCTAGTTGTTTATTAGACTGAATAAATTTGAAGATAGAACTTAAAACTTAAAAGATTCTATTGATGTTGGTCACACATTAATATCCTTGTTAATCCACTCCTAACACAAATATTACTTAGAACCAGCCAAACTTTGTATGCTTCTTTTGTTCGAGAAGTTAGTCTACTGGGGTGTAAAACCCCCATTACAAATTCTTTCAAGCCCTCCTATCATTAATCTTAGCCACCTCGCTTCCCTTTGCTTTTAAATTATAATTATTTTACAGTTGTGGAGAATTATACAGTTTTTTTTTAATTATAGTATATTTATATACATTTTTCTGCCTCAAAATCCGATATACTTAAATTAAAAGTTTTTCTACATATAAATAAACTGTACGTCTAAAATTGTTTCTATTAATGAATCTTGTCCCTTTATTCCATGCAATCATTTCGTGTCTATAACATGATTTATTAGAATATTCATAAATATTATATTTCCTGTATACAAATAGTTTTTGTCTTATAAGGTGCAACAATTGCCTAAATCACCACCAGTTCTTACTGTCGTTAAGACAAGTTACCTGACATAAAAACTTACTTAAATCTGGGTAAGCATATTGCCAGTGGCTAGTTTGAAAACGCTCTTTGCTCTATATAAATTATGTATATTCTGATTACTGCCGTTAGTGATTCTGTACAGTATATAACTAAACATGAAATTGAGTCTCAAGTGTTGAAAAAAAAATGAGATTGGTAAATCTATCAGTGACATTGAGACGCGAATTTTTCACCTTTCCATACCGTTTCTGCCTCTTCTGTAGACATAACTATGTATAAATAATTCATAAGGATGTTTTGGTGCCTTTTATTATATTTTAAAAGTTGTTGTGATCTAGATAACGTTTAGAAACGAAGTATGAAAACATGTTAAAAAGAAGTATCAAAAGAATGTTAGTAAAACATAGATTGTCGTGTGTGTTGATCTATGTGTCCATTAATATTCGTCACAGTTTTATTTTGAATTATCAATTTTTTATTAATGCGTGCGTATCTTGTGGTTGTTATTACCCGACTGCGAAAGAAGGAGGGTTATGTTTTTTTTAGTGTAAGTCTTTGTTTTGTTTTATTATCAAAGTTGTCACAGTTGTCGTATGTCGGATATGCCTTGTTATATGAGTTTTGTATGAATCGCTTAAAATTGTTTAGTTTTACTTCTATGTTCAAAAGTCTTAAACGTTTATAAAAGTTCTTTAGAAAATTACTTTATGCCTGGAACGTAGATTTAAATATACTATGCATACTGTGCTTATAGTGGTAGTGGTTATTGGCGACGGCGGGGTACATAACGACTCCATACAACAAACAAATGCTTCATATGTAGGTGTATACGAAGTCTTCGATTCGTTATGTTCCTGCCGTTCCTGGCTGATGCCATTTACAGCGTGACGGAGCAATGATGCAATGACGTGCAAGTAAGGATTTATTTGTATTCAGCTATTGTTGCACCCTCCCACATATTCTCGCAGAATCGGCCACTTTTGTATCAACCGAAATACGACAGCTGAGGCAGCTTTTGCACAGAATTGTTTAAGTTTTAACCGACTTCATATTGATAAAAAAATGTATTGTTGTAAACGACAATTTTGTGAAAGCTACAGATATGTGTTGACATGGATGTGAGGTGTGCATTAACGGGAGTTAATTTGCAAAATGTGTCTTTTTTATGCGATAAACAGAAATAAAATTATATAAAATATACATATATGTTTATTATTTTAAATATTTTAAAGCGAATCAAATTAATAGGTACTTTGCCCATTTTTATCTTCGAGTTTGTTTATATTTTTTTATGATACATATACTTTACAAATTGCCTTCTTGAAAGAATTTCTTATGATCACTGTTAGTCTTGAAAGTTGACAATATTTCGAGATTAAATGGGAGTGCGAACGCGACCGTTTTTTCACATTAAATCCATAAAATAAAAGCTTCGATGTATGAAAATTGCTATATCGAGGATGATTCGTTCTACTTATTTTACCCAATGGAAAGACAAAGTTGATACGAAATCACATCGCGGAGATGATTAATTTCTGATCTCTTTTCATTACAAGCTATCATAGCATTACGGTTAAAATTATCAATTTTTAATATAAAATGTTATTAGAAAGTTTACACAATACAAGTGAACTTCATACTAACTATCCTAATGAAATTAAAAAGGTTTTTTTTTCGCATTTTATCAGTATTTATATTCAATAGGTATGTCTGTGGTAACTAAAGTGAGTGCTGCCTGAAGTAAGTTTCCTCATAAAAAAGGTAAAAAATGTTCATAAAATTTAAAATATAATTTATAAATCACTTAATAATCTTTAAACTAAGTCATAGCTCTTAAAGTTATAAAACGTACTGTATTTGATAAATAAAAACAAATTTAGCTGTTCGAAAACTTAAATAAAGGTACTATTAAGGGAAATCTATAATAACAGATACGGGTGGAGTCATAAAATAACACACAATTGTGGATATGTCATAAAATTGGTAATACGTCGGGCAACATTTATACCGTCTGTCATTTTTAGTCAATGAAGCTGTGCGGTGCTTGTGTTCGTACACATTGTAAATTAGCAAAATTCTGTTTTAACTGAAAAAGCAATCACTGCGAGTCTCAGTGCCAAAAATGTTGCGATATTTTCTAGATAAATTCTGGAATGAGAAAGTGTGGTTGCCTCCGAATACAACATGGGCAGACATCGCTCCTGGTCCAGATAAGGCGGTGGTTTACACGGATCACACTCACGTTTTCTATCCTATACCGTTAGCGTTGGTGTTTATATTCCTGCGCTACGTGTTGGAGAAGTAAGTAACAAATATTCATTTAATGTAATGTAAAAAAACAGGGTAATAACCTATTATATAGTAACATCGCGTGAGCTATGAACGTGTAACGGATAAAACATTGACTCATGTTCTTTTCTAAATTTTCGTGTATGTATCTGACATGTATCTATAAAATATTTCAAATTATTCACCTTATCATTTTATTAATTTTAGCTTTTTTGACAATGTATTGATTATTCGTCATTTCGAAGCAAGTGACCGTTTCCTTATCAAGTAACTGTAGAGTGCAAAGAAACACATGCTAAGTGATAATATAATACACCTAAAAAATGGTCATCTAGGTATGGCATCAAAAATGTTTGTGATCTCCTTAATTGATAGGTACTTAATATTTTATAATTAATACTTTTTTCGTTAATTTACCAAATGTCATTGACACCTACTTTATCATAGACAATTACTGTAAATATGAATGTAGGTGTAGCTTAACATATTATTTTTACTTATTCTGTGTGGTTTCCTGTATGATTTCGTGCAACTATAAAAGATATACCTTGCTAAGCAAAATCCATAGAAACAAAGTTGGTCAGTGGTTAGTCACCCGACTGCTGAGTCTGAGACTGTGAGTTTGATTCCCACATGGGTAAAACATCCAGGCCAACTGTATGTAATATAAATAGATAGCCCGAATGTTTTTTTATGACCGTCATATGAAGTTTTGTAAAGTCCCCTGCTGAACAGGAATCACTTGGGTAGAGAATTTGCATAGAAGGAGGGAGTTATTTTTTTATTAAAAGCAGAAGACAGCTATAATTGTTACACTTATAATTTGATTGTGCAATACAAAAAACCTAAATTATTTGAATTATCTGCAACTGCAGTAAAGAAAACACTCAAATTGTTGTAATGGGAAGTTATCTACTACATATATTTAAACTGTGTGTTCAGATCACATGCCATTTACTAGATTTTTAAAAAAATATTTATACAAGTCACATATATTAATAGTAAAAAAAAAACAAGTTTACCATTTAATTCTTATTCATGACATACAACTCACAGTTCTCTAAATGATAGCCACTCTTATAGAATCTTTAATTTATATTCAGGTTCAGACTGTATTTCATAAAATTGCTCAACAACATAAGTATAATGTCACTGCAACTAAAGGTTGACAGTATATCTTTGTAATATTAAAATGATAATGTTACAAGTAAATCACAGTCACATGCAGTAAAGGATTTAACCTGTCTATCTAAAATTTATTTTAAAATCTTATTACCTTACATATTTAAATACTATTTCATGACAATAAAAGACTAACAACATACAATTCTATTGTGCATATGTTACATTATATGCTGTCTATTATCTATTATTATCTAAATTATTAGATATGTACAACAATCTATATCTCCTTTCTGAAAAAAAAAAAGGAACTATTTAAGAGTGTACAACTAATGTTTTATTTTGGCTTGGTCTGATTTAGTCTGTCAAAGTATTACTTTATAGAATTTAAAGAGTGAGTGTTTTCGAATGACAATTGATAGTTTTCGCCGACTACGTCATGCGAACAAGAGGGCGGCGCAACATTACACTGGTTTACGAAATAAGCCATTGAGGTTGAACATATAATAATATGTAATTATAATATGTGTGTACACATAATCATGCATGCTAGTATTATCCACCCCATAGCAAACTGAGTGGAATTGAATTTGCCATCCCTGATGTTACAGTTGAGTGGTAGTGGGACCAAATTCTAATTGGCAAAAGGTGGATGGGATACATTAGATGTGAATCCATGTATGAATGTATGTGTAAGTACTAACCGAACGGCCATCCTTAGGCGCACGAATGGGCAAAGGAGTAACAACCATGGCTTCACAGAGAAGCTTTAGACAAACAATGCTTGCATTGTATTGCCGAGTAAGTGAGGCTACTGCTGGCCCAAATCCCCCTCTCCTCTTTCCCCCCTCAACACCCACAAAGAAGACAGCGCACTTACGACTTCTGTTTTGCAGATGTTCATGGTTGGTAGTTGTGTCTTGTCTCATGATTTCACAAGAAAAAAAATCATGTGTGAGTCACCTAGTAGAACAATACCTATTACAATAGTCTATGCAGTTTCTTGACTAAAGTATTTATTTAGTTACCATTAATGTTACTTGAAGAGCTTCTGCTCTCTCTTCTATAAATAGAGTTTTGAGTTTTTAAATTACTGAAATTTTATGGAAGTATTAAATAACACCCCTTTTCACTATCATAATTGTACTTTTACTTTTACTACCCCTACAGGGAGGGTATCTATGTATGTCCTTGTTGACCTTTTAACCTGCTAAGTCTACTTTTGCATATTTAGCTCTAATTATGACAGAAATGTTCTCTCAACAATATCAAGCTAAAAGACGTTGGTAAGACGATTTGATTGCTTTTGATTGGTAAAAGAATTTACCAGGCAAGTGATTTTTACAGTGCTCCTTTTATAATTACTAATATATCTTGTTATTACGTTTACTGAATAATTAAAAAATATTTCTATTACAAGCTTTTGTCACTATTGAAGCGTAGACGTGAGGTTTTAGGTTGAGTTGAATAGTGCCAACCATCTCTTCCCTTGGGTGTCATAAAACGGATATAAGGGATTGGACAGTTATCTATCAGACAGTATATGTATATACAATCACTGACCAGTAGGCTCATCCAATATTACGTCTAAATTATGGTTGTCAAAATGTAGACGTTTGACACGGCTCTGCCTGTCCCTTCGGGTATATATAAGCCTTGCTTAGGCACGAATAGGCCTTCCGGCTCGGCTCTCGGCTTCTCGGCCGGCAAGGCTTTAGGCTCGACCGGTGCGATACCACGGCGTCACAGAAAACCGGTTGTGAAGCAACCCTCTCCCCTTTTGGCATCTCCTCACCCCTTCTCTTCTTTCCCCTCCCCTCCTCTTCTTTCCCCTCCCCTCACCCCTCATCACCCTCAACGGCGGTCAACGCACTTACGACTCGGTTTGCAGGTGTCCATGAACGATGTTTGTCACTTAGCATCAGGTGACCCGTCTGCTCATCTGTCCCCCTATAATATAAAAAAATGTGAAGCAGCTTTTCTTTAGCATCGCCTCGCTTAGGGCTTGTTTACACTTTTTTCTTCAGCACTTCTTCTGCCAACATCAAAGTTTTACTCTAGTTTGTTGTTATCTTGCACATTTTGATATCAATACATTATATTATGAATATAATTTTATCGCAATCGCAATAGTATATCTCATTTGATATAATATGTAGTTATGTAATAAAAAACTACTCATTGCATCTATTTGACAAATGATACCGCCTGTAAAAAGACGTCTCTTGTAACTCTGTTTACTTTCTTTCTAGTCTGACTCTAGCAAGAACCACAGTGAATAGGCAATTTCTAATAAACCAATTAATAATAAGTCAAAATAAGGGTAACTTTTCGAAATACACTACACTCTAAGGCCGGACTTTGACCTTTGTATTATAACGGGTTCCAAATTAGACTATTTGTTCCTCCTAATAACATTAAAATTCATGAATACAAAGAGAACGAATTAGGGTGCATTTATAGGCTTCTTATAAAGCGTAAGTTTACAAATCCTTAATCTTCTTTAGCTATGGGTTTAACCGCCGTAATCTCAAGACGAACAATCCAATTTTTCCAGTAATAAGTTAAGAAAATAAACGAATGAAAATATGTATGAGAAAATCATTTTTCAGTAATATAATTTAAGTTATTGGAATGAGCATAGGACCCATATTCTTGTATTGTTATAGTTAGGCAACCAATAGCAATTTGCCAGTATTATATCTCTCGTGCCTGCCCCTTTTGGGGATATAGGCGTCAGTTTATTTATGTATGATTCTATAGTTATCAACCATATGTATGTAACACTTTCGTGTCACATATACGTTTTCAAAGATTAGATATCTGCTAAAAATTTATGGTACTTTACCTATCTCAATGATATCAAAGCATGTGATTGTGTATACATATATGTTATTGTGAATGACCGAAGTGCAGTGTGTTAAGATACTCTGGTGTCTGTTAAGATCCACCGATATAGCTGGTGAATGACCGTTATTTATCCTTTTCATGACAATTTCGGTCATTCACCGGTGAGTGTTATCATAGACCACGACGACTTGGTTAAGGTTCATTATGAGCGAAATTGCATGCAAGGGTTTTTATTTTTAAGCTACTCTCATTGACACAACTGAACAATTTTTAATTAATATTGGTTCTTAGATACACAACACATAACAATCGGACTCGCTACGCGTAGAATTCCCTTTTGGCAGTTGTGGCGTTGGGTTCGCAGTTCTAACCTAACCTAAACCTATCTAGGGCTCCACATTTGTAAGAAATACTGGCGTTTAGTAACATTCACACATATTGTAAATCACTGCATCTAACATTCACTGTATCTTTTCTATGTACCTAAACAGTCACCGGTGTAAGTCCGTTTCAAGTATAAATTAACAACATTTTTTGAGTAACACCATCGAAATTGGTGATTGTCGACATTCACCGGTGCATCTTAACATTCCCTAATATCGGACATTTACAGTAACATTTATATGTGTGACTGTACGATCAAGAGATAGAGTTTCCTCATTCTAGTCTTTTTTAATGCATATATCATATCCAATAGGTATCTTCGTATGCACAGGTTACATATTCAAGAAGGTCCCATAAAAATAGTAATATTATCAGACTTGTCTTTTATTTGGGAACCAATCCCTCTCCTGCTCTCTCTCATCCACAGGAAATTTACAATGCTGTGAAATGAAAAAAAAAATAGTTCTTTATTTCGCAATAATTTGTAAGATTGAAGTAGTTAGCACATGAAACTACAGTCATAGTGCTATTTATACTCTTAAAACTTTGTGTTAGTATTAACTTATGGCTAAACAGAGTCACCGACTAGGCGTACCGGGCGCAGAGTGCCACATATAACTTTTTATTTGTAATAAATTCATTCGTTCACATATTCTATTAGTATCCGGCCATTATACTACTACAATACTTAATACTTTTTAATAGTGACAATTGTCCTTCTACACGGTAAATGACATTTATTGTATTATCTATTATTATGACTATTTGCATGAGTAATCGGCGTGAGTCGATTGGCTCAATCGAGTTGAGTTGACACGCTTGTGCCCCTATTAACCTGTGTCAACAAACCGATATTGGGTGTGATAAAATGTGGGTAGACATTGTGCCATCGAGATTTCGTCCAATTAAAATTGCTGTTGGACTTACTCCTTGAAATTTCTTTCCACTAAAACGAGATTCGGGACGCTCAATTGGTCGGCAATCCTGGCCCAAAATTGAATTTATGTTTGAGAATTTTAGATTCTACTATTTGAGTAGGTACCTACATTTTGATAGAGGATACACACAAACAGAAAAAGGACATATTGAAGTAACAAAATTTAAAGAAGATCTCTTAAAACTGTCAATTCAAGAGTCAGTATATTATATTAATGGGCATGTGTTTTATAATGTCATAAATCTTCATAATGATGCATACTTCTGCATATCAATGACATGCCGCAGATTAGCAGCATCCATGGCTATAGTGTGAGTGTGATGTGATCAGTGACCGCGAAACTGGACTATAGCTTGTCTTATCTTACTTCTTGATACCAATGTATCAAGAAGTAAGATAAGACCAGCTTAAGTATATTCGACTACAATGTATTTGAGGTTAATCCTGTTAAAAGATTAAGTCTGGGAAGTAACTCCAGGCTTGTGATTTAGATTTCATTGATCAGCTATTTAATGCATGACGATCCGTATAAGTAATACTGAACCAAAGTTCGAGTTCGCTCCTGCAGTTTTGATCGGTGGTTCGTTCAATTAATTCTCCCTATTTTTTTTTTTCTTTAATCTTTATTAAGTTTACATGTAAAAGTATCTTCAAAAACCCTTTTTAGCCTTTTGACCGGCTAGGACGGTCTATACACGTCAAATGAAAATATGCTTTCTACAGCAACGACGGCAGGTCACGTCGAAAATAGCATTTTATAGTACAAAATAAACAAACAAAAATATATTTTTTTTTTATTATTTTTTTTTTTTATATTAGCCTACCATAGTGACTCCACTTTGCCTGATGGAAAGCAATTGGTGGAGTCAAAGAGTGGTGGTCACCATCCTCATTGCATGTCTAGTCAATGCAGCATGGTGACCCACACTATGGCGGCCTGGTGAGATGCTTTTTCACGCCCCGCTTAAAAGACCCGGGATCAAAGTGGGAAGGAAACACGTGCGCTGGTAGAGAGTTCCAGGCTTTTACCGATCGGCACAGGAAAGAAGAGCCAAACCGTTTAGTTCGGGTACGTATATTTTCGACGCACAAACGGTGACTCCTCAGGCCAGCACGTGTAGTCCTGTAGAGGAAGGGAGAAGGTGGGACCAATTGGAAGAGCTCATCAGAACACTCCCCGTGATGTAGGCGATAGAGGACTGCCATAGAGGCGACATCTCTTCGCAACTGCAGAGGCTCAAGAGACTGGGTGATCTCAGAACAGTCTATAATGCGGACTGCGCGCCGCTGCAACCGATCGAGAGCGTCAAGCAAATACTACGCATAGCCGTCCCAGAGATGAGAGCAGTACTCCACGCAGGAGCGAACCTGGGTCTTGTACAAAAGACACAGTTGCTCGGGCGAGAAGAACCGTCTCACCTTGTTCAAAACGCCGAGCTTACGCGAGGCCGCCTTAGTGACACTCTCGATGTAATCGCGCGGATTGAGATCCCGGCAAATATCCATACCCAGAATACTAAGCCTATCCTGCAGTGGCAGTTGAGTGCTCTGAAGAGTAGGAAGGGGAAGGAATGGAGACTTTTTGGTAGAGAACACACGCTTGTGTTTTCTTGGCGCCGAACTCGACCAGATTCTCACAGCCCCATTGGGAAATGCGGCTCAAGACCCGGTCGAGCTCAGCGACAAGCTCCTGTCGTTTTTCCTCAACGTCTGCCAGCTTGGCAGTAGGATGCCCGAAATATCGCCCGTGCACTGTACTGTCGTCTGCATAACAATGTATATTGCCAAGGGCCAACATGTCATTGATATGCAGAAGAAACAGCGTAGGCGATAGGACATCGATAGGATACGAAAAAGGAACACTAAAAATAAGTATGTTTTTAGTGTTCCTTTTTCGTATCACCCTTAAACGTATTTATTACTTTTAAAACATATTTATTGTTATAATATTAATATATTAAATGTTTTATGCATACAAATCAAAATACTTCACTAATATGTGTTATGAAAATTATTTTTCGTCAACTACATTTCATATCAGATTAAATACAAAGCAAAGTGTATAATAAATCGACCACATCTAGGGACAAAGTCATAGGTTAATATGTAATGTATGTGCAAATCGATAATTTTGGGACCCTTTTTTTTTTTTTTTTTTTTTTTTTTTTCGTGTGGAAACCCCCTCGGGCCGTCATCCCACCGGGGCTTTCGGTGGAACGGTGTGTCGGAATTGAACCGACTAAAACCACACGGTGTGCCATTCTGCGCTTGAAATAGGAGGAATCCGGGAACAGCTTTATGAGGACATCCGGACCCCTCCTAGCGCCTGCCCGCACTATGCGGGCACCACCAGCTAATTAACCTATCAATAAGGTGGCGTCCAGACACACGCGGACGTCACCCCCTCGCGGCTGGCCACTAAAGCAGGTGGAGGGGAAAACCCGTCCCGACCACCCGCGGCCACACTCAGGGTGGCATGAGGCGCTGGTAGGCGCGCCTCCGCCGCCCGGTTCGCCGGCGGCGGATTAGGTCCGAATGGAGATCGTCCTCCCGGGCCCGCTCCGCCGCCTCCTTCCGCGAGATAACGTCCTCGCAGAAGGTTGCAACCGCGGTAAAATTACTGTCGCTACTGGCCATGGAGCGTATAACAGCCAGTAGCGACAGATCCTCTCCGATGACTGCAGTGAGGGCCCGGCGCTGCGACGCCCAAGAAGGGCAAACCGCAAGCGTGTGCTGAGCCGAGTCCTCACTACAGTCGCAGTGGTGACAGACGGGGCTCATTTCCCTCCTAGCGACCGAGTGCAGGTACTTCCCGAAGCAGCCGTGCCCGGAAAGAACCTGCGTCAGTCGGAAGGAAAGAGTCCCGTGCTGCCGCCCCGCCCATTCGACAATGACCGGCTGGAGTGCCTCCACGGCGGCAAAGCCAGCACGTGGAGCCTCCAGCCGGGACGACCAACGAACCATTGTGGCTCGGCGTGCGGCCTCACGCCACTCGCGTACCTCTTCGGGCTGGGGCCGACTGCCACCAACCGCCCGGAAATCAGCCGTTCGCCGATAGACCTCGGCGAGCACTTCCGCCTCCAAATCCCACGGGGGCGTTCCGGCCAACGCGCATGCCGCGTCGTTGATACGGTGCGGTAACCGCGTATGGCTCTAACCGCCATAACTCTCTGAGGACGCCAGAGGCGTGCCCTATTCTGGGCGGTCAGAGCCTCCGCCCACAATAATTTTGGGACCCTGACGTAGCCCTATCGTAGGAATGTTTTACATTACTCTATACACGTGACACGTCACGCGTGTACCACCGTGACACCACGTCACACGACGTAGATGGGGCTGCTGGAGCCTGATAGTCAAGTGCAATGTTTTAATGCTCTAAAATACACTACAATCATGGCGTAATCCATTATACCTGAATCCATAAAATGTTGGGTTGTAAATGTAAATGACAGTATCGTTTTTTTTTTATGGTGCCTTGAAATATCCCAAATCGTTATTTTTTTTTATACTGTAGGTGGATAGACGTATAGATGGGTAATTAAGTAACAATGGTCGCCCATAGACGCTCGCCACTCAAGGGTCATAAATGTACACTCTTACATAATGTTATCCGATTAGTTTTATTATTATCATCCATGGGTCAATATAACTACTTGTAACAAAGTCAAAGTCAAAGCATTTATTTCAAATAGGCCCAAAAGGCGCTTTCGAACGTCCAAGTTTACATTTAAATAGAATTGATTCTAGTCGCCCATTCCAAAATGTAGTTTTGTATGGAGAAGAATGGGCAAGAAACTCCACCGTTACTCTTTTAAAATGCTTTGTTTACATATAATCATTATATATAATTAAAATTATGTGTGAAAACGATGCACGAGTAGTATACGATTTACATAGATATGGCGAATATTAATAAGTCATAAGTCAGTGTGTGGGTTAAACTAATCGGGTAAAACAATGTTACAAAATATAATTCCTTATAAAATACAATTAGAAACCAGTTTGATTTTGTCTAAACTCAAAATTGTAATATATCATAAGGAATTTTGTAACAACATTTTACACAGTACCCCATAAAAGATGTATGTACTTTAGCTAATCTGAAAAATGGTTGATTTAATTTGTCTTTCTCTCTAGTATTAAAATAAAATTATGTCTATCACTTATTTTATTAAAAATATGTAGATTTTTTCTTACATATATGATATTTTGATAAATAAATTGGCAAAACATACATATATGTATATGTCATATCGTTATGAAATTAAAAGGACTTTTCGTATTCATCGGGGAATATTTTCTCGAACACCCTTATGGTTTGAGTACATGGGATTGACCCGGTGGTACAGTGACCCTATGGCGGCCGTAAAGGGGCCTCCATATAATAGCCTTGCCCCCATTACGTAGAGAGACTAAACTATGGTTGACAAAAAGTGGGCGTTTTAGACGTCTCTGCCTACCCCTTCGGGGATATAGACAAGTGTATGTGTGAATGTATGTCTTAAAACAACAAATAAAACAAACATACTGTTTAGGATGTGAATTCGCCAGTTTTAAGTCTTAATAAAGTTGTACATAACAATGACGAGCCCAATGTTCTGCTTAAAAGTATAAGTTCGACTACCATGAAGTATTATTCTATTGTAATAGTTTTTTTTTTCAAAAGACGAAAAAAGGGGAAAGTCTGTTCGATGCCGACTCAAAATGTTTGTAGGTATTTATAGTAGTCAAGTTTAGTGTATACGATTTTTTTGTAATTTTATTTCAACATTTCGTTTACTGGTACGAATCTACCATATAAGATATAAGATAATACAATTTCTTACTTTGTAAATTCTTTATGGTCGGGTCTAAACTACCAGACTTGCACTAAGATTATCCAAGGGAAGCAATTACGTTTCTAACAGATTCGCCCTAGATTCGACTGGGCCAGAGATATAAACCAGCCCACAACCATTTAATCAAATCTATTGACTATTTTTGTACTGTTTTTATATGCATAAAATGTCGGTCAAGGCTCTAATGTTAATAAATGTTAGTTACGTATTAGATGGAGTGTTGACACAGTTAAAATTTTATAAGAACTTACTGTAATATTATAAGTTGTAACATGAAGGTCTGTGCCCGAGATACATGCAGAACAATAGTGTTTGTATAGATTACGCGACCACAACCGCCGTATGTATTCTACCTCTCTACCGTTCTACCGCTCTATTTTCTATGAGAATATTTTTGTTCTAGTTATATTGTCGTACAGAGGTGCTTAATCATATCTGTCTATGATCTCGCATAGAAAATATCAAGGTTTTGGTTCTTAAAGGCAATAGAGTGAAATTTAAAAATAACTATCGCAAACATTATGATTTTTCGAGTGGATGTTGATTTTTAATCAATCAGGAATCCCTCGGGATGAAAGGCACTCTGTTTATTTCTGTACTCCTGACCATGTATCATATGCTCAAATTCATTATGATCGATTGAGTAGTTAAGGCCTGAAAGTATAACAAAGAAACACGCACATTCGCTTTAAGAATATTAGGTGAGAAGTTAGGATTATATTGAGATACCTACATATTAAATGATTGCCGTCTCACAAGGTCCCATTCCTCCATGGTCTAAAAAAGGTTCATTAGGTTTGCTACAGAACACTTTCACTGTCATCCCTTCTCATCGCGACAGTGAGCAAGCGCTTTTCTCTGTCTACTGGTTCAAAAGCTAATGTTCTACATCACAAAACATAAAAATGTGGTAATGGTCTAATAACATTGACATTGACCTCCTAAAACAAACGAATTCTCGGAGCAGGTAGTATTTAAATTAAAAGTGACCCGAAAAAATGAGGTCAATACCAATAAAGATAAATTTGATCATTTATAGTGATATCTATAAAATAACATTTTAGTTACATACCATTATTTATTAAACTACTAATATGAATAAAATTATATTTGCGGAGCAATGGTAAACGATGGGATGTTATACTCATGTTATTTGTATTTCTGTTTTTGAATGTGCACTGCTTTTACTATCCGAATTGAAAAGGGGAGTGTTTCTCAATTCTATTTTTTTTGTGTATGTTAATATTTTCTATATTAACATACAAAAACTTGATTGCTATATATTCGCCATTTGTGAAGAGATTTCAATTTCAAGAAAATATGTTAGGGATGAAAGTTACACTTTAATACAATTTATCTCCATGTAGACACATTGAAGTCGTCTGATACTTTTTTAAAATTAAATTATAACCGACGCAACGGGCAAAGCGCAAAATACACACATCATACAGTTTCAATATCTGCAGTAATTTAAATTACACCGATAAATCTAAAATATACATATTCTGTTGTTGTAGACGAGAGAAAGATGATAAACGGAATTGGCCGAATTCAGGGCGGTTCCACTCATTATGCACAATTGATTGTTAGGAGTTGTATCAAAAGTTTAACTTCCCGATCCCCTATTTGAAGGTTGCTTTATTCTAAATGGGCGTAATAGACCTTATACATTAGATTCCCGGAGTGGGCCCGTCACACATCTTACTTTTCAAGATATTATGTACTATTTATCAAAGTTGCTGCTCATATATAAAACATGATATATATAAACTGCTAATACCGTCGTTGGCATTACTCTGTGCCCGTTATTTCTGAAGCCCTTACTGTAGACATACCCTACCGTGGTTATGCAAACAAGTTAATCGGTTTAGTAAAGTTTCTTTTTTTTTTCAAGCGTCTCTTTTTTCTTTAAGTTACGCCGCAGGCCCTTCGCCTACAGCCTAAAAGAAAATCCTATGTAATATTTATTTAATCAGAAAAATCTAAAAATCCTACCTGTTATAAAACCGAAGATTTTTACGGTTTCATTGCTACGAAGCTAACATACGTTTTTGTTTTCAGAATCGTGATCGCCCCTTTCGGCTTATATTTAGGCATCCCTAACACAAAACCCCGGCGTGCGCCCGATAATCCCAAACTTGAAAGGATTTACCGAGCATCTCCGAAAATTAAAAAGGTAATGTTGTTTTGGTTAACATAACGCAGTGTATATATTACCGCGACAATATATTATAACAAAAATGTCATTGCATTAGACACATTTAAAGTGTTTAAATGTGTCTAATGCAATGACATTTTGTACAATACATTATTTACATTCTTACAAGTGGAAAGAAATTTTCCATCCCCATCATTTGGATGATTTGCACTTAACCGCTGCGCCCTTCTCTAGAATATTTTTGGCCGCACCACCAATCTGTGAAACAAATTCCCGCAATTGCAAAGGCCAGCAATGCAAGAATTTGTTTCACAGATTGGTGGTGCAGCAAGCTAATGTCACAAGAATAAGTAAAGAGATTTTATATTAACGGATGACTTTGACCTGCTAAGTGGGTAACGAACCTTGGAGAGTACCATAATTATGGATACTCGTCTTGCCCTCAACATACTTCGTTTCTGACGTTTATAACGTTATCATGTTAAAATATTATTCATATATATATATTTAAATAGATAATTATATAATAGGAATAAAATAACCCTTAAGATATTAAATTATTATCTAAAAGGAACATTTACAATTTATTAATTTTTTAAGAAAATTTAAGTAGCTTTTCATACTTGAATTAGTTGATAGGTGATGTGTAAATACCACTATCAGGTGTTATAAACGTGCGTGGGCGCTACTTGTGATAACGACAGACAATTTAGAGATTAATTGTTTGTCGAGTGTTTCCCGTATTTCTCTTTTTACCGTTCAACCATTTTAGATAGTAGTATTATGTTTCATTATCGACTGTTCCACGTTTAACATATCATTGATATGAATAATGATTATCCAAAGATTATGTAGGTGTGTTAGATAATATAGCATCTCTTAACGCGTAACCGATACATGGTCAGGTATAACTACGTCGAGAGATACGCGTTATTAATTTGAATTTTACGATTATTAACCTAAAATTATCACATTAACTTCCAGCCAGAACTTTTGGCCAAGAAGTTGGAGTTGTCCGAACGCGAGATAGACCGTTGGTTCCGCCTCCGTCGTGCTCAAGACAAACCGTCAACCCTTGTAAAGTTCTCCGAAAACGCTTGGAAGGTTTGCTTCTACGTGTGCAACTTTTCTTTTGGCTTATACACCCTGTGGGACAAAGAATGGCTGTGGGATATAGACCAATGTTACATTGGTTATCCTCATCAGGTAAGAGCAATGTTCATACGTTATTCTGAATTGAATGCATTTTATTCCTTTCTATGGTTTGACAAAATAAAAATGAATAAAAGCGTCATCGAAACGGCACAAAAAAGTATTTTAACAAGATTTAGAATGTTATCGCAAAAAATACAATAGTTTTCTTAGCACTAGAGGCACTTACGTACTTAACAGTTTAAATAAAATATAAACCTCGCTAGATTTCTTGGACTCTCAAGCACGTAATTGAGGTAATTTAACTTGAAACCCGTGTCTATAACGGAACCCGTGAAATAACTTAAAATATAGCAAAATCAATACAATATTCTTTACAGTACACTACAGAAAAGATACAGCATAATAAAAATAAGATTTTACTGATTGCTGGTATAACCGGAGGTCGTATCGCTAGTAGCGATTTCTTCCAGAAACCCTTTATAAAGGGTTTTTCAACATGAAATTTGTTATTGAAAACAAACTAAAGCAAATAATTTAGATGAGGATGATTTATTTTTTTATTACAAAGAGTAAGGTCTGGCAATTATGAATAAAAAATAATATCCTGCAAATGTCCACCACGACCACACTGGCAGACGTCCATTCTTTCATTTAAATTTTTAATCACTTTTTGGCAAAATGGCGGATCTATTTCGTTAATTTGAGTGGATGGATTTTGAGTTTAAAGGCTGCAATCAATTCGATTGGCCTCATAGAGACTCTGTCCTTAACATAGTCGCATACAAATATGCAGTGCTGTTAATTATCACTGACATGTCAAAGGTCTAATAATGCAATTGCAAGGATCACCGGGGGGTTTTAGTCGGTAGAAGTCCGACAGTTCCCTTGCCCATGGGGACATCCACGAAGATCTTCTACCGCGTCAACAAAAAAAGTAATACCTATTCAAATAAAGAAATATCTAAAACTAAGAGTCAACGAAATGTAGATTTAGATATTACACAAGTGATTTATTGCAAAACGTAGTGAACAACACAGTAGAAGAACGTTTAAAGTAGGTATGTATGTAAATTAGGGTAATTGTTACTCTAATATGCAAGTTAAAGAGAAAAATATTTCTTGGCCATCGCCGAAGTTGTGTTCTTTAAAATGATTTTAAATATCTGAAAGTTGAGTAAGAAAAACAGATTGGAACATAATTATCTTAAGTTCCACACCCTTAATGAATCTGAAACGACATAAAACTTTATGAATCGTGTATTAAATCACTTTACGTCTTTTCGTGTACTTGTAATTATTAAATAATGAGAAAGTAACCAGGTTTACGTGTGTCACGTTTCCATGACCGTGTAATAAAACAATTCTACTTAACCGACTTTGATAGTACATATTATCGAAGTCGGTTAAGTCGCTTTTACAAAAATAAGTATTTGTAGCATACTAACCCAAATTGTTATATTTTGAATATCAGCCATCAGTTACTGACGTATAGAAGAAATAAGTAACAGTTTCATTTCAGGAAACGCTCAATGAGTGGCAATTGAATGTACAGTTCTCTTAAAAAAAAACTTATTATTTTTTAGAAACATTAATGACGAAAGCGCATTTTGCTATTACATTAGCCTTGGAAGTATTTTTTTAGTTAGTATTTGTCTATATAAATTATCCCACGTTTGAAACATAAAACATAACATAAAATAATTATCTTAAGACATTTCTTTTTTTATTTAAATTTTTATCTAAAGTTTTATCTTTAATGTAACGTAAAGTAACTATTACCTTTTTTAATGATCTGTTCGAAACGTTAATGCAATTTACGACTTATGGATTCAGTGAATGGTATGCCACGTTGTTCTAGTACATTCTATAACACTCTACTTAGTAAGCCAGTGTAACTAGCGGAGCGGAAAAATACCCAGGACGCAGACGAGGACACTCGGTGCTGAAGAGCGTAGAACGATCTCTATCCTTTGGGAGTAAGGGAGCTGGTGATAGCAGATCGATGCGTCACTGCAACTACTTTAGCAACCGCCTTTTAGAACCGTGGGCATCAAGAGCTTATTGTGCACTTGTTCTTGGCCAAAAATAAATAATATTAACATCCACTCTTACTTCTAACTGATACGATATTGTAAGACTTGGGACCTGTCCTTACAAACTGTTAAATCGGTGCTAAGTAATTAATCTAATAAAGAAAATAATGGCAAAATACGGACCATGTTTCAAGGTTTGTGCACAGCTCATGCTGATATAAAAAGTATTACGTGATAACGAATATCCACGTCTATTGTTTCAGTCGGTAAAGTATGTCAATAAGGTCTAATAAGGTTTATACTTCGACGTACCTACATCTAATTTGCTAACTTTTATAGCCATTTAAATGTGTGGCCTATTAGTGTTACTATGCCATAAAACAAATTATCGGAAATGGAATAACACTTTATGTTGAATTAAATAACTTATGATTAAGTAATACGGTCACGTATATGCCTACGTAAACAACCATTTTGTCATTCCAATGTATAAGTTTAGTTTAAGTATCTTTGATACTGCTTTATATATGTAATAACTAGTAACATAATAATCCATAAGTATCCACACTAAGACAGGTACTATTCATTTTTCTTTCCTCTTAGTGTTGTTGCTGACCTGACATTTAGGAATAATATTAAAATCTGAAGTAACAGCTGCGAGCCTCAATGGTTCTATGGATGGAAAGATTTATACTTTTAAAAATACCTCCATTATGTATGAATGTGATTGATATAAAATAACATTTGTGCTTGTTTTAATATTAATCTTAATGAACAAATTAGGCGCAATTTCAGGCAGTCAACTGCATATACTGTTGTTTCAAATCATGTACTATCTCAATCTTAAAGTATTAAGCATAATCTGCAGCTCTGTTCTACAAGAAAATACGACTTTATTAAAAGTTAAGATACTTTACACACAATTGTACAATGTAAACATTGATAGCGCGATTTAGTACAATCTTACGAGTCGTGATAGTTTGGATTAAGCTGCCTTATACGAAGTATAACCATATATTTTTGCTGTCTCTTCTACAGTATTTTTATTGCAGGGATTAACAAACGACGTCTGGTGGTACTACATGATATCAGCAGCGTTCTACTGGTCGCTCACACTGTCTCAGTTCACGGATGTACGGCGCAAGGACTTTTGGCAGATGTTCGTGCACCACATCGCTACTATCGCCCTTCTCTCCTTCAGCTGGGTGTGCAACCTGCACCGGATCGGAACACTTGTACTTTTGTTGCATGATTGCGCTGACATTTTCGTTGAAGTAAGTTCAAGAACACATTCTAGGATTTGGGATTAATGACAAAAGAGTACTCATTTGAAATATTTACAGATTTTACTGGTAGTTCTTATTTAGAGTTTACGCCTATCATTTGGATTTGCTTCTGTTTAGCTTTGAGAAGTACCGTTTGCCGACTTCTTTCAGCACATACAGTTTTATTTATTTAAAATGTCCATTTAGTGTGGTTGTAGCGTCAGTGTCTAAATATTTTTTTACAAGCTCATCTTTAGGAATAGCATTATAACTTCGAAATAAAGATAAAATCCATAGAAGAACCGATGGCCTGATGGCCTGGTAGTCTAGTCAGCCAGAGGTCTTTGGTTAGATTCAGATCTAAGGCAAAGGCTAGGCTTGTTTTATTAGTTTGATTAATGTTTCAGTCCGTAAAAGCTTCAAAGTATGCAAAGTACCAGAGGCTATGTGATGCTTTGTTCCTGATGCTGATAGTAGTGTGGATCGCCACCCGCGTCGGCATATATCCCTTCTACCTCATATGGAGGTAAACAACATCATTATTTGTTTTCATTACTACAGGTCATGCTGCAATATCTTAAGGTCAAGAGAACCAATTAACTTGTTATCTTCATTATTCAACTACAATACACTTTTTTCTCGCTGATATTTATAATTCTTAAATAAAAGGAATATTGGTTTGTCCGCTGTGAGGTTCTTGGTAGCGTAGCTTAAGGACATCCATCTCATCTCGTGGGTGTCGTACAAGGCGACTAAGGGATCGTACTCTTATCTATGAGACAGTACATATACAGTTCGTGGCCGGTTCACGGTTAAGTTTTTCCCATATTACTTAAGTGAAACTAAACTATGGTATGCAAAAGGTGGGCATTTAATACTTTTTTTGTTTTTAAAAAGACAACCCCCGCACTAGTATTAATTCCTGTGTCGCGGGGACTTTACAAAAATTCAAATAACGGACACAAAGAACACACAGACTCAGAACCACTATTTGAGGATTACACAGAGTGTTCTCCCGTGCGCGGATCGAACCCACCACACTCGGCGCAGCAGTGTAGTGGCGAGGTGACCACTTAAACCGCTACGCCATCCGGGCAGTCAACTCCTCTGCATACCCCTTCGGCGACATAGGTATATTAAATTAAGAAGTAAGGATATCATTCATAACCAATTCTTTACACTTTCTATATTTTGTTTCATATCAACATATGTTGGCAGCACGTCGATCCGAGCTCCGATGCTGTTGCCGATGTTCCCGGCGTACTACATCTTCAACTCGCTGCTGTGCCTGCTACTGGTGCTGCACGTGGTGTGGACGTGGCTCATCCTGCAGATCGCGCGCACCGCGCTACAGGCTGGACAGGTCACATACATTAAATACATACTACAGTTTTAGGGTTTCGTTCCACAAAAGGATAGGCATTTCTCAGGTTAATCAACCTGCACATGCTTCCTATTGACTCAAAAATCATGAAAGACATGTAGCAAGGCCTTAAAGCTAAAATAAATCGAAAATTTGTTTACATGCCGAACCCTCAGTGCGCAACTCGGACTCGCACCTGACTGTTTTTAAGTTTAACTAAGAACATAGTTTGGGTGGAATTTCTCACTACTCTGAATTATTTACACTAAAGGTAAAATTTTGCTCACATTCAGATGGACGGTGACCTGAGAAGCTCGAGTTCTGAGTTGAGCGATAGCCCGCATAACTCCAACAACAGCTCTCCCAGCAGGTTAAAGTCTAAAAAGTAAGTGATTACTACCTATATACCAATTCAAATCCTCATAAATCATTTATGTATGATCTTTATTGTAAGTTTGAAAATAGTCTAATATAATGGTTTGGTAAACTAATATTTACTGGTTCGAACCCTAAACAACCGATCATATAACAGAACCTCCATCTTGTCGATCCCATCCATCCATACAATCGAAGGACTTTCGACTAGACTCAACTCTCCGCAATAAGTTACTACAGAATAAATGTGCAAAAAGTTTTGACGGCAATTTATAAATATTCCACATACTTATAATAAAGCCGCCGTAGGTATTGTAAAACGCGATTAAGGGACTATCACAAAACATATATGTATACAGTCATACAATGCTCGGTTGACAGCAATCGGCTAGCCCCAGTTACGTTAGTAGGACCAAATTCAAATTTGCAAAATAGGGCGGGTCACAATGTGCCTACACCTTTCGGGGAGGCAAGCGTGTGCGTATGTATGATGTATATACATCAACAATGTTCTGTTTGTATTTCTATATTTGTTACTACTCTACTTCCTGTGAATACTGTGCTATTTATTATTTACTTGACTGTAATGAAAGAATATATAAACTTAAGTAATAATATATTGTATGTTTTTTTATCTATGAAAACTGGTTATTAAACAATACTTGCATTGTGTGACCGGGTGAGTGAGGTTACTGGAGGCCCAACTCCCTTCAACATTCCCTTCCCCTCTTTCCCCTCCCCATTTGCCTACCCCCTCTTTTCACTCACACAACACTCTTGTGACTCTGGAGTTTCATGGGCAGCGGAAGTCACTTAGCATCCCCTATACTGTAAAAAAAAAAATAGTAGCAAGTAGTAGCAAGCAGCAGTTTCAAGTATTACCTTAAAATTTGGTGTGATTACATAATTGTTTTAGCTACAAATCTAAACCAGTTTGTGTTTTTTTTATTTCAGGAAAACGTAAAGTTCCTACATCACGAATCTACACACAAGTACTACCAGCTATTTTGTTCACAATCCAGTATGGATACACCGAGGTGTTAACAAAGCCTCGCAAATGTTCTTTATAATTACATTTCCGATTTAAAAAAGAATATGTAATGGTTTCCACATATGTTTTGTTTAGGCACTTCTAACTTTTAACATTACTGGATTTACTAGTAAACTATGAAACGAATTGTGTCTAGTATGATAGAAATATCATTTCTATTTGTTAATATAGCAGACAAAGATTTGTAATAAACAACTCACTTCGAACATTAATCGATATAGGATTAAAATGCTATTTTGCTGCATGTATTCTTAAATAAAGCTTGGTTTGATAGAACAATCCGAAAAAAAGATAAGTACCTAATAAGAAAATAAAGAGCGAGCCACGTGATTGAATTTTCGATACTGAATCTAATAAAATAAGGCACCAAGGGCTGTCCAACCTATTTAAATAAAAGAATTTATAAAAAAAATCTTTTTAGTTTTTTCTATTTTCGCTTAATCTTTTGTTAAACGGGTACACTATTGCACGTATGAGTTTACAGAGTAACATGTTAATACATTTAATTACAAGAATAGATAACGGTAACTAACTAAATTAATTTATGTCACCGGAACCGAAAAAGTATACTCGTTCTAAGTGCACAGGCTTCGAAACTGTTGAAGCTAGTATCTAGTTTGAAACTGTTTAAGTAGTTTTGGGTCTATATATCCTACAAGTGTAAGTATTCGAAATATTCTAAATTGTTTGTATTTATCGTTATTGAAAGGTAGATATAAAAACACTGCAACACCACTTAATTATAACCAAACAACTTTATTTAGCTATTTGTGGTCAAGGTGACTGTAAAAAATAAAACCGATTAAAATAAGCGAAAAACGTACGCTTATTGACATAGTCTAAAAAAATATTGTAATGTCAAAATATTTTAGTGTACCGTTTTTGTAACCTTTTGTTGAAGATTTTCATACATATAGCTAAACAGCGTGTTCCAGATAATGGAGCACTCACTTAAACTACAGAAAAAAGCACGCAGTTGCAAAAAAAAAAACTCGTTTGAAAGTCATGACCTTTTTAATTTCCAGGTACTATCACCTCTATTCCTCATAAATGCAGGTGGAATTTATAAAGTTGAAGATTTTATATCTTGTGTATTTTTTATAATGCAATGATTAATTACAATCGTCCGCTATCGAGAAAATTTATAACAACTAACTTTTAAAAAACTTTTTCACAATTTTGATAAAGAGATATGCATATTTTCAGTGGTTAAAATAAGAGTTTCATTTTCTAGAACACTTTGTATATATTCTCTCTACAGGGTTTACTTTCAAAATATTTGATAATAACTAATTAGCAAATTTATTGATGTTTTAGAGATTATATGAAGTACCTAAGTTGCCACGATATATATATATATATATATATATATATATATACGATAATAGAGGAGTTAACTTTAAGTACCTAAAAGAAAATGTTGAAGCACACGGTCTCTATTTGAGATTTGATTATATTATAAAAATTGCTTTGATCTTTTTGTGTTACAGCAAAAAAAAAAAGTTCTCATAAATAACCGACTATAACATTATAATAGTGGCGCTAGTGGTCTCGATGACCGACTCCTCACTTGTACCACTAAAGCTATTTACCAAATATAAACAGGTGTTACCTGGTATATTTAAATTTTCATAAAATTGAATGTAGCGAGTAGAGTGAGGGACGGGTCAAGCGGTGGCGAGTGTAATAGAGCTAATGTGAGACAAAATAGTTTATATATGTTCACTGGAAAATGTAAGTTTGACCACTAACAACACTTACTTGGTGGTTCTAAGTCTCAGGGTTAGGTCAGGCGCATTGGCCCAACAGTTACATGATCGATATATAGGTTTTGGTTCTGAATTTTTTTACCAAAAATTCTCTTCTGTAAAATATGATAATTTAAAAATACAGGAAGTTCTGGTTCATACTATTTGCAAATAACATAATATATGGCTTCGCGATCTAAACTAACCGCAACTATTGATAATTTGAAGAAAATATTTATAGATTTAGACTAAGCTCAATGTGTAGTGTAAGTGTTTCATCTACAGTTAGACGGACCAAAGTTGGTTTGAGTTCGTTATATGTATAAGTAAGAATGTAGTTATGTTTATAGTTAAAAAATATTGTGGGTCAACAGTCTGTCTCAACATGACGGTGATTATTACTAAGTGCAGTTTTGTACAAAATGGACTCGATCGCATTTTAAATAAATGCGCAATTATTTGGCAAACTTTTTAAAGCACGGTTTGTTAACAAACTGCACTGTATAGTGTGCATTCGTTACGATATTAGCAGCATAATAGATTACTTTTAAGCCACACTTGCTATCGGGGACCACGTAGTTGGAATACCTAGTATTATTCAGACAATTGTATAATTCAGATCCGACGTGTTAGTAATGGTCACAATATATATTAAGTAATGTAACCTTCATGTTTTCAAAATTGTATTTTTATATATTCAAAATATGGCATATTACCAACACGTTACTACAACATACTATATGTATTGTACAGTAATAACAGCATTCCAATAAAAATCTACCTTTTAATATCATTTGTATGATGAACGGGTTAAAGTTAGCGGCGAGGAACGTTGCAAATATAGTTTTTGTGTCTCAGTCATAAAAAGCGTGGAGGCTCCTGACTTAAGTAAATGCGGGAAGTTGGCATGTATATATTTATATTCTCATTTCCTTGCCAACAAACTGCTTACCAGAGAGTGCAACTCCGAAAATTCCAACTATAACCCGAACATTTTAGTTGTTCGGTTTATATGTGCGTGTTATAAAATATATTTCACTGTATTTAATTTCGACTGAATAAATAGAACCAAATACAATTTACTTAAATACATATTTTAAGATATGGATGTACATCCTTGATTTTATATTCTTATCGTAATTCTATATGACGTTGGTTACCTATGCATTATTGAACTACATTTTTGGAACTCTTTACTGTACTTATTTCCATTATATACTATAAGCAAATACATATGTATTTATAGGTTTAAGATAATGTTACTTCATTCATTGTTACTTGTAATCTGTAGTGCTAATAATATATATTTTTTTTATATGTATTTATATGAAGATGATTATCTGAGTCTTCGGTTCTCCCGGCGAACTATCTAATTAATTATTTTAGTATTTTTATCTAAAAAAAGTCTTGGTAATGTTGTAAGCATCTCGAATGATACCAAAGGCCGACGTGCCTAGTTTATTTATCGGGTTATAAGTCTTGATCTGTCTTCTTATATGGAAACTTCAAAATGTCACTTATATTTTAATACATTAAATGTCTGTGGAATCTGACTTAAAAAGTGTATGCTTCCGATATTTAGCATTTATTTACTAGTTATATGTATATTGTAGAAGTATTTATATGCGGTTTTTTTTTATAAAGTTATCTTTTTGCAATTGAATATTGCATTGATGAGTTGACCCTTTTTAGATAATCATATTTTATTATATTAATGCATGCATAAAAGCGATCCAGCGCCCGTCGTTGTTCTGTATGTATATGTCTATGACGTTGTATGGCTCGCTTTGCGGTCTTCCTTACATAGTTGACTGGAAAGTTTAATAAAGTAGTCTAATGTGCATGTAACTTACACATTTATGTTTTTATCCAGTGAATAATACTAACATCTATTGAAACAAGCTATATGACTAAAGTGCGGGTCACGTATATCCAAATATGAGACAAGTCGTCTGACTTGTTGTTTTTAAAGCTGTTTAATACACTTTTATTTAAGGTTATTTATTAAGATTATTTAGATTAAAAATATTTCGCTGCTGAGTTACAGCATAGAAAATTGCAACGCAATATATTCTATTCCGCGAATAAACTTATATTTAATTTATTGTACTTGTTGATAAATATGGTAACACTTAGTAATTCATGTTACAATCCATTATATTATTACTCTGCGATCTGTTTGTTTTACCTAAACCCGTTACACATCACACTAAATTTAGATTTATTTTTAAATGTAACACGCCTTGGACCGACTACATTTCAGAATGATATGATTTCATATTGTGTCATCACTCGAATTTGAGACGTAAGAAACTACGAATTTTCAGAACGAAATGTGATTTTGAAATAAGCACTACAGTTTGTACTTTAAGAAACGACTGCTTCACGACTCTTTATCCTTGTGTCCTGCATAGTATAGTCATGTTTTTTTTTTTTTATTAATTTCGGCCATTTGAAAATTGAGCTGTCACTATAGGATTTAGCATTGCTGTATGTGGGTTGTGTGGTCTATTTAAATTTGTTAGAGATGCTTATAACGATGTTCAATCATAATAACGTTATGTATATGACCTACAAATGAACGCAAAGCTTAGCAATAGCACGCTGCTTCTTTAAGCACTTCCGTTTTGAAGGATTCCTGTATGTGATTTCGTCACAGCTGTTCTTTCTTGTGTTGCAGAATGTTTTAGTTATTATTACAATCACTATGCACGTTTATTTTATTAGTATTTTATATCAAATAGTAATTTTACCATTATAAACATTTGAATACTCGACCATTTCTTTAGAATTTTGAGCTCACTGTATAATGTAGACTGCCACGCTTACAAGTCCACATTCTAAATTGGCTATTTACTTCTTTGAATTACTACGTATGTGTACAAAATATCTGTTTGTAAAATCAGCCGCCAAAAATAAAATGTTTTTGGGAGCTGGGAATATCAAATATAATAAAAGCATTTCTTTTGGTACTCGTATTAAAAAAGCTAATAGTCCGGATCTCTTCTTTGGGTGAATGTCTTCTCTAAAAACTTTTATTTAAAAATTATTTAAGTAAAAAGTATAATAAGTTAGAAACGAAATGTTAGTAATCATTATATTATTATACTTTTGATTAAGAACTCTTGTGAAGATCGTAGTTTGACAAGGATTATTAATTATGTATTAAATGTCATTGCACATTTACCAAAACTAAAACGGGGTTTTATGATTAACAGAGACGAATTCTCGTTTAGAATGATTATTTTGTTTTTGGTAGTTATTTTCGTTTATAACATTATGTATGGAATAAGTAGCATTTGATTTATGTACCATTTTTTTAAGTTTATTAACTTTATAATGTGATTGCATGTATATTTGCATATATATGTGTATAGTGCATATTTGAATGTATGAGTAATATAAAATATTGTGTCCACGCAGAGCGAATCGATCGAACTTTAGTTAAAAACGAAGTTCTAGTCAAGAGGATGACGATAGCATCGTGAGTAGTCGATTATATGAATTAATAACAAATAAAAGAAATTATTTATTGTTTGATCGCTCCGCCTGGACTTATAGTTCATCGTACACTGCTCTCTTTTGTACACAAAAAAATATATAATTGTATACTTCAGTAACACCGTGTTGTGTTTGAGAAATAAAACTCTAATTTAAATTAAACATCAACCTTTTATTTAATTCCAACGCCTTAAGCTTTGAATATAAACATCTTATATGTCGATACAGCTATGGAATCATAGAACACTATATGCAATGTCGTTTATCCCAAAGGTGGGGTATGTAGTGTCCTTGCACTATTAACACTGCTTAAAAAACAAATCACTTAATTAATATTTACAACGTGGTGCTATGAGCGGCGCTATGTTATAGCACGCAAAGACTGATCCGTCGGTCGTGTATCATATCCATGTGGCGCGTTTTGACCGCGCGCTGTGCATCGAAGGGAGTACGGAAAGCGACCCGCGCATCACCAGTAGCCTGTCCGCGCTCGTTGTACCGGCGTATCACATCGTCCTGGGTTAGCTCGAATTCAGAGAAGAAATTCATGATATCGTCGATGGTTGAGCGGAATGGCACATTCTCCATCGATACCACACATCCTGGGGCTCCGAAATCGTCAAGTGCGGGATCGTGGTCTGCGTCGTTGCGACCGTTGTCGTTAAACCCGCCAACAACTCCCCCGCCGACGCCTCCGCCACGACCGAAACCGCGACCCCGGCCACGGCCACGATCAAAACCGCGACCTCTGTCGTTGAAGTTGCCGCGGCCCCTGTAGCCTCCTCGCCCTTCAAAGCCACCGCGGTTGTATCCACCGCGATCGAAGCCTCCTCTGTCGAAACCACCCCGCCCTCTGAACCCACCGCGGAATCCTCCACCTCCACGCATAGGGGCGGGGTCGAAGTACTGTTGTGGGGGCATTGGACTGTTTCCAAGGAGGCCTTCCTGCTGCGGTTTAGGTCCCTCTAAAGCTTCCTCTACTACGCTTCGCGGTACCAAATCAATAGTAACTCTACAGCCCTCAAGATTTTTACCGTGTTTGGTGTGAGCCATTCTCGCCTCTTGAGTTGACCGAAATTCGCAGAAGCAATCTCCGGACGGCATTCCGTTGGTATCTAGCATTAAATGTATCCGTGCGGGTACCGCACCCGTGTCCGATAAGAAAGTAACAATAGTTCTGTCAGTAGCATCTCGTGGAAGACCTTTCATCAATACACAGTCGAGAGGCTCATTGTCTAAATCATTGGACATAGCGTTCGAATTTGGTATCGAGTCTATTTGATTTGGAAATTGTGGTCGGTTAGCCCAATTGGATGCAGCCGTACGAGGGTCCATGGGGGCACCTCCTGGGCCCGGGTATCCTCCGAACTGTCCGGGAAATTGTCCAGGAAAGCCTTGCTGCTGCGCAAAAGGAGGTGAGAAGAAAGGTGGTCCTTGGGACTGTGCTTGAAGTGCATTGTTACCACCCTTAGTCGCAGCTGCGCTATCCATCTGTTGTCGACGTTGGCGAGGGTCACGGGGGGCCGTTACCTCCTGTGGTGTTGAAATCTGTGACTCAAATTTCGTTTGTGGTTCTTGGGGCTTATCATTCTGTGCTAGTTTATCTTTTTCATATTCTGCAACTGATATAGTAGTAACAGTTGCTGTTCTTCTTCCAAAAATGTATCTGTCCTTCCTCTCCAGTGCTAGTCTTGCATCTTCAGGTTTAACGAATTGTACGTAAGCAGTTTTGGTCCTAGTAAGACGACAGTCATTGAGCATTATAGAAAGGAGCGAAAAGTCGCTAAAAGATTTAATAATATCGTGTTCTTTAACAAAATTGGGCAAATCGGACATTTTAATAACACTAAGAGGAGGTTTGGACTCTGGGTCAGCAATGGCTAGGTTTGGTTCCTCGTCGTCGTTGTCCTCGCGATAAGGTAAAAAGGAGTCTATCGCTGTTTCGTACACACCATCGTCTAGTGCTTCCACGAGTACTTCTGCTCCTTTTAACTCATTGCCTTTACGCTGTAATGCAAGTTGTTTGTAGCGAGGTTCACAGAATCGTACGTAAATGTTGCCGGTCCGACGTCCCATACTGTCATTAATCATTTTGATGCCATGTTTATCTATCAAAAATGGGAAAAAGCGGCGAACATCACCGTAGCTTGTGTGGTTAGGAGCATTTCTGATAGCTACACAACAGTCTCGCTGTTGCTCATTATTTTCAAACCTTGTCGCGCGTCCTTCGCGACCCCGGAAGTTCCCGCCACCCCGCGACATTCCGCCCCTTGCTGTAGGACTCTGCAACCTGCGGCCTCCATTACCATTTTGTTCTCCTTGGAAAGCGTGTGGATTGCGTTTCTTGCCGAGCTCTTGTAATTTGTTAAACGCTTCGGCTATAGAAGGATCAGTGAACCGGTTCATGGGTGATTCACTTTGACCCATAGGTCCATTCGGCAAGACATTGTTTTGCAATATTTGTTGCATTTGTGGCATTGTATTTTGATTCATATTTGGGAAACTAGTTGGCGCAGTTGTATTGCCAAGATCTTGAACATTATCAACACTATTTTCATGAGAACTGGATAAAATACGGTCATTTCTACGGTCACGAGAACGCCTCGAAGGTGATCGATCTCTAGAACGACTGCGATCTTTCCTATCTCGTTTTCGGTCGCGTCGTTCTCTGCTCCGGCTGCGATCACGCCGACGCCTATCTCGTGAACGCGATCTATCACGGCGATCTCTTTTGCGGTCTTTCCGCTCTCGGTCTCGTGACCTAGATCGCGTTCTAGAGCGGCGCCTATCTTTCTCACGACTGCGCTTTCTTTCCATCTTTTCATCTTCTTTATCTTCCTCGGCGTTCGAATTATTAGCAGACGGACTTATTAGTGGTGCGGGCGGTTCTATAACTGCCGGCTGTGGAATTTCTTGGGGATTTCCTATACCGGGAATGCCGAAACTAGAGAGGGTATTGTTACCAAGAGCGGCGGAGAAAGGAGTTAGTGCCGGTATCAGTGGTGGTTGAATAGAGGCTGGAGCAGTTGCGGGAATGGTGGCAGGAGTTGACACCAACGTAGCGACGGGTGCAGGTGCAGCGACGCTGAGCAAAGGCACGCTCTGTCGTGCGGCTTCTATCACTTTGTGCATCTCGGAGCGGGAGCTGAGCAGTAGCTTCACTTGAATCTCTTTGATTTTTCCGCCGTCGAGCATCATTGCTTGACGCGCGTCTTCATCCGTACTGTAACAATAGAAACAACTTATAAAAGCCTTGACAGATTTTTCTCTTGGGCAATTATTATTATGATAATTAAATCAATTTACAACAACTTAAAATTACTGTAAGATCTCTCCTTAATTATAATTAATAACACAGTTAATCCTTTCTATTGTCTTTTATTGAAAAAAAAAAATATTATTAATTAATTTAACTTTAACGTAGAATAACTTTAAGAGGAGTCAATTTAATTAAAAATGTCTAGAAACCTTTTTTGTAGAGTATTAAATTTCCTTTAAAAATAAGTATTTTGAACCGTAAAAATATTGATATTTCTGGTAGCTACAGGAATCCAAAATCGAAACGCAAAACTGAAAAAATAAGTCAACGTTTAAGGCACGATTACAAGGAAACGGCTTGTTTTACATTAATTTACTAAGAAAACTTTTTTTCTAGGAAATTTAATTTCCTATAAGAATACGCATCGTTAAAATTTTTCAGATTGATAATTGACGAGTTTTGAGTAAAAAATGCTATTACTGTCGAAAAATCACTGGTCGTAACGTAACACAACAACAACAACTGGTCGTAAAATAAAACAAAAGGACTCAAACTTTCACAAAAAAAAAAAATTATCATCATAAATGATATTTTCACAGTATCGTTAAAAAAACTCGTTTTATTTGGCCCAGTCTAATCTACACATGTATAGTACCCACCCTAACTACATTTAAAATCATTTATATTCCATTATCCAATTACCTATTTGTTATGATTAGAACACAGAACAAAAAACCATCTCGAGCCCCTTCTTTGTGTACTTACGTACAAACCTACCTATCAAACGGCTTACTGGGGTTCGTACGGAAAAATCAATATAATAGTAGTTTTTTGATTTGAATGATTATTTTTGTATTTGTTAGAATATTTATTGAGGAATAACATAGACATAGACTATAAAACATGAGGTTACGACCCTCAGGAGCGGAGCAATGAACATAAATATATGACAGCGGGGAACGACTAGTGGCATGCTAGTGTGTACTTCCAAGCTGGCGGATCGTTTGCCTATGTAATGACAAACCTGTTATCAATTAAGAGCGTGTCAGCATTTTCCAAAAGTAAATCGCGAACTTTTAACATAAATTACCGTTTTAGCTTTTTTATTGAAATTATATTAATTAAAACTAGTTGAAATACATTAATTAACTACAACTGCCCCGCCATTAAATACTGGCTATTTAGATTCCTTGAATTTCTTTTATTGATTAATTACTTTCTTATGAAGATGGCATCATTGAAATAGTGTCCTTTTCCTGTTTTTGGCATCAATCCAGATATTGCTTTCATTAACAAAAAGAAACTAAAATGTTTTAAATCATCTGGCAACGATATGGTAATGAATGTGAATTTGAAATAAAAGTGGTAAAAATTTTCTGGGATGACAATCTCTTTCAATTATATTGATTGATTGTCGTCTAAAAAAATATATAAATCCAAGGAAAAGTCGATCGATGCCCCTTCGACAAATAGCTTTTTTAAAACATTATTTCAGTATGTACTCATGTAAAAATAATATATATAAATATAGAAATAACATAAAGCTTTGATGCTAAAATGAAGAATTTCTATTGTTAACTTCAAAAAATAATGCCAAACTGAACTTATACAGAAATACAACGTACAACAAATAAAGTAGATTTTATAAATTCACACTATCAAGTCAAATCAGTAACAAATATTATTGTTGTGGAATGTTGGAATCTTTTGACCAAGGTGGCATTGTGCTAATAGCTAGTGCAATAAACGCACTTCTGCCATTTTATAAAAAAAAATGTGTAACCTATCTTGTATACGAATATTTTCGTATTTAATGTATTAGAGTTCTGAAATTAATCGTAACCAGGATGGATTTTATAGTCTTGCCAAGCAAGAATTTCCGCTTATTATGTGATTTTTATTGTTTTTGCAGTCAGTTCTTTTTACTTAGTTTGAATTTTAATTCTAAAATACAATTTATGATTCTAAATTACATTTGAAGACAGAAGTTGTAGAAATTTTAGTTATCACTATATAGTTACCTATTCTTTGATATTCTACCCTGATAGAAAAACATGTTAGAATCACTTATAAGTAATTACTAAAGTTTGGCAATATTGTATCAATTATCTATGTTCAATTAAATTACCGCATGTTCTGTAACATTGTTAAATTATGTAAGAGCGGAGACGCCTGGTACAGGTAATTTTTTACGTGGTAGAGCCATGCTTAGGCACGAATGGGCCGGCTCGACCGGTGCGATACCACGGCCTTATAGAAAACCAGTTGTGAAGTAACGCTTGCGTTGCATTTCCCCGAAATGAGTGAGGTCTCCAGAGGCCCAAAATAACCCACCCCCCCTAATGATAGCGCTGTTAACAAAAAGGATACCCCAGGGGGGTACCAGCGCTAGCGTTGGAGAATCCCCCCTGGACGTCCACCCTCAGTACGGATTATACCTGAGCGTGGACGCCCAGGCTGCCCCTAGTACTCTGGGGGGGGGGGGCTCAACTGTGCTCTCGAAATCTGCTCGGGGCAAGAGAAGGCATACCATGGCACCCCTTGTCACGTTTACCGTGGATTTTTGTAGCATCAGGGGCTTACATTCTAACCTCGACACTGTCCACCACCACCTTGAGACAGCAAAGCCGGCCTTGCTCTTTTTAACCGAGATGCAGATATCATCTCCAGCGGACACACTACTTTGCCCCTAAGGCTGGTGAATGCGTGTACGTTAGACATGATATCACTTCTCGCCGACTCGGCAATCTTGAAGGTAGGGACCTCTCCATCTTATGGCTACGTGTAGACTGCGACGACCATCCCCTCATCTACGTATGCCTCTACAGGTCCCATAGCGGTGATGCTGAAACGGACCAAGTCATCGAACACGTCCAAATGGCTACAGACTTAGTGCTCCAGCAGGTCCCATCCGCAGAGATCGTGATTCTTGGCGACTTTAACGCCTATCACGCCGAATGGCTTAGTTCGCGCAAAACCGATCATGCGGGAAGATCTGTTCACGATTTCGCCTTGGCATATGGCTTGACACAGCTGGTAGCAACGCCTACGCGAATCCCAGATGCAGAAAGCCACGTGCCTTCACTGTTGGATCTTCTGCTGACCTCACATCCTGACGGCTACAAAGTATCCGTTGAGGCCCCTCTTGGCTCTTCGGACCATTGCCTGATTAGGAGTACAGTGCCACTCGTTCACTCGCTGCGGCCGCGAGTTACAGGCAGTCGCCGCGTATGGCACTATAGGCCAGTAGACTAGGATGTAATGCGAACATTCTTTGCATCCTACCTATGGGGGCAGGTTTGCTTCTCGCTGGATGATATCAATGTCGTTGCCGACTCTGTCGCGGATGTTGTACTTCAGGGTATGGAACTTTTCATTCCATTCTCCCTGATTCCCACAGGTGGCAAGTCCCAGCCCTGGTTTGGTCGAACCTGCAAAGCGGCGTCCCGCCGAAAGCAGGAATGTTACCAAGCATGGGCATTGGCTAATGCAACGACAGCACGGGATGTAAAGACCAGCACATTATAGAAGCAATTTAACTTTGCCTCCAGGTCCCTCAAAAGAGTAATTGCTGGGGCGAAGTCGGCTCACATCGGCAGAATTGGCGAGAGACTAGTGAATCTCCCTTCCGGAACTCGTGCATTCTGGTCTCCTTCTCATTCTCAGCCAAAGCTGTCCAGGGGAACTTTTGTAAGCCATCCCTTCCACCTCTGCACATAGGAGATAATTCGTTGGCCCACGACGCTAAAGAAAAAGCCGATCTTCTGGGCAAACTCTTTGCATCCAACTCGACCCTGGACGACGGGGGAAACGCACCGCCGACCATACCGCAGTGCGAGAGCCGCATGCCGGAAGTCCGGTTTACACAAAGGGCAGTGCGTAAAGCTTCTCTTCTTCGGCTTTCCTACTCTCTTGGCGTAGTCCCGTCGAGTCGAGTCGTCGTCGAGTCGAGATCACTCGGATCCGTCCAACTACAGACCCATAGCCATCACCTCCTTGTTCTCCAAGATAATGGAATCCGGCTTCCGTCGGGGTAGTTTAGCTGGTGATCTTCTTGCTTACTTGACTCACCGGTGGGCACAGGCGATCGAGACCAAGGGGGAAACGTTGGCCGTTAGTTTGGACGTGGCGAAGGCCTTCGATCGGGTCTGGCACAAAGCGCTCCTTGCGAAGATTCCTTCCTATGGGCTTCCCGAGAAACTGTGCAATTGGCTCACCAGTTTTCTTACAGACAGAAGCATCAAGGTGGTTGTTGACGGTGCATGCAGCCAGTATCGGAATCCTTGGCGTCGATATATCAAGCGAAGTCCAGTTTCGCGGTCACTTAGAGAGTAAGGCCATATTAGCCTCGAAGAAGCTTGGTGTGCTAAACAGATCGAGACAGTATTTTACCCCGGCCCACCGCCTGCAACTTTATAAGGCGCAGGTTCGACCGCACATGGAATACTTTTCTCATCTCTATGCAGGTGCACCCCAGTACCAACTTCTCCCTCTTGACCGCATTCAACGGAGAGTGACTCGCATCATCGACTGGCAAGATATTTCTGATTGACTTGACACCTTGGCGTTGAGTAGAGATATAGCTTCACTCTGCATCCTCTATCGCTATCTAAGCTTTTTGCCTGGCACAACCAGCTTATGGAACAAATTGTCGCACGCCGTATTTCCGAACCGATACGACCTTCAAACCTTCAAGAAAAGAGCGTACTCTTACCTAAAAGGCCGGCAACGTACTTGTGACTCTTGAGTTGCAGGTGTCCAGGCGGTAGTCACTTACCATCAGGTGACCCGTCTGCTCGTTTGCCCCCTATCGCATAAAAAAAAAGGTATACGTATTAAGTAATACATTTAAGTATATACTTTCATATATCTGTACATATATTTAATTAAAATATACTAAATTATGGATAAGTCTTTTTACTATTTTAGTAAACTTCTAGTTTACGTACGTACCGGTTTTCGTCACGTACGTAACGTAAGGAAATAGAAAGACTATTATAACTTTATAAACACTTAAGAGCGTTTTACAAAAAATAGAAAAGAAGAGGAAAGAAAGGCTTTTTAGGTTTTTACCGCTTGACGCCGCTTAGTGAGAGCGCATATGTGCGTTAGTTTTTTTATATTATATGGGGACAGAAAAAGAGACGGGTCACCTGATGGTAACTTACAACCGCCGTCCATGGACAACTGCAACTCGAGTCATAATTACGCTGCCCGCCTTTGAGGGCGATGAGGGTATACGGGGAGGGGGATGATTTGATGCGAAAAGTAGAATGGGGTCAGGGGAGAGGGCGAGTTGGGACTCCGGAAACCTCACTAATTTCGTTGCTTCAAAACCGGTTTTCTGTGAGGGCGTAGTATCGCACCGGTCGAGCCGGCGCATTCGTGCCTAAGCATGGTTTTACCTCTTTTAATGGGTAGGACATATTCCAGAAATCCCACCCGTGCGGACTGGTATTTTTTTTTTTTTTTTAGAAATCCCTACTAGTTGAAACAGCATAGTTTTGAAAACATAAGTAAAAATCCCCACCAGATGTAATTTTTACATATGGACATTAAAACTATTTGAGGATTTGCAAAAATTAAAGGCAAAAATACACAAATTAACAGAAAACACTAAGTACATACATTTCACAGACGAATAAATAATACGTTGTGGATAATGTGATTTCGATACTTTTGCCCGAATACAATTTGACAAAGATCATACTATGTATATGTGTGACATAATGTTTCAGCCGCTTTTTGTTGCAGCAAGAATTATCTACTTTTATTTATGCAATTGCAAAAATAAAAGTAGATAATTCTTCTAAACAAACAATGTGCAATGTTTTATGCACGAATAATGTGTGTCTTTAATGTGACCTTCCTCGGGTTCAGAGAGGATATGCTAAATAATTGATGCACTAACTTTTATAGGTAAATATATAGGAATATTAACATATTAGTTCTCTTTACGTTCATTAAACGCAGGACTTGAGGAACATATTCAATGGACGCATATTTTTTAAATACTTTTAAATAAGTCTACACCACTATTTATGTAAAGTTCCATGCATCTAAGCCCATATTCAAAATTATTTTTATATGTGCCTGAAATGCCATGTCCAGAGCTTGTTTAATTGCACCCGGTGATAGAATAATGGATAAGATTTTTTTTTACATAAAAAAAAATGAGCTCCATAAGAAGGGGGTCCAGAATTTGGCTCGAGTGCTTTTCACGAATTCACTCGTTTTGAGCGAACAGTGCGCGGGCGCGTTGTGTAGAGCATAGTGAAGAGCACCAGCCCGAGTCCAGCGGAGTCTCGTATTCAGTCGTATGTAGCTGGGAGCAATATACACTTTTAAAAAGTTTTAATTTTGTAGTATAGCAATTAGCATTAATGCATCTATGATCCCTTACATGTATTACAGTATACAGAATAGCCTGCTATAGTATAGATAGGTACCAAAAAGTTCCTCTGCGCTTAGATCGATACCACGATGGATGACTTTGAATGTTCTTAACTGTTGATTAACTTTTATAGATTATGTTTTGTTAGTTTTGTTTGTCACCTCTCATAATATTGTAAACGCTTTGGGACCATCCCGTACCAAACGAAGATATTCTATCATTATTGATTCCACGTGAGCCTACTTCTGAGCACGGGTGACATTGTGCAATACCCAGAGCAAAAATAGGGTACACACGCGAATCGGCTTATATAAAATATTGCGAATGCTTCGTTAACTCTAATTTCTTCCACGCCTTCTTAAAACGCAGTCACGGCAACTTCAATGTTCATAAAACGAATTCTTTTAAGTTTATCTTTTATTTTTGGAAATAAATAAAAATCACAAGGTGCCAGGTCGGGACTGTAAATAAGATGACTCATTAACTCCATATCTACATTTTCTATAGACAAACATTCGATAGTCCTTCTAGCAGAGTGAGATGGAACGTTGTCGTAGGGGGAGGAGGATCCTGATTCATAGGCGCTGCTGGCTAACATTTTCCAAGACAACTGGTAAAGAATGACTGACATAATACATCTACAGTAACAGTCCTTTTATCTTCTAAGATGATTGTTGCGAAATCCGTCCAAAGAATTAGGCAATCATCCATTGCACAGATTGTCTTTTGGTTACGGGTTCGTAGCGATATATCCAGCTTTCATCACCTGTGACGATATCATATACAGGATTCGAGTCATCTGCGTCATACTTTTCAAGCACTGAGCGGCACCAATCCAAGCGACGGCTTATTTTCATCTAGAACAAAGCTTTTTGACGCCTAAATGTTCATGTAAGACTTTTTGTACTTGACTCATATCAATGCTAAAAACTGCCTGAATTCGTTGATATGTCACCCTTCTATCAGTTTCTATCGTTAGCCGCACAGTCGGACGTCCTTCTCGAGAATCATCACTGAGTTTGCTTCGACCACTTTTAAAGTCATTAAACCAGTTGTAAAAAGTGGAACGATATGGGGCTTTGTAAAGAAATGTCAGCCAATTTGTAAAAAACAAATGACATGAATTTATTACACATATACAGATTTCCACAGAGTTCCTAATTTAAAATTAGTTAACATTTTTAAGTGTGACCCACGTATAGTTTGTTAGAAAACTCGAATAAAACAACACAATTGCAGAAGGTAAAGGTTGACGCTGACAAAGATAAGGATCAACACGGCATGTTTGGTAAAAAAATATTTTGCTACCATGATAATTCATCAAGGGACGATGACATCAGAAAATTGTAGCACTAATAAAAAAATAGATGGATTTAAATGAAAATCTACTCCAATTAAATAGTGGTGCATTAAAAATATGATCGACAGCAGCAATCAGATTTTTATCGCTATCACCAGATAGTGTTCATAGTGAACAGTTGTTTAGAAGTGCAAGTTTGATATATTAACCTCTGCAAAACAGACTGAAAACTAATAAGGCGGTGATTTTACTTTACATTAAATATTAAATTAAATATAAAATTTATAATATTACTACAGTAATATATTACTTTACATTAAGTGCTTAGTGGCCTGGTATATTCAGTGACAGCTTTTGGCCTGTTACATATTTAAATTGTTATAAGGTCGAAACTGACATACAAATAGATGTGAATGTACCTGCGTATAAATTTTGCTATTCAGACAGCATAAGCGTTGTTACTTATGTTCGGCTGGGACGGGTATAAGTTATAAAAAAGGTAAAACATATTTTGGCGTTTATCAGTCTTGTATGTATTCTTTTGCTTAATATTAGTAAAGGCTTAGTATAGAAATGGTGAGTTGTACTACGGAGCACACAATAATCAACTAATAACGAAAAATGTAACCGATTTCAAAACAAGGAGTTTTTCCTTTCAACTGTTATATGATACGTAGTAGTAGGTATGTTACATGATACGTAGCAGTAGGTATCTGTATTTCTAAACATATTTTAATAATCTTTTTAACTTAAAATGACACGAATACAGCTTAATTTATCATGATGATGAGGAGCATTAAAGTCGGTTGATATTTTATTTGAGGTAAATTATGTGGTTATTGAACATCATCTTTCTTCGTGTGTATGCCAGTTGTCACCATTACCGCTTCCCTGCTATCCTTCATGAAGACAACGAGACGTTAATAGTTTTATTTCCATTGTATCCATCGATAAGGACAGTGCAATAGGGACATTGCACTGTCTCCATCGATGGACATGAAAGATTTAATCTTTTATGCTGTCTCTATTACCCCGCATCATTGGTACCAACGAGAGCTTTACAAAAGTATATAAACTTTTGTTAAACTCTCTTAAAGTGTCGTGAAAATGGGAAAATACAAATATAATAGGCGACAATTTGAAGTTCCGATTATTTTATTCAAGTCATCGTTTCCCGCACGAAGACATTATATTTAAAGAAAAATGCGACAGAATGGTAATGCCATTTGTAAATTGATAGCCCATTTGCAGAGTTTTGAAAATTGATAGTTTTATGAATAGTGGAAATAACTATTAGATATGGGAACATCTTACTATTAGATACCTATTGAAACAAAAAGTAAACGAAGCGGCAAATACAAGAGTTTCTGGAATGGGTAGTAAGATAACATAGCTGTTCTTAGCTCACTACCCTTTTTAGATATTTTTTCCTACACACAAATTACTTTAAAAATTAAAGAATACACGAAAGAAATAATTATGACAACTGAAGTCGTCCCTGTGAAGAAAAATCTCACAATTACATTTATTAAGTTTACCTACATTATACTTAAAACCAAAAGAATTCAACCCTATGAATGTTATACCAAAAACTTAACATAAACTTTTAAGAACCCTAAGATCTCTTAAATCTGGCCGTGCAGCTAAACGCTTTCCAAGCTGGTGTCCTGCCTATATATTGATTCCCAAAAAACTTCCAGGTTTTTTGTACCTAGTACATATGTATGTGACTTTACCCATAAGCTACCTCCCTGCCATTTCGGGTCGCTAGTTAAAAATTAACCAAGGACTCCTTCAAAATTACGAGAGCCTCCGTCAATTCGATCATAAATTCATCTTCATAGGTCAAATTAGTAGATCCTTTCCGAGATTTAGTCATTAGTCAGTAAAATAGTAAGTCTCTATGTAGGTATATATGTACATACATTACCTATACATATAAATAATTCGTACTTGAAATACATATGTAATGGATGCCAGTTACTGTAGTTAGGTACTTACCTACATAGTGAGTATCTACTCTCCATGAATACCGTCTTCGTTGATATAGGTAAGAGTGTATATGTATACTTATGTAAGTAGGTACTATTACATTTTTTACAAGTAGTATCTATATAACATTGTAACAGAATCTAGCGTAATTACATTTGAAAATATTCTATCGAAATGAAGGCGGCATGAATTTCGTTCCATAAATTTTTTATGGGTAAGTGTTTTAGGAATCAAATAAAATGTATCCAAATTTAATTTTATATGAATTAAAAATACCTTAACCTAACCTGTAGATGTGTACTTAGGTAGCTTCAAATGTGGTATACAATTAATAAAGGATTACCAAACACTACCACATTACTAACGAACAATGTCATAGCTAATATTTAATAATAGGTAGTAGGTAGTTTTCACTTCTGTACCCACTGTCTCATAAGAAAGGACATAACAATTACAATAAATATAGTGAGTCCTGTATTGCAAAGCAGTTCTCTGGAGGAGGTAAACGCAGAGCTTAATACAAATAAAACTCTTCTACTTACCAAGACGAAGACCTCGGTACCACTTTACACGATTTAAATGTTGAAATATTTTTATTTCGACAGTCTCGTTGAAAATGTTACGGCCTAGAACTTGGCAACTTGGTCTTCGAAGGACTTTCTAATATGTATATACAGTCGTGGTCAACTAATTAGGGACACTCTCTAGTTAATCCAAATTGTGAATTTATTTTTTATTTTCCAACGAGTCTAAACAATATTCCACATCTTTTACATGTAAGTATAATTAGTCATTTATGTGCCTAATTATACAAACAATAACAACTTCTTAAACATTAAACCTCTTTACAGTATAGCTGATAGATGATCACAGTGCTATTTGTTCAAAGAATGCTGGCTGGCCATTTAATTAGGGACACTGAGATATTGCGTTCTAGTTTCAAAATCTGAATCTCAATTATTATTTTCTTTCTTCTCCTATTCTTTGTGGTAGTTTTGGCGGCAATCTAGATTTGTAATTTCAAGTTTTGAGAGTTATTTTGAAGAACAATGGGCAAAAATAAAAGTTGCGATGCAACACTACGAAAAATTATCATGAAGTTTGTCGAGCGTGGTTGGTCATACCGAAGGATAGCAGGATATTTAAATTGTTCAAAAAGTATGGTATGCAATGCAGTGCAACATTTCAGGCGCAATAACACAACTTTAAATGTGCCCAGAAAAAAAAAGATCGAGAAAAACAACTCCGCAAGAAGATAGAATGATAACCAGGTTAGCTAAGAAAGATCCGTTTCTAGGCTCTATTTTAATTAAACATGAAGTGTTTGGGGCAGACGAAAGAGTCAGTGTATCAGCGAGGACAGTTCGACGACGTCTGGTAGAAGCAGGGTTGTTCGGAAGAGTGGCTCGCAAAGTACCGTTGTTAAAGAAAGAGCATAGAAATGCACGTTTGGCGTTTGCACGTAAATATGGACATTGGACCTACGACCAATGGCAACATGTATTATTCTCTGACGAGACCAAGGTTAATTTGATTTCTTCAGATGGAAGGCAATACGTACGGCGTCCTGTAAAAGCGGAAATGAATCCAAGATTCACAAAAAAGCAGGTGAAACATGGCGGAGGAAACATTAAAATGTGGGGATCATTTTCTGGACGTGGAGTGGGACCTGTGAGGAAAGTTCAGGGTAACTTAGACCAACATCAATACAAGGCAATATTAGAAGAAACTATGCTTCCCTATGCTGAGGAGCATCTTCCTATTATATGGACTTTTCAGCATGATAACGACCCAAAACATACAGCCCGTTCAGTCAAGTCGTTTCTTAACAGACAGTCGGTATCAGTGCTAGATTGGCCAGCAAATAGCCCCGACCTCAACCCAATCGAGCACCTTTGGCACGAAGTTAAGAAAAAAGTTGCCATTTATCGTACCACAACTTTAGATGAACTTAATGAAGCTTTTTGTGAGGCATGGGCAAACATTCCTGTTGAAATATGTCAGAAACTGATAATGTCTATGCCACATCGGTGTCAAGCGGTAATTACTAACAAAGGTTTTGCTACTGGGTACTGATTTTACCCGTAATAAAATGAAGTTGTTAAAGAAATTAAAATACCGCAGATTATTAGTTCTGTTTAACTCTATTTTTCATTTTACTTTACTGTTCTTAATTAAATGTCCAGCTACAGAATTGTACCTTAAATTGAATACATGGTTAACCTTTGATATTAAACACTTTTTTATATTTATTTAATCTTTTATTTACAGCCATTTATAGTATAATAATCGGATCAAATTATGCAAATAATAGTTACTGAGAAATCAACAGGGTTTTATATTTATATGTACATAGCCGGTTATTGCTGTCCACTATCTTGAATGTCCTTAATTAGTTGACCACGACTGTATGTACAAGCAACACAAGAGCATTACACTGGTCGTCGGCTATCCGCAATATAGCATTGGCGATTTGCCGCAATTATGTCGGTATAATGGTTCGGTAGATTTTGAGTTTCCTTGCGTTCAAGCAGGCAGACAGATACGACACGATAAGACGAACTTTAGGACTTTTGGATGCAATTATAACCATATAGGTTATGTTATGTTCCGACAAGCTGGACAATGTTTTAGAAAGTTTGCCCTTGAGGAGTATAATCGTTTAAATAAATTATTATATCGTAAATTATTTGTCGGGTCGTGCGGAAGTATGTGGTAGATACTGAAGTCTGTCCGCATTCAACAATCATAATTTCTATTAGGTACCAATGTACCATAGGTAATCCAACACGTACCTAACCTCAATAGGTGGCAGTGCATCTATACATACCTATAGATATTAAATCAAGAATAGCATTAGATCATAAATAAGATGATAAATATAAATGAAAATAAAATATGGGTGTCGGTTTTGACGTCTATTTGACCAGCGTATCTTCAAGGTTCAAGATTTTTTACACATACCCGACAGATATTTAGATAGGTACTACTAGGCATAATAGTAATCCATCAAAAAAAATAATTTTGATTTACTTCTTTCCATGCCAATTAACACATTTCGTGCTACCCTGCTGTTACTTAAAGATTTTTGTCATGTCCCACGATTATCACAAATAACGGGAGAGAAATAGCACTCTTCCGTCCTGCAGTAGACGCACCAGGCTCCGGAGAGCGCAATATGATCTCCGGCCTCCATGAGCGTTAGCCTAGAAGAAGCAGGCCCGAGATGGTGGCGCGACGTGTTCCGCGCGCCTCTTAAATCAGAGCATCAAACCATAGCGGGGTCGCCTCCACCAGGCGGCCAAGTCTGTCGGGGTTCACAGGGATTTCCTTTCTAGCGTACAGAGGCCCCGGCCAGAAGACTCCTTGTCGGAACACAGTATGGTTTTAGTCGGTTCGAATCCGACATACCATCTTACCGTAAGGCCCCGGTGAGGTGATGACCCGTTGGGGTTTCCACACAAAAAAAAAGATTATCACAAATAAATCGCTTCGGTTTCTTTTGTGGATATAAAAAAGAGAAAATCGGCAGTCTTTATCTACGTGAAAGAAAGCCTTTCTTTTAACATAAAATAACCTTGCAAAGAAATTAAGTAGACGTTCTTGCACATCACTACTGTGTCAGGGAATCAGTGTATACCGGGCCCTACGTAACACGAATCATTATTTGGTTTGATTTACACGATGAGATACAGATATGGCCAAGCCGTTAACTCTTACCAGTTAAAACGCTTTGTTGTATCCTTATTTGACTTGACACAAAAAAGGTCAGCTCACATTTTTAACAAGCCTGTGTAATAATTACTTAAGTCATCGTCTTCCAGCATAGGGTAAATTATGGAGAATCTGTTTTTCTCTGATTTTAAGAAAAAGGCATTTTAATTAATCAAATAATCAAAATAGCGAAATCATTTAATTAATCATGAAGTTTTCTATGAGTTGAATGTGTTACTTAAAAATGATAAGTTACCGACACACATGTACTAGAAAAATAATTTTGGGAAAATGTTTTAAAAGTTAATCCGATAATTTTTTTTTACCCATATTAGGTGTTTTTAGATTTTCGGAGATATTTTTAGATTATAGATTTTCGGAGCGCTATGCTCCGAAAATCTGACCACACGTTTTGTAACACTATTGTCTCTTCAGGTTAATTATAAAACTTAAATAGTGTAAGAACTATTCTATGCTCTTAAATTTTGACAACACTATTCAGAACCACTGACACAGACGAAGAGAAAACTAATTATTAAGTGTGATACCTACAGAATAGCCTTAAAGGCTATAAGTTTGATTGAAAAGCTCTCATTTGTAAGTTCTTACGACTTTAAGACGCGACGCGATCGTGATCCATGAGCGAGTTTTGCTACTCTACCACTGTTTAGATAGCACGGGCGGGAGAACTTATTTGGTCACACATTAGTAGGTACTCCATGAAAGTACATAAAAATTCCCTATTTGATAATGCCTTGACAAAAATAGTGAACGGGAGGCTGTTGCAGTCTATTCACCAGGCCATAATGATTCTAAACTAGGCGAGATATTGAGATACATACTTATTAATGTTTCTTGTTTATAAACGAAGATAGTCATGATTACTAACTAATTTGCACTAAGTGTAAGAAATATTCAGTACTACTCCCATATCTTCGTTGAGATGTTATTTGTAGGTACCTATATACCTTTTTTACCTAATAACCAGAGAGGAGATAAATGTAAATTACATACAAGCTAAGACTTGAATTATTTTACAATAACATGGTAACCTTCATCTGATGCTCCAACATCATCTCGACTCGGCAAATACACAAATCCTCAAAAACATATATAGGCAACTAGTCCATTGTAATGTTGCATTTTTTAGGCCTTACCTTGCGTTTTTTAGAGGACGAAATTTTATTTTTTTGATGTGTAAAGGGGTCAGTGTAAAGCTAAAACCAAGTTTGTGGGGTCACCACCCTTGTCCCACGGCCGCCATCTTATAAATAGGGATTGAAATGGTTTATACGATATATCTCTTAAACTACTTATCGGATATAAAAAAAATATTAATATTTTTTGTTGCAAATTAAATTCTCTACAACTTTGGTCTAGTAACTTTTTGTCGTAGAACTATAAATAAAAAAGTTATAAGCAAGTTATAAATAAAAATGTTCAGAAATTCGAAATCGTCTTCACAATTAAAAACAGAATAAAATACATCCGCACGTAGAGAAATATGTAGCACAACTAAAAGATAATATGAAGATAATTTAAGAAGATAATTTGAACGACAACTTCAACAAAATATTATCAGCTATTCTTACAATAAGAGAGGTTAGAAATAATAATAATAATAGCAGGCAGATGTTCTTTTGTTCCCTAATGGTCACTTGGCTATTTTCTACCTGGACAGTATTCTCGGTAACAGCCATCAGATTTAAAATTATTTTAAAAATCAATAACTGTAAAATTCTGTAATGAAGTAGAAAAGAGTCAATAATTAATTATTGATAATATTGCAAAATTATAATAACAAAATAAAATAAAAAAACAATAACTGATGACACATTATTAGTACACACGTATAATATATGAATAGTTAAGAGTACTGAAAAATAGCAATCACTTCGGAGCGCTGTAAAACCTTAGCTATTGACTTAATTAAAAAATGTTCCTATAAAAGTTGTTCCTTAAAAAACGATCTACAAAAATGGACTAAAAAAAATTTTTTTTTTCTCAAATTTCTGAAAAATTTCGCTTATAACTTTATTATTAATAGTTACTGAACCAAAGTTGTAGAGAATTTAATTTGCAACATAAAATGTGCACAATTTTTTTATCATCAGATAAATAGTTTAAGAGATATATCGTAAAAACCATTTCAAACCCTATTTTCAAGATGGCGGGCGCGGGACAAGGGTGGCGACTCCACAAACTTGGTTTTAGCTTTAAACTGACCCAATCTACACATCTAAAAAATAAAATTGCGTCCTCTATAAAACGCAACCCCAAATGTAACTTTTCAATGGACTATGTTTGAGCTCATGGGAACGGTCTCGATGATTTGATTTTGTACTTCCATCGGTTTTGTTTTCAGCGGGGGCAGCATGTTACATACATGCCTTACTTACATGCCCTCTAAGAACTCGGTAGGTATCTATTAAGAAACGTTGATTGTCGTTTTCTATCACTATTTTCTTTTAACTAAGTTATGAAAAAAAAAAGTTTTCCAAGACATCCACCGCCATTCATATAAATTGTCAACGACATGAATAAGAGATTTAGAAAATAACTTGCCATACACATTTTATCCGACTGCAACGAAGTCCAAAAGAAGTTTTATACTTAAGTTTAACCTGTATGTATGTCCGACCCTAGCTTAACTGGTAACGACTAAACCGATTTTGATAATTAATTGTAGTTTGCTTTATTGCGCGAGTGTCACAGGCCACTAAAAGTAGACAGAGTCGGTTGTATCTCGCAAAGCTGACACGTTCTGCAACTCTTTTAACGAGGTAGACAATTAACACAACTGTTAACTCAAAAAAGTGAGACCGATTAGGTTATGCAATACCTGCTTAACGTACGTAATCGCTTTCACTTTCAAGATAAAACACATTGTCATGTAAAATTGACTTATACCTAGTGCGAATTGATGTCGTGACCCTTAGAAGGTCAGTAAACCCAACTCTTGACTTAACCAAGTTCCTCAGAACTGAAATCCTGAACAGTGCATACAACGGAAGACGTTTTCCTGAAACTACTCTTGTCTATAAAGATAAGCAAAAACGGTTTATTTCCTCTGGATGCATTTTATTGTAGATGTACTGCATACTCTTAGTGCAGTTCCGTACCGAAATTACTTCCTATCAAAAACCCTACCTCAATTTATTGTAAGTACCTAAATTTGATACCTGGTATCCGGTCGGAGAGTAGGTAATTTAAAACGAGATATCGGATTATTTTGTCCGACGTGTTATTCCAATGCAATCATGATGTCTCATCGCATCGGATGCTAAGTGTTGCTGGTTATAGAAAAGGAAATTTTCAACGATTTCATTCAACTTAACACGCGTCGGGTGGCAACGATTTTTACACTAGGTATTTTTTGGGGTAAAAATGTCAAGGTGTACAGAGGGGTACACAGTATTTTAGACGTTGTCGACGTCCAGGTAAACCTACCTAATGAACAAATACTTAGCGATGATCATAAGCTGCTCCTTTTCTAGTTATATTAAGTAGTTCGGGAAGCTTAGTAGATACAGGCTCGCCAACTATTAGAGGTTTTGATGACATGTCATGTTTTCCATTATCAAAACCCCAATTTAAGTGCTCCTTTCATTCTCGAACGTTCATGAAACGTGTCTTTCATGATTACGGGTTATCTGAGTGGTCTTTAGATGTGTGTGATAGTGTCGGAACGGATGTAAGTTTGATAAAGGTTTTCTTGCAATCCCGCAGTATCAGTCTAATCCGGTGACAACTAGGGTCACGGTGTATGAATGAATAGAGATCTGAACAAGTCAACTAGTATCTCCCAAAAAGAAAAACCGTAATTGTGTTGTTATGGACCACACCCACCTTGACGAGAACAGCAGCTAGAAAGGGCAAATACTCCTCCTTCCTATAAAGAAACAGGCACTGCCGCTTCCGCAGTAAAAGAGCACGCTTTAGTCAGGCACACTGAATACACCTAAAGGTTTGTGGCGAGAACAATTGTCACTAGTCTATTGCAACATTAGGTACGTACGTTAAGTCATCCGTCCCTTATTATAAGTAATATCATCATAGTAGTATATATATGTATATAGAAAAAGAAAGTTCATCGTGGTTAGTTGAACTTTCTGTCCAGGTCTGTATCAGTTGGTCCAAATTTTAACAAATCAAAAAAATATTTCGTAATATACGTACACATCTGAAAATCGGAAATATAGGTTCTTCTTCCTGTTGTCAAGAAGTAAAGTCCCCGTTTTTAATGCGATTGTATAGGACTCGCCTCGTACAACCAGTTGCTCAAAATAACCAAAATTATTATAATTTTAAAGTGCATGATTAGCATCATTTTGGTAACCAGATTACAAATTACTGATTGCTCTAGACATTTTATTTAAAAATGTATACATTTGCGGTATAATAAATAAAGAGGGAGGAGATATTCCTCCTCCTTAGTATTTGGGCCTAGTGGAACGCCCTTCAGTATTTGAAGTTTCGCCTTCATTTCTACTGAATCGAATTCTAAATATACATACATACATACTTTCGCTCACGCCCGTATCCCCTAAGGGGTAGGCAGAGATGTATTACACACACTCACATTTTTCAATTGGAATTTTAACAATTCTAAATATAAAACAAGTATAGTACCTATAGACCCTACGTTTTCATAGTGAGCAACATAACAAAACGAAGCTAAAAAAAATTCGCGGCGGATCTTAGGCTAAATACAAACTGGTTTCCGGACGAGCAGCAATTGATCGTAGTCTGCAGTGGCCACCAGTACACATTATCTAGATGAATTTCTTAATAACAAAAAGAATATTTTTATTGTTTTTCTGAGAAATCTCTGCCAATTGTCACTCGATTTCTTTATAAATAGTTTGAGTACTTATGGTGAAAAGGTAATTTCAATTCTGATGTTTAGGTATTCGTGTGTACGGCATATACTTGAGTTGAAATACTGTGGCTGGAAGTCTAGTGTGAACCATTCACTCAAATACTTCTCAAACATAAATGTGGGCAGTCTCCAAAGGGCAGTTTTTTATTGTATAAATTTGTGATTGTTTTACTATAGTTACCTTAATAAACACTATTTACTCAAAATTAAAATTTTTAGTAAAATCTAGGTGAATAACCCAGGCATACAATATATATTACTGCTTGAAGAGTTAATTCTAAACAAATCATAGAAGAGTTATATACTATTGTAGAGGATAAATATTGTGTTATCATGATTTAACCTTCAAAGCTGACTGCTAAAACCTACACGATTAGAAAAAAATGGCATCTTCAATAACATAAAATTGGAACATAATACGGCTCTTCATTCTCGAACAACTAAAGTGTAAATATAAGAATTATAAGATGGTTAGGTATAGTGTAAGTTAGTTAAATAGACAACAACTCCTGCACTAGGATTAATTCCTGTATCCGGGTGACTTTACAAATATTCAAATAACGGACACTACGAATACCCAGGCTCAGAACAACAATTTAAACTTCACGTGTTGTCCTTTGAGGGGATCGAACCCAGTTGATGTGGCAGCGTAGTGGCGAGGTGACCACTTAAACCACTGCACCATCCATTCAGTAGAATTTTTTGAAGGTCCAAAACTATTTTTGTCGCTACACCTATGCACCAGATGAAACTAAAAAACTTTAAAAAACATGAAACATCTTTAAACAATTTCAACGTCATCTACTAGACATACATGTTGCCGATAATGAAATATAATAAAAATTAGTTATTGAAAGGAGAAGCCTAATATAATATCCACGCTTATAAAATATACATTTTTTGGGGCTAACTTTTGAGTTTGTTAACGAGACGCAGACTTGCATTTTAGATGGTAATTTCAGGTAGTCTAATTATGTGTGTAGTCGATAGTCTAGAGATATCTAGCAATGGAAACGACCGCCAGCAGTCAGCGACGGACGGAGAAAACAATCGTCAGCTATTCTTTCAACAGTGCCAATACCGTCGGGTTATGGTTTAAACCATAACTGACAGTATCTCAAAACAAGCTCCACCACGATTCTGACAGCTGATGTTTATTTTCATTGCTAGCTATCTCTAGACTGTCGACTACACACAAAATTAAGCGACCTGAAATAACCAACCAAAATGCAACAAACCCTCCCGTCCCATTGGCTCGACACAGTTACAATTAAGTTCAATATGGACCAAACAACAGCAAAAAGTGACAAATGAAAAAAAGGATGCATTTCATTCAATAGACCGTTAGAGCTAAAACGGTAGTTGTATCCAGTGTCACTGTTTTTCACCTTGTCCATTTTCTATAAGACGCTACGTACTTCTAAGTTTATACCGAAGTTGTCTTTCAAAATTTATTAGAACATAATGTTACCGTTTTACTGTCAATACCTATCCTCGGATAGAGGACAAGAATATGTTTAGTGGAAAATTCTTGAACAAAATAAAAATGTTAAAAAATTTAACCTATATACCGGATACAGTCATTGTTGAACGGCAAGATCTTACCCAGTGTTCACTCTCTCCAACTGCAACTTCCACCAATTGTTCATTATATTAAGAGGTTTTATACCTTTCTTGTTATACATAAGGGTATCGTTATAGACACTCGTAACATGCCGTTACAGGCTACGGTAGCAACTACCATTCGGTATGAAGTATACCTTATTTGTTATCATTGTACCTTCGTATCTACCAAACTGAGATACCAAGACATTGATATTACCATTGTTAATTTTATTACTATCATTGAAGGGGCTGTTCGTTTGGCCGTAAGTAACCCTGACTGCTACACCAGAGGTCGTTGGTTCGATTCTAACCCAGGACAAATATTCGTGTGATGAAGATGTTCCGAATATATATATATATATATATTCGGAAGTATATAAGTATGTTTTTCCGCAATCTGGTTACCATAGTACAAGCTCTGCTCAGTTTAGGATCAGACGATTGTGAGATATTGCAAGTAATTATTATTATAAATCCTTTTTTACTAAAATAATTCATAACTGAGGTTAGAGTAAAACCATCTCATAATCAGCTTATCATTGTTGAAAAATACGGTTTTTTAGGATTACAACGGCTTTTTAGTTTTCCTAACATTATCTTAACTAATATAAGTAATTGAGAGTGTTTTTGTTTGTTTGTTACGTTAACTTAACTACTCAACCGATCATTTATATCGTTACCATGAGTACAGAAAAGGATAGAGGTTACATTTCATTACGAAAGAAGTACTCTTCCCGAAGGATAGACAATATGCTTACGCCAAATTCAAAATGTAGTTGAATAGGTGTAAATTATGTTATAATTCTTATGTCTTTACTAACTCTTAAGTCTAGGCTTGTGAAATGAGTAATGAGGTAATATAGTTGATAGTGTATTGCCTTGCTCGTAGGGAATATAAGCAAATACTTGATACCTATGTATGTAAACATGTTTAAGGTCGGGTAATACTGCTGCAGCCGGAAAATGAAAATGTTACTGATAACAAAACAATTAAAAATTAATGTCAGAACGATTCATTTCAATATCTGTTTAAGTGGTAAAAACAACTAATTAAAATTCTTGTCAGATATAATGTTTTATAAAATAATGTCTTTTTTAAAGACCAGCGTAGCAATTTTGTTTTAATTGAGTTAACTATTATTCTGTAGGATTTGAGGATACCTGAGGAGACAAGAAACCGAAACTAAAATGGAGAATATATGACAATTAAATAAAACTACTTTAAAATAGCCCTTTCCAACGTTAATCAACTAATAAATGTGGTAAACAGATCTAATTGTAAGTTTATTAATTGTATAAGATTTATTTTTAGGAATATAAACCAGTTTTCTGTATTTGGTAAAAAAGAAAAGAATTTATAGATATATAATAATTTTAGAAGCAGAGTAAGATAGTCTTTGTTGGGAACACCATTGTGCATACTGATGAAACCACAATGGTGATGCTCAACTTGACGGCCTACAGGGGTAATTTTCACGTCTCGCTTAAAGGACAAGGAGTTTGAGTAGTGAGTAAGAAGTTCCATGTTGGTGTTAACATTTAGAATTAAATTTAAGAATTCAGACGACTCATTCGCAAAAATATGTTCCACTGATTTATTTTTAAAGGCCAAACTCCCTTTGGTATCTAGTTGAATGTTGAATGCTGCTTACCATAAAGTCTTAAGAGTCAGTTTGATATTGTCAGTTCAGGGTAGTATCCATAACTATCATGTCAAGTAAAACATTAATACAGCTACATTTCACTAAAACTAGATATTTCTTGCACCTAAACAAACACCTCTGGTCTTCATGGGAAGCTGACATTGTGGTTTAAAGAGGAGTCACTTTGCACAGAATAAGTTAGATTAGTACTGTTTATACCCTATAGAATTGTTCAGTCAGGATACTTAGCTGGCTCTTTGCTAATTTATTTGCACTGTCTCGAGTAATATTGAAGGCATCTCATAATTGAACAACTTAACCTTAAGTAGACACTCACATGACATGTTAGCCTATTGTCGTCAACCAGGCACTATATGACTGCATACATACTGTTTGATAGAAAACAGTCCAAGACCTTAGTAGCCTTTTACACACCCATTTGAAGCGAGGGGTGGCTCTATTCTACTCTACTGAGAATCTGAGATAATTGTTTAAAAATATTATATACATAGTATACTGTCAAGTAACTTCCAGATAGTCAGTGATATTATTATAATATAATTAAGCTGTAGAGCTTGTGTGATTGGGGGCAAGCATTAATCTCAGGAATTACTAATCCGATTTGAATTTTTTTTATTAATTGGACAGCCCATTTATTGAGAAATGAGAGAATACTGCGGGTAAGACTAGTCTTGAATACAAGTACTTATATATATATTCACTTATATCTACTTTAACCCGTTAGGACTGATTAGTAGTCTTAAGAGTCAATCTAATATGTTCTTATTTGTTTTCTTTTTAGTTCTCCCTTGCATAAACACTTTACATCCACCAGTTTATAAAAATACAGTTTGGATATCAAATAAAGCAGTAAAATTTGTGGTATAACTATTCCCAGACCAAATACCAATTTTCTAAAAATAAAAATTGTCTTAATACTTACCATACAATTCAAATCATTGTACTCATTGTTAATGGATTTAAAATAAAACTGTTCTAATAAAAACTATTATAACTAACAGTACTTGAAATTAAATAATACAATTAGAATATAGTTTTGTTCTTGCAGCATTCAATGAAAAATTATATAAGTATGTGGTGATTGCTACAAATAATGTAGACAGGTTGATGTGGGTGTCAAGCCCAAAAGCATTCAGATGAAACATCCATTTTGGGTATTAATACCATAACTCTGTGATCCATTTATTAAAAATAATGTTTATAACAATACTTAAAACTAACCACTTAAAATATATTTTGAATGAGATCAAGTTTTAGTACATTTTCAAAGAAAATGTAATCAGATAGTGTGTAATTTGAATGTTACATATAGCTACCTGAACGCAATGAACGCATCTCCAAGCTCGCCGCCTACGATGTGAACACCTCCCTCAGGAATGGAGAGGCCCCGAAAGAAATTCCTAATATCCAGGGCATTTGCAGACCATGGTAAGTTCTGCAGTCTAATGATGACACTCATGATGATTCACGTTGTTAGTACCTATAAAAGAAATAAAAAATCCTGTCCATTTTTTGATACTAATAGTAGTAATTTTATACATTTTGTTTGCAGAATAATTAACTTGTCATTAAAAAGGCATATAAGGCTTTTAAGAACTAATGGAGACTTACTCAGTTTTATTACATGAATGTATGAAAAAAAAAACAAGTGTCTCCAGTTCTTAAGAGGTAATTCAGTTTCTTTTATACATTCAGTGTATATAAACATAGTAAACTGTAGATGTAATAAAAAAAATAAAAAAAGTGAAATAATTAATTTAACTGTGATTAACATTCAGTTACTTTTAATATGTAGAAGCTATATGTATTGAAGATATCACAGTAATTTGTAGTACATTTATCATGCTTATCAACTTTTTAACAGACTTCAAAAAAGGAGGTTATATATTTGACTGTATATATCTTTTGTTAATGTATGGTATATTTGCTGCATCAGTTGTGGACCGATTATCATAAATTATAATAACCATTCATTAGAAACAGGATAGATTTAATGATGGGGTTCCAGAGAAATCAAGGAAACCTGTCAAATTTTACACACTGACAATATTTTAATCATATACTTTCTAAAGCTATTAAGTGGAGAGTGGAGTGGAATGTACAACTTCTTAATACTTAGGAGTAAGGGGGTAATTCTTTAAATTATGTTGTTACTCACGAGTCTTTATAGGGCACATTTTTATGATTTATCATGATAAGTATATTGGCATAGTCATATACTTAATAATTAAGTTGTCTATATTAACTCAGACTGTACTGTGATCTAACATTTGTATAGTCATGGCATTGCACACGTCAGTAAAAAGTATACATATACACCTATATCCCCAGTAAAAATCTCAAGTTCAAGTAATATAATAGTTATGCGACAGGAGCAATCATGTAACTTGTCATATATTTGTAGTATTTTAGTCAGTTACTGTTTCAGCATCAATGACAGGGTATAAATGTTCTGTTATCATCCCTGCATACACATACCAATAAAATATATAGACTAATAAAGTCTATGTAGAACTAGTCGTACTATAACTGTCTTAAGAAAAAAGCTAGGACACCAAAACAATATTACAACAGCTCAGATTAGACAGTGGTTTCATAGATAATGCATTTGATTGAATTTAACTTAAACCTGTCTTGTTATTCATTTATGTTGTGAAATACTTGATATTAGCTAAGTATATGCTAAACATTTTCAATTATTAGTTATACCTGTCAAAATTTACAAACATATATGTTTATATGGTTTGAGGATGTTTCTACACATACACCCAATAACGAAACAATCTTTTACACCCGATTTAAACAACATAAAAGAAGATAACCAAAAAACGTGAACCCTTTTACGTGGTTCTATAAGATAAAACACCACACATTACCAACTACTACAGAAGTTAGAAAATTCTACATTAGTGCAATATAAAACCTATGATCAATCTTGTGTTAGTACGTCGAAAAATGATTTACCTACTTTATAACGAAATAATCAACCCACGCTAGTAAAACAAATATGAATTCGCCCCAATCATGAACTTACGACGCCACTAGGCACTATTTGCCAGGATAGATTTATACTTCGGACTTACCTATAAATCGCTAAAAACGTTTTAACTGCGTTTAAATAAAATGCATTTTTGACACAGACAGTTCACAATATGATAAATACGCAGTTTTATTCTCAAATTATCATATATAATCAACTACTTCGATAAAACTCAAGGTAACCTATTGCAATGCAATAATTACAAAATGGCGGCGAACAGAATGTTTCGGCTAGCCGGTCCAGGGTTGCCAGAGAGATTTTAAAGAAGCAGTAGATTTCTTTGAAGTCAGTATTTGCAGGAAAATGTAATAATTTCAGAATAACTGACTAGAATATCCATACAATCATAAAGCTTTATTGAATGAAAACAACCTTTTCATAAAATTGGTCTAGGTTCCTAAAATTGTTGTTGTCAATGATCGTGACTGCCAGGCCAGAGGCCATGGGTTTGATTCCCATCGATATAGTGGTTCAAAGTACAAATAATTGCATGATGAGAGTGATCATTTGTTTCATGTTCTGGGTATATATATATATGAGTATACATGCATACATACATAATATCAAGCCTCTTTCCCATAGGGATAGGCAGAGACCACTTCCTTTCATTTGCTACGAAAATGACATACCTTTCTCACTTCTTCAACTTTCATTCCGTTCCGCATGTATGAGTATGTATTTTCTAATTAGTATATTTATCAGCAATCTGGTTTTAATAGTACAAGCTCTGTTTAGTTTGGGATCACGGCTGCCGTGAAAACGGCACTGTATAAGATTTCTGAAGTTATTTTTGTTGTTATATATATATTTTTAATTATCAGTATTGCTCGTTCGATTCAAAACGGTTTTCTGTCTATGATACTGACTGGTTGAAAAGATCACAAAACAATAAAGAAATACATCAGAATAGTACTAGTATTCCTCGGTTAGTATTGTAAGAAAGTAACACAGAATCGACTGTCGTTATTGTTCTAAATAATGCGCTCACATGTTATTATCATATATGTATATTATCTATTAAAACTTTAAGGCCGGATTAGGTGAAATGATGTAGATTTTACGAAGTTTCAGAAATAAAAATAGGCTTTTCAAAAATACGGTAGAAATACTGCTAAATGAATAGATCTGGAATCATTGCATATTGATTTGGTAAACCGTCCACGACATCGGAACTATAGGGATGCGACGTTATAACCAAATCTCTTCTTACGCAGTCACGGATAAATAAGATATATATTATTTTATTTACACCTTATCTTTATATTAGATATTTCTCTTAAACTTATAGTACAACGATTCTATGATATAATCAAAGTAAAAGTGATAATAGAAAGGTTATATAAAATATGAACTGATAATTATTTATTTTTAACGTAATTATCGATGATTCTTCTTGCTTCTTCGGTAGAAACTATACCTAATGATCAGGATTACTATATCAGTCGTGATGGTAGTTGTAGTAAAAGAAATACTAAGTCGTCATCTTTATTTACACTTTTACAATAGTGTTTCCGATGCGACGAAGAGGATTAAGGCTACTATTGACAGTGCCTTCAAAATTTTAGCAGTGATGGTTTTTTGTCTCCACTGGCCATTTCGTTTTATTGTGAAAAGAAATACCTTGACCAGGCAGGCAGTCTTTTAGACATCTGTCACCATCTCGACAATATCGATATTTAAATTACTTTACATACTCCGTAAGTATAACAGTTCACGTATTTTTATTAGGTATAGGGGCAAACGTGCCGAAGCACGGGTCACCTGATATTAAGTGACAGGCACCTATGTCAATAATAGCTGATAGTTCTATAATTCCGAAACGTATTTGGGCAATTCGGTATTAGTGAAACAAAACTAGTAATCATTGTAACCACAAATATATATACAGGGTTGTGACATTGCACAATATAAATAATCTGTATAATTATCTTATGTATGACAAATATTGTTACTATTAATTGTACCATATATTTAATTTTAATACATACTTGGATTTTGTATTAGGTTCCCAAACTTAGTGACCGCATTTGTATTGTAGTTCTACTGGTAGCCCTAAAAAGGGCACTATTATCCGATTGAATGAATTCTGAATGTATATCAGAAGAGAACGAATGAGATGAGTTAATTTCAGATCCGTTGGCTGCGTTTGTCACGGTATTCATAATTTTTCAGATAGAATTAACCAAAAAGGGATTTGATTTCAAAGTGAAATTAACTTTTCTCATATAATTAAATGTGAGTATCGAAATAATTTCATAGTTATGAATTTTACACAGTAATTATTACTTGTAACGCTGTCAAAACGAACAAGTAAATAATTTGTTATTTTCTATTGTTTTTCTCTAATTTCATCATAATTTATTTGTTATATTAAAGCAAAGCAGCTTAATATTAAGTAAATATTAGTTGTTACTAAAGCAATGTTTGCTATGTGTATGACAGGAAGAGGTCTTGTAAGGATTCTTTAATTACATTGAACACAAGAGGGAAATAACACTAAACCTGTAACATTTATTAAATTGAATTTAAAATAATACTAGCTTATTATTCATTATTACATTAGTTACACATTTTGTGTATGTTTTATGTATATTTGTTGTAAGTGAGGGTGAGAGTGAGTACCAAATAATTGCACGAAATGAAGAGCTATTCTTATTATTTAGTGATTATATGTTTCATGAATTCTTTGTCTTTAGCATATTGACCTTTGGTTTTATGTTCATCACCCATAGATAGTCACACATTACCCAAAAAATACATTTTTTTTTCAGATATTGCTGCCAGAATAGTTAATTTCTATCTAAATAGTACAAATAAAAATTTTATAACAGTAAAGTTAAAAATGAAGTTATAAAGTAAAATTGCTCAATATATAATTATAAAGTAGTGTTGTTTGTTTGAATATAGTGGAATATAAGTGTATTAAATGTGTGAGAGATATCCTGGTTATTTATTTGGCGGAACTCCTGTCAGCAGTTGGGACAGGAGTTTCAATTCACTGGAAAATGTAAGTATTTTTATAATAAATTCGACTTTTTCTATATTTATGTACACATCAGAATAGTGTTTCTTGATTCTTATTTAACAATAATAATTTCGTTTTTTTTTTCTTTCAAAAAATGAAATTTAGTATATAAATAGTATATACTGTTTATATATATTTTTTTAAGTCATAGAAAAACATGTAAGCAAATATGCATTGATATATCATCAAAAGTAAAAATATGTCGCAACAATTGTAATTATTACTGACCAAAGTTTTTTTATAAATTAAATATAATAATAAACTAAGGCACTTTTTTGGACCCATTGACAATTTTCTGATTTTTAAATCATATGGCTGTTAGTGAGGTCCCACCAATTGCTACTTTACATATGTTAGACACTTCTTTTCACATAAGCTAATCAGGGTAGACAGAGACACCAGCCTGCCACTTGCTTCTTCTATCCTTACATATCTCACTAGCTTCCCTCTATTCATATCAAACCTTTTATACATTCATTTTATATTGTATTTGTTAGTTTTTTATTAATTTTGTTTTTATTTATTCATATTTATTAATTTTATTTTCATTTTATCTTATGCATTAAGAGTAATTCAACATGAACAAACATTTGACCAATAGACACAAAATGATACCCAGGCTCAAGACAACTATTTGTGGATCACTCAAATACCACTTCTGGCTCAACAGTCACTATCTACTACACCAACAGGTCACATTGGTCACATTTTTAAGCTAGAAAAAGACGTACATATATTTGAACTAAAGAATTATGATGTGTGACAGATGACAGACAAATGTTGAGTCAAAACAACATGCAAATTAGATTAAACATAGATATTACCTTGATGGCTCTACATTCAAACTTACAACAATTTTTCCTTTTCTTATAGTACACAAAAAATTATAGGAGATCATGTTTATTTCGATTTAAAATGTAATCTTGGAATCATTTCACCTACTTAAGTAAGTTACTAGTAGGTGGTAGTGTACCAGACATGCATATGTTTAAAATCCAAATTGTGTTTAGAATGTCTTAACCATGTAGATTTTGAATTGAATCTAGTTGGTCTCTTTTTGAAAAACAACAGTTTTTGTTATTTGTTTCAAGTGCGGAAGCGTTAATTTTTCATTCTTTACTTTATTTCAATTTTCTCTTGTTACATTTCTTATTCTTGTATTTTGGGATAATAAACAGTTATTTTTAAACATACAGCAAGTTTGCAAGTAGCAATTTTGCTGGAATTTATAGTTGGGTAAGTTTTTTCATCACAATATTTTAAGAAGGAGCATTTAAATTTAGTCTAGACTAGAATAATTATTACTGGCTTTCAAATGTTTAAACTTGGATGTGTTTTAGTTTGGTTTTCCATGTTCGAAACACTCTATTATGGTCCATATTACATATGTGTCTTTTGTATTTAAACAATATATATGACAAAAAATAAGACAACCTATTTGATACAGATGACATGTAGCAGAGCAATCTCGTGGCTCATGGACTGGTGATTTTAGTGAGTAGACCCAAGTACCAAGAGTAGGAAATTCACTTTGAGTTCTACCGTCATAATCATCACATAACGAAATTTTCACAAGTCACAGCCTACATAATTTTGTATCCAAAAAAACCCTACCTAACGACGTTCTCAACAATCCATTATAAATGAGCTCAGTAACTAACGCTTTAGCAAAGAGGCAAGTTCCATTTTACATTGGAATCATGCCAGGGCGCTTGTCGACACCCAACGCGAGTGCAAGATGTAGGGTAGCCCAGTAGTTTGGGAATAAAGGGGTTTATTAATTATTGTGTGATATATTTATTTCTTTAAAACTCTTCCTGCATAAACCTAGTAGATAGTATCAAAGGTTATTTACGCCTCTGGGGCTTCCAGTATACAGACATGAATGTATAGTATCAAGTTTAATGACAATAGTTAGGTATAAGGATACAAAAAGACAGAAGCTATTGTATCGCCTCTCCTCTACTGCATATCAGAGTGCGTAATCCTAGCTTTAATTGATAAATCCTGTTATTTTTTAGTTAAATTTTATTATTTGGCTAATTATATTTATTTGAAAATATTAAAAAGCTCTTGTCATACCAATGCTGGTACCAAGCCAATACTTTTATTAAACTTGTGGTACAGTGTTTGGAGAACCTTTAATAATGTGTTGCATTCGTCTTACTGCTAACATTTAAAATAACGCTTTATCTTATGATGTAGCAAGAGCGATAATGTGCAGCTAACTTTTGGTTTATGGTATTATATATATTTATGTGGTATGTCCTTAAAATGTTAAATAAACCATATCCAACCTACATATTAAAAGTAAATGCTGCAAGTTTAATAAGTGAATGCAAGACCTTTTATCAGTGTATACATTTATGGTCAGTTCAACGTCTCAAATATTAAAGGTAATATTTCAATAGATTATTATATTACATATATATGTATGTACTTATAGTCGTATATCGTCATGGGGTTGACGTAACAGTCTGACGCTAACAAAATTTAGGTAGGTATTAAATATTGAAGGCTTCACTATTGGAGGTACACTATATGTAGGTATATATATATATATATATATATACCGGAGAAGGCTATAAATACCGGAGAATGAAATCGTAAAACATGTTACGGTTAATGAAATTATCATAACATATCATACGGCAAAATTACATCCCATATAAAACAAATAACCCTCCTTGCGCACCAATAAATGTTATCAAAAATATAATTTAAATTAATTTTTGTATCCTAACCAAATCTAAACTTAAAAGAAGCCTTTCATTCACGTTAAGTTCTAAGGTACAATGTAAAAGTCGGGAATGTATCCTAAGTAAGTCTTACCCTTGTATTTCAAATACATTAACTTCACTTAAATATACTATCTTTATCCATATAAATGAATATCAAAATAAAGTTTGCTTACATTTGCACTGAGGTGAGCACATGAAGTTCTTGCAGTTTGTAACTATGTCAAATTTTGATTTGATATTATTTGAGAGAAACAATATTTGATATTATTTGAGAGAAACATCCAAGCTGTCTTATTTTTTTTTTAAATATAAGTTACTTTGGTTACTTTAAGTTAATAACATAAAATTTTACATAAATCTAAATTTAAAGTAGCATGAGAAAGGTATGGATTTTTCATTAAATGTATATAGTAATGCATAAAACCATAGGTTTTTAATTTAAACATGAAATGTACTTACCGAAACTTAAAGAACAAACAAACAAAATTCGATAGGAATAATCATATTAATACATTCATTTAGGTCCGAATTAAACTTATTATTTAGTCACAACGTCCTCACTGCAGTTACTTATGCTTCTAACTAAGTAAAATTAGGACCCTAAACAAGTAAGGTGATACGAACGGACGAAACGAAAACAAAAGAACTTATTTGCCCTCTCTTTCTAAAGCGTCACACGCATAATGATTGCTATTAAAAAGAGGTATTTATTTTCAATTTTGACAAAACATACCTTAAAATGCTTCATAGCGAAATAAATAACTATACATGAGTTTGCGCAGCATTATATATTTTGGAGTTACACAAAACTTATTTATTCTCATTTGTAGCGTATTTGTAATTTCTGGGCCCCTTAATATTACACGTCCATACTCAGTTAATACTTATTGTGAAAAGTGGTGCTGGATCATTATTAAACACACAATTTTATTAACAAATCATTGATCTATCCGATTGTTTGAAACCGCAGTTTTTGTTAATTCAATAAGAATATTGTATCTAATCTAACCGTTATTGAAAACATGCCTCTTAAAAACTGATATGGTAATTTATTGTAAGTGTAAATCGAGTGAGTTAATGTGGTAGGGTGGCCTTTGCGGGTTTTTAGGTCAAGGCCGTACGTAGCTATTGCTTCTCTTTTTTGTGTGATTGTGAACTTTACACTAACATTTTGTTTTTTTTTTTGTTTTAAATTGACAGTGCACACAACCCAGTGGCCAGTACCGCTTGGTAATTAATGTATCTTCTATAGAAAGGGTATAAGCATTTTATCATAACGAACCCAGAGGCGATTGTTTGTAAAAGGTTGTTCGTGTAGTCGTTTTAATTTTTATTTGGCTGAACAGCAGAATCGATTTCACTTTCCGGCGTTGTTCAAACAGCTATCCGTGGATTCTGAAAAACTTTATTATTAGAGGGCGGCCTGTCGTGGGCGGTTTCAATTGTTCAAGTTGAATTTACTTTGTAGCCTTGAGCAGGGTTTCTTTTAGTAAGTAGTTTAGTTTTATTGATCTAGGAAGTAAATGTGTTGGTCGAGGTCGATTCCCAAAATGTCAATTAAATGTAAGCTTTATTAGTTTCGTTTTAAAGATGACATGTAATCTGTCCCCAGTCGTGGATGGACTCGGTGCCAGTTTTCCGTCTATGTCGCCTGTTTTCAAAGTTGCAAAGTTTCCTTACAATAAGACTAAATAGGTCTTTGAGACACTCTAGAAAATATTGTTTCTGTTAACGGAACAAATAAATAATATACTCAATATAGCATGAAATTGGAACCGCTTCTTAAGATTCGGTAAGTATATAATAAAACTGGAGAGAGAAACTGGAGCATCTGTCGCAATGGATCGTTATTCGGCGCCTCGTATATCTTTTTGTGTCTGCTATGGTAAATGGTTTATTTTCTATTAATTCAATTATGTTCATTTATTTATGTAATGTTCGTTACATCGTTTTGATATGAAGTAATATGGCTGTATTGACATGTATCACTTGTTAAATTTTATTTTCTTTCATTTTTAATATTAAATTTATTACTATATTAGAAGTTGACCGTTGCCTTGTGCGCGTTAAAATGTTTAATCGTAAATTTTTAGGGGTATAGTGTATTATATACATTTTTTTAAAGTCATTTTCCGCATATGGAATGATTCCTAAGTCGAGGGGGACTTAACAAACATTCAAACAACGGAAACAAAGAACACCCAGACTTGGGGCAGTTTCGTAGATGACAAAAATTGCTCTTGCTCAGCAGTCAGGATCACTAACGGCTAGATCCACATGACCAACCGACCTAAATAAAAATGCCAAGTTTTATCAAGATCTGTTAAGCCATTCTGACGTCATTTACTAACAAACACCCACCTAAACTTGCGCATTTATAATAGTAGTAAGATTGATATGTTATTGGTTTTAAACATATTCATTCTACTTAAATGTAATTCGGTTCGTCTTTATAGTATCGATATCTGTTTTCTGTTTTATTATAAGTGTTGGTCATTTAGATAACTTACATACATCACGCCTATATCCCCGAAGGGCAGGGAAGCAGAGTCGTCCCAACGCCAATCTTTTTGGCAATTATAATGTAGTACCACTCACGTAATAGAGGCTAAGCCTATTATTTGTTTCCGTTATCCTGGCAAACTATGACTTCTACAGTCATACTTATATTATACTGTTTGATATATGTATGTATATGTAACTTTTAGGACACACGGCTATATTAGATAATTTTGTTCAACAGTAACATTTTAAAATTTGTATTCCACGTAAATGTTGGCCATATTGGAATTGGACTAGTTCCGCACTAGGATTGTCTAATTTTTTGGTTCGGTAGCGCGATAAGATTAACGTTGTGATTTGGCGAAACTTTTTCGTGTAACTGAGACCGTCAGATGTTACAATTTATATAACGTTTGCTATTTTTAGACTCATTATTAGTATTCCTACCTTCGAGGCTTATTGAATTACTGGCCGAAACATATAGGTATTTTTGTGGCTCATTCGTTTATTTTAAGATATTAGTGTTTTTTTCTCATCTTCAACTATGCTTTTAAATTTTATATAAAGTAGTTTTTTTTAACATGATGATGATTTAATTTTACATATTTCGTAGGAAGAAAACCTAATCTTAGGCTCTAGATATTTCCATAAGTCGATGAAAGGACCATTTTAGATACTCTTCTTTATTTTGTATACCCACAATCTACGCTCTTTATTCTGAAGCTGTAGTTACTGTTTCTTTCATATTGGCCTTATATATCCTTAGTATACATATCACAAGCGCAAATACCGTCAACTGTAGATATATATATATATATATATCCCTTAGGTAAATGGCAGTAACTTGGAAGGGACCCAAGTTTGATATCTGCAACTTAAAAATAGCTAATTATTATTTTGTAACGCTTTCGAAATTCTACATAGATAAATTTTGTATGTGCTTCTGCAGAGAATTGATAAAATCATAAATGTGTTCTATCAACAGAATAAAAAATGCGGATTGATAGTTTGTGTTCCGTGAGGTAACTACGTTTTCAAGAGAAAATTTATCGAGAAATGTAGTGAACCTGTGTGGGCGTAATCCTTCCTTAGGTACTTGTATTTTTCACCTCACTGTACCCGCGTTGTCATGACAAAATCTATTTTTAAGTTTGATACCGGTTGCGTTGTTAAGGATTTATCTTGATGCCACTTCCAGATTTGCTAACAGGTATACGATTATATATACAGCAAACAGTTTGTAAGGTGTTAGATAATGTTCTGAAGTTCTTTTCCTATATTTAAAATAAAACTATATTTTAGAAATAACTGACGACGGTTATATGACGGTTTATTTAGAAAAAAAAATATATTGTATATTATGCTATGATACTCGAAAAGTAAAATATTAATATTCGAATTTTAAAACGGTACTCAATCATTGTCTAATTAATTATTATTTTATGTTTGATTGCGATTGAGATGTACATTCTTGTAAGCCCTATTTTACATATTCTTCTAATTGGTATAGCGTACTTGCCTGATTGAGGTGGTATTTTAACTTTTTTGGTATAATGAAGTCGCTATTGTGTTTAAAAATAAGACCCTATAAAGATTTTTGACTATCGCGGTTGCACGAGAAATATTTATGCATATTTCGTTAACCCTATTAATATAATAGTTAAAGAAGCAAATACTTCCATCCCTGTCAAAATTTCTCCTAGTCTGCTTATTATACCTATAATACTTGTTACGAGTCCTTATAATTTCATCAGCTGCAGAAAATTATAATTAAATAAAGTATAATTTCCAGCAAATTCAACAACAGTATAGAGGTCGTGCTGGTGCTGGCGCTCGGTGTTGGGGCAGTATGTCGGAAGGTGGAGGGATATCCGCCGCTGGCGGCGACTCTTGCAAGACCAACCTCATAGTCAACTATTTACCACAGACAATGACTGAAAAGGACTTGTACGCAATGTTCATGGCCATTGGACCAATCGAGAGCTGTCGTGTTATGAAGGACTTTAAGGTGAGTCAAATTTAAGAGACTTTATATGTGTGTGTACCATATTTGTAGCTGATATACTATGAACGGTTTGAGGGTATAATGCATGCTAATTACGCGAATTGTCCAATTCCTCCAAAATTGAATGTGTGGGTGCTTGAAAAAACTTATTTGTCTATATTTTTATTAGGCTGCTGCTCTCTCGTCCCGTATCGATCTCCGGCCGCCATGAGCGCTGGCCTGGGGGTAACGGGTAGGGCTGCTCTTACCCGAGCATCCCTCCTAGGGTATACCCAGGTCCCTTGCAATAGACCCACTGGTGACGGAACACCGTGTGGTTTTAGTCGGTTCGAGTCCGACATATCACTTCACCGTCAGCTCCGGTGAGTTGATGACCCGTGGGGTTTTCCACACGAAAAAAAAAGGCTGCTACATTTGATATGCCTTACTGTGTTTTTTTGAACATCTCTTCTGCGTTGGTATTTAATGATTAATGTTGTTGTTGAGTCACTAAATTTATTGGTGTGCGATCTTAGCATAGTACCTATTTCGTAATTTAACAATCTAAAAACGATTGCAGACTGGATACAGCTACGGGTTCGGCTTCGTAAACTTCACGCGAGAGGAGGACGCTGCCAGGGCCATTGACACTTTTAATGGATACCAGCTCAGAAATAAACGATTAAAGGTATGCAATATTGAATACCTATTTTTATATATGTACTTGGTATTTAATTGGTTAAATCATTATTTCCTAACAGAATGGTACAATGGGGTGCTCAAGAAATCTCGGTCTTACCCTTACCGTATAACGTCTATCGTTGAGAAGTGTCAATGAGGAATTCGTAGTTTGGTTTAGGCAAAAAGTCCTTAGCGTCGGTCAGCCTTATTTGAGTATTTATTGAGGCAAAACTCCGTACCGTGTTACTTATTTCTATCTCTGTAATATTTCTTCATATTTTCTAGGTATCATACGCCCGTCCATCAGGCGATGATATAAAGGATACAAATTTGTACGTCACGAACCTCCCACGCGCCATCACGGAAGAACAGTTGGAGACTATATTCGGCAAGTATGGAAGAATAGTGCAAAAGCATATACTGAGAGACAAGAGTAATGGAACGCCCAGGGGTGTCGCATTTGTCAGGTCAGTGTTCTTAAAATGAATTAAATCTTTTTTCTTTATGTTGGTATGTTATGTAATTTAATTTTCTACCACAGCGTAAAGATCATAATTTTCTAAGTAAATCAAGAATACGTTTTTGTGTTGCTCGAATTTTAGAAACAAAAGAATTTCGTTACTTCTGTCTTTGTGCAGAAACCGATAGTGGAAATAAAAGGGTTTAGCATTCTTTACTTTAAATTACTTTTAAGTTCTAAAAAAAACAAAATTATATAAAAGCCTTTGTGTCTAAAGTAGTTAAAGACAATGTTTCTTTTGTGTTTATGACAATGTGAATATTGGATTGTTTTAGCTTGTATTCTGTGAAACCCTTCACTGAATAAGGATTTACTGGGTGAAATGGAGTAATATAGTTTTCTTTGTCACAGTGTATAAAGGCTTACTGACAATATATATTTATCCGGTATTAGCAATACATATCTTGGATGTCGCCGTGTCAATGACTTTCTGTTGATGTTTTAGGATGAAGTAGTGGTTATGAATTATATATTATGTTTTTTTTTTACTAAAACAACATTTTCTTCCTTAATTCTAAAATTTATAGGTCATAATAACAGTTAAATGTTTAATTACATCTACGAATATTCTAGCTGCTCAAGTGAATCAAGTGCTCTAAAACGTTAGACTTGAGCACTTGATTCATTGAAACTAAAGGAAATAGATATTTCTTATACGGATTAATTCAGTAGTGTAAAGAATAGCTGTAACTGTATTATAACCTCAATTTCCGTGATAGGCAACAACGGGCCGGTTCGACCGGAGTTATACCACGGCCTTACAGACAACCGGTAGACAAACTCCTTGCACTGTATCGATAAGTGAGTGAGGGGGCCGGAGGTCTAACTCCTCTTCCCTTTTCCCCTCCCCTGATCACCCTTAAAGGCAGGCAGTGCACGTACGACTCTTGAGTTGTCGGTGTCCATGGGCGGCGATGGACAGTCCAGGTGACTGTTGTGACAGACTGACACGTTTGTCCCCTTATATCATTAAAAAACTAAACGTCTTATATTAAAGTATAATCTTATATATATATATGTATGTCGCTTTAATTTTACAGATACGACAAACGCGAGGAGGCACAAGAAGCGATTGCTGCGTTAAACAACGTGATACCAGAAGGCGGTACAGAGCCACTATGCGTGAAGGTATTTATGCCAGCTTTAACACTTCTTATATACTAACGATACGTAATACATATTATTCGATTAGCGAGTATGTACATATGTATTCGATGTGTAAAAAATAATCATTTATGCTTGATTATAAATATGCTATCTACAAGTTTACGACCTATTTTACTTGTATTTTGTTAATGTATTGATATAGAATTTTCATTCATTTACAAGTATCTATTATTCTTATACTATCACTAGCAGAGATTTATAATCTACAGATCAACTATTATAGGTAACTCATAAAGTATTTCTTATGTGGGAGAGCCATGCTTGGGCCGGTTTGATCGGTGTAATACCACGGCTTTATGCTTTCTCTTGCCGTTCCTCTCCTGTCTGCTATTTTGTCCCTTTACCATACAAATAGAGATACTAAATATTACTTTGTTTTGGTGGCAACCGAACGGATCGTGCTAAGGTTGAATGTCGAACTTGAACCGACTAAAACCCGAAGGTAATTCCGATACCAATGGCCTCCTGAAAAAAAAAAACTGGTGGTCCGGCTGATGCGTAGGGGGTCTAATTTATTAAGGCGCTACAGGAACACCTCTATTTCAAATAAACCTGCACATTGCCCTCTGGCAAGCGCTCAAACAGATGGGTGATATGAAATATTATGTTATAATTAATGAGTATTATTTCTACGTGTATTCGCTATGTACTGTTAAACAGGTTTGTTAGTGATGATCTGTTTTAAACTAGAAGTATAAAAACTCACCCAACAAGTAGTAAGTAATAATCTGTATATATTGCGTAATACTATGCTTCAAATGTCAAGCCTACATCTTTTTACCTAATATAATCGATTTCTTACATATTTGTAATCTAACCTAATTTGTAATCTATATAATAATATACTGTATTTCCGTAAATCTAACACAGTTTTAATGCTATGCATGTCGGGGTATGCATGTCGAATTGGCGGGGGCTGGGTCTAAATTGTTGTGATATGTTGTTCGACAGCCGACCGGGAGCGACGCGGTGTACAGGCGCGGCTCGTCCGTGTCTCGCGCCAACAGTCGCCTGCGCCTCCACAGCGACACAATGGTGCGACGGCTCTTCCCGCTGGGGGCACAGTGTCGCGTTTCTGTGCACGCGATCATTCGCGCTTACCTTTAGAAAGACAACCCTGTGTCTCTAGTTGGAAAGCTCGAAATGGCTCGGCTCACTATGATTTTGTTTCATTTTCGTATTATATGTACATTTTTTTCGTTTCTGTACGTGTGCCGAATTAATTTTTTGTAGAGTTTATTAAGAAGCTTTTATTGGTTTAATTAGAAATTAAATTGAAACTCATTTTAAGGGGCATTATGCATCGTTATCTTTATACATTTTTCAATAAGCGCAAAACTAAAACATGTGTACTGACGCTGCACATTTACCCATATAGATGAATGAAAAATAAAAAAAAGCAGTCACGCCTGTGTCCCCGAACTGGTAGGCAGATGTGTAATTCGCGCCCACATTTTGCCCTTTATAATCTAGTCCCATTTACGTAATAGTCCCAACACTTGGGAATAATTGCAGTTAAAGGTAAAGATTTCATTAGGATATTACGAAAAAAATAATAATATCCTAATAAAAAAGAAAATGGAATTCTCCTTGGTTTCCCTTTCTTCTTAATAAAAGAAAACTCGGAATGCAGTCATTGTATGTTTTTAATAATTTAGTTTTATAATGAACAATAATTTCTACTGTACTTCACCAGCACGATCTACCAGCACGCATACAATGCTACTTAGTAACGATTAGTTTTAGGGTAAATCGATCGACTCGTTTCAGCCCGTAAAAAATAACGAAATACGAATATCATGGCATATATATTCATTTGCATGTATGATGCTAGTGCTTTCGACAGCTTCACTCGCGTTGCTGGGTTCTTGTACCCAGCAAAGCTTACTAAATAGTCACATTACAAACTCTAAATAAAAAGTGTTGTCATGTGTATAGAAATACGTCATTAGAACTGAATAATTGTCATGCTGAATGATCAGTTAAAACAGGTTGGATGTTTAGTACTGGAGATAGCTGCCTTATAGAATATAAATATGTAGAAAATAAAATGTGCAGAAAGTGTGTTACGATTATAATGCTTTCTTCTATTAATTTCGACGGAGCCCTTCATCCGTACGTCACTTGGCGGGGCTCCTTTTTCTGTGAAAGTCAGAAGTAACCTAACGCCAACCGTTAACTCCTTCAACCGACAAATGGTCTCTCCAAGGTAATAAAACGATTACCTCGCCTGGTTGGAAGATTCCCCCATTATGTTTGAAAGACAGGCCGTCCGTACCGGCACACTGGCAAATGTTTCTAAAGTGCACTCTTAGTAGTGTAGAAACACATTTATGAGTTATCGGGAATGATACGTCTTTATTAACGACCTATTATTTTTACCACAATTACTCCAGCTGTAGCCGCACACGAAATGCACAGTAGTATGTATATATATAAATATATATAGAGCCATTCTTTTATCACTCGTTATTATGCATATTATTTGTTTTGAACGAGACTACGATAGATATACCGAATGCGAATAATAATGTGAAAACAATATCATGCCACGTCTTTCTGCCCGTTAGTAGTGGATTAAAAAAAAACTAGCCATTCTCCGCTTTCTCATTGCTCTGTTCCTAAGAGTCATAGAGTATTGATAAAGAATAATATAGACTACGTTATTCCGCAATAAATACAATCATGATGTTTGTAATCCGAGTTGAGGTTCCAGAGATTAGCCCGTTTAAACAAACACACAAAGCAACGAACAAACAAAACACTGCAGCTTTATTATATTAGTATTATTAGTATAGATAATGTTTTAATATGTGCATATTTGGTTTTTAGGTGGCTGAGGAGCACGGCAAGCAGAAAGCGGCGTATTACGCGGGATGGGCCGCGGGGTTTCATCATAACCGAGGTGAGGAGCCCAGAAGTAAGTAGTGAATTACTATATGTTGGTATAAGCATGGGGTTATTGTTCGTCATGGTCCGTTATCACCAAGTTGACGAAATTGCATGCAATATAATTTTGTCTGTGTGCTTTGCGATTATTGTAAATTTAGGATAGAAGTAATTTGTCTTTTAAGTGTAGAGGATAGAAGCCAAAAGGCTTGAATCGTATTCCTCTTTGACTATAAAGATAAAAAAACACGGGTTAATGCAATTGTACGTGAATGTTTTACCCATATTTAATTCGTTCAAAATTCCGAGGAAACAAAATATTAGTCGGTAGTAGACAGAGTAAAGCAAATTGAAGTTAGTTTCCAGAGTTTTCCAGAATTTGGGTCTTATAACGATCAGTACCATTTTAATGTAAATTAATGTATTAGACACCCTTTTGACTTTACTCGTATGTACACAAAGATTGTGATTTGTTACAGTTTGAAAATGGAAATTAGTTTATCATTTATTTAATATAGAAATTGTATTCAGCACTAATATAGTTTCTTTTCTGAGATAGTGTTAATATTTATTTATTAATTTAGATACAGTATATTAACTTATCAAAAATGTATGTATCATATTCATGCTGCTATCGGAACAGCTCCAATCGCGCCACAGCGGCACCACAGCCTTGACCAACTAGATATGCTTCACAGCCGACAGGATTATACGACTAACTATGGAATGTACAGTGGTTTCTCCAATCGATACCTCCGTCGCGACTATTATAATCAGCCCTCTTATATGAGTCACCATCGTCCGTTTTGAAAAGGGCTTTATTGTAAAAAGTTCCGTCTATCCGATACCAGGATATGAAGACGGACAGACTTTTAATTTTGGTAGTGTATTATAGTGACTGTGTTATGATGGTTGTGTTTGTGGGAATTTTTGAGTGTTATAAATTAAAACATTATTAGATAAATAAATAGATATATTAGGTTTGATTGATACTAAATTTTCATTACAAAATATGTTGTTCTATACTACAGTATCCGGCGTAATATTTATTTGAAATATGGCGCCTTCAATCCAAATGAAGTCTATGACGAACCCATACAATATTAGTAAGTGCATGAGAAATGTAAGGTTGCAACGATGAATTCCTACTCGAAATTATATCTTTTACATATATATACTTAAACTGATCTTTTTTATCACTCAAATGTCCCACAAATACATTGTGTAAAGTGTGGTTAATTTATTTGCATGTTGTTTTCCCTTCCATTGTTAAAATCCTATGCTTCTTATTTATTCTAAGATAAATATATCCTATGACGTTTGATGACGTTCGGTAATGTAACCAGTTAATGAGCGATGTTTGTTACCAGTTCGAAAAATCGAACATAAGTTGTTCGTTTTAGTGTTGGCACGACTGACGCGCAAAGGTTTAAAGTATATTGTAAAATAATAGTGAAGTATAACTCTTCTTGAATGATAAAAAGAATAGAATTTTTGTATTTTGACCTGTTGTGTTAACACCCATTGTATTAAAAAACATGTGTTTAGTTAAATGTGTGCTGAATGTGTATTCAGTTGAACTTCGTTATCCAAACACAAATATATTTTTAACAATTTATGAGGTTTCTTTAATTTAATATATTTGTAAATTTTAAATTCCATGCACTTAATATATACATTTTTAAAGTACCTCCCTGAAATTAAAATATGTAACTGTGGGACATTGTCTCAGCACAAATTAAATGAGGTATTATGCTCTATAACATTGAAACATTTAACAAATTACTGAAAGATATATAATTGAATAGAATTTTAATACGGTATTGATTAATATCGGTTTGATGGATATAACTATGTAGAATATCTCATTGGTTGAAGTGAATTAGTTATAACCTAAATTAAAATAATAATAAGTATTTATATGTTATAGAGCATAAAGGACCTTTCGGAACTAGTACATTAGACGACTCTTAGTGAACTTGCTACATTACCTAATAGGTATTATATTATAACACAATTTAGATTTTGAAAAGTTACCTGACCTACTATTTACTGCACTACTTGTACAATTGCCCTTTATAGATATTATGTTTTAATTGGCATATATGGGAAGACGTATTGCATGTTATTTTTTATAGTTATTTTTATAATTTTTTAGTCGTTATTATATAGATATTACTTTTCATCTATTTTCTTTCTCTTTAGCCTTAGGTATTGAATATTATTGTTATAAAGTTTACGTACTAGATGTCTGATATAAAACGAAATCATTTAAATAACGTAAGTTGTGCATATGTCAATTTATTACTTTTATGTATGTATGTATTGTAGTATTGGTTACATATGACTTTGCTCTTAACTGTCATGTCCCTTTAGTGATACTTAAATAATTAAAAACAGCAAATAGTAGGCAATATAAGAATTTCCTAGTAAACAGCGCTATTGACAGCGAGTTCTCTGGCCTGTATGTCTTACAGTGCTTAGTGATCCTGCCTACTAAGTCAAGAGGTCGTGGGTTCGATTCCTAGTTGTGATGTGCACGACGATTATTTTTTCAGTTTGGGTATAATGTATTCATAACATGTATGTATCTCTCGATAATACGACAGTATTACGACAGTATAAGCTCTATTTAGATGATTAACAGATGGTTTGTGAGATATATTATTATTGTTATCGTATCTTGTTGTTAAGGTTTATAAGTTTTACAACTATTAATTGCAGTGTGTACATTCGGATTAGTTTGACATCTGTTTTACTGCCCTCATAATATAATAAAGTATCTAAATAAATAGTCTAGAAATTAAATTTTAAAGACAACGTGCATTAGCAATTATTCTTGTGTACTTCACACATACAAAAATGGACTTAAAGACCCAGACTCGTGAAACTATTTGTGGAACACACATATTTTTGTCCCGTGTGCGAATGAACTCATAAGCTCCGGCTCAGTAGTCAGGGTCACTAACAACTAATCCAACAGACCAATCAATTGTACTTAAAACATTTAAGGATTATAACATTAAAGACATATACCATCGCTCCAATACAGTTTAGCAAAGTAATTTAGAAAACCTATCGAGCATAGAAGAATGAATGCCAGATTTAAAATGTAATAATACATTTTTCATACTAGCAACGTTGTGTGTGACCAGTGTTACCATTTATCGGCTTATGAATACATATAATGTGCTCAATATAAATAATATTATTGTCTGTTAAACAGCGTTGTAGCTAGTTGTTTGTATAAGTACAAGCTTATTGATTAGTTGTCAATAAAATATATGTGATTATAAAATAGATCGGATATCCGTTTAGAATATAGAATCTATAAGTTTTGTTAAAAAATAATATGGATTTTTAAATGAAATGTTTATCAGTAATGACGTTTTCCAATGAATAAGTACTATTTACTTTAATAATTTGATTATTTATTTCGGGTATTTTTTTCGCATATACATATTTTAAACTTTTCTTTCTGTATGATGTTTACATGTTGCACTAGATATGGACAAAATAATTATATTATTTAATAACGTTGATGTTAGTTTCATGAAATCTGTCGTCGTAAGGAACGTTGGTATATTACAATACACTTTTAGACCTATTTTCTTATTTTTTAAGATGAGATCAAAAAGTAACATCTCTTTCTTATGCAGAATATTTTACACTTCTCGTTTTGCTTTCTTTTCCAAAGCTGTAATAAGAACAGGTCTTGATTATACTTTATTCGTCATTTATAGAATGAAAAAGTAAGTTAAGCAATTCAATGCCTTTGCCATGCAGGAATAGATGCGAATGCGGTTAAAAGTGGTATTTTCTTATTTATTAAGAAAGCTGTAGAATTACTCCTTATGTATAAATCAGTTTTTTTTTTCATTTGCCTTAACATCACTGTTCTTAGATATTTAATTCCAATTTAATTTTATTTTTCAATAATTTCCCAACAATAATTCGAACACTCCTGTTTTAAAAAATAATTTAAAGTTATAGAGAACACACACAGTGTCACCACAGCTATTGCTTTGTCAAATCTAAAATTAATATTAAAATTATAAAATAATTAAGTACCTGTCTTTGTTTATCAATGACCGCCTGTTTCCAAATATTTGTATAGTTGACAATGGTTCTAATTAAAAATTGTAGCACGTGGCACTTTAAATACAATCTAGAAATTGAACAGAGCTTCAGCATTCACAGAGAAGGATATGGGTAAGTGTAAGTGAACATGAATGATTATTTTTACAAAGGTGGTCTATTATAAATGGCATTGGCATTAAATTATTTGATTCGGTCAATTCAGCAGCAGCATTCACTCACTCCTTATTCTGAGATTTACTATTGAATAAGTATTACATATATAAACATACATATAACGTGCGTTCATTACGACGGAGATATTACATTGACAATATGCATTGGTGATTCATATGTTCAGTAGATGTTTCGGAGTCTATGAGTGTTGTTCCCGGTCTCTTAACGACTGCGTTCCTATTCTATAATGTGATGGGTACCCGGATTTAGAATTATATAAGTAAAGTGTGCACTTAGTTTGCTGTTATTAATTAGAAAGAACCTACAATTACTGCTCGTATACATGTAGTTCACACACAATTTATCTTTACTTGGTATACATATGAATAGACCATATCTTGAACTTGGTATACATATGAATATACCAGTATGTATAACTATGAATAATACTAACTGTTATTATTTTAGCATTGCTATATTATGCTATTATTATAGACTCATTGTTTGTTTTAGGAGTTATCGAAAATAATCAGTTTATTTAAAGGCTTCAACATACATATATTCAAGGGACTACGTTTGTATTTTAAAGTGTAGTTAGTAAAGTAAATCTGTGAGAAAATTAGATAGGCGTTCCTAGATACCCATCACATGGTTGCTCGTCTTCTTTTAAGATAGTGACTATGGCGTACTGTATAATACTGTAACCGTAGGCGATTATGTAGAGTTACTCGAGTTCAGTGTGGGTTTCAACAGTGTTTAGTTGTTGTTATTGGTTGTACTTAGGTTAAATGAATTAAAACATATAAATGATTTTAGTTAGTTCAGTTGGGAATTTAAATACTCATTTATTATTTGTGTCATTCTTATTATTATACTATTTATTTTCGGTATATTAAAGATAGGTTGTCTCACCGAAAATCCGGCCGACCAAGAATAGGTTTTCATAATAAATTTATAGATTAATGATTTACTTCTTATCTTTTAGTTATTCTTACGTAGTCTGTTTTCTATGCTAATAAAGTTTCTGTATACATTGCCTAACTGAACATAGAGCGTAGACTTAGAATGCTAGAATTAGTTTTCCGAATGTGAATTGTGCCTAATAAAGCGTAATTTCTAAGTGATGTCCTATCGGGGTTTACGAAATATACTGTTTGAGAATTCTTAAACTAGTTAAAAGTAAATAAAAAAAAAACTTGTGAGTTTAGGTGCTATTCTTCAATTAAAATAAAAATGTTATATTGAATGGATAGCACCCGATATACATAGTAAGAGTAAGTGTGACAAGATGAAGAATGTGATTGTAGATAATGTTGTGGGCTAAAGAATATATAAAACAATAGTAAAAGACTTTTCTAACAATTTCGGTCAGTCTTGTGTTAATATAACAATCACTTTCATCAATCTTGGAGAGCTACTGATCAATACTCTAATAATATAAAATTGTTATATAAAATCGCAAAAGCTTGTTATTGTCGTTATATTTTGTGAATGTAGTTTAAATATTCTCAATTTAAAAAGATGTATTATGTAAAATGATTTCTTAGGAATTTAAATTTAGTTTATTAAGTCTAAGTGTAGGAAAAAAAATAGCATATTTCAAAATCGTGGTGAAGTGTTCAAAGAAATTAAATTTATATTCAAGTATGTTACATTTAGATACATTTAACCAAAAGTAGTAATGTAAAGTCTTGATTCAAAGTTTTTATTTTTATTTATTTCTACCATTGCTAATAACGTTTATATCGTTTAATTGTGAAGGCATAATTTTTTCGGCATATCTTTTGTCGCCTTTCAATTTGTGCCTAAAATCTATGCATATTGTTTTTTGTTTTATAAAAAATGTGTGATTAACAGTTAACAGTTACACATAAAACAGTTTACACATACCTATTCAGCTTACATACGAGGGGCTTATGTCGTTACGTATTACGTGAACGACATAAGTATAGGTATTGACTTGTTTTAGCACGAAAGTGTATACAATTGTGTTTATCATTAAGTGTATACAACACAGGCGATGTCCAATAATATTAAATTGTGTTGCGTTATTTCATATTATCATATAGAAAAAAGTTCAAGGTAAATATTTATAACATTTACCTATTTAGCTGCTGTTAGAGAGGTACAGAAACCAATTTTGTCTGCATATATAACAACTGTCCTGAGATAAGTTTTGACTAAACGAATATTTTTTATTTCATTGCAGTACCGTCTAAAAATATGCGTTCTGCAGTCAACGCAAACAAAATTATTTGAAGTCTTAGTTATAATAAATTTAATTTATTTAGTTCATATAACAGTGAAAGTAATATCAACCACATACGAATATGCCGAAAAACTTTTGTTCGTTTATATTTATTGATATTTCTCATGTTCTATGTTTCATATATATTTCATATTATTGGTAATATGATAGTAATTGTGAAAATCACATTACCAAAAATTAACTTATGATAATTCTGCTTTTAATGGTACAATATTGATTTCTAATGTTATTATTAGGATACCATAATTTTATTGTAATAGGTATTAATGTTTGTATCAGTTATGATTAGATATTATGAAAAAGCTTAAATTAATTAATTATAAATAATAGGATTCTTTAGTGTACAATATTACTACTATTATAAATACCAAAGTTTTAATGGATGGTTTTTTAATCAATCAGCCAGAACGGCTGAACACATCTGAACACATCCGAACACATCCGAATTAAATTTGGAACAGAGATAGATTAGTCTGGCTTCTTTTTATTACTGAAAATGTACGGCTTATAGTTTCCTCGCTACCGATGTCGCGGGCAACAGTTAGTGTTCCATAAAACCTGCTAGTATAGTTTACTCACAATAATTTGGGGAGAGTACTGTCATGTTATTCATGATGGACAGAAAACAATATGCATGTTTATAGATATGATCTTTCATTATTTTAAATCTTTTTATGAACGGTTTGGTACCTTATGGTACACTAAATAAAAAAAAGTATTCAGTGTCTATATTGGTGCCTGATCATAACAGATTACAATTTTATTCCAAGAAATAATTTATTTGCTTGAAAACTTTTGCCTTAAAACCGTTATAATTTCCCTAATTCAATTCTATTATAGACAAGTCCTATTGTGACTGGATCGCATGATATCGACCATCGCCAACTGTCCAAAACCATCGAAACAATTAAACGAGCTTTTAAGCGTGATTATCATCAATTGTTATTTTTTTTAATGTTTCTTAAAGAGAAATCAGTCGCCAATTTTGACACTTTCTAGTCTATAAAATGCTTAAATGTAATTTCGTTACAAAAATATTGTTTGGTTAAAATATTATGTTATGAAGTTGAATCTTTAACCTAGTTTAATAAATTATTTTAACATTTAATATATATCTAAAGAATTTATGATTATTTTTATTCTATCACTAAAAAGTACATAATTATACATAGTAATTTGTGTTTTGTGACTTAAGTAATAATTAACATAATAGAGATATATTTTACAAGGCGAGAGAGTACCACCAAGCGATAGTTGCAACAGTTTCAAATATACACAAGTAATAATACAACATAACACTACGGTATAGTATTTTGTAATTGTATTGAAGTGTACGTAAACGTAAGGTTAGGTCGAATGAAAATTGCAAAAGTATTCTTCCAAAATCTGGCCAAACGGTAGTGATGTATAAAATAAAAATATTCATGAATTAAGATGCTTTTCAATATTGATAATTATTATTTACACCTGATTTATCATTTTATTTCATTTTTCATTTAATTTACAGACGATTACGCGTGGGCCTGTGGTAATTGTATGATCACGGATCCTTGGGAGAGGTACTCTTCTCCCCCCTTACCCGGTAGCAATCCCACCACACCTCGGAACGGATGTAGACCTGGTGTATGCGTTAACAACCGAGTCTACCCAAATTATCCTACAAAGGGAAACCCCCGATCGAACAGGGGTAGAAATCTCCCATGGGCACCAAACTTTGGCAACGAGGAACGTTATAAGGGGCAGCGCTGCAGAAACGGACCGACACCATATTGGTAATAGCTTACACACTTAGCGTTTAAAAGTATGATACGATGTGAGGGAGTCAATTAGTTGTAGATAAATAGGTATAGGTACACAACATTAGCTCAAATTTGTGTCCTCTTGAACTGATCAGTTAGGTTTAATAAACTGATCAATTTCAGCTAGTTGCACTGAATTACTAAAACCATTTTGTTATTTAAAACGTGATGGTAGCTAGAAAAAAACGATCGCAAGTACAAAGAACAAGTGTTTTGTATAAATTCTGAATTCGATCGCAGTGCTCTGCCTATAAGTATGTACTGTTTATTATTATTAATAATAATAATTAACTGCCTTGTTCTAGTAACCCAACTTTGTGCCCTACCCTTATAATGTTTCTTCGAAATATCGACAGCGTTACAAGTTACATTTCTCTCATACAAAATAGGTCGAAACCAAACATAACTTCCCTAAATAAATACAGATCTTAAGTATGGTCAATGTTATATAAAATTACTAACTTGCTCATCTCAGCACAACCATTGGCAAAAGTTACTTGTAAGGCAAATGGAGGTGGTGGATTAAAGACGTTTTACATATTGTCTTCAGTTTGAGTTCAGTCTCTAGTAGATTTATCGTACACAATGGCCAGCTAGGTTAAGTTATTATTAGTGCGTTTGTTCGACTAACAGTCTTAGCACTAGAAAGATTTGCAGGCTTTTATATAATTAATAGAATTTCAGCATACATGCATATGAGAGGAGTCCTATGAATCGTGAAAACTATAGACAGTTACAATTAGACAGCAGTTCATATTGAATTTCAAATATATTATATTTGTACGATTCCATGGATCGTGTACAGTACAGACACGTACGATTTGTATATAATTATGTAAAGAGTATGGATGTGTGGTTTTATTTTGTGAAAACGGAGTAAGTTTTGCAGTCTTTTTAAGATTATTTTTAGGAAGTATCGAGTGCGTAATATAGGTGTTTCTGTAATTTGTGTTATGGCATTTGTATTAGTACAGTTGGTAATAGTATTCACAATAATTGTTTCATTTTATTTTGTATATGGCAACATTTATGGAAACGATATGTGTAAAAGTTTGTATTCACATTGTAAAGTAAGTAGTAGAAGGTAATGAAATAGGATATGCTATTAATAAGATTGTCAAAATGTTGCCTAAATATAAAAATGAAGCACTGTTTCTCATTTTTTCACTAGCTCCTCTTTGGGGTTTGTTTGAAAAGATTTGTTTAGTTTTCTCATATTTTTTGATGAGTGTCAACGTTTAGTTTTAGTTCAATGATTTTTTGGTTTATTTTATTAGAATGCTAACATTCATAATTTAGTTTCAATTAGTCTCTATTGCTATTTCAGTTATTCAATGCGATTTTGCCTTATATTGTATGTAATAGAGAAAAGCAATATGTGTGCAGCACATCAAAATGTACGGTCTTGATAAACATAATTCTCGTTTTATAAGCATAATCCACTACTTACTGTGTCGTGTCGCCCTTTATAGTAGAACTTTTTATGTAACAATATTATTTTGCATATGGCACTAACTTCATTTCGCAGAAAATCAAATCATTCGCTCATTTATCTGAAACATTCAAAACTCATAATTTTGTAAGTCAGAATCATCTTTAGGCATAAATTTTATACTCATAAATATTAAAAAGTAGAACCATCATATCAGAAAGTTCACAGCCAGAATCGTCTTATGGCATTTATATATGTTATGATAACAAATAACCTAATTTCAAAACGTTCATTTCATATAATGTTTTGTATAATATTCCTTTTCTCATTTATATTAAAATAATTATTTAATTATTTTTCATAATTACTCATTTTCAGCCCAAATTCTATAATGACTAAGTAAATATCAGGAAACATCTTATTGTATTTCAAGTGAAATGTACCAAATACTCGTCGTCAATAAACAAAATTATGCTGAATTCTTATGCCAAATAAAATTTTTACATTTTTAAATTCGGGCATATAAACATTCGGCCAAACAATAATTATATGAAATAATTTTTATGCCTTAAAATATTTGTTTAAAAAAAGATTATGCCAAGTGTGTTATGCCAAATAAATTTCGTGTGAGACATATATCGTTTTGCGTCGACAACTTATTTCTTCTAGTATCCCCAGCTTTCACATTTCAAATTACCACATGGGATGGTACGGGATGTAAATTGAACGAGGAATATTCCTTCTCCTACAGCATTACACTGTATAGCTATGCCATATGTTTCTTGAAGATAATAATAACATTCTGCAATCTTCTTTCGAACATACTCTCTGCGAGTTTGAGAAAATTATATCTTTCTGAGATTCTATTATTCTATTCTGTAACTATACTACGAGCTTTGCTGTTTGGCATTTTCCTGAGTCAGACTTTTGTTCTGCAGTCGATGGCATTCTAAAGTATGTGCTGCACATGCAAACTTTTCATATGAATTTTAACGTTTGAAATTAGTGTTTTAGTATGAAGTTAATAGTTTTAATATAATGTAAGCATAAAATAGTGATGAATTGATATGCATAATGTTCAATTTAATAGTTTAAAAACCTATCTTCCTTACGGCATTGTCGCATTGTATAAGTGGAAGTCTTCTGTATTTATAATTTTCTCTGTTGTGACAAGTTTTTTGTACATTTGTGTATTTTTTTTTGTAACTAGTTGTTTTATTATAACGTTGCATTAAGTTTGTTTATTTGTACACGTTTCTTCTACTTATGTAACATTATAAATGTTATGATGACAGCTGTGTTTTATTTTTGACAAAAAACATCACTTCTAAGAACCATTAATTTATCTACTTAGTCTTAACCTTTGCCTATGAAAGCGAATATCAGATAGAGGTGGGGGGAATGTAGGATGTAGTGTGGTCAGGTCAAATAAACATAATGCTACGTATTATAATAAAAATGTAATTCTTAAAGCGTCTCTTCATTCATGATTTTCAGTCTATAATTACCTATTTGTTTTATTACATGATAACAATATTGCTATAATGATTTGCATTTTTATCATAAATAAAATTAGAAATTATATCTAATACTTATTATAGAAAAACAACATATTAAATTAAGTATTTTGTACGTTGGCAAGAATCAAGTACATACAACCGCACCGCGTCACTGTTAAAATCTAAATATTTCGTGGAATAGATTTTGGCAAATGTTAATTTTAAATAAAATATATTCTCCTTAGAAAATTGTTGTTGTTGTTGTGTTGTTGTTGTTCAAATTCATTAAATGAATTGGAATCCTTTCATAGTTCCTAGCTGTAAAGGACACAATAGGTATTTATTTACAATTCAAGTCATAGACACTTGGAATAGAAATGGCAGTTTTATAATAAAATGACTTGAGCAAGGCTATACTTTTTTAAAATGTTATTTGACAAAGTACCGATATAGAGCTATTGCGGTAAGCTATAGTGGTTTACCGCATACCATTATCGATGATAGGAAAAAGCTTCTGGACAGACTCAAATAAAAGTAATGTCTTGTCATTTTAGTTGTAGATATATGTAACTATTTTTATTTCAGTTATTCTATATTTAAATTAAACATAATAAGTACATTTCTATAACATAACATGGCCATCAAACCACAATGGCCAGTCCTTGTATTTAGCATTACCTACTCCTACATAGTATAAAAAAACAAAGATGAGTGATTGTAGTTCGTTAGCTGCATGGATTTTCAATTTCGTTTATATAACAAGAGCAGAAACCTAAAAAATTACAATATTAATCTCTAAAATATATTCTCCAATTTCTATTAGTAACTAATTTATCTTAATCACAATCTTGAAATCAGAAATCGTAAACATTTTGCTTGATCCAAGGCAAGAATTTTGCTAAATCTGTGAATATCACGTAGTGTGTAGGATCGCATCGGTACTCATTTTGCCTCGCCACTGATAAAGATACTAGGCCTCTGAGGAACCAGGTGCCTGAAATTTTGAACACCATTCCACCTCCACTGTCGCCGTTGCAAACTGATGTACCTATAAAATATGAATACAATAAGTATCTAAGTATCTTAACACGTACGTACAACCTACGTCTCTTCAGGTGAACAATCATTTTCTTAAAGCTGGCATCTGTTTCTCGAGTGTCTCTTGTAAGTTTGAAGTTTTATCTATTGTTTGGTAGGTACTTTGAATATATGATAATGGTGATTGAAGAAAATACGGATTTCTAATTAAAAAACATATCGAAATATACTGATCTTTATCATACAAAAGTCTTTTCTAAAAATATTTGTTATCCCCGTCTTGCTTTGCTTATGAATAACATTATAAGTGGTCATAATCATCGTAGATTGTGAACGGTCAGATGTCCATTGTACATGTATTAGCGTGGTTCTCAAGATACTCCATTTTAAACTTATTAATTGACATAACTAATATACATAAAACAGCTAATAGACATAATTTTGGCTTCCGGTTGAAACAACTCAATCGTTACGTCACTTTTTGACATAACGATTTACTCGAGCGCAGAAGTGCGGACACTTACAGTTCGTCCGTCGGATTGAGTGGTTATGTCCTAAGAAGCTACAGTGATTTGTAATGTGTTGCAATCAATATCGCTGTAAATGATCACTATAATTTACAGCGATATTGATTGCGAAGTTGAATAAACGCTCGAATTCTGAATATGGAGTTTGCCTTCTTTGGATTAACCCTTAACGATGCATTCCAAAAGGAGGCGTAAAGGCTTTAACGTTTACAATAGGTATCACTGGGAGATTTTCTTAATAAATTTGACCTTTTTGATGTCATTTCCTTATTTTTTTATTGTGTAATTAGCATTGTTAGCTTAAACTCTATAATGTTGCGAAAGGATTAGACTACAGTACCCTAGTATGACTTTAGAGGGTTAGCTAGCAGACTTTAGAAATGTTAAGAAAAAAAGAAAAGATTTTTCACGATGTTTTTGTTTTTATTGTTGATGTTCAAGTCATGATTTAAGAAAAATAAATAATGTTTGTGTTTAAATTATACTTGCATTTCTGTTCTTGTTTAATATCGTTCAAAAAAGGATCTCGTAGTCTTAGCATACCTAAAACTACGTTATAAAAGCGAGTTAAATGCATGCAAATGTGGTAGTTGCTACCAAAACCTGGTAATATTTAGTTCAAAAACAATCTAAACATACTTTGCCAATTGCCGGTTCGTTCATTGAAGACTCCTGCAAGCAATTTTTTAATTCATTTTTACCCCATTGAAAATTGGACGTACACATTGATTTCTATAAATACACGGCATGTTCCATTATAAACCTAACGTACAACTGACAAACTGATACCTACTACTGTTGATGTTTTAAATAGACTACAAGAACCCTACGTACTGTAATGATGGGAAATTCGTACCTAATTAATCAGAGAACATTTTGTTTGTACTTTTAACCTTAAAAACTGGTAAATCTGAGATTTTACTGGCAAACCTTAATAATATTTATAGTGGTTTTAGATTTTACAGTAACATGAATATACTAGACTAAGATTCTAGAAATCTAGATGTTTATAAAGGTGCGAGGAGTGTTACGTAGCTAATTTTATTTCTAAAATCGAAAAGTGTTTTTTAATATTGGTTTAAATAAATTAAATTTACACGTAGGAAGTGATATAGTGATTTTTTAGTCATAGGTTGGTGACAAGTAATTAAGGACATTCCGAATACCTTTAACTTGACTTGGCATGTTAAGCGCGTGCACGGTAGACTAAACTCTAACATAGCTAGTCAATCTACATACATATATAGCTCTGTAGGTAACACTACAGTGAATTAATAAACGTTATCTTACCATCTCGATATCCAGCGCAGTAGGTATATGGAGACGTGAATCGTACAAAGAATTCATTGTAGGACCGTAAGCATGTTTCTTGGTCGACTACGGGCATTTCAACTAAGCTTAGCTCCTCTGTCGCCACACCTGTGTCATCGAAACCCCAGCCGACCACCTAAAAATAAAATGAAATGTAAAAACTGGATACTGTATTCTCTCCGTTATCCATGTAGAGATCGGGACCTCTCTTTTAAGTAACTTAAATAATTACAGATATATGTAAGTAGTTACTGAAGTCTCTTTTTAAATTTAGTAACCTACTCGACTGGTGTAAATCGATTAAACTGTTATCATATACAAAAGTCACAAATCTCACATTATGACATATACATATGTACATTAAATTTTCTTCATTCTTCTTCAAAGCGATGGCATCGAACAAGAATTAACCAAAGTCAGCAATTCAGATAGTATGTGTAATTTAGCCAATTAGTAGATAGATACCTAAGTTAATTCGTTGCCGATCAAACGGCTCATCAAACTGGCTAATGTCTCCTGCAACCTGTGTTATCTAATCATTGCACTTTCAGACTTCGTGCAGTGTCAGCACTTTTTATCGAGTTAATTAGCAGGCTAACAATTCGATTACGTAGTGATCGAGAAGAAACTTCTATTTCAAAGTTTTACTCAAGGTAAACGTTATTTACCAGGGCATCAAGGCTTAAATAGCATTACTTTTTTAGTAGCTAAAAAATAAATTTTACGTTTTCAATTTAAAAGTAACACAAATGTTGATTGTTTATAAAAATAATCTGTAGTCAGTAATTAAATAAATTAATTAAACTACTGCAGTCCCCTGCTGGACATTGCCTCCCCCAATGTTCGCCATAGCACGTGGTCCTGCGCTATCCGAATCCAGTCTATCTCAGCTATCTCCTTAAGGTCGTCAGCCTACGGTCACGATCACGGTCTCCACTCTAGGACCCGTTTGCTCCAACGGCCGTCGGTCCTTCTGCAGGTATGGCAAGCCCATTGCTACTTTGCTACGAGCTAAGTCGGTGACTTTGGATCTTTGTCGGATACCTCATTACCAATTTTATCCTTTAAAGAAATTCCGAGCATAGCTTGCTTCATAGCCCGCTGCACGACTTTTTCGAGAGGATCCATTTATTTTCTAGAATGCGTCGTATAATCTTCAGTAACAGATATAACTGTTGCATGTATGTGTAGGTGTTTGAGTGTCTGAATTGTACTATGTTGTGTTATACAGTATGAGAATTGTAATGTAGTTATAATATAGAATAAAATTAATAAAGTAGAATATTTAAATTATTATAAAAATGACATAATTTGGATTTTGTAAATGTGGCCAACATATTTATTATTGTTCATTTGTTTTGTTTTCTTGTTTTCACATAAATAGTTGTAAGCATGTTCTGGTAAATAAAGATATATTTGCTATCTTTCTTCTTTTTCTTAGTGTCCACTCGGCACAGGTAAGACGCACTGATCATGTGGCATGCGGTGAGGTTGATAAGAAAGCTTGATAACCTGCCCAAGGTAGTCACTCAGTAGTCAATTGCAAGTAGGAACTTGCTAAACTTCAATTCTTGTGTCGTGTGTAACACCATTTATGTGGAAATGGGTACTTATTTGCAGGACTAGGTACTTGCAGCTTATAAAACAATGCGTAGTACACGAATTACTGTGTATACCTAAGATGGCCAGGATTCTGTAAAAAGGGACAGACAAAACTATTACTAGTACATACCGAACCCTTCTTTCCGATAACATTTTGAAGATCTACTTGGTTCTCAGGCCAGAGACAAGCAGGTCGCACCCAATCAGTGTATGTAACTGGTTCACGAAGTGTAAGGATTGCGAGATCTCGGCTGTAGGAGGACGCATTGTATTCTGGGTGCACAATAATGCGATCCACCTGAAAATAATGAGCGGTCCAAATTGTATTTCACATTAGAAAGTAGGTAGGTAGGAAAAGTTTTTAAACCTAGTTCTCTAAAGGAAATAAGTAAATAACATATAAAAAAATTTTTGTAATCTTCAAAAGAATGTAAAATCTACAGGCAACAGTGCTCGAAGAAAGGCTATGTGAGCTGTAAAGTAATTTTGTAATATAAAATGTATATATTTAATATTCTGTGTTTTTAAACAGCTTTATGTGTAGCTGTATGTATGAGCTATCCATTTCTAAAAACCTCTGACCTCTTGGTCTAGCGGTTAATGATCCTGAATGCTCTAAGCCCAAGGTTTGATTCCAATCCAGGCCAAATATGGAATCACACGGTCGTGTGTGAGACGTCTAAATTTATTATTATTATCCATAAAAAAACAAACTTTTCCCAAAATGTTACTATTTTCTACTCAGGTCGAATATGATTCGTTATCTTACTTTTTGTATTTTTGGCTTGAAGGCTCTCTCTCTACCCAAAACTCTCGGCTACAACCAGTTTGAATGACAGGTATAAGACCCCGATGTCCTCGAGCTATTGTTTACAATTCTAAATCTATTTGTATCAGCAATCAAAAAATTTTCCAGCGACTTTCTTACCTTTCTCTTTCATTAATATTCCCATGTTTAATTCCTAAAGTGCGGTTGGCGGCAATTGGCAAGCTGTGGGTGTCTGAAATACCTCTGCCTATGCCTTTAGAGATAAATACGTGAGTGTCTAAGTTGTATGTTGATGCATTTACAGTACACAATTATATACAGCAATAATATCATAACGAACACAAACGTTACGCAACTTATTATTTTCTAGCTCGAAGTAGTATTTCTCCCGCAAATACATAAACTGCTGCGTTGTTTGCAACCAATGGTCAGCATGTTATTGAGCTATATTGAATCCATGTTTTGTTCCATTCGTAAATGGCTCGAGATAAAAATAAATAATAGATGATAGAGTATGATATACTTTTTTATTACATCTTAATGACCTACTTAAAATTTACCACTATTTCAAAATAAAAGTGTTTGTTTTTCTCAAAGAGAGATTAACATTATCAAATTTAATATTTTTTTTTTAGGAATACGAAATGCAATGTTTACCTACGGTAATAAAAACATTCAAACAGTGATACTAAAACAGCTACAATAGTTTCAAAATGGTCTATCATCTGAATCCGAGGGATATCTGTAGAATGCGATAGTTCCACTAGATGACATTATGAAATTATGGAAGTATAATTTACAATTTATTATTCTCATCTGTAGATCATAATGACACACAGATTATCACAGACAGAACAGAAGATCTAAAGATTTTGAACACATCCCGATTACTAAAGCGCTGAAGTTTTTGGAAGTTCTGAATACCATTTTCTCATGGTCACTATTTAAAGGTCAAGTACAATTTTTAAGTATTTTTCGTTTTGTGGAAATATATATTTAAATTTGCTGAAATCAACACAATTTCAATAAATAAAACATGTATATTTATATAATATATGTATATATAAAGTGAAACAATCAGATAATTTTACCGCTTTTTTTTATACCGCTTTCAATTGTGTACACTGTGGAACACCTAGGCCGTTAAATTATAATCATAATAATAACTTCAGACTTCTTACACACGTCCTTACCCCAAACTAAGCAGAGCTTGTGCTATGGTAACCAGACTTGATAAAAAAACTCATACATTTAATTATTCAATTTGTACCTATTATAGGTAAATTACTTAAAGATAGAGTAGAAATGACCATGCTTAGCATATAATTATTTACATTTACAGGTGGGAATCGAACTAGACGCACAGGCCAGTCAAAAATATAACTAAATAATTGCTTTAGCCTTATTCTATTAATTGTTACATCCTTTACTATTTTCTATTTACATCATCAGTGATCGGAATACAGTTAATAGTATCTTCGTAGTTTCATTATATAGTTTATGAAAGGAATACCCCAGAATCGATAATTCTTGAAAATTAAGGAATAAGCTTGAATACACAAGCAAAGTTCGTACAATCAGTTAATTAAACTTGTCGGCTTGTGATCCTGTTATGACATTCAACGTCCGTCCTGACAAAGGGCGCTAATCCATTTTAATGCAGATTTGATTGAAGGACCTTCGATTGTTACCCGATACCTACCTAGGGCCAACTTGAAAATATTGATGGTGGCTATAGCAAAGTTTGTGATGAGCTTCAAGTCATTTATAAGCAATTCACAAACAACGTAATATCCTAAATGGCAAGCTTTTAACCTTGATATTTATAATTCACATCAATATATACATATATAAATATGTAAGTAGGCACGTATATACAAAATACTACACCTAGGGAAATCATATCAGATAAAGAGTTTTTTTTAGAGAAATATTTCAAAAATATTAAAATTGACTGTTCAGATTTGACACTGAGTTTTTAAGTTGGTTAAAAGGAACCGTTTTGTAAAGAAAACACTACAGATAGAACTTTCCTGAATGCATAGCGATGACTTAAATAGATATTGCATTAATACTTACGAATCGAATCTGCACTCCCTCGACAGAAGTTCTGAGGTTGTGTTTCCCCAGGTATACCGTCAGCGTATTCTTGTTCACCTCCAGTCTAGACTTTTTCCTGGTAACGCAGTGTGCAGCCGTGATGACGTGTCGGCGTGTAACGAGGGTACCTCCACAAAGATATTTGTTGTCTATCGTCTGAAATTAAAGTATTATATTTTTAATTTATTTTAAAAAGACAACTTTCGCATTGGAAATTATTCCAGTGTCACGGGGGCTCAACAAACATACAATAAACGGGCACAAATAACACCCAGACTCGGGATAACTTTTTGTGGATCACACAAATGTTTAGTTCCGCGTGCATCGAACTCAAAACGTCTGGCTCAAGGGTTAGTATTACTAACCACTACAGTATACTTAAAGTATACTGTATATTAAGTTGACTAGCCTGTTGGTGTATTATGTATATCTTACGACTTAACTGATAATAATCACACAGCTCACAAAGAAAAACGGTCGCTGTAATGTATAACATTTGTAATGTTTCCTTCGATATTATTACATTTTGAACAAGCCTATAGTAATTATGGGAAAGCCACAGTAGCTACTTGAGTTTTATACGAGTAGGAGCGAGATTCAAATGGTTTATTCGGAAGAACAGGAAAACTGATTTTGTCTCATAATATTGTAAGAACTCCGCTATTGTAATAGAATTAAAACTTTAAAGTGGTCAACACGTTGGGTTTATAGGAGTAAAACGATTGAACCATGGGACTAAATGTTTGAGAGCGGCGATCAAAACGACTGATGACAGTGCGCATAGAACATCTTACTTCGATGCACAGAGTAACGCAGGAAGTTTGATAGCTTGTTCATGCAATTGTTACCCGTGCAATGATTTTTAATCAGGTTCATTTATGAAAGCGATAATCTTTTTTTTTAATAAATTATATAATTTAACACTAAAGAGGCAGAGAGAAAGATCGCTAAAAGATTACATGCACTACCTACTATAGTAACGAAAAAATGTATGCACAGAAAGTGTTACCCTAACGTTGTGTGTTTCTGTTTTGCTGATAATGTGAGTAAAAATAGTTCACCATATCAATAATTTGTGCATGTTTTTACTAACTACATAATGCTTTTTTCACGTATCTGCTTACAGAGCTGTTTTATAAGCACTAAAAAAGGTATAACTAAGTACATTCACAAGCGAAGTTGCGGTCAAAAGCTAGTATACTATATAATATAACTGCAGATTATTTAGTTTCTAGTACATTTGTAATAAAAACTTAATAACCTCCAGAGAATCACGTAATTTTAATTATTAATGTAAAGAAAATATCCTGTTTTAAAAAAATACTATGTTGAGCCGTGCACGTCCAGTACGTATATACTACATGGTGATTGCTAAATAAATAGCACTGCACAATAATACTTTTCCCAAAGCTTACCGAAGAACCTCAGTCCTCATGGATTCATGATGCTGATATTAAACACAAAAGTCACGTACTCTCACCTGCGTCTGGTACAATGCAATTTGCCACGGCCATTGTCCCTCTAGAGTTGGAGTACCGTTTACTACTAGAGGAACAGGATTATTCAACGCCACCTTCCCACATTGTATCTGGAATTATACGAAATACAGCAATGCATTGTGAAGTCAAATATAGTGGTCGTATTAGTTATCTGATGTCTACAAGTGCAACATTTTGTGATCAGTGAAATTATGTTACAGGGTAAAAACTACGTGCTAAGTGAAATTGTTTGTGAGTCACAATACTAAGTAAATTAATGGTCACAAATTAATAAAAATACTCATTAGTCATAGTGTGTTCGCATAGTGGTCATTGATTTAAATAATTATTTAATCTTTGTTCAGTAATAATCCAATGAATACTAGAGCTCATACATCGTAATCGTTAAAGGGCCAACGGAATGCTTTCCAAAACCTTTGATTTCAAGCATTTTTCTCCTTACACTCAAATATCGCCTGATCTTTAAGCAATTTTATAAGTATTTCGGCCTGATGAGTTGCCTTTTTTTATATTATATTTTTACTAACACGACAGCGTTGAAAAATGATACTGAGACAATTTCAATTCTAAGGCGTTCTTACTGCCACAATTTCATTAGGTTAGCAGTGTTGAGAGCTTAGTTAGAAAAAGTAATCCACACCAGCTAGATGTAAAGTTACTGAGAAAATGTATTAATTTCTCGTCTATACTCATAAATGTTATATATCATATATCATCCTTACCATACAAAAAGGCGTTAAAACTCCTATAGAAAAATTTCAAATGAAAAATATTGCACCTAAATAATAAACATTAAAATCGAAAGTTCTAAGAATATATATTTGATATAATAGTGATATAAAAATTAAAACAATCCGATAATATTATAGGAATATTCCATCAATTTTGGGATTGGTTTATAAAGATCACCAGATTAGTGTTTTTAGGTATAATTAACAGACCACATCAGGAACTATGTCATATTTGACCACAAAACGTTTTGGTTAAACATGTAAAGAGTTATTATAAGGTTTTATAATAGTGAAAATTATTTACAACACTACTACAGATATCTACATTTTTAAAATAATAGTATTAAGAATTAAGAAGAAATGCTACTAAATCCTTTTAATTGAAAATTAACATATAATACTACTACATATTTTATCTCTACTGTACTTTGATTAGAATAGAAATAAGCTTAACGAAACGAAACTTAAGAAAACGAAAGAATAAAAAAGATGGCATGGGCCATAACAGATTTCGTCCGTGTATATCCATATGTCGTATACCTAAAGAGAGAGAAAACTTAGCCAAAAATGTGTGTTATAAAGAAGGTAAACCTCGAATTTCTAAATCATAATAAGATATTATACTCTTTTAAAAAGAATACCAAGACGAAACTTAGTGATTCTACTAGGATAATACACCGTTCGCCAGAGTTCACGTTAAGTATTTTAAGTTTAGCATAATCCTTTTTAATCGCTTTAGTGTTTTGCACAAGAAATGTTTCAAAGGCTAAACCTGTAACAATACGGTACACTTGACAATATTCTTTTGGAAAATGAGTCCCAATTTGAGATAAGATAAGAATAATCTTTATGGTACACCAAAGACATATTGCTTAAAATTAATATACAAGGCGACATGCACAATGGGCGGCCTTATCGCTAAGAGCGATCTCTTACAGGCAAACTTAGGATGGACAAAACTGATAGTGGATTAAAGAATAATGGGTAGCTTGGTGCCATATAGACGTAAAGAGGAGAAGAAAATGCAAACTTGTATCGTACTATTCCAATATATGTACATTTAAAAAATGTTGAAAATGTATAAAAATTTTACATTTGTAGGTAGTTTACATTTCTATGGATTGCAATAATTAGCCAAAATGTATTTTTTATAGTTAAGGTATACTAGCAACGTGTGTCACATAAACGCACGCTCGTGCATTTAGCTGAGGGTGTTAACAAGAATACTAGTAAATTCTTCGGTTGGGATTCGAAAAAGCAACTACATGATCGCACGCCTCGATCCACGCACGCATCCGACGCACTAGCTGTAACGCTACCGCCGCTAATTATGTAATTAATTTCATTGTTTAAAATCACTATGCAATCCTAATGTAATCATTTTAGTAGTGTCTCTGATTTGGACTTACACATTTAAAAACAAAATGGCGGTACTTACTTAAATTAAGAGTTAAAGAAATACTTTTGGAGCACCTTTATATGTGTTAAAACAGCTTCAATATGTATCAGTATATTGAAGCTGTTTTAAAACTATTCCTTTATGAATGTAATAAAATAATAAATTATTCAATTAATGTACACAAAGAATAAAAACAAGGAATGTTACATTCAAATATAGGGATAAGAAAACCTCGCCTTATAAGTAGTTGAGTGTAGTACTAAACTACTTAGTAGGTTAACTAAGTACAATATTATATAAGTTAGTACAATCTAACTACACTTGAAATAGTTGCTACAGGACCAAGAACTTCTTATCTCACAAATATATACACATATTTGACAGTCATCGTTCTGAAAATAAGAAATTATGAGACTTTAAAACAAATGTCACAAGAGTTGACCAATATATTAGTGTTTCGATCGAGGCTAGAAGGAGGTGATAATCAGACTTAACAACTTACAAATGTATGTAGGTGTTTCTATAACTCATCCCAGTGCATATACATAAACATATGTCCATGTATGTATATTACGGTTACAACTTTAAATTTGTGACAGTTGATTGAAACGTTGATTCCAAATCAAGCAGCTTTTACATAAGCTATATTTATGCCATTTTTTTATCATCATTTATGAAGTATCTCGTTTCGCCAATGTTTACGGAACCCAGACGTGGAAATACATGCTGCCCCAAATATTAAATGATCTACCGAGTTAGGGTTGCCATCTCAAAAATTTGGCAACAAGGACAAGAAGCTTGAAAATCCCAGATTTTAGAGCCCAGGACCCGGACATGTCAACAGGTTTTTTTTAATCATAGTCAGTGTAACAAATACAGTTGAAAATATCATTAATCACCTTTTCATTTATTTTCAGACCTTAAAATTAAATTTAGTAATCTGGTAATATAAGGGTTGGTCGCGGCGTGCGGGCACAGTGCGTGTGTCGCGGGTGGTCCAACACTGAATTTTTAAACCCGGACTACAAATGAAGCACCGCCCGGACGCGCCCCGGATGCCCTCTAAACTAGGACAAATCCGGGGAATCCCGGAAGAATGGCAACCCTATACCGAGTAAAACCTGTAAAATATAAATGTAAAAGCTGTTACAAAAACCCTGATTCAGTGAATAACAGTGTAACTTAAGATTATAAATGCACTGAGATGTAGTGTCTGAATGTAAAACTCGCATACTCTTGATGATTGGTGTGGTATTTTATTTAAAAAAAGACATGTAAGTGTTTTAATAACTTGGAAAAATACCACAAATAACACAATAAATTATACTCTTCAGTTTTGGTTTAATTTGACCACATATTTTTTTGCGGGCGCAGTAATTATAGTAATAAATATAATTTTATCGCAAAACTATAATAAAAAAGCAATGAATAATCAAATCAATAATGTTTTAAAAAACGTACTTTTCCATTGGTATACCATGTCATTGCATGTTCGCAGATTATATGCTTGTGATAGTTTTTTAGATCGTCTCGTCTTGAACATGAACTATTATTTAATCAAATGTTTCACTGTCAAGACATTACTTTTGTTTTATTTCATACACCTGTGGATATCGTCTATTGTAAGGATTTATAAGATACTAAACATATATATATATATATATATATATACATAAGTATGTAACATTAACATTTCATACTGTGAATGTTTTGGGTTCTACCTCACTTTTATAGTAATAGAGTTATCAAAAATATATGTCATAATGAAGTCAAGAAATTTAAAATATATATTATTATTTAATTTAATATTTTAAATTTTAATATGTAAACAGTTTAAAAAAATAAATGTTAATTACTAATCCATGAACTTAAAAACTTTAACGTGGTCCTCAAAAATACAAAATTTACAATTATTGTCTTTTACTAAATTAAAATAAATTACAGACACAATTGTCACATTCCTTTCCTTATTTGGCACAACGTTCATTTACAAGTATCCATACACATACAATGCTCATTGTGTCTCTAAAACACGTTTTGCATATATCCGTTTCCTGTTTTGTTCTAGAGAAAACCAGAAATGTGGACTTCAGTTTGCAAAATAATTACTGCATTTTTCTGAAAGTGATTTTGCATGAAAGGTCATTCTTTACATTATTATGATTGATAAGATGTTTACGTACGATAATGGTATTTTAATACAACTAAATAAACTTTGGCAGAGAGCTGTATATTGATAAAAACTTTTCTATTAAAATCAGTTATATTTTTTTTGTGTTGCTTTATGTTGCCCTTGAAATCATAATAAAAACAATCGAATCAGTAATGTTAGGGTTTCACACCGGAATAAAACGGAATAAGCAGAATTGTTCTAAGTATTTTATACAACAATTCGATCGACTCAAAACATGATCATATCTTAATAAACGAAATAACCCGATATCACAACACAAGAACTTTATGTTTGAAGGCAGCTAAACGTTACTTTAATGTTCTTGTTTTAATAAATTAAAATAATGTTTCTATACAATTAACGCGTGTACATAGTTTGTCATGCAAATACAATATGTTTTGAAAACACTACAGCAAACAAAAACACGCGCCGTTCTTTTTTTTTAAAAAGACAACTCCCGCACTAGGAATAATTCCTGTGCCGCGGGGGACTTTACAAACATTCAAACAACGGACACAAAGAACAACCAGACTCAGAACAACAATTTGAGGATTACACAAAGTGTTGTCCCGTGCGGGGATCGAACCCACAACACTAGGCGTGGCAGCTTGGTGTCTTACCACTGACTGCTTACTGACCACTTAAACCGCTACGCCATCAGTGCAGTTAACTACTTATTAACCATTAACGCCGTTTTAAGTACTTCGCTTAAATGTTATAGGGCCACTTTGACTAGATTTAAATGACTATATTATCTAACAAACAAACGCCTAGAGTAAACCATACATGCGAAAGATATTGTGTAAACACCGTTTCAGATTCTGTATCTGTTATATACGTATACAAATATATGTGTCTGTTTAGTTCTATCATGGATTTGATTTATATAGTATATTTGGACACCGTGCCTATATTGTAGTATGACAATGGCAACTGACAGTTTTTTATTTTTAAAATTAGGTATAGTCTGTTTCAGATACAAAAACGGACATGACCGTCCATGATAAGTAGTAACCAAACTTTTTTAAACGTTATCGTTAAAGTTTGTCTAAGTTTGCAACAAACCAAACTTTAAAAAAATTATAAGTAAAAATGATAAGAAAAGACCGCATGCTCACCCCCTCTGTACTATAAATCGCCATACTAAACCACTGTTAACGTTTATGGTACCAAAACTCTGTTTAACGACAGATATAGTTTTAAATCGCTGCTAGCTTAATACAACGGGTCATTGACCGTTTTATACCTAGAATAAAAACGGTATATACCCTATACATGTAACAACAAAATGTACCAAGTTTTGGGTAAAATAGTTTAGAGTGTACTAATTTAACCTCCATCATTTCAGCCGAATTCTCTATTCCTGTTAATGTATTAGGTTTTTAAAATTAATTATTTCTTACTTTTTTAGGAACAGCAACAAATTAATCTTTGTATATAGACGAAGACCTATAAAATAGTATTAAAAAAAATTGTATTGTATGTAAACTTGGTAAGCCACATATGTCTAAACGAACTGGACATGCCTACCTCCAGTATCTGAATAAAGCACGTGCGTCTGTAACTTGTTTATATCCGCTTATGAAGCAGTATAGAATGAACAATATTAAAAAGTTTATATCTTACTTCGTGAGAGGAAATTAATGACGTCAATGTTGTTTTAAACTCTTTGCTGTAATTATAGATAATACTACCGATGTGTTGGGATTCTCCGAGACTTGGAATTCCATATATGCATGTACATATACATAAAACGAACTTTGTTAATGACACAATCTTGTTGTAGAATTAATGATCAAAAAGTGGCAAAACTATTAAAATATTTTTAGCATTAAAATAGAATAGAAAATAGGGTTATGGGGGACATGTAATCATATGTATATACATATGTATGTAGTAAAGTATTTCATAAAATCCTTAATTATTGAAAATGATATCGTTTTAAACAATGATGTGAGTTATCACTTAAATCAGAATAATTTACTTTAAAAAAATATATCGACTTCAATGCCGACTATCGCGATAAATTGCAATAACCTGTATTTTTCATCCCTTTATTTTCTACCTCAAAGATAGAAGATTTAAAAAAACAAAAATAAAAATATATATAACAAAATGGGAAGGCCATTCTATTAAGAATATTTAAAACTATTTTGACAGTGTAGAAAAAATAACAGTCGGATTGAAAAGCTGTTTTATGAGGTCGGTATTTTGTTCTTGGCTATAGCAAACTATATTTTAGTAACAGAGTAGGTCTTACCTGGCCGGTAGAGTGGTTAGGGTTAGTAGGTCCATTGTTACTTGGTATAATAAAAGTAGGCTGGCCACCTTCAAAGTAGTCATTGTCGTCGCCATTACTGTAATAAAAATAATAAATAAATTCCAAAGAACATTGAGAAAAATAATAGTAGAAAGAGAAATTAAGTGGGAAGAACAATTTTATATAACTAGTTAAAAGTTAGCGGCACTCTCCAGCGCTTTTCAACGGTTATCATAAAAAGATAGATACGTATATATATATACATACATGCCTCATACTCAGTACTTTAACTTCGAAGGGCTTACTAAACATCTACGTTTTGCCTACATTTATTTAGTGACACTTACGTAATTAGGGCAAGTCTAATGTGTACCTTGTACTTCAGGAATTAGAAGGAAAAACTGGAAGTATATTGAAGAGAAAACGTAGGTAATAAGGTATATTACTTAAATGGATGGACTGGGAAGTGAAAGCAATAGCTCAAGCAAGTCAGGAACGCATCCGAGAACGAACTGGCTTTTTCGTGCGGACGCTAAAATTATGTAAATATCAATATAAAAATGTAATAACTACAATCTTACCTTACTTCCTCCTGGGACGCTGGTGGCCTTCTTGTAGGTGCTCGTACTGGACTTTGAGTTACTTGGAACCCATTGTTAGGCCGACCGTTGTTAATAATGTGTTGGGAAGGATCGTCACCAGAGCTGTTAACGAGATTATCTTACGTTTATTACAGTTTTATGGCCTTTGAGGACATAGCTTTCTCTTATATTTATCACACACTTCCGATAGCACAGTGGTCAGATCTAAAAACTAGTTACTGTAACTTTAGCCGCAATATCTGTTTCCGTGTATTTGTTTGGTGTGCAATAAATAAATTATTCTATTATATTAAAAAAATCTAACATTTCTAATACATCTAAATCATGACGGCTGGTCCACAAGCTCAAAGTTACTCAGCGTGCTATGGAAAGGGTTACGCTCGGTGTTTCTTTAAGGGATCGCATCAGGAATGAGGTGATCCGGAGGAAAAGCAGAGTAATCGACATAGCCCACCGGATCAGTAGGCTGAAGTGTCAGTGGGCTGGCCATATTAGCCTCAGAACCGATGATTGTTGGGGAAAACGAGTTCTGGAGTGGAGACTGAGTCTCGGATAACGTAGTGTAGGGCGCACAGACCAGGTGGAGTGATGATTTGCGCAAGATTAAGGCTGGCAGGAGCTGGATGCGAAAACCCGAAAATAGATCGAAGTGGCGTGCAATGGGAAAGGCCTATGTCCAGCAGTGGGCTGCGATAGGCTGATGATGATGATGATGATGATAAATGAATATAAACTGATTTTTTTATTCCTTATCCTTGAAGCTACAATATCCTCTCCAAATTTAAATCGGACTAACCTCTAGTACAACCCTAACAATTAATTAAATAATGATTGAAATCGGTTCACAAATAGAAAAAATGAAGCGTAAGATAAAAAAAAATGTAGTGGAAATATCATTTTAGTATTTTTTGAACCAAACCTCTTAACAAGAATATCTTATATTTACTTCTTCCCACTTTTATACTAGTTGCACTCATAACACGGTGAGGAGACTGAACTTACAAACATGCATTAAATGCATACATATATACACACTCACGCCTGTATCTCCGAAGAGGTAAGCAGAAGCGTAGTTAACGCCCACATTTTGTCGATTATAATTCAGGCCTATTTCCGTAGTAGGGGGCAAGCCCTTTGCCGAAATAAGTCTACTTTTCGAAATAGGACGATCTAACTTTATATGTGGTATTATACTGCGAATATAACTATATATATGTAAATATATGTGTACGATATATTATGTTTATATCTAAAGAGAGTAGTTACTTAGTAGCCATACTCAATCTTTGCGAGCTCAATTACAATACACTAACTAGACTTCCTTTAGCTAAAATAAAAATACAAGAAATGCTGACTACTCTAATTGCCTTCCACCACAAAATAAATTAATCATGCGGCTCGTACAATCTAATTTGTACAGAGCAGAACATCTGTACCGCAGATAATATTAATGAATTGCGTAATCAATTGCTCATTACGTAAGGAATTCTATTAATTATTATTATATCTAGTAGTTTAGATAGTTTAGTATGTTTCAAAGATTATATTTTATATTATGTTTATTTTATACATAAAAAGATAAGGGAATTCACAGAATAGTCCAATATCACACATTAAAATATAAATTGAATGCATAGTTAATTCAAACAAAATCATTGCCGGTGGCCTAACCTGTGATAAATGTCTACATAATTTATATAATTTATCTATGGTCGATATACTACATATAAGATGTAGTATCTATACTATTCCATACAGATATAATAAAGCTGAAGAGTTTGTTTGTTCTAACTAATCTCAGGAACTACTGATTCGATTGTAAAAATTGTTTTTGCATTATAAAGCCCGTTTATTGAGGAAGGCTATAGGCTATAAAAAAATACGCTGCGACTTTTAGGTGTGGAGCAATGAGCATAAACGCAGATAAAGCTGCGAGGAACGGCTAGTTAATAATTTAAATAGCCACTTAAAGATTTTCAGCGCCTAGTACTAGTAGATCCTTGTTGTAATATATTGTCCCTTGCAATAGATTCGCTGGTAACGGAACACCGTTTCGTTTTAGTCATTCAATTCCGATATACTACTTCACCGTCAGATCCAGTGAGGAGAAGACCCGTGGGAGATTCTACACGAAAAAAAAAACAACTACTTCAATATGTATATTTAAAAATACTAATGTTCTAGATGATGCCTGTAGCTAAGCTAACAAGCATTTATTTAAGAGAAGCTTCACGCCAGTAGTGCAATGGATAGGGAACAAAAGCGCGACCACATGACCGTATATTCGATCAGCCGGAGTCATTGCGATACCGCCCTATATATTTACATATATAACTTATGCTATTAGATAATTACACGGTTGCCTTTGTTATAAAACTAAAATAATGATTATGTTGTTGTAAGATATGGATTATTATTATAAAAACTGAGAAGTGCCTTGAACGTAGAGTAAGAATGTACCTACAAAATAGAAGAAACCTGTTATCCTTTACTTTAAATCTCCCGCTATCAAATAAATACTAGTCTTCTTTTATTATCATAATATGCCCACATAAATTACAGCATGTCTGGACAGTAGCCAGACATTTAAACGGCATAAAAAAACAATATTATATGTCCGAGAAAATCCTTGCGGGATAAAGTAAGCTTGTCTTTTATCATGGCTTACTCTTTGAAAAATACAGGACTCTGCTAACTTTAAATTTATCTTTAAATTGATTAAGTTTTGTTTAGTTATTCTACAAATTAGTGTCTCCAACTATGCCCTTTTTAACTCGTAACGTGTGGATTTTATCGGAAACTTTAATTTCAATAAAATTATGGAAAGAGTTTTGAAATGAAAACAAACACCACCAATAATTACTATAACAAACAACACAATTTTAACGAACAATTCAATTATTTAATTAAAAAAACTTATTTTTTATATTATAGGGGGGTAGACGAACAGACGGGTCACCTGATGGTAAGTGACAACCGCCGTCCATGGACACCTGCAACTGGAGAGTCGTAAGTGCACCTTTGAGGGTGAAGAGGAATGAGGGTATGCGGGGAGGGGAAAGAGACGGGGATGAGGAGATGGGAAAAGGGGCCTCCTCCTGAGTTTGGCCTCCGGAAACCTCACTAATTTCGGGGAAATGCAACGCGTGTTGCTTCACAACGGGTTTTCTGTGAGGCCGTGGTATCGCACCGGTCGAGCCGGCCCATTCGTGCCTAAGCATGGCTCTACCACGTACTTTTTACGAATAACAAAATTTCATTTTTTTTTTTGATTCGGTAGACATGAAAGCATATGATCCTTCAACAAGAATAAGTTGCTGTACTTTAAATTACTCTTAAATAATGCAATAAAAGAACAGAAAAAAATGCACTTACAGACTTGGAGCTACCGGAAGAGGATTACTGGGCCTCACATAAACTGGGCCTACTGTGTCTACGTTAGGCCTGCCTTGTACAGGCCGGGTCTCAAAAGTATCAGGTCTTGATACTGGTCTGGTAGAACTAGACTCAGGTAGTTTAATAAACGGCCTCTCTGTTTGTAGTTCTGGCCTGCCAACTGCTGGCTGTGGTGTTTTAGCGTTGCAGATTTCCCTGCCATTAAGTCGAATTGCCTGAAGCCTGGGTGTTGGGTTGATGGCGCTGTATTGGACAAAGAATCGCATGGCGGTTGCAGGACCTGGATTGATTTTCATCGTCGTATTTTCGATTTTGAAGTCGATGTTATCAGTAGTTGTCACGTCACCTATCCAGTTCTAGAAAAATTCAAAATAACTATCAGTGTATTCTATAAGATATATAAATGATCGAAGACAGTTTACATACGTAATAAGTACATATGTGCTAAGTCCGATTTGTAATAAGTACATATGTGCCTACACTCTCCCTGTATCCCCGAAGTAAGCAGGGGCATAAGGTAGCCGTTAAATCAATTTGAGATTCTCGGTGGCAGCTGTTTATTAAAGCTTATAATTTTGTTACATAATATAGGGGGACAGACGAACAGACGGGTCATCTGATGGTAAGTGACAAACGCCGTCCATGGAAATCTGCAACTCAAAAGTCGTAAGTGCGCTTCCGCCTTCGAGAGAGATGAAGGATGGGGGTATGAGGAGATGGGAAAGAAGAGAGCTGTTAGGCGTCCGGAAACCTCACTATTTCGGGGAATATTAGTGGAATATTAAAACAAGAAGACAGGAAAATTAAAAATCATACATTTACGATATAATCACTACGTAATATAAAACTCGGTCTACAACTGGCATTGCAGCCTCCTTATACCTCCTCCTTTTTTAAGTAGGTTAAAAATTGTGACATAGAGAATTGCTTACAAGTAGATTGTAATATTTTAAGAAAGTATTTTTGACACTATTACTCGTAAGACTGCTTTGAACTGATATCTTGCGTTAACCATGTAATCAAACTTACTCCGAGTATATCAGCCTTCCTGTCTAACACAATATTCAGCCATAATGAATGCAGGGTATTGTCAGTGGACAAATTGATGACCCCGTACCATCGGCTGGCTGGCCCAGCATTCTCAGAGTTAGGGGGCTCATATTGGAACACGTTTGGACACGGCGATATTGGGGTGGACTGTGTGTTCTGTTCGAAGGTCGGCCCTGTTAGCGCGACCAGCAATAACAGTAACGCAATCTGTGAAAAAGAAAGAATAGGTTAGACTTCGACAAATTACTAATACAAAAAAATAAAAAAAAAACAACTGCCCCGGCAAACAAATAAAATTATATAAAAAAAAGTAAATCCGACTAGATTACAACTTTTTTGCTGACTTTATTTAGACTTGTACATATCCTATTTACTTATACTTAAAGAATTCAAATTCAAATGAAACCTCATATGTCAAAATCATTACAGCCGTTTAGGCTCTTGGTGGTGACTCATACATATGGACATACTGGAAAAACATAACTTTACTTCTTGCTAAAAATGGTTTCAAAACGAATTATACAGCTGATACATAGTTTTTTTTTTGTTTATAGCCAGTGACACTCGTAAGGATTCTAACAATACTCTATACATCCCAATCTGCTCAGTCAGAGATTTTATAGTGGAATAAAAGAAGTGCACATACATCCTAACATATATACATAGATATAACTCAAAACTTAAGACTTCTTTTTTGGGCAGTCGTGTATCAAGAGAAGAATTTTATTCGCAATCACTTAACGAAGTTTATAAAATACTGACGTGGTTTGTTTCATCATTCATCGTTTCGTTCGCTCATCGTCAAATATTCATATAAATTTAAAAGTAAAAAGTAATTTTCAAGTGCTCTAAAACATTTCACAGATGTACTGGGGTTTGAAACGGATTATATCGTCATAAGTATATTCTTAACATTTTATTTTCTAAAGATAAATCCCGTACTGGGTATAATTCCTGTATCGCAGGGGACTTTACAAACATTCAAATCACGGACAGAAAGAACACTCAGGCTCATAATACAAAATGTCCCGTGTGAGGATCGAACCCACAACACTTGACGTAATCTAGAAGTCAGTACATACGAATACGATGATAATGTGCTGCACCGTAGCAAATTGCGTTTGCGAGGGACTGTTCGACAACGGATAATCTCCAAAGGCGAGATTTAACTTGCTTACCTAGAGGATCAATACGGCAGTTTCATTATTTAAAGTCGGGAATTGAACAGTTGAAAGTAGGTTCTTTTCAACGCCTACTTCTAATCTCAGTTTAACACCTACTTAGATTATTTTATTTGATAAATATTAGTGACAAATCTATTTTTATGCATCACAAGTTTGTAAGCTCTGCACGAGCTACGAATATCAACAACGTTGTCAACTCACGTATCTCGTATATAATCTAGTCTCCTTATCTACTTAATTAGTCTGTAAGACTTTAATTATTAATTCTGTTAGGCAGACAATTGAATTTGAAAAAAATTGAATATACGCCTATAATGTTAAATCGAAAAATTTTCAATGTTCAGGATCATTGGTAACGTAACTTAACTTAGAATTACCCGTAACTCCTAACCGTTAATGAGTTGTACCATCAGCTGAGAAAAATAACACTCAAATATATTAATAACTTATGAAATTATACGAAAAGTGCCTCCACAATTTGAGGTTATCCTTCAATTTCATTGAATCCTCAAATCCTGACTTGATACCGATTACTTCGACCAAAAAAATTAAAAAGAAATTATTTAACTTTTAAAAGTTTAAAAATAAAATTATGTAACTTACTTGTATTTACGTACTAATCTAATACGTAGACTGATAATTTATTATTACGTACTATTTTAGTACGTAACTATAAATGTAAATAATATAGTATGTTATTTATTATAAAGATGCGGTCCCAGCCAAGTATCATTTACTTGGTTAATAAAACTGGTAGAACAAACTTGTTTTCTAATTATATCTGCAAAGCAAAAGGTACTTGAACTTCATGTCCTTGAGTTATATGTGAAGTTTGTTTTGTTTTCTTTTACACAGTTTGTACGATATTTTTAGTAAAAGAACAATGGTTTATCTACTTATTATCACATAGATTAAGTTTGGTGGGTGTTGTAAAATGCCAGTAAGGGATCGGACTGTTATATCAGACAGTACATACACATGTATGCACTCATAAAATGCTCAATTGACGGCAATAGGCTTGCGACCTACTACGATAGTGGTCCCATGTTCTTATTGGCAAAATGATGGTGTTTTATACATCTCTGCCTACCACTTAGGAGATACAAGCGTGAGCGTAGATATGTATATATGTAGATTAAGTTTATAAATGACTGGAATAAATAAAATTATTTAGTGCTTGGCAATACAAAAACTTTACCATTCACCACACATAAATTAATGTTTCTAATAATTATGTACGTTAAAAGCGTCTTTGCACAAGTGATATTTAAGAATATAGTAAAATGCTACTTGTAGACTATTAACTGGCCTGTTGATCTAGGTTGTAAAGTCCCTGCAACACAGATATTAGTCCTTGTGCGGGAGTGTCCATTTCTTTTAATTCTTGTTGGACCATAGACAAAACTCACACTCCATGTTCGTAAAGCAGATAAGAGGTTTACAGTTATATAAAATATCAGTTAAATGACTGTTCATAGAGGAAGCTGCACACAAGTACTATAAACATCTTATGTAACTTTATTGAAATGATCTTTCACTGCAATATGCATTTATGTAGATAATCATAAATTTACATAATACATTTATGTCTATATACTTTTTTCTATCTACATGAATGATTTACATTTAAATTTTATTAAATGAATAATGCAGTATTGGTAACTAGTAGTTAAATCAAAAGGAAAAGGATGTTATGTATATGTTTTGCACAACACGTGTATATATTCTGAATCATTTGTTACTAAGAGAATTTATATATACATACATATGTATGTATATAATATATACAACACAAAAGAAATCTATGTAGAAATCGAACTAATGACAAGACGGTTCATATAGTGGTTAGTGGCACTGACTGCTGAGCCAGAGGTAGAGGGATTCCGTATGTTTAGGTGCTAAATTGAAATTATTAATAATGAAAATAAAAACAAAATCAGTGCAATTCTAGGAATTCATTGTTCTACTGTTTCACACCTACTCGTATATAGCTCTTATCAAAGAGGAATAACTATTTTATTAGTACGCCAGTTGTTTGGTTTTGTTGGTAATTATAAATTAATATGTGGTACTTTTTGTGATCAGCTTTGTTCTATTTGCCAAGTACTCTAAGCGGGATTAACTATAAACCAGTAAAACAAGACTTAGTACTCCTGGTTCTTGGAAATAAAATAATTTCCATCCATATGGTTTTGGTCGTCCTCTGCTCTTGTAACCGTCATCTTCCCAACATAAAGCTCTAAAGAGTTGATGCTCTCACGTTTTATTCATCCCTTCGCATCTCATGTCTATACCACGATACTATGTTGTTGCTCAACTTTTCATCAACGGTCGCTACTTTCAGACTCCCTCTGATATATTTGTTTCTGACTTTACCCATTCTAGTTACATCACACATAAATCTCAGCATTCGCATTTCAGCTACGTGCAGACGGCTCTCGTCCTTTCTCTTAGTTGGGTATTTTTTTTTATATTGTACCATAATACCGTACCATAATTTAATCAGTTAAGGAGTGAATTATCGAAAGTTTACTATTTTAGATTCTAGCCTGGCAAAGGGAAGTTTAGATTGGAATAAACAATTATGAGGATGGGGTGTAATTTTGAAAACATAAATAAAAACCTCTACTTTTATTGCAGAGTTGGATTCTTCCTGAAAAAATATGAAAATTGTATTCTTATCATTTTTTGGAAATTTAAGATTTGGCGCTGTAACCGGCAGATATGAAAATAACCATTCCAAATTGTTTTTCTCCGATTACAGCGCCATCTATCGTGAATCGTGAAAAATGTTAAGAATATAATATTCATATTTTTTTATGAAGATTCCAAATCTACAATAAAAAATAGGGGTTTCGATTTGAGTTTTCAAAGTTGCACCCCCTACCCCTAATAGGGGTTAAGGGGTGGGGTCTATTTTTCGTATAGTTGGATACAATTTTGAAAAATATTTCATACGTGTTTTTTTGTTTTCAATTTTTTTTTAAACTTTGTAACACTAGGGTGGTACGGGTAGTCTGGGACACCCAGTATATCACGTCCCTCACAGGTGAAATAAATAAATGGGTTCGGTAAACATTTCGTCTCAATGTCCCATATGGCGACGACATGAGACATATGGCTCGCCATGATAGGGTGCTATTTTCGGGGAAATACTGCCATAAATAAAACAGTTCTAATTTTCACGGCAGGTGAGTAAAAATTACAGCTATTTATTTTTAATATAGAACTAGTAACTGGATTCTAAAAAAGGAAATTGAATGAGCAAAAATTATTACAGGTTGTAAGATTTGTTAAAGTGAACACAGGCCTAAAAACATAAAAATGAACTCTTTAATATGTTTGGGTAATCAAGTTAGAAAGTCTTTTACCGTGGGGCACCGATGCTTAGGCACGAATGTAAGACCACGGCCTCACATTAATCAAGTAGACGCATTGTACTGCAGAGTGAGTGAGGGTGTCGGAGGCCCAAATCCCGATTTTCTTTTTCTCCTGCCATCCCCTCATCCTTACATCATCTGGTATCATCTCACCCCTGTTGAGGGGGGTGGGGAGACTATTTGAAGCACTGGGCTCCTTATAGTGATTTTCCTCGCAGCTCACCACTGTGAGCCGGTCATTGGAGTTAGCTCACCGGCCTCGAGGTTTGCTCGCCGATCGCTCCTCTGAAGAGGGGTCCAGCGAGCCGCCTGCGAGAGGTCGGTGGTTGGCTATCTGCATCCGATGGCAAAGCCAATGCCCCGCTCGAAGGAACTGATATGAGCTCCCGAGCGGGGCGTTTGAGTCGCCTCCGGATGAGTGTTGTGTCGTCTGGATGTGGGAGCGGAGCAATACCTACCAGGTGGGGAAGTTTCGAGCGGTCAGCCCGCTCAAACATCCCCGTGGCGAGTCTGCTCACAAACTCCTTTATTGGTTCCCACTTCAGGTCTCGGTGGATTGTTGCATTCCTGAGGTACCTGGGGGCGTCGACCACCATGCGAAGGCAGCTGTTCTCTACAGCCTGCAAACGTTGGCGCGATGTCCCTGCTATCAAGTTGTACCAGGCCGGCCCACCGTAGGTGAGGCGCGACCTGATATATGTTTTGTAAATGCCTAGTTTGGCACTTACTGGTAGTCTGGAGGATAGCAGGGGACGCAGCTTCGTCCGCGCAGCTCTGGCCTTCGCTGTGATGGTCTCGACGTGGTGGTTCATCGACAGTGATCTGTCGATGGTGATTCCCAGGTACTTGACCTTTGGGGACCATGGGATGTCCTCTTCCATCAGACGTAGGTTTGGCGGGTAGTGTGCCATACCGGTTATCATCGCCTGGGTCTTCGACACGTTGCACTTGAGCCTCCATCGCTTCAGCCAGCCCGGAAGGGCTTCGAGTGTGGGGCGCAATTTCCGTGCAGCGTGTGCGGCGTTGCGTGAACTTGACAAGTACGCGGCATCGTCTGCAAACAGTGCCAGCTTGACGTCTCCGACTACAGGGATGTCATCCGTGTAGTGGGCGTACAAGGCCGGTGACAGACAGCTCCCTTGCGGGACTCCGGCACTGATGGTTTTGATTTCCGATGTGGTATCCTCTATAGCCACACGGAAGGTTCTCTGGGTCAGGAACGATGCGATGATCGCGACTACTTTTCGTGGTAGAGACGATGTCGACAGCTTGTGGATGAGACCTTCATGCCACACTCTGTCGAACGCCTTCTCCATGTCGAGCATCACGGTCACCGTGCTCCCGCCCTTATTCAACCACGTAGCCATCTCGTCTAAGACACGAGTCAGCTGGAGCGTGGTGGAGTGCTCCTGACGAAATCCAAATTGCTCGGGCCTTAGCCGGATGTGGGGTTGAGCCCTTACTAGCAGTAAGCGCTCGAACACCTTGGACGTCGTCGAGAGGAGTGTGATGGGCCGGTAGTTCTCCGGTTTTCTGAGGTCCTTGCCGGGCTTCGGAAGTACGATAACCCGACCCCGCTTCCAGATGTTAGGGAAGTGGCCGGTCCTCAGGATACCGTTGAACAGTTGTGTCAACGCTATGAGTGATTTCAGTGGAAGTCGCTGCAGTGCAGTGTTCGGTATTCCGTCTTCACCAGGTGCTTTCCGTGGGTTGGTTTTCCTGATCATCGCAGCAACCTCGCTCGGTGTTACGAGCAGTTCACCCTCAGACTGGGAGAGGGGCCTCGAGAGGTAGAGATGGGTTGCCGCCTCTATCTCCCGAGTGTGGTCCTCGTCTTGATTGTCGTGAGGTGTGAACTGTTTTTCGAGGCTGCTCGCGATGATCTCGGCACGGTCTTGCGCTTTGTAGCGTATTTGCCCGTCCTCAGCGAACAGGGGGCGCGTGGGGTTTGGTTCTGCAGTCAGTTGCCTGCAGAGTCGGTGTACCGAGGGCTGTTCGTCCTCGATATCTATAAGGAAGTTCTCCCATGCGTCACCTCTGTGCTCCCAAAGAGCAGCCTTGAACGAGTTGGTAAGGCGGTTGTATCGGGTCTTGTCTCGGGGGTGCCGAGTTCTCTGCCAGAGCTTCTTAGCCTCTCGCTTCTCCTCGAGCATTTTACGGAGCCGAGCGGGCAGAGGGTTCTGTCGCTCGCTGCTCGGTCTAGTGCTCGAGGAGACTCGAAGTGCGGCTTGGATAGCTCCGGTGATTTCTTCGGCGGCTTCATCGACTTCCACTGGCGTTTTTACAACCGTAGGGCGGCTGTAACCCGCTAGGGTTTCTTGGTAAGCCCTCCAGTCTGTGTGGACTGTGGGCTTCGGTGGGCCGACCGTAGCCGCGGGCTCCCTGAACACGAGTAGCACCGGCCTGTGGTCCGATGGTAGGTCCTCGAGCACTTCCTGTACTGGAGGTGCTCTTAGTCCTTTGAACACTATGATGTCCAGTACGCTATCACTATAGCCCGCTGGGTCCAATCTAGTGGGTTCTCTGGGGCCAGCGATTTCATAGTTATGCATATCGGAGTCTTGCATAAGGAGATTTCCCATTGCGTTGTTGGTGGTGTTGTGCCATGCTTGGTGCTTTGCGTTCAGGTCTCCCGCGATTATGGTCGGCGTCGTATGTTGGAGAAGGCTCCGGAGTTCATCGACGCGGGCTCTCTGATTCGGAGCTCGATAGGCCGCGTAGAGAAACATCTCCCGCCTGCCGATTTGGACGTCGATACCAAGCGCAAACATGGTATCGAGTCTCTTCGGTTCGACGGGTTGATGCACTACTGTCCTCTTCACTAGGATAGCGAGTCCACGATATGCTTCGCCTCTTGGCGAGACCTCATCTTGGCGGTACACAATGTACCCTGGGATCTTGAGTGGCCTGTTGGCCTTCAGGTGAGTCTCGCTTATCAGCATGATATCGACCCGCTGTTCCTTGAGAAATAGGCGTAGTAGGCCTATCTTGGATTTCAGCGTCTCCGCGTTCCAATGAACCACCCTGAGCGGCTTATCCATTGGTGGAGAGTGTTTGCAGCAGTCCTGTTGTGTTTATCTCGCCTGCCTTAACACGCTGTGCGAACAGCATGAGTAAGGCGGCGAGTTGGTCCCTCTCCGGGTCCTTGGCGGGTGGGCTGCTGACTTTGGTTGCCGCCGCAGGTGTGGTTGGCTTTTCCTGGGCCGCCTTCTTTCTTCGGTGCCTTCTCCTCTTTTTTGTGGAGCTTGACCCCGGGTTTGCTTCGGCCATCAGCGTGGTGGGTGCCGAGTCGACGACCACGTTTGGTTGGTCGATGACCTTGGGCGGGCCAGTCCTCGGCGTGAGTCCCGCCTTCTTGTTGCGGGCTTCCCACTTGTAGATGGGGCACGCCGCACTGCAGGCTGGATGCGGGCCTTGGCAGTTGGCGCACGTGGGTGGCTCCTCCTTTGGTCGAGGGCAGTTGTGCGCCTGGTGCTCGCCACCGCATCGCACACAGGCTAGGCGCCTGTGACAGTTCTGGGAACTGTGGCGGAAGCCTTGGCAACGGTGACATTGAGAGGGTCCTTTCTTGCCCCTCCAGGCCTCTATGACGACGCCTGGCATGAGCAGGACCTCATCAATGTTGTAGGCCTTGGCTGCGGTCGGGCTCTTCTCCACTTCTGCGAAGAAGATGCATCCGGGTCTGCTGGTGCGAGCACGGATATGCTTCGCAAACTTGACTGGCACTCCCTTGCTAGTCAAGTCCTCCACAATTTCTTCCGTGGGAGTATCCGCAGGTAAGCCCCGGATAGCCATTTTCAAGGGCTTCTGGTGCGGTGGGGCGATGGCGTAATACGGCGCCTTGTCCTGTCCGAGGTCATCCAGGTGAGCCTGAATGACTCGGAATTCAGCGTCTTCTTTGGGAGTGAATTTAAAACCCTTCCCAAAGGGCCTCACGCTGGGTGGGTGACCGATTTTGGCGGTCAACTCCTTCATTTGGGACGTCCAGTTCTCCAGACGGTCCACTACAAGGATTGGTTGTCTCCTTGTGGACGTCTGGGTAGTGGGCGCCTTGGAAGGGCCTGGTGTTGTTATGGGCCTCGTTTGCGTTGTTATGGGCCTCTGAGTTGTTGTTGTTATGGGTTTCTTTGGTGGTGGTGCGGCAAGTACAGCTGCTGCTGTCCTTGGCCTGGGTGTAGGCGTAGGGGCCCGATCGACTTCCAGTATTACTGGAGTCGGTTCGGGCGAGGTGGAGAGGACTTGGACGTCCATCTCCTCGCTATCCCCTTCCTCGGAGTCCGAGGTTAGGGCAGCCTCTATGGTCGTCCGCTTCGCCGCTTGTGGCTCCGGGTCTTCTTCCCGCCTCCGTTTACCTGGTATAGGCAAGGGGGTAGGCGGCAGTGATGATCCCACCGCTGTCAGGATGTGAACATCCTGCGCAGTGAGATCCTCCTTCTTCTTCTCTCCGATGTGAACTTCCATCACTCGGAAGTACGCCTCCAACCAGCGCTGCAGACCCTGCGACATTTCTCCCTTCTCTCGAAGGGAGTTGAAAATACTCAGGTCGCCCTGGTATTTTTGTCGCTGGTCCTGCAGCACTGCGTCGGTCGAGCCTTTTTCATCGTTGCTGGTGTTCTTCGTGATGCTGGATCCGTCCTCGTGGCGCCTTGGCATGTTTGCCATCACCGTTGAGGTTAGGGTCGGAGACCCCACCCCGCGGCGAAGGTTCACACGCTGGCTTTCTCGGGGAAGGTATTCGCCTCCGAATGTACAAGTACAATTCGGGTGCAAATAATAATATTTAACAAATATTAAATATTAAAATAAGCAGTGTTAGGGGCGCCCGTACGATGGCAGTCGGAGCGCAAGCACGTCCGTTCGCCACGACAGTCCGAAACACTCTCCCTCATCCTTGTTGATCCTCTTTCCACTCTATCATCGCACTCAAAGGCAGGCAGTTACGACTTTAACGACTCTTGAGTCGCGGGTGTCCAAGGTCGGTGGTTGTAACTTACCATCAAGTGACCCGTCTGTTCGTCTGTCCCCTATATTATATATATAAAAAAAAAAAAAAAAAAAAAAAATGTGTCGCGGTGGGCTTCACAAACATTCAAACAACCTCTACACTTGGACAACTGTTTGTACAGTGTGGGAAACGAACCCACGACTTTGGTTTATATAGAAGAACTATTTTTTTTCAAGAACGTAATAACTAATCTCACCCTTTTAGGAATGTGTTTATACTCATAACCACTACTAAGATGGACTTCACTGAACAAGAAAAGCTCACAAAGGAAAACTAATGAATATAACTTTCACTACGCGCATTTTTTTATCTAATCATGTTTGTAATTTGCTTTTAAACATACTGTGGTAAGATGATACTTATAAAAATCATTTTAATAGTCAGTGTTGCGGCGATAATAAGCGTATGTTCTATTCTTTCTTTGATGGTTTGACGTTCAATAGTATAGTTTATTAAAACTAGTCCAAAATTTAATATTTTTTTTTTTTTGATAGAAGATTTTAGTTAAAGATTATGATATAATATCTTTAGCCATCTCAAACATCGCCGTCTGATTCCAAATTAAGCATAGCTTGGGTGTGCGCATAGCACAATTATTTGTTCTGAGTGGGTATCGAACCTTTGGTTTAACAGTGAGGATCACTAACCACTAGACCAACAGGCCCGCCAAAGAGATTTCAGACGAGCCTTGAAAAGTCAAGGTCAAGTCAATCGTTGCAGGGTTGGCGACTTACAACTTTGGGTTGTTTCTTATCAAGCAGACTAATAGAACCGGTTACTGTGAGCCAATATTTTCCTCATATTACAACTGCGCGTAAATTCTACAATCGACTTCTTAATTTTTTTGATAAATAATAGTCCTTAAATGCAACACAAAATTGTTTTGCATCATACAACGTGCGTTCCACCTAACTATTGCTAAATGGTTTAATTTTATATTACTATTTAATTTACCACCTTTTATGGTCATTGCTCCGCTCTTAGGGCTTGTAGCGTGGTGTTATATAGCCTACCCTGTAAATACTCTGTCGAATACAAAAATAGTTTTCTGAAACCGATTGGTAGTTTTAGTGATAGATAGAAAGTCATCAGCTTTATTATAGTAGTATAGATTTCACTAGGACTGTTCAACTTCATTTTATGACTTATTCATTTCTTTATTTAATCTTCATGCAGATATTGGTATAAAGGTGGACTTAATGCCTAAATAGAATAGAATAAGCTTTATTGTACATCTTAAAAAAATACAGTAAATATACATAATATAAATGTACAAAGGTCACGTACCATAACGGAAATATACAAATAACGTAAGTGAGGACGGCCCCAGCTAGATATAAAAGTAACTGGGATAGGCTGGATGCGCAAGGCGGAGGACCGGGTGCTATGGCGCACACTGTGGGAGACCTATGTCCAGCAGTAGACTGTAGTAGATTAAATTATTGATTGATTGATACTCAATAAAAATGTATTTCAGAGAAGGGCAGAAAGATATACATTTTTATTTTTTTCTAATTTAAGGTCTGAATTGATATGTTTCTCGAAAGGTTTTAAAGTAGCTTTACGAATAGCTAACGGAGACCAGGGTTTTTTCGTAACTTTTGTTCAATAATTAAATTAATATGTTTCAAATATATTGAACAGGCTTATAACACAGATGAAATATATAGATAGATAAGATGGATAGATAAACTCTTTATTTTCCAAATAATTGTAATTATGTATTTTAATGTGTTATATATAATTAATATTCTTAAAAACTACAGAATTTTACAATTGACATTTGGATGGAAAGAGAGTTTATGTATGGCAGGAGGAATTGCAGTGTTTAAATAACTGACTTCTCATACATATATACATTCTGAATTCATACGCATAAATACTAAGATACACAATACACAGAGCCATATTATTCATATTAATTAATAATTATATACCTAAAACACATTTAAGAAATGCTTGGCATCAAGCTAGCAAGTAATGATTTTTTATTATTTTTTAATTTGTCTTTGCGCCTAGGATGGGCAACAGCAATGCATTCCATAGACGTATAGCCTGTACAAAAAAGGACTTTTCTATGAAATTTGTGGTAAGTGATGGCATTTTCAATGTCAAGTTGTCTGAAGTCCTAAGGATCCTCTGATGACCCTCTGTAAGAATTCAAATCGTTCTTTGAGATAGAGAGGAGTGTTAGGATTGAATAGTATACTATACAACAGTGAAAGGATGTGAATATTCCGGCGAAGGCGAATCGGCAACCGGTTAAGCTTATTTCGAATTTCAGAAACGTGGTCAAATTTTCGCAACCTAAAAGTGAACCTTATCCAACAAGTTTGAAGTCGTTCAAGCTATAAAAAAATGTAGAGTATGTCCAGAAAAACAGTATTTTGATCTAAATAAGTGGGACGTAGACATATTACGTGGGAGGATAAGCCGTAAGTACGATAACAATTATGACGGATGAGTATTACATACAAAACATGTACTACCTACTGATTAATGATTAACACATGAATATGTCGCTATCTTCATACTAGAAAAACAAAATGCAGTTTATGAGACCAACACGACATAATTATGTGTGAGTAAACAAGTGACATGTACAAAAGGTTTTTTAACTGTCCCACACAACTATTTCCTATATATTATAATATATATCTGTTTCGCTTAAATAATTTTGGCACCAAGTTTTTGCGAACGAGCTTATCGCTTTTAGAATTCTCATTGAGAATTTTTCTAACAGAAAGTTTCAAAAACATATTACCTGATTCATAAGTCGAATATACGTCGTCACAAGTGACAGATATACATATATAATATATAATATCATTCAAGTAAACGCCTCAACGACAACTCAGCATAATCAAAAATAAAATAACAAAAACTCAATAAAATACATAAAATTTTGTAACTTCTCTGTAATACAAAACGAAATCTAATTAAAGAAGGAATCTGACAACTCATTCTACTAAATAAAATAAATTGAAAGAGCTCCTAGAAATAAGCTCCTTATATCAATTCTGATCGTCTTTCAATTAAAGATATTTTATATTTATTCATATCATCGCTTCATAAACTTTTTTTAAAAACACATAAAAACTTCAATAGTTTTTTTTTATAAATTAGCAAAACAACGCAAACACGGCACTCGGTGCGGCTAATGTTAATGAGTTATTGGTGCCTGAAACGTTTGCAAAATATTTGGTAGGTATCGTCTATTCTTCTTTTTTGTGTATAAAATCAAGAATTTCCTGTAACGAGAACTTAGAATTGCTCCTACCATATTCTAAGCATTCTAGGTTTATCAGAATGTAAAAAGTTTAAGATACATTTTGCTTCTGAATTTGTAATTAAAATGAAATTCTATTCTTATGTATTATGTGGTCTACGTGTAAGTTTAATTGTAAAGTATGTGTTAATAGTATTCTGATTACTTCTAGAAAATCTATACGCAACTGTTTATTAAGTAAGAGACTTACATTTAGAAATCTATTTATGTGCGCTAATGAGAGTTAAATTCTTTTTAATTATCAAGTTGCAGTAATCTATTGGTGACGCATTATATTATACCAATTAATACATTTTGAAATTACTAATGTACCTGCTATGACGAGATACGTGAAGTCTAAGCGTAACTTTAAAACGTATTTTTTTAAAAACAACTTAGGGATCTTTACAAACAATTATAACAATGGGCACAAATTACTTAGTATCCGTTGAAGTTAAATTGGGGACAACTATTTGTAGCTCTTGTGAGACTCTAACTCCTAAAACTCGACGCGGACAGTCGTGTTGAAGTAAGTACTTTTTTACCATTGCCATGCCATTGCCATACCATTGAAGAAAAACAATTTAATAGCAATTTTATGAAAACACAGGCGTGAGCGTTTTCAAACAAAAAGTCTCCATTCCTTCCCCTTCCTACTCTTCAGAACACTCAACTGCCACTACAGGATAGGCTTAGTATACTTACTACCCAGTAGGGTATGGACATCTGTCGGGATCTCAATCCGCGTGATTACATCGAGAGCGTCACTAAGGCGGCCTCGCGGAAGCTCGGTGTATTGAACAAGGTGAGACGGTTCTTCTCGCCCGAGCATCTGTGTCTTTTATATAAGACCCAGGTTCCCTCCTGCGTGGAGTACTGCTCTCATCTTTGGGATAGCTATGCGCAGTATCTGCTTGACGCTCTCGATCGGTTGCAGCGACGCGCAGTCCGTATTATAGACTGTCCTGAGGTCACCCAGTCTCTTGAGCCCCTGCAGTTGCGAAGAGATGTCGCCTCTATGGCAGTTCTCTATCGCCTACATCACGGGGAGTGTTGGGGTGTGTGTCCCACCTTCTCCCTTCCTCTACAGGACTACACGTGCTGGCCTGAGGAGTCACCGTTTGCGAGTCGAAGATATGCGATCCCGAACGAAACGGTTTGGCTCTTCTTTCCTGTGCCGATCAGTGAAAGCCTGGAATTCCCTACCAGCGCACGTGTTTCCTTCCCAATTTGATCCCGGGTCTTTTAAGCGGGGCGTGAAAAAGCATCTCACCAGGCCGCCATAGTGTGGGTCACCATGCTGCATTGACTAGACATGCAATGAGGATGGTGACCACCACTCTTGGACTCCATTTATTGCTCACCATCAGGCTTACGAATAAAAAAAAAAAAAAAATTGGTAACGATTTAAAGTTGAAGCACTTTAATATATCTAACTCAGGAATTATAGAAGAGGTGCAAGTTGTAAGGAAGTCTATACAGTATTTTTAATAGTTTAATTGTATTATTTTTCTTGATGCATAATAATAAAAGCAGCATAAGTTAATCCTAATAAAGTCTCTTAACTGTCAGTGACAGAACCATCGAAGTCGGTCCGGCCGTTGCGGAACAAACCCACGTGTAAATGATTTTTAGGTGTAAATATCGTGTATCGTGTATTTAGATAAAATTTCTTAATTTAATAATGGAAACAAACTATAACTGTCTGAGACAAAACTGAAATTGCGACTTGACTATTTTAGGAAATACTGTACTTTCCGGTTTCAATTTATAAATGTTTATGTGGACCGAGTGCGCGAATGCCGTTAAGGATAAATAATTCTGAGAAATTACGTTAACGATCTGTTCATAACAATTGATTCTAATTGTTCTTTAGATCGTTATAAAATTATTTTGCAATATTTCCTCTGAATGTAATGTTTGTTGCAGTGGTACCTATGTAAGATGCTTTGTGACCAAAGGAATTTTTCTTACCAGAATTGAATATCTATTTATAATGAATGAAGATTTTTTAAGCAGAGTGTTGAAATAAATAGTAATGCACAGATATATTACCTACAGTCTTATAATAAATATCAAATGGTCTGTACTTCTTAATTATCTTTCAAATGGGTCGATTTCAAATAATTGTTCAACAATTTTATGTTTAAAATTTTGAATTTAACTATTAACAAATCTCAACTTTCGGGGCAAATATTAGTTTTATTTTTTCGGGTCAAATATTTATTTCATTTCTGTAACAAAAAAGTAGCGAGTCTACCTACAACATTGATTCCTTAGGCAGACAGAATTAAACTGTGAGTCGTCTCACTTGGTTCGTAATCCTGTTTATTTCTTTTTGTTTATTGTATACTAAATTGTTTGCAATTGGGCTAGCTGTCAAATATCTCACACATTCTCTAAAAGAGGGAAAATGTCAGCGTTCTTGACCTGCGGCCCTACATTTCCGGCACACCCCACTATACATAAATCCTTGTTTCATCTCCGAGGAGAAAATTAAACCTTTTTCGCAACCGCCTTCTTTTAAAATAACTTGCGATACAAAAGGTTTCTCTATTCTAAATTAGATCGCTTATTACTATAGATATGTTTATTAAATATGGAAGCTTGTAATTGGCGTCTGCTACTACGTATTTAAATGTAATACTGTTTACGCCGTAAGCTTCCCAAATAAAATAAAATAAAATAATAAAATAAAAAAATAAGTAAAGCTTGATAAGTCTACAGCTATAGAGAACACCAATATTAAGTCAGTATGATTTTAAAGTTGATTGTCTTCAGCCTGTAAATGTGGTCACGGTGTTACCACAAACATTTTTTATAAGAAAACTATAAGGAAACTAAACTAAATATATGTTTAAGCGGAACTAAATTATATTATGATTAGGTAAATATGGGCGATTGAATATACATATATGTATATATCTTTAAATGATAAAGTAATGAGTGGAAGATAACATTAATTTGAGCAAAATGGAAATATTGTACAGACTGCCGTTGTTTTTAGACGGACTTGCATAAACGGGTAAATCAATTTCAAACACCAACATTATGAGGTGCAGATTCTCAAACATCTATGCTATATTCAACCAAAACGGTCATGGACATAAGTCAACTACATGGTAAGCACTTTCCTATTGTAAAACTATACAATCTATAGCAAATAGAGTAAAAACTATAATACATTCGTACATATTACATATTCTTATATTTAGAACCAAAAATAGATTATTTGAAAATAGCGAAGTAAGACGTCACAACCCGTAGCTCCCACTTCCCACTTCCCACACACCACACTTTGACCCACCATTTGACATTTAAGAAAGTGTAACTAATTTGACTTGACAGTCATATAAATACCGTAATAAACTAGCTGGCATATTCGAAATTCTTATCGGAGAGCAAGCATATATCTTCGACAAGTGTCACTTTGTGTGGTATGTATTTAGGTTCGAACACATGGGAAAACTATCCATTTAATTGTAATAAGGGTGTCTGTATTTTGAGTCAGAAGGAGTAAACGATTCAATCGATCGTAGCAAAATTAAAAAAGAAAAGACACAGGATCTTTCATCTAAAAGGATACCGTTCCTGAGGCATAGAGTAAATCAAATTTAACGCGGGCAACATCTAGTTTAACATAAACTCGTGCAATATAATTTCACAGATACATACATACATACAAAAGTTCAGACCTGTATCCCTGAGCGGTAGGTGGAGTAAGAGGGTTAATATCACCCACATTTTGACAAATGAAATTTAATTCCGTGTGACGTCATAGGGGCAAGCCTATTCCCGTAAACCATAAACTTTAGGAATTCAAGACTGGAGTGAAGAAAAAGATGGAGTATTGAAAAAGCAAATTACTAATACGAATAGATTGTGAGAGGTGAAAGTAATAAATAGGTCGAGAACATCGGTGTCGCTGACCATATTCGTACCCCTCCAGCTATTACCTATTATATCTATTTCACAAATAATATTTACATTTTTGTTATTTTTAAAAGACAACTTCCGCACTAGGATTAATTCCTGTATCGCGGGTACCCACCCAGATTCAGAAGAACAATTTGAGGATTACACAAAGTGTTATCCCGTGCGGGGATCCAACCCATAACACTAGGCGAGGCAGCGTGGTTGCGAGGTGACCACTTAAGCTGCTACGCCATCTGATCCGATTATATTATATAAGATCTATATTTCAGAGAAAGTTGCTGATAAAGTAAAACGGAAAAGTAAATTCTGAATAGAATCAGATCAGAATTCTATTATTAATAAAAGCGAAGCGAAGCGAAATAAGGTATGACCGACTGTATCAGTAACTTCCCCTCTTTTGTTGCTGACGTTATCTAGAAATATTATATCTTTTATCATCCCCACTATTGGACCCCACAGGATGATTCAAATCACACCTCACGTACCGAAATCCATCAAGCCGCCTGCGTGACAAAGAAACTTCATACATACATATTTACACTCGAAAAACATCCCTTCTTTTTGCGCAGTCAGGTAATAAACCTATTACCGGATGTAGGTTAATAGCAATCTTTTAATGTACTAAAATAATTATCATTTTGCCTAATTTACTACCAAACAAATAGCGGGTTTTTTTAAGTTCAAAATATCTAAAGATGTGTTATGACGCCAAACTAAAAAAAATAAATTATAATAAGTCTGACGTAAATTCCGGTTTATGGTGTTAACTTTTATGTTTTATATTTAGTTTTGAGAGATTTTAATTTAACCATTCCTTTATTCGTGTTTTTGTTACTAATAAGAGCTGTGGCTACATTAAATTACTGTATTTGATCATGGAGAACAAAAAATAAAAAAATAAAACGAGATACGACAACTTTTTGCTTGCGATCTTTACCTACATGGTGGTCAGAATGAACCGGAGTTTGGTGGGTCAGTTGCCGCATCATACGAGAACTGTCTCTCCACGCAAGAGATCAAATGTCGGAGATACGGCGCATAGCTTAAAGCGTAAATAAAACATCGTTAGATTTCTTGGCCGACCATCCCACTACGGCACTTTAAGCGCAATAATGAATTTAATTAATTATGAAATTGAATATTTAGTAATACGTGGAACGTCACTTCATCTAGTGACGATCTGTGGAAAATGGCGGGGAAAACCTGGATATGAGAGCTGACGGTCGAACTCCATGGCTTATAGTGTAACAGGCCTATGTCACGCCACAGTGACTGACGATGACGATGATGTCGATGTTGTACATGATGGCACGTTAATCTTCTTTGATCTTCTAATGACAAAGTTGTCCCGAGATGGTTTATAAATATCAGAATATGTTTTAAATATACATGTCAGTTCACGGATCTCAAACACATATGTCACTTTAATCACTTTGTTTTATTATTTTCCTCAATAATTGTGACATATTTTCAGTTAAATTCTGTATCAGTTTATTGAAACCTATAAACCAAATGTTTGTAAACGTGGTGTACATACATACATATATATTAGATAGGACGTTAACGAAACGAACAAAAATTTTATGAAAAATGTTTAGAAGCAGACAGTTGTTTAGATGGTGTATATTGTTCATACATTTAAAAATATATTGATGAGGGTTTATATAAATAATATGTATAATATATATAAGTCTGTCCTAAGGGATCAATTTGATCTTAAAACTAAATACGATCACGGAAGACTACAAACAACTGAAGTATATTAGCACTATTAAGTTTCAATGACGCCACACTATGCGGTTTTATAATCTAAGTTCCTAATGATATTAAATAGATTGTAATACACAAAATAATTTCTAGTTTTCATATTTAAATGTAAAGTAATCTTAATAAGTAATAATAATAATAAATATATTTAATAAACATATGGAGTAAATAATAATAAATGCCTAAGTTTGGAGGGATGTTTGTTACCCAATCCTGATTATAGTCTATAATAGGAAATGTGCTACTTTTTATCCAGGAAAATTTACGGTAAAAAATAGTCTTGGGTCAAAGCTAGTAGAACGCTAGCCAGTAAAACGTAAAATTGAGGAATCGACTGCAATTGAGTGATAGCACATGGGCGAGTAGAATTGATATTGGTATCTATTCTAGTAGGTACTTACCTACATACAAATATATATATTTCTAATATATAGTATTTCCCAGACACAGTGGTTTAACAATAAAAGAAATACAAACCTACTTGTAGTGATTCTAGATTACATTTATCTCATGTCTAGTCCAAGTCTTTCAGGAAAAATATCAGTCACATAATACTTGTCATTTTCATAGACAAATGTACGAAAAGATAATAAACCTAACCAACAACCTTTTGATGACTTAAATTAATTTCTTGTTTCGCAACAAACAAAATGAAGCGTCTTCATAATTTATCGTAATTGTTTTGAACAATAAATCCATTAAAAGTTGTTTGCCCGGATTTTGTGTTGGGTATTATTTGGTAAGGCCTATTAAGTTCTAGACTTAAAAGAAATACAAGGCAATTATAAGTTTGAAACACGTAAAAGCTTTCCATAAATCATATTATGTTTCTCTCTCCTTTCAATAAAGCGTTCTTAAACAAAATACTCTTCTGAGACATTTCTCCTTAGAAAATCATTTCAAATTCTTGACAACAAAGCCTATTTAATTTAATAAAAGAAGCCGACTCCATCGGATCACAAACCGGTCCTCGACCATTTTGATCACCACGTACGATTGACATTCGACCACAACACTTAAAAAACTTCCTACACGAATTAATTACACAGAATAAGATAATTGCACAGTTATAACAAACACTAAACAACATTTTTTAACACAATTCTTACCATTTTAAAGGAATTTTCCCGGCTATTATTAAAACCACTATTTGTATGTTCACACAAAAAAAAGTTTTATTATTCAATCGGTTGGCGACGCGCACCACCCGCACCAAAGACTGCAAGAATGACAAAATAAATATCATAGCAACTATATCTTAGAGGTCAAGTTTACGATAGCCTGTATGTTGAGAGAGATAGACAGCTATATATTATAGGAGTGAAGGAGATGACTACATGTTGTTTCGTTCGTCGCATAAGTGAGTTTAAGTGAGGGTGAGCGCACACGCAAACTTGTTAGCAATGATCATCTGAACTGTTATGGAATATGTAATTAAAGTGCACTGTATAGAGCCTCACATCATAAACGAATAACATACGGTACATTTCAGCAAGTTTGAACTATATCTATTAAATTACGAATCTGTCATCTTGTATCTAATATATGGTCTACGAACACAAGCATCGCATATTCGACTTTCGCAGATTTATCGACATAGGCACAGTCTGCCATAATAAAAAATAATTATTATAATTTGGCTTGTCATTTCTTTAGCCTTCTGCCTTTAATAGTGTACGGCAACGTTTTAACGGCATCGAATGTGCTTATCGATAGAATCATTCGGTGTACAAATTAACTTGTAAAAATGTAGCATAAAGGATATAATTAGCGGACCTTAATCTCTGGATCCATTTAGCTCTCGGAATAAAGTCAACCGATTCTTAAGAAGCCTACAGTAACGGTTTTATATTTCGGCTGATATATTTATACGTTCTCGAGGATTTAGAAAAGGACATCAGGTATTATTAGATAAGTTAATAATTAAAAAAAAAACGACCTGCCAAAATGCAAACTGTGAGCCACACAGCCACCATAATAATGTTTTTTCTTAATTCATAATACATCATATTCATACATATAATTCATCATTATCTTCTTACCCAATTTTAAATGGGGTGCACTGTGTTCTTTTCTTCCATTCCACTCTATTGATCTTTCGTCATTTCCCTGCTTAATCCCTTACTAGCCAAATCTACTTTCACGTAGTACATCCATCTCTTCTTTGGTCGTTCCCTACTCCTGTATCTGTCCACTTCCATGCATTTCCATATTATGAAAATCTATTGCTCCTCAACTTTTCATCCACTGGCGCTACTTTTAGGCCCTCTTTAATATAAACATTTCTCACCTTGTACATCCTAGTATACATACATAATCGTATAATTATGATCTCTCTGTAATACTCATCATACATCCAAATCTGTTTAGGCATTTAGAAGTTGTGATTGAAAAAATAAACTTACACACATACTGGAATCCTAAAAACATTACGTTCTTTTTATGGTAGTCTTGTAATTAGCATAAGTAAAGCGGGCAAAGCTAGTACCTGTACGAGTGTACGTAAACATTTATTGATAGGTAAAAGGTCAAGAGTGATGACAAACTGCTAGTGAATATCTTTTTACACGTTAACTGATGAGGTTTTTGACTTCCTCGTAAACATTATTACTCGTTTACTAACGGGAAAAAACCAATATATTAAACTTAAATTACTAAGATGTTTGCAATAACATTGCCGTTAAATGCATTATGATGATTTCTAATAGTTAATGATTTCCAGAATGTTTCATGATAGTTAATAAATAATTAACAATGGCGCAACGGCTACAAAAAGTAGCCATTTTATTCAGGCAACGATGTGTTTATTGTTTATTTTGTGGCAATTTTATTTATATCTGCATATATTTGTATTACACTAAATCTGAAAGTCAGCGTCTTGTTATTATGCTTTCATGCCAAACTAAAAATTAAGCATACATACATAAGCTCACGCCTATATCCCCTAAGGGGTAGGCAGAGGTATATTAAGCACCCATACCTTGCCAGAAAAATTAGGTACAACTTAACCAATGATCATAAAAAACTCGTTATCAATTGTACAATGACTTTTAAAATAAGTAGATAACCGTCTTCGGTACACTACCTATGATGAAAAGTTGTAAAAGAAGTGTTTCTGTATTCCTTTAATTTTCCACCTTAGATATAAATTATTTTCTTCAAAAACGGTAAGCATACGTTTTAAAAAAAAGTCAATATAAAAAATACCCATATCGCTTCAATTGTATTTCTCCAGCATCCCAGCATCAGATCCTGACCTGATGATAATACCTTTCAAACAAAAAAAGAATTTTCTAATATATAGTTTGTTATTAGATATGATGTAACTATGTCGAAATAACAGCTTCGTCTATCTGTCACTGGTCTAGGAAAAAGTTCCGTTTTTGTTCATCAGTATCCCACATTAGAGATTAGATTTTCCTGATATTTAAATACTTAGTTTGACAACCTTAACCCAATCCCTTTGTGTAAAAAGAACCTTTATCATATTGACTTGACTTTGAACGTACCTACAGGATCGTTATTTAAAGACCACCGAACAAGTATCCCATGGAGGATAATCATACTTTACTGTCCCATCGAGTTATAGTTGTTAATCCTTAACTGAGAAAATTTCAATTCAATTTCTTTATTTAATGAAATTGCTCAACGATTTAAAATAGTACTGTTTAAAAACATAATTACAATTATAGATCAATATCACCCCAATTAGAGGTTACATACATAGATACAATCACGCCGGTATACCCTAAGGGTTAGGCAGATGTGTATAAAACACCAATTTGGTCCCACTAACGTAACAGGGGGCAAGCCTGTTGCCGTCAACCACGCACTATAACTCGAAATTGTTAGTATTATTGTTGTGTATTGTTATATACATTACAATACAATATACTTTATTGTGCACCATAACAGAAAGGATTACAATGTATACATATATACGAGTACATATAGTGTACCCCACAAACGGCGGTCTTATCGCTAAATTTGATTTCTTCTAGACATACTAGATGGACACATGCAATGGATTTGTATACAGGGTAGTTTATAGATTTGTTAATACAAATACTGCTCAATGCGAAGCTATAAGAAGATGTATACACATTTTCTAAGCACCTACAAGCAGGCATACACAGTAAAGAAATTGCAAAAATATATATGTATAGGGTATACCGATGGTTTTCTGACGCAACCTCGTATCTCAGAAACCACTACTTTCCAGGAAAGACAAAAAACCTTTTATAATGAAATTTTTATTTTTTTTTTATTTTAAAAATATTCAATCTTTTGACAAATTTTTGCGTTAAATATAGTATTAAAAACATTTAATCATTATTTTTTCTTTTATTTTCTGAGATACGTGTTTGTCGCAGAGAAAAAAACGTAACATACGTGATTGCGTAATATCTTTTTCAAATAAGAGTACACGAATATTTTTTTTTAATTATTTTATTTTAAGAACGGATCAACTTTTTTAATTATTCTTTATTAAATAAAAATATTATTATTAATTTTTTTAATAATGTTTGTTTTTAATTACTAAAATATAGTACTTTTTTAACTTGAGATACACTTTTTGTCTTAATTCTAGTATTACAGTATTAGTATCAGTAGTTTTAATAATACTTTTAATCACTTTAATTTACTTTTCTATTAGAATTATAAAATAACAAAATATTATCTTTCATCATTGCCAATAGATAATATTTAAAGGCGTAAAAAAATATATTTTTTATTTCTCATTAACGTATTTTAAATTTTCATAAAAAGAATGATAATCCTTCGGTAATAATGGTTTGAGAGATTGTAAGTCCCTGTATTTTTGACTAGTTAATGGAATTTCTTTGGAGTATGTCTTTAACTTCAGTTTCTACTGAGTACTTCTTATCCAAACGTTGCGGAAGATCCTTCCATTCATCATCAAAAGATAAATTTCAATCCCCTTAGTTGTAATACAGTTGGTGAACTAGTTTTATTTCCAGGCCGAATCGATTTTAAAATTTTCAAATCTGAATAATTTTTGAAAAATTTGTAATCAAGGTGACTTTGTAGGGTTTTTTGACTCTAGATTCTTGAATAATTTGCACAAAGTTACAAGGTGCATACAGCTCGCGATCTTTTCTACGCCTTTCAATAGCCGCATGAACGGAATCACATTCCATTTGAGTGTGACCCTTGACTAAATATTTTTGAAGAATGTCAACATTGTTTTTTGCAGCAAATTGGTACAAAGCATTAGCTATAGTAACATTGCGGTTCTAAAACAATTGGCGTATCAAGTTGAACTTCAGTTTTTAAAAAATCAATAAGACAAGACGCAAAAATGTTGCCGTCCATACCACCTTCACCTTCGTGCCATACGTAACACAATACATCTCCATTTGCCATATTATATACAGTAAATTGATGACACTTTAACTTTTGTTTAAAATAAAGTTCACCTGCCGGCAAATGTGGGATCATTTGCACGTCTTGGACATCTACAGTGAAAGCCTTGACCTCTCCAATAGTGAGACTCCATCTTGGGTAATTTATTTAAAAAAATCTCTACGTGTGATAGCTTCCCCTTGATTAGCTTTGATTCTTTTCTAGTATTCTTTGATTTTTTTTTAACAAACTAAAATTACTATTTTTTATACCCAGTTTAAAACTTGAGACTCACCTAAGCATAATGTACTTAAAAACATTTTTTTTACATACTAATAACCTTTTATTATCAACCATAAGATGATACTGAAGAGTAAAACTTCGTCTAGATTTTTTTGAATTTTCTTTTCGTGGAATTACTTCTTTGGTAACAAGAGATATTACGTAAGAATATCTTTCCAAAATGAATTGAAATTTTTTTTTCTTGTTTTTTCCGAATCGAACATACATATTTCTTACAAAAATAAAATAAATAAATATATAAAATAGAGGATTGGGAGTAGAGGGATAAAACAATATATTGTAAAATAGGGCAAGGATATGAGCATTACGGCGAAGTCGTACACTTGTGCTTAGTACGAAATTCTGAAATATGGTCATATTTGCGTATTCTAAATATAAACTTTACGCAGACGTTTTGGAGTCGCTCTAGTTTATTGAGTTGAGAGTTCATTGAGATGATGGCGCGCCGCCCACGTGGATTGAAGAAGAAAGGTAACTATGAAACCAATCGAGCACCGTTGGAGATAAGTTATTATATTTTGGAACATTGTTAACCCCCACACTGACTTATGACTTGTTAATATTCGCTATATCTATGTAAATCGTATACTACTTATACTACGTTTGTTAATGTGTGAGCACCATGTATCTATACATGGTGCTCACACATTAAAATCATTGTATCTGTCGTTGCTTCGATTTTATTCTTTTTACCTGTTTCGGTATAGTGATATTGTTCTGGGTGCATCGGTTTCACACATAATTTTAATTATATATAATGATTGTATGTAAACTAAACATTTTAAAAGAGTAACGTTGGAGTTTGCTGTTGGAGTTGCCGTTGGAGTTTTGAGCTGAACGACCATATTTTTTAACTGAAGCCGACCAATTTAAAAATCATGAGGATAAAGACGTTTGTAACTATTTAAAGAAGGTACAAGAGCGAGTTGCAAATGCCAGTGGAATTTCAAGAAGAACTTTGTACAATATATTAAGGGAAGTCAGTACTGAAACCAATTCTACTGCAATTAAGCTCAGTAACCCGAAAAAAGGTAGACCAAAAAAGCAATTTCGTTTTGATATGGACGATTTTGATTATGATGCTGTGCGATTTAATGAACTGCCCACAGTAAAATCATTAAAAGCTAAACTATTAACTAACTATTAATTACAATAGATCTGAAATTATGTTGAAAAAAATACTTCATGAGATGGGATTTCGGTTCACTAAAATGGAAGATAATAGAAAAGTTCTAATAGAAAAGCACGATGTAAGTCTCAAACGAACGGAATACCTTGATAAAATACTTGAATTACGCGCCAAGAAAACACAAGCGTGAGTGTTCTCTAACAAAAAGTCTCCATTCCTACCCCTTCCTACTCTTCAGAGCACTCAACTGCCACTGCAGGATAGGCTTAGTATTCTGGGTATGGATATTTGCCGGGATCTCAATCCTCGCGATTACATCGAGAGTGTCACTAAGGCGGCCTCGCGTAAGCTCGGCGTTTTGAACAAGGTGAGACGGTTCTTCTCGCCCGAGCAACTGTGTCTTTTGTACAAGACCCAGGTTCGCTCCTGCGTGGAGTACTGCTCTCATCTCTGGGACGGCTATGCGCAGTGTCTGCTTGACGCTCTCGATCGGTTGCAGCGGCGCGCAGTCCGCATTATCGACTGTCCTGAGATCACCCAGTCTCTTGAGCCTCTGCAGTTGCGAAGAGATGTCGCCTCTATGGCAGTCCTCTATCGCCTACATCACGGGGAGTGTTCTGATGAGCTCTTCCAATTGGTCCCACCTTCTCCCTTCCTCTACAGGACTACACGTGCTGGCCTGAGGAGTCACCGTTTGTGCGTCGAAAATATACGTACCCGAACTAAACGGTTTGGCTCTTCTTTCTTGTGCCGATCGGTAAAAGCCTGGAATTCTCTACCAGCGCACGTGTTTCCTTCCCACTTTGATCCCGGGTCTTTTAAGGGGGGCGTGAAAAAGCATCTCACCAGGCCGCCATAGTGTGGGTCACCATGCTGCATTGACTAGACATGCAATGAGGATGGTGACCACTACTCTTTGACTCCACCTATTGCTTTCCATCAGGCAAAGTGGAGTCACTATGGTAGGCTAATATAAAAAAAAAAAAAACACATACATTAAGCACTAAAAGAAAATCTTGGAGTGATGATACGAAAAAATGTGTAAAAAAGCCAATTTTAAAAGGTCAACGTTTGATAATAGTTCATGCGGGAAATAAAAAAGGCCTGGAGCCTTTTTAATGTATAAATCCACGGACACTATAGGTGAGTGATATAGATGATTGATCACAATTAAATGAATAACGATAACCACGAGAAAACATACCCAGTGATTCTGATCTAATTCTGAATAAGTTATCTACAACGCACCCTATCACAATAAATGTGTTGATAGACCCCCCAATTCAAACACCATTAAACAGGAAATGATCAACTGTTTAAACAGGCATAGAATTCCAGTAGACCCAAAACTGACTTGAAATTGAACATGGGCACACTGTATTACAATTGCCACCGTATCATCCGAATTTTGATCCAATTGAAAATATTTGGTCTCAATTGAAAGGTTATGTAGCCTTTAGAAATGTGGTTAAGAATTTAACTACAGTAAAAACATTATTGGCAGAAAAAGTAAACATGATTGGGATTGAAGAGCAGAAAAAGGTTTGCGATCATGCAATTAAATGTGATAACGAATATCGAAGATTTCAACACGGTCTAGATCATTACACTGATAGACTGGTAACAAATACTGCTGATAACAACAATGATATTGACTTCATTGAGAGCACAGACAACAAACATTGTTTTATATATAAAAAAAAAGAATAATCAAAATAAGCAATTCACAATAATTGTCACCGGACTATAAGTATTTCGTGCAAAAGGGACAACGCTCTACAAAGCCGAAATTAGCCGATTGTCTCTTCTTAGAGGTCGATGTGCATTATTCCTTGCCCAGTACTGTACAAGTGTTGATCTATACCAGCCCGTTTCCAAATGGGTCAATCTTATGAGAAAAATCTGGCTCCATGATGTTTTACATGTAAGTGTATAGATCACGACATACTCGTAGGTTATACATATATCTTTCATCCAGAAGGAATTCATGTTCCCGAAATCTGATGATATTTTAAAATTAAAATTCTAAGATCTGAGATGAGATCATTTTATCGACTTTATAAAATATTAGTGCCCCCTTCCATATGCAGGTGATAAAAAGTTTAAAGATTTGGAAACTCTCAAAAAGTTATATTATCATCATTTATATTGTGACTTAAGAAGATATGTCTTAATACTAGTTTAATTGGTAAAAAAGATCAATATCATATCAATGTCTTTAGTTATCAATATCGTTATCACAACAAAAAAGGCACCTTCATTAGGCACTTACAATTTCGACTTGGCAATCGTAAAAATAACCCGCCTGACTTGAAATAAAAGGGTTGCGCATTCTGTAAAATTCTTGTATTAAAAATCCTTCTCCAATTTCAGAACAATTCCACATTCGTGGGGTACAGCATTTGAAAATTCAAAATGGCCGCTGATCTGAGTTGAAACAAAGCGCGGGAAATTAAGTTACGAGGTAAATGAACGGTGATTCCCATGGCAACGAGTGGAAATAGGTTGAAAGGTGCCGGGGACTGACAAGACCGGAGTGATTAGGCGGACAGGTGACGTGGCTCGTGGGAGAACACTTTAGGGTTGAACGAAGGGTAGGGTTGATACGTAAGATCTAATATGTAGCTCATTCCGACGTGTACATTTTTTATGCATGTGATTTGTTTTGTATTATTTTTATGGAGTGTTGGCACTGTTAGTCCTATTGATAAAAAAAATAAAGGAAATCTTACATAAATTGCAGTCTTGTGCACATGCTAAACTTTTTCCTAAGGCGTCTGCCGGTATAAAATGACACTTCTACGGTGATAAATACATAAACATGTCCTTAGTTTCTTTCCCACTTGTTTTTATTCTCTGAACACAGGATTTTCAATGGCGTGGCTGTCATTGGTTAGTAGAGGAGATACCACTTAGAATGGTGTCTATTGATATGGAATCTCTTATTAGTAAAATAAGTTATGTACTTTTTTTACCAATTTTTCAAAAAATGTCGATACTACATGTGAGCGTATTACAAACACTTATAGGATATAATTATATTTATTTAAATATACGGTTTTATTCACGTGTGTATCTTAGGGATGCACGATTAGTTTCGGCCTTTTTCAAGGAGTAAGTCGTCCAGCCGCGACGGTACCGGACGATGCACACACGTGAGTAAAGCCGTATATTTAAATAAATATGAATCTAATTCACTAAAGTTTTTATGCTAATATTATTTGTTTTATTTACAATGTTTTCCCAGCAAGTCAAATCTTTAAAGATTAGAGGTGCTAGAGCCTATTTGCTTCTTTATTTAATTTAAGTGTTAAATAGAGCCGACATTTACGACTAGCTGTGTGGTTTACCGTTATGTAGAATAGGGGTACCTCATTTCCTGACGTGGGTTTCGTCAAATGCGACTAAGGGATCGGAGTGCTATCTGTCAGCCAGTATATATACATCATACAGTGCTCAGTTGACGGCCATAGACGTTAGTGTCACCAAATTGTAAATGATAAAATGTGGTGATTGAACACCTCTGTCTACCTTTTCACAGGCGTGAGCTTTGAATTCATATGTTTGTACATATGTATGTATTCAAAGGTGATAATCCTCATTTTGCTTAATTTAAACATTAGAAATACCAGTCCAAATAGTACATAAATAGTAAATATTAATCTGAAGGTTATTAAATAAATACTTACATATTTCTTAATAATGCCAGACAAAACAGTCCAATGTAAATTTACTTCAATGGTTTGAGCTCAGCTCGCTTAGGTGGCAATCAATTATTGCTAATTTGTCGATGCGTTTTGGAAAGATAAGGCCACGCAGAAAAATAGTGTTCATTTTTGATTAAGTAATGTTCTCGATGTTTTTATGGTTGATCATTTTTGTTCATAGAAATATAACAATTCTTACTTATATACTTAACCAAAGGAACCATATAAGTTTAAACTTAAATACAAGAAAATAATAACCATAACAAATAAAACACATGTTTTATTCAAATTTTATACCCATTAAAACTCTCAATGAAATCCTGGATAATGAATAATAAACAAAAAATTACTATTCTAAGAATAAGGTAACGTTAATTTCTTTTTATGTAAAGAATTTCTGCAATCTTTGCATTTAATCAGATTTACCTACGATTTGAAGCGAATAACAGTAGCGATATTAGATGAACTAGGTAAAAGTACACGCACTACTAAGTACAGCTGATATGGACAAGGCTAAAGAAGTGGCATATTGTCACTGTTATGGTTTTTTTTATATATTCTATTTTAAATGGCCGGGCACTTGGAGAGTCGCAAGTGTGGAGGGGCTGTGTTGGAGAAGTGGGGTGAGAGAGTAGAGGAAAGAGGAGCAGGGCTTTCGGCTTCCAGTACCCTCACTCACTTAACTATAAGTTTTCTATGAGGCCTCAGTATTAGTCCGGTCAAAAGTTCAAAAACGTTAACGTTTATTACATTAAATTTAACAACAAGAGTGGAAACTACTTTATTTAAATTTTAATACAGTTAATGGTAGCATGCGCTACTGTAAGCTTTAAACCTGTATTACGCTGGGAAGCTCCGTCGATTTAAAATCAGCAGTTAGCAGTTTAAAGCCGAAATGAGCAATTGTGTAGTTGCATGTAAATTTCTAAAATAGATGAAGTTGACATTTGTTACATAAATATTAATTCAGCACACAAATTTAGAGTTATAACGATTTCGGACTCCAAAACGGTTATTCAATTTTATTATTCCAAGGTAAAAAGGTAGCCATGCTTACGCATGAATGGGCCGGCTCGACCGGTGCGATACCACGGCCTCACAGAAAACCGGTTGTGATGGAACGCTTGCGTTGCATTTCCCCGAAATTAGTGAGGTTTCCGGAGGCACAACTCTCACTCTCCCCTCTCCCCTCCCCTCATCCCTCTTTCCCATCGCCTCACCCCTCCCTGCATCCCCCCATCCCTCATCACCCTCAAAGGAGGGCAGCGCACTTACGACTCTCGAGTTGCAGGTGTGCATGGACCGCGGTTTTCACTTACCACCAGGTCCCCAGGACCCGTCTGTTCGTCTGTCCCCTTAAAATAGAAAAAAATAATGTCATAAATTCGGGGGAATGTGTAAACTTAAGAATTTTAAGTCTTGCGTATTTTTTCGTTTTATAGTATGGTATGTTCGAAATAGTTTTTATAATTTCAAAAGGTTTTCCATGTTCGCTGCATGCAATTTAGTGGTGGATGTTATACGTTGTTAGGTAGCGAAGATACAAGTTTTTTGCAGTCGAAGAACTGCGTTGTAAGTCACATGTTTATGCTTTGATGGAATTAGAGTCTCTACTCTTGATACTTCTAAAGACGCAACGTCTAAGAAAAATCCGCGCCGTATAATTATCTAGCTACATTTACGTATTTATATAAGAAGTAAATCCAGTAATCATAATGGTTACTTTAGGTTACTTTAAAAGCTTTGCTTCTATTTTATCATAATCGCTAATGTTTTAAGACTATGAGGCTAACAATGCAAATTTCAATCGGTGAAGCCATTATAGATTTAAGTTATTTAAAGGATAAAAGACCAGGCTTAAATTATTAAATCTATAATCAATGCTGAAACCTGTACCGATTGACCACTTATTTAGGTCTAGGCTATTAACCGTTCTGCTAAGATTGTGTTCAGGAAGCTTGGATCATTATATGTTGGTTATGTTATGAGACATTGTATTCGACGAAAAGTTTATTCTTTGACTTCGTGACAGATAAAATTAAATTCTCTCTAGAATAGATAAAGCAGAATTTTATATATTTCTTTAATTTACAGCAAAAAACTTCTTGGCAATCTGTGCAGGCGACATTGTATTTCACGTTTATAAAAATAAGGAGTGTTATTGATTGTCTTCTGACGTTGTCTGTACGGCTGCAAATCGGTCTGATCAGACACTTCCCATCCATCTTGGAATGTCGGTGAAAGATTAGCAGGAGTGGTTTAGTGGAAATATGGCTAAAGTACGATAATATCATAAAAGTAGTATTTTTAAGGAAGATAAGTATGTATATAGAAAGATCGTTCACTATATGTCCAAAACTTGTGTTCTGATTAATAAGTAATAGAATAAAGTATTACCCTATACTTATATGTCTAGTTCTATACCTGTATTTATTTTTTTATGGGATTGGGGGCCAACAAGCAGACGGATCACCTGACAGTAACTGACCACCACTGCCCATGGACAACCGCAATTCAAGAGTCACAAGTGCGTTGCCGGCCTTTTAGGGGGGAGTACGCTCTTTTCTTAAAGGTATCAAGAAAAAAATATTTTAAGTTTGAATGTATAATATTATGTATATCGGTGTTTTAGAAGCCATAAAACAAGGTCTTTATATATATATATGTAACTGAACCATTATCAACTGGTTAAAGCTATGTATATCGAGATAGTAATTTCAGTAGCAGTAAACCGTTCCGGTTTTCTCAATTCAGATATTCGGCGGCCATTCTCTGCACTTGACAGTTTGACAGCTTCATCGGGATAACAATTTTCGCCAATCCAAATAATTAAAAAGGTACCAGCTAAAGTCAATTTGTTTAACCTTAAATTGAAATGTTACTAACAACTGTATGTTTCTTCTTCAATCACATTTACGTGTATATGCGTAATAATCTCGATTGGAAAATATCGCTTACTTTAAAAAAAAAGTAAAGAAAATACTTACGATTTTAACAATAAAACATGCACACACACAAGACACCACACATATTAGATTGCTGACTTCATGGTCGTCGCATTACAATTACAATAGTTAAAAATGATTTTATTTTTTTCATAATATTGTTCAACAATATTTGAAATCGTTCTTTATATATCTGTATAAATATAATTTGCCGTGTTGGTGTTTATTATAGGGTATATAGGCGTGAGCGTTTGTATGTATAGAAGATTATATACATATATATATGTATATACATATATAATCGTCACAGTTGTATGCCATTTAATTCTTAAGTGACAAACAGTTTGAATGTACGGACCTATTTATAGCCTGTCGTTTGACAGATTTCTTGAATACCAGATAATTGTGCAATATTCAGTATGTTCCCGTCATTAACTTTGTGGAATTTGAAAGAGCAGGAAACTATAAAATGCTTAGTTTACATAAGTACTTATCCTTAGGGCCATTCCGGCGTAATCGGTACCAGAAAGTAAAAAAAAAAATACTTTAGAATATGTTTACTAAAATATATAATAGGCTTTATGTTTTAAATTTTCATAATTTATAAAAAAATCAGTAATATTATCGCCGATTTTCAAGAGGGTTTCAAAGGTTACACATTTTTTTACGTCAGTCACGTTGATTGCCCGCCATTTTTATTAGCCTTCTATTCTGCGACTTGTAATTATTTGTTGTGGTAAAAATTGGAATTATTCAGTTAAGTAGTAATCAATTTATTGATATTTTATACTATATGTACAATATGCACAATATACATAGAAAAATAATCCTATATGAGCTATACTAACTTTTACTTTGTACTGACTTAGGTTATGTGATCAAACAACACTTGAAAAGTATTTGCGTGCGTAAAAAAAAATTGGCGTTAAAATATAGGCTGGTTTATTAGTGCAACACTCGTCATGGGGAGTGTTCAGAGGAATTGTTCGGATTTATACCGCCTGCCATCGTCCTACGCGTCAAAATATCCATTCCCATCACCTGGACGATTGGCATTCCACCACTGTGCGCTTCTCCAGAAGCTTTTTGTCTCGCACAAACAGGCCTATGGAACAAATTATCGCCTGCCGTATTTTCGGACCGATACGACCTTCAAACCTTCAAGAGAAGAGCGTACTCCTACCTAAAAGGCTGGCAACGCACTTGTGACTCTTGAGTTGCGGGTGTCCACGGGCGGCGGCATTCACTTAACATCAGGTGACCCGTCTGCTCGTTTACCCCTGCTCGTTTATCGCATAAAAAAAATATTTTTAGAACACAATAGATGTTATAATGTCCAGCAGTGGATAACAACTATGTGTGCCTTGCTATAACAAAGCATTATTTTATTTTGGAGCGCTAATAGCTGTTTGTAAAATGTATTTAGAGTGCTTGTTTGGCTAAGCTATTAATAAATTTATTGTTGCAGTATGAATGCTGTTGCAAGAAAAGGGAAAATTTTAAATTCAAAATTCTTTGTTTTGTAAAGAACAGACAGGCAAAATTGTTCTCACTTCAAACACTATTTCAGTTACACAGCAGGAAACTGCATTTTATATGGTCTGGTCAAGCACCCACAAATATCTTTTATTTAAAGACAAAGTTGCATACAAAGATGTTTACTCAAATTCAGAAAGGGAAGAAAACCAAGACACTGAACATATGATTAGCAAAAAATCGGAAACCTGAAAATAATAACGAAAAGGATAGGAAAAACATTGGGAAACGTGAAAAGAAGAAAAAGATATATGAGACAAAGTAAGAGAGAATACAGAAAATATTGAAATTGAAAGTGCAGAGAATAATAAGAAGGAAAAAGATAAAGGTGAAAAGAATTCACCTGGAGAAAGGTCACTGGAAGAAAATTTGAAAAACTGATTAAATTAATTGTTTTTTTTTTCTGAATACGAGTGATTATAGCCAAAACTCATATCTTGTCTTTAATTGTTGTTATATTAATAAATAAAGTCTCAAAATATATTTGTTTTTGATTAATTTGCACTCATAACACCCGTCACAAATCTTGTAACACCCGACACTAACTTTTCGTGTAAAAAAAAAATATAGTATATAAAAGTAATACATATCCACAGTAAAATTAAAGTTATCAGACAGGAAGATTCTTTAACTATTTACTTAGCTATTAATTTTGTAACATTTTTTTCTAATTTAGCTGAACTCTGATGATTGGCATAATTTGCAAGAGTACTCGTAACACCCGTCACAGGCCTTTAATCTATTATTGCATTTTAACTCTTGAATCAGTTTTGAGTATTTTTGTTTTATTTTATAGAAATCATTAAAATGACCATTCAAAACACAGGCATAGTTGTTCTTATTTAGGGATTATTGCAATTTAAATATGTACAAATGTAACAACCGTCACCGCGGAATGGCCCCTTAGATAATTTATACTTGAAACAATACATGTCATATTCTATTAAGCTACAAGTCGACTCGTAGCCTAATGGTGCATGTTAGAATCTTTTTAGTTTTGATACATCACATACATATTATCTATCCTAGCAAAGCTTGCCACTAAAGCGGGTGGAGGGGAAAACCCGTCTGGATCACTTACTTAGAACGGCGGCGAATCAAGTCCGAGTAAAGGTCATCCCCGGACCCGCTCCGCCACTTCCTTCTGCGAGATGACATCCTCGCAGAAGGTAGCATTCTTGTCGCTACGGTCCATGGAGCGTATAACGACCAGTAGCAACGGATCCTCTCCGATGAGTGCAGCGAGGGCCCAACGCAAGCGTATGCTGAGCCTAGTCCTCAATGCAGTCGCTATGGTGACCGACGGGACCCATTCCCGTCCTAGTGACCGAATGCAGGAACTTGCCGAAGAAGCTGTGCCTGAAAAGAACCTGTGTCAGTCGGAAAGAAAGGGTCCCATGCTGTAGCCCTGCCCATTGATAATGCCCAGATAATGTATCTGGGGCCGAATCGGTATGAGAACCGAGTTGACCATGATAGAGACGCCAGGGGGCGGACCACACGGGGCCCATGGACTAAAAGGGCATCCGTCTTGTCCAGAGCCTCCCGCAATCCCAGCGCCTCGATACGCCTGAGCACCAATGAGGTTTCTCTCTGGTGGCCAAGCGCATGACCTCTTGAAATCCATATTTGGTGCAGTTGCTACAGCTGATCCAATGTGTAAATGTCCTTACGTCAGCTGTAGATCAAATATCTGAGAATCGAAATAGCCGACCCCCTTACATTCCGTCCACAGATAAATGCACTCACATTCATCCTGCACAAACTAATATACATACATATTTTGGTATCTTCGGTATGTAGCTGATACTAAGGTACTTAGAATGGTATAACAGGCCCTAGCGCATTCACTTACCCAATACTGCATTGTCACCCGGGGCGGTTGTTGTAAAACTCACCTTATGAGACTGGAGCGTGTCAAGAGGGCGATCTTATAATGGGACTTTTAAAAAAATTGGCAGCCGACTTCAATGCGTCTATCATAAAATTTAGGACTAATATGGTTTTCTCATGAATGCCATTAAGAAACTCCTCCTTTTTGAAGTCGGTTGAAAAGTAGGTTCGAAATTACTACACCAGTTTCCCACTGTTAATTTATATAAAACCTTCAACGTTCTTTCCGTCCGAAAAATGTTCATTATAAATCTCATTTTAACAACACGCTGAAAAACTCCCTATAATCCTGAAAAATCAGTTACTTCCAGAATAAAACACAAGGTACGCTCGCCAGTTTTGGTCAATACTAGTTTGGCACAACGTTGTTTTTGCTTCTGAGCAAATTTATTTATACTAAAATCTATAAAATACTTAATATCTATCCGAAGTCCAGACTCGAATGCAAAAGAAATATCAGTAACTGGCTCCTCGACTTGAACTACGAGGAGACAAAAAGCCTTATTGTTACATTAAAATAACAAATAATATGAACTTTCTTTTATATGTATATTACTATTAATACTAATAGTGCAAATTGTAGTCTACATCTACAAACAGTCCGATCAACTAGTCGCCTTTACGACCCTATTGTACTCATCCGATTACTACACGGCTATGATGACGACTATAATATATAATTAGTATCTATAATTATAATTTGTAATCATCAGTCTTCATTACAGATTCACGAAAGCAATGAAAACTCATAAAGGCATTGTAATTGTTTTCGGTGCATTATGATCATTAGTTGGGTCATGTAAATGTTATGTAGGTTGCTGAACTGATTAAACATATACCTACTTAGTGCAGAAATTATCTTTTAAAATAGGAATAACCGATCAATTTTACTGTTCTCATTCTGTAGGTAAATCGCCGTTACACAAATTAATGTTATGCTGAGCTAATAAAGTTGCTAGTAAGTTGTTTTGGGTGACCTTTTATTCAGTTGATCAAAATCGGAATAATTTATTTCAATTAAACCAGTTATTGGGATTTTTGCATTGTTAGGAATGTTAATAAATTCCCTAGATACAAGTGTATATTACCTTAATATAGAAATCGTCTACAAAAAGTAGGTAGTTAATTCTATTTACCAATATTATCTGATGGTTTTCCCACTTTATGTTGTTTATATATACCTACGTATTTATGTTCAACGCAATGTAATATTATTCTCAGAAAACTACCGACAAGAATATCGTTATTTTCCCAATACTCAATATAGGATTTGCAACGATTGCTCGGATACCGATATTTGAACGGTACATCACTTGAAGTGACAGATACAAGTAACGTTAAATCTCCTTGCTACACTTGAGCCGGTAATACTCTGTTTCGAAGAAACTGTTTATTTCTTGTAATCAATTATAGTTTGTATTAATATTATACACTGTAGCAACTAAACCAATCTCTAACTTTAAAGCAGTGGTAAAGCAGTGGCTAAGGCATTGCACTGGTGATGAAGTAGTTGCGGATTCGAACCAAACCCAGTGCCCTACCGTGGTGAACCCGCTCTGAACCTGTTAAAAAGAATACTAGCTATGTATGACCCACATTGCTTGTATTTTTTAATAAATAATTATTCACTCTTAGCCACTATTTTTTTCTTTGTAGGTTCGCCTGAAATAATATAGTTAAACAGCACGGACATGTTGCAGCTATATAAATTAAATACTCAATCAAATAAAATATAAAAAAAACTCACATTTTTATAATTAGAATACGGTACTAACGTAATAAATAGGGGTCAAACCTGCCGCAAAACCACTTTAGGAGCTACAGATGGGAAAATTGGGGCTATATTTAAAAGGATATAATATTTTAAGGCAACGAAAGGAAAGGGATATTGTTTATAGAAATTAATTACGAAGTGTACGTAAAAAGAAAACAATAAAACGCTGACAATCTCAGAAACTCGCTAGTCTATGGTATTAAAAGCGTATTGTTATTTTTTAATTACCGTAGTTAACATTGATTACGAGATATAGTTAAACATCGTTAATTAGATCTTGTTACATTGTTAAACACATTGAATTATAGTTAGTAGTTCATGGAGTAAACACGATTATGGCGTACATTTATCTATCAGTGCTGTTGGTCTCGTTGAGCGGTATTTTATATCATTTTAATTATAAACAATTGGTATCTCTATTTGTAGTTAGTCGCGAGCTAAAAGCGTTTGTTTAAAACTATTTAGCGATATGTCTATACCAATGACTATAAATATTGAAGTCTGATACATTTCTTTGTGTAGTTGCAATTGCAATTTAATTCGTAGGGAAAATATATTTAATTTATGTGTCAAACTTGTATATTTTATTACAAGTTTGACACATTTAAAATAGTTTTGGACACGCCGAACTAGAATGGAGTTAAACCACGCGGTGCAGTAGTGTCTTTGGTAGTAAGATGAAAAGTTATCTCATCGTAAATCTTAAAAAAAATGCTATTTTTAAACATTTTTGTGCAATTATATCCCAAACTGTGTTATAGTTGACAATCATATTATTAAAGCATTTTAATAACCCGATAACTTTTTTTCGTCAAATGTACGAAATTGTGTATAAATATTGTTAATGCAGGTCGAAAAAGGGACAAAGAATTTATGGTAGTTAAAGGGTGACTGTGAGAGTTTTACTTTTTACCCCCCGAACTTTTTTTATCAATTTTATTATCTATGCATTACCTCACGGCCCCGCCTTACCCGCCTTGTTCTAATACCGCGCTATTAACTCATTAAAGATATAAGAAGTTTGGACCGATATCGTCGTATCGTCTTTGTCCGTTTCATCCGCCCAAAGTGGAAACAGACTACAGTATCCTAGATAATTGTATTTTATTCCCAGCCAGCAACATATTATCTTTATTCGTTGCACCTGAAAACGAAATAATACCGGGTGTTTACTATATTGAAGAATTAGATGAACACAAAGATGCGTACATGAAAATGGTCTCGATGAGAAACGGAAAACCGATTGAGATTTCAGCCACCGAACACATATGTCACAACGCTCACGCCGAATGCGTTAAGGCAGTGTAAGAATTACCTACAGTTTAATTTATATATATATGCTTTCTTTTCTTAATAATTTTCCTACTTTACTTATTTAAACTATACTTTAGCTTAAACGTAGATGTAAGTTAAATGTTTTTAGTATATGTGTGTTTAACTTGAGGAAATTATATGCATTTCATAGATGGGTAGTTTATTATTATGCTACAAATTTTAAGAAAAGAGTGACTATAAACGCAGGTGAAACTGAGAACGCACCGCTCTATTATAGAACGCATTTAAAATGTTATTTATTTATGTCATATTTCTATATTATGTTTTATTGACAGCTTCCTCATTTTGTTTATTTTTTAAATCTTCAAATAGGCATACTACAGATCTGGTGTGCACCCAACATGCAAGATATGGTCTGGTAAATTTTCCAAGTTTATGTGAAATTCGCTTCCAGAATTGCTTAGTCAAAGCTCGTGAATCTAAAGCAGGAAGGAAAAGCAAATATGGTATGATTTTTTAACAATAAATGGATTTAATTTATACGTACAATTGATTAAATTTCTCTTCCTTCCACTGATGCTATTTTCAGTTTCTGTCTTCTATACTTATTCCTCATAATGTCCATACTTTTTACACTGCATATCTACCAACCGCACGCCCATATCAATGCAACAAAATTATACCAAGTCGTTAAATCTCTCTTGATACGAAATGCGACATCAGTGCGCTAAAACATGACAAGCCACCGAGTACAAAAGATGTGTACTTTTCCCGTATAAATAGGATTATCCGTCAGGTATCAAGGTTTCGATACGCGACAGACAGGAGAGTATTAAATTTACCTACAGTTTTCTTATATATGTATATTTTACAGGTAATTTTTACTACAACGGTAAATTGAGAGGATGCGACTACTATATCGAGAAGACAAATACAGTGGCCGATGCAGTAAAGCAATACTATTTAGAAGACAAGAATCATAAACTGAATACTTACATTGCAAGCAAAGAAAAGGGGAAAAATAAAACTTAAGTGAAAAAATAAAACGTCTCAAACCATTGCAAAACGTTTTAATACAATACTTCTACTACTTATTATAAACAAATAATATTTGGTTGCTACGGAATCCTTTCCATAGAAAGACTGAAAGTGACTTACTCTTTATAAGTCTCGTTTAGTCTATAATTCCACTTTTGCTGAAGTTGTTATTTATTTATTTAGGATTTCCAACAAAAGAAACACATAACTAATATGATAACTACTTTCTATTACACGCACCCACATCTTATAAAAAGTTATCATAGAAAGATTCTAGTTCAAACCTAGAAGTAACTTTGGACTCATGATGATCTTGTATTTTTAAGTATTGTTTAGTTTCAGGGGACGTTTAACAGCACATTAACATCTCATTTTGTTTAAAATTTATACTTTCATCGTAAGTTTTTAAAAGTACATAAATATTTGTTAGGCATTAACAAAATATTTATGATTTATAGAAGGGAAGTTCACAACATGTATAATTTAGCAATTCTTCAAAACTTTTCACACAACCTTGTTACTAAGGTATATTTTGTTTTAAAAATAAATAATCATTCCTTCAATAATTCTAGTTATGTCCGATGTTCCACGTTCTGTCCCACGTTGGGCGCCATCATCAAATCAAATCAAATCGTTAAAATGTTAGCTTTGTTTGTATACTTTTTCGCAGATAATGCAACTGGTAAGTGAAACATTAGTGGTTGGCATTATATTAGTAGAGTTTATGGTTAACTTTTCATCACGCTTATTTAATTTTTTTAAAGTTCAGCCTCTAAAAACCGTTAGTATCCATTGCATAGCTTAATATTGACCATTAACTAACATTTAACGTGCGAGACGCATGCTTCGGCACGTATGGGCTGGCTCGACCGGAGTATTACCACGGCCTCACAGAAAACTGGTTGTTAATCAATGCTTGCATTGTGTGGTCGAGGGAATGAGGTTACCGGAGGCCGAAGCCCCTTTCCTCTTTCCCGTTCCCTCTTTCCCCTCCCCATTTGCCCATAACTACTTTCCCCACCTCCCTTTCCCCTTTATTCTAAAAGGCGGACAGCGCTCTTGCGAGTTTTGGATTGCAAGTTTTATGGGCGGTGGAAGTCACGTCTGCTTGTTTGCCCCCTAATAAAAAAACTACGTATAGCTTCAGTAGTTTGCAGAACTCTTGAGTAAGTTATTATAAGATACGGGTTATAATCGTCAAATTTGCCTTCTGACTAAAATCCTTATCGGCTAAAAACAGTGATCGTCTGTCTTACATGGTTTCACAAGTAGTGATAGATCGTAGCTGCGGTCTCTTGATTATTGCGAAGGGTTCGCTTATCTTATAGAAACGCCACGCATTAGGGAACATAAGGGCTTAGTCGTGTGATATTGTGGTGGATGGAAAATATGAACACATACGTGCCTTTTTGGATTTTCCTTCCTATTAGTGCAATTGTGATAGTTCTATGTGTTTTAAACTGTATTAAAAAAAAAACAAATAATAAGTAGATTATCTCCTTAAATTGGCAGGTTCAAAATAAACTTACCTGATACCTCAAGAGATTTGTTTATCTTCGAAACGATAAGAAGAAGACTTGAAAAATAAACTCTACTTTGAAATCCTAGGGTTGAAGGAAACGAAGTAAAGAATTTATTATTATATTAAAATGTAATTATATATATGTATATGTATATATATATATATATATATATATAAGTATAATATAAGTATATAAGTATATAATAAGAAATACAATACATTAAAAACTCTACCTGTGTGTTAGGTACTGAAGATGCGCTCTCAATGGGAATATTAACGTTTGCTATTCTAATTTCAAAAATATTTTACGATAGAAAAAAGATTGGTTGAAATCTATCACAGACTTTAAGCTTGTATAAACTCTGTAGTAGCACAGTGGTAAGATCTACTACAACGTATAGTCTTTTATAGATCGGAGGTGTTACCCATTAGGGTTGCTTCATTCATACCCTCTACAAAATGTAAGAAATAATTATCTCATTTTGGTCGCTACTTTATCTGAAGTGGCAACCTCACTCGTTTTCCTCTCAATTAGCTTAAAATTACATCCACGTTTAGTCGGTTTGGATAATAAATTCATTATGTTTTAATAAAGTACGCTTCGTTCCCGGAATAATCCACTATGGCATATAAATGGATTTCACAGACACATTGGCAGGCGTTTTAACAGATTAATCAGTTTCTACCATTTTCATTTGATTATTCACACTCACTATTAAGTCGATTTAAATGACACCGCATATGTTAATTTCTATCAAGCCGTTAAGGCCTTAGTTTGTGGCAAAGAAACATATATACATATGTATGTACACTTCAATACATAAATAAAACCCTCCTTCTTGGGCATATGAGTAAAAAATTAACTCAAAATATATATTTCGCTTTTGTAAAAGCATTCTTTATTTGAAATATGTATAAAAAAAGTCTTTATTGCAAACTATACTTACTAGGCCGCGCATAAGGTACTTACATTAACTGACCGCACGACAGCTGTCACAATCCCTAATTTGTCCGTCCCTGCACCAGTTTTTGAACTCCCAAAGGCCTTATGGATATATATAAAAACTGGTATGAATCTACATACGTTCGTTATTAAGGCTGAAAGAGCTATGATGAATGAGATCCATATATTTATTTATAATTTCAGTGAGTTCGTGGATGTGGTGTTAAAGTTTTTAAACCGATTTTTAAAACGGAGGAGGTTACTCAATTATACTGAATGTTTATTTTGTGTATGTTACGCAAGGGAAATATCGATCTTTGCTATTTAATTGTTCTTTTTTCAATGGGAAGATAATAAGTATACTGGATATATGAATTGAAAATGATTTAAATCCAAAGGAGAAAATATTCCACATCTGAGGGTAGAAAATTACGGTATGAAGAACACAGGATATTGCAATTTAATTTATCATAATTTATGCGCATTGAAATCTGTTGATACTAAAAAGGTAACTATTGTTTTAACAGCAATATTTTCTTGCATTGACTCAACTACTGCGCTTGATTTTAGAAAATATTGTTTTAGGGATCCATACTTTACAGCACTGTTGCTAAAGTAAGAATGTAAACGAGTGAATTCTTATTATATCATTGTAACTATTGAATATTATACATTAGGCGTTTTAAACAAGAGTATAACTGTGAAACTTGCAAATTTCATAGAAACGTAATTTCAGAGAGCCGAGAGTAAAAGTTAGGAATTTATAAGGTACAATAAATAATATTATTAGTTTAAATATCCAACATTATTCATTTTTTTGAGGTCGGTATTAAATTGGTTGTTCATATTTTCAAGGTTATATACATATATATATAGGTGCTTTTTGACAAATCTAAAATGATTTCTCTCAGTGAAATGCTTGGTAGTTTTCTTTATGACGTAATATAGTAGTTTTTCTCCTGGCATGGACATTTTTCCAATGTGCTCAAAACTAATCATAGTAATCGCAGTAGACTACATGAATCGTTCACTACAATCTGCTACATAAACTTTTGAATCGTGTTGAAATCGTCGTGTTTATGATGTCATAAAATGGAGAGTAGGGTAGCAACACATGTTGTCGGCAGCCTGCTTTTTATGGCGATAGTTTCTATTGAATAACACGCCGAAAATATTTTTATAGTTTTCTAGGTGATAAGTGTTGGCAAGAGTAAAAGTAAATTTCGGTGCAAAGACTGTTTTAAACCATTTCAGGTGATAATAAAGTATAATAGACCTATATAAATATATTTAATAGTATATTCTTCATTTCATTTCTTCAATTTGTGAATCACACAAATTTTTGTCCTGTGTAGGATCGAACGTATGACCGCCGTGGTTCTCTGTCTCTGGTCCTCGTGGTCCTCATGTTCAGCAGTCAGGGTCACTAACCACTAGACCATAGGCCTGTCTAAGTATAAAGTACTTATTTGAATCTTCCTTTCACGTTTGGTTTCATCCGCATGGTATGTCGATAAAAAGTAGACCATGTAGTTTCCCATATGGTTCGTAGTACATATCCATACAACATTTTTCATAATCAGTTCAGCCTTTTAGCCCTGATAGGCTGACAGAAAGAGATTATTTAATGTTTATGGTATTAGTACTACTAGTGTCAACGTCAATAAGAATCACGATTTTTATTATATTTATAACTTATTTATTTATACTATACTGTAACATAATACTAATATAGTATAATACTAATGCCTTTTTATTTAACGAACAGATTCAATCACCCATTGGTTGAAATTCGGATGTATTTCACTGGTTTTCTCCTTTTTAAAGCTTATCATGTTTTTGACCGTATCCGACAATTGTAGTTCTTTTTTTCTTATTTTTTGCAAAGCTTATAAACAGCTAATTCACTTAAAAATATAGACCTACACAAACTTACTATCTCGAATAAAGAAAAAGATGATAATTGAAAGTAAAGCTGAAAGGAAAGCTCTTCTTTGCTGCGCAGTGTAGTAGAAAGTAGTAACTTAACTCTTTTATCACTAGATGCAACACATCATTTTCCGAACTGTACTCCTTCTCTTCTTGATCTTATTCTTGTCTCCTCCACCGATCATGTCATCAAACATAGTCAATATCCAGCTGATGCATTTTCTTATCACGATTTGGTGTTTCTATCCTATGCTATCCGCACACCCAAGGCAAAGTCGAAAATTCTTGTTCAACGCAACTTTAGTGGAATGGATATTACCAAACTCAGAGAGGATGCCAGTAACATCAACTGGTTAGCTCTCTTAAACACGCCGTGTGTTAATGAGAAAGTCCAAATGTTCTCTGAAAGTTTATTAGAACTCTACAACTTGCATGCGCCCTTGCGAACGATTAAAATAAAGCACTTACCGGCGCCGTGGCTTACTGAAGAGATACGGCAGATTATGACTAAAAAGTCTGCAGCTAAAAATAGGTACAAGTGCCGACCTACGGACACTAATTGGAATAAATATGTATTACTGAGGAATCACTGCAATAAGATGTGTAGAAATGCACAACGCCAACATATCCATTCTTCCGTAGAGAACGGAGACCCAGCCAAAGTCTGGAAATTTCTAAGAACATTGGGAGTTGGAAGGTCGCGCCAGGACTTTATTCCTAAAAATATTGATATCGATTCACTTAATAAACATTTCTCTTCTTCGTCTAATTTTAATAAGACAATTAAAGCTAATACGCTTAGACATATTTCTTCTATCCCAACTCCCAACTATACTCCTTTTGTCTTTGATCAGCTGTCAGATTGTGATGTTAAGAAGACTATATTAGAAATTTCGTCAAATGCAGTAGGAAGTGACTGTATCAGCCGAAACATGATACTCCCTATCCTTGACGAAATCCTACCCATTTTATGTAATATCCTGAATTCCTCCCTCTCAAGTGGTGTTTTTCCAACTGCCTGGAAAGACGCTCAACTGACTCCTCTACCAAAAAAAGGAAAACCCTCTTCCTTTTCTGATTACCGTCCAATATCCATTTTACCTTTCCTTTCCAAAGTCCTCGAACGTCTTATTCACTCTCAACTCAGTAACTTTTTGTCCAACAATTCCCTACTAAACCCCTTCCAATCTGGCTTTCGCCCTGGTTACAGCACGACTTCTGCACTGGTTCACATCACAGACGATATTAGACTAGGCATGGATGCTGGAAATATTACAGTACTTACATTACTTGATTTCAGTAATGCTTTCAATACTGTAGATTTTCAGATTCTTATTAGTATATTGCGGTCTCTTGGCATATCTCCAAGGACAGTTGATTGGTTTCATAGTTACCTGTCTGGTCGCCGACAGCGTATACGCATTGAAGACTCGGTCTCTTCTTGGTGTGGTATTTCTGCTGGTGTACCGCAGGGTGGCGTTCTATCTCCTTTACTCTTCGCTATTTTTATAAACTCCATTTCCAAACAATTACGTTCATTCTACCATCTTTACGCAGATGATTTACAGATATATACACAAGCTCCACTTAACAGGTTATCGGAAGCCATTAACATAGTCAATGCCGACCTATCACACATTGTCCAATGGAGTCAACATTATGGACTCCAAGTTAATCCCTTAAAAACTCAGGTATGTGTTATTGGCAGTCCTATGTTGGTTTCAAGGATTGACTGGTCACAACTGCCCCAAATTAAGTTTAACGACACAACTTTAAAAATCAGCAATACTGTCAAAAACTTAGGAATATATATGGATAGTACCTTATCTTGGGGTACACAGCTGCAAGAAGTCAGCCGCAAGGTCTTTGCTTCAGCAGGGTCTCTAGGAAGGCTACGCAATTTTCTTCCAACTGCCACTAAGGTTGCACTTGCACAATCGCTTCTTCTTCCAATTATTGACTATGCCGATGTCAGCTATCTGAATCTCACTGAAGTACAACTTAATAAGCTTGAGCGACTTCAAAATGTTTGTATAAGATTTATATTTGGGCTACGAAAATATGATCACGTTTCTGAATTCCGTCAAAAGCTCAAGTGGCTTCCAATTCGTTTTCGCCGGAATACTCACATTCTAACTTTTCTTTATAACATCTTATTCAATCCTAAAGCCCCTTTTTATCTCAAAGAACGGTTCAAGTTCCTTCATGACACACATGACAAATATCTAAGGTCATCGAAAAATTTGAGGCTGGAGATGCCATTGCATTCCACAAGGTTTTATGACAAATCTTTCACTGTTGAAGCTGTACGCTTGTGGAATGCGTTGCCAAAGAACATTAGGCTAGCGGAATCATTAAATATTTTTAAGAAAATGGTTCATGACTATTATTTATCAATTTAGTTCTGTTATCTAGTATCTATTATTTCCATATTAATGGTATGTATGTATGTATTGTTGTATATATTTATATGCGTATGTATGTATGTTTATCTGTATGTGTGTTAGTATGTATGTATGTTTATCTGTATTTGTATTAGTATGTATGTTATATGTTGTACATAAATATGTTTAGTTTTTTATACAAGTTTTATATTTGAACATAAGTTAGTATAGTTTTCAAGAAGTGATCCTGCAACTACCTCTGTCTCTCCGAATGATTATAATCCATTCTAAGGTTGCCTGGAAGAGATTGCATATAGCAATAAGGCCGCCATTTGTACATTATATAGTTGACACTTGTACTGTATCTATTGTATTTAACTGTAAGAATGGTGTACAAATAAAGAGTATTCTATCTATCTATCTATAATTGAAAGTAGTACATGTTGAAACTTTGGTTTTTGTCTATGTAGTAGGTAGGTAGTACCTTTCATTGACATATAAACCATTTCACTTTATTGTGTTAAAATTATTCGGCTGTCATTAGTTACACTAAAATTACAACTTACTTTTGTGTTTAAATCACCAACTTCAGTGAATAAATCATTAAGTACACCCTAACATCTAAGGCCGCGTTACGCTGGTGGTCGGGTTTTCCCCTCCACCCGCTATAGTGGCCAGCCGCGAGGAGGCAACTTCCACGTGTGCCCGATGTTTGCGAAAACAGCGCCAGGAGGGGTCCGGATGTCCTACCAAAGTTGTTCTCGGATTCCTCCTATTTTAGGTGCAGTGTAGCACACCGTGTGGTTTTAGTCTGTTCAATTCCGACGCACCCCTCCACTAAAAGCCCCGGTGGGGTGACGGCCCGTGGGGGTTTCCACACGTAAAAAAAAGGCGTGATCACCGCGCCCGGTCGGAGGATCTTCCCTTTGTGATAGAGAGACATGGCACCCGATCTTCCACACACATACATACATATACATACGCTCACGCCTGTTTCCCCTTAGTGGTAGGCAGAGGTGCATAAAATACCTACATTTTGCCAATAAGAACTGGGTCAAACTAAAGTGATAGGGCGCAAGCCTATTGCCGTCAATCAGGCACCTTTTTTTTTCTACAAATAAAGATTAAATAATGGCGTTATACTTGATTTACGTCGCATTCTGATGTTTGTATTATCATTTCATCATTAATTATACTCTCTCACCTGTAAATCATTCCTGTAGAGGTTCTTTTGTAAAGGAAATTAAGCAAAAATCTGATAATAAAAGCTACGTTTATCAATAAAAGAAAAAACGGATTATAAGGGCGAGGGTCCGCAGGGCGGTCGCAAATCTTTATCGATGGTCCCTATTGTGATTTATAGGGAAACGACATACAATATAAGATTTGTGTTGGTGGTCCACGGAAAATACGTTTTAATTTAGCAGTGTGGTTCGGATTAAACGCGCTTACACATTTGTGGGGTTTTGTATAATGTTACGGTTTTGATTCGGATATTACACAACCGTACTTTTAATTGGGTTGAAGTTTCAAATATACCTAAATAGTTTTCGAGACGAAAATTTATACAATCTTTTATAGATTATTATAATAACATTCAAAGAGTAGGAACTACGATACAAGATGATTTGCTATCTATTTTACTAAGATTTCGACAACACAAGTTTGTTGTATCAGCTGACATCGAAAAGATGTACAGATAGATCAACGTAAATGAGTCACAACGGCCGCTACAACAAATTCTATGGCGGTCAGATCCATAGCTTCCGCTAAATTCTTACACGCTTAATACGGTTACATACGGTACGGCATCAGCTGCATTCTTATCCACTAGATGTCTGCATCAATTGGGTATGGACTCACCCAATGACAAGGGCAAACGCGCCATCTGTCATGACTTCTATGTCGATGATTTGTTGACTGGTCAAAATAGCATTAAGGAAACGATTGAGTTATGCCACGGTATTACTTCGCAGGTAGAATCAGCCAAATTTTCATTACGCAAGTGGCATTCTAATAGCGATGTAATTTTACGAGCAGTAAGCAAATATGTTGACAATACATAACAGCTAGTCAATCTTAGTGAAAATGAACTGTCTAAAACACTAGGTCTCTATTGGAATTGCTCCTCAGACAGCCTTACGTTTTCTATAAATATTGAAAGTACTAATAAGATTAGCAAACGTTTAATTTTGTCAACAATTGCCCAAGTGTTCGACCCGCTTGGTATTGTTTCACCGTGTATAAGGTAAGATTATTATGCAACTATTATGGATAGAAAAATATTCATGGGACGATGAAGTACCTACACAGATAACGAGGTCGTGGATCAATTTTCAAAAAACACTAATTCTTTTAAACAATTTAAATATACCAAGGTACATATTAAATAACAAGCCGATTAATATATAAATCCATACATTTACAGACGCCTCGGAAAGCGCATATGGGTCGTGCATCTATGTACGGTGTATTGATTGCGATGGAACTATCACTGTTCGTCTGTTGGCTTCCAAGAGCAAAGTTGCTCCCATCCGACCTACCACTATTCCGCGCCTTGAACTTTGTTCAGCTCTATTGGGGACAAGGCTCTGTAAAAAGGTAATCTCTTCCGTTACTTTCAATTACGACCGTTGTTATTTCTGGTCGGACTCCACCATCACATTGGCGTGGATCGCTACACAACCAGAACGTTGCAAGCCATTTGTCCGTCACCGCGTCTGCGAGATACAGGAGGACACAGCAGGACATGACTGGCGCTATGTGCCTTCGAAGAGTAATCCAGCAGACCTAGTGTCTCGGGGCATGAGTGCTGATCAATTGGCTGATTGCGATATTTGGTGGTCAGGGCCTTCCTTTCTAAGTACTGATATACATATCTCATTGGCCCATGAGTCCTAGCAAGGTATGTGGTACGGATTTGCCAGAATTATGTAACATATTTCACACATCAGAAACCATTGAAAATAATTTATTTAATTTATTAATAGAAAAATATTCTAAGCTGACAACTTTACAACGGGTCGTATCATACATATCTCGTTTTGTAAATAACTATCGTAGAAATAAAATAGTTGGCATTCTGACTACCACAGAACTCATTGATGCATTAATGTTCTTAATTAGAATAGCGCAACGGAAATCATTTCCAAAGGAATATGAACTGCTTTCCAGAAAAGCGGAACTGCCATACAGGAATCGCCTTCTTTCATTATCACCATTCATTGACCACAATAATAATATTTTACGTGTCGGTGGTAGATTGGGGAACTTGTATTATGTTTACAACGTGAAGCATCCAATACTTTTATGCAGTAAGCATCCCTTAGCAAAATTAATTTTTGAAATCATCCACAAATCACATTTCCATCCTGGTCCACGATTATTGTTGGCTACAGCTAGGCAAAATTACTGGGTTCGGTCTTGTGTAAAATGCTGCAGATTTAAAGGGCAAACTATTCAACTTATCATGGGCAATCTGCCTACACAACGTTTACATCTAAAATTTCCTTTCCTGAATACTGGCGTTGACTATGCCGGGCCAGTGATGGTGAGTGATCGCAAAGGTCGGGGTTCGAGGTTGATTAAGTCCTATATTTTAGAGCTTGTCTCAGATTTGACCAAGGATGCCTTTATAGCCGCTTTAAATCGGTTTATAGCTCGCAGAGGAAAACCACGGAACATCTTCTCGGACAATGGCACTACCTTTGTGGGTACTTTCAATGAATTATCAAAACTATTTAATTCCTCTTTATTATCTGAGGTTGTCAAGCAAGGTTGTATGCTGCGAATGAAAAGTTGATGCCCACTTTTCATTCCCAGCATACAGCCCAAATTTCGGTGGACTTTGGGAAAGTGCAGTCAAATCCACCAAGCATCACTTGCAACGTGTTCTAGGATTAGCTCAATTAACGTTCGAAGAAATATCCACATTATTATATCAGGTAGAAGCAATTCTTAATTCTAGACCACTTACACCTTTGTCTGACGATCCTTCTGACCTTTGTCCTCTCACACCTGCTCACTTCCTCATTGGACGATCTCTTCTCTTTGTGCCCACATCAGATACAAACATAAACACCAATAATATCACCTCGCTGCAGCGCTTTAAAAGAATAGAGATCCTCAAGCAACATTTCTGGAACAGGTTTAATAATGAATATGTTTCTACACTCCAATAGAGGACCAAGTGCTCTGAAGCCGGGCGACCTGGTCGTCATCAAGGACAAGACGTTGCCACCACTGATTTGGCTATGGGGCCGTTTACTTCACGTGTTTCCTGGCAAAGACGGCGTGACCCGGGTCGCTGATATCAAGACAAAAAAGGGCACACTTCGCCGTGTCTACAACACCATATGTCCCCTGCCAGCCAGTATTTACACTGTTAAAAATTTCTGTAGTAATTTTACAAAAAAAGTGTTGGAAGTTTTTACGCACAACTATAAAGTAATATAATTCCGTTACCAAACGACTATCGGAAATTCGTTTAGCAAAATTACAATACAAGTAATGTAATTTTACTAAACAAATTCTGTTGAAAATGGTTTGTAATTTCAAAATGATGTGTTGTAAATTTACTACACAATTAATTTATATTAAACACATTTTTCAGGTAGCTTTACATGAAAATATCTCGTAAACTATTGAAAACGAGTCGAGACATGTTGCGTATGAAATTTAGGTAAATAAATAATGAACAAAATGAAATAACCGCATTGCTCTACGACCAATAGCTTACGAGATATTGCACGCTTATAAACAAATAGCTCCATCTCTGGGAAAATTAATCATGTTGAAGTTTTTTTTTTTAAATTTTAGCTTTTACTTAGAATCATTATGGAAAAATTCAGCTAAGCTTAAATTATTTTTTTGTAATTGTTATCAATTAAAAACAAAATTTCGATTTTTTGCGATTAAATAATAGTTAATAATAAAAAAACGGTCATTTTTCTTCTCTTCTAAATTTCAAATCATTTTGTTCGGAATTAATCAACAGTTTTAGAAAATTACAATACGTGTTTGAAAAATAAAAACTTTCGATAGAATTATAATACGTATTATAATTTTCAACTTTGTGTTACAAAAATAATAAAATTATTTGTAAATTCTTAATGACTTCATAGTAATTTGAGTTTCAACATTTTTTCGTAATATCACAAAAAAAGTATTTAAATTTACAACCTTTCATTAGAAATTCACCAACAGTTAGGAAACATACAATACGTGTCGGGTTATTGCATAAAGGTTCCAAATTACAACTCATTATAGTAAGTTCCTTCACATGTCTTGTAATTTTACTCAAATTGTATTATGTTTTGTATTAGTATACGTTGATTTGGAATTTTGCTGATATTTGTTTTGTAAAACAATTGTAATTTTACAAAAATTTTAACAGTGTAGGTTGAAGACACATCAACGGCGGGAGTATGGTGACGCACGGCCGCGGGACGAGGAGCAGCCGCAGGACGAAGGGGGGGGGGGGGGGGCAGAGGCGCACGCATCGCTCGCCGCCCGCGCACGATGACAGACAGACTCGTCCGAATCCCGACACGAACAATACATTGTCGCGCCGCGGTTACTGTATATTATCTATTATGGTATTGTTGCGCCATCGAGAAAAAATAGTCTGGAACAATCTACAAGACGCGAGAACGAAGGGACAACGCCATCTAGTGTCGGATAGCGCGCAACTGTGGACATTATGACGCTAGACGACGCTACAAGTTGGAAGAACAGCTCCAGCGGGACAAGGAGGAGCAGGCCCGCCGTCAGGAGGAGCAGGCCCGCCGGTTGGAAGAACAGCTCCAGCGGGACAAGGAGGAGCAGGCCCGCCGTCAGGAGGAGCAGGCCCGCTGCTTGGAAGAACAGCTCCAGCGGGACAAGGAGGAGCAGGAACGCCGTCATGAGGAACAGATGCTGTTGTTGAAAGGCATTCATGAGACCTTCGGCAAAGAACTCAAGGTAGTGAAAGATCAGGTTCTTCAACACGAGAACCGTATCACTGAGGCCGAAACTCAGATTGCCGACGTGAAGAAGGCATTAGGAAACCTTAAAGTTGGAGACGGAGCGGCGACTACAGTAACTGCTACTCCTTCGGTGCGGGGGTTCAAAGTACCGCCGTTCGATGGAACATCTTCGTGGTCAGCCTACAAGATCCAATTTGAGGCTGTTATGACGGTAAACGGCTGGACAAAGGAAGAAGCTATGACCGCGCTCACCATGGGTCTCCGAGACCAGGCTCTAACCGTCCTCGAAGTCCTCGGTAAGAAGGTAACCTATGAGCAACTGCTGGAGGCATTGGAGGCAAGATATGGTGACGCTCATCTGGAGCACGTGTTTCGTGCACAGCTGAAGGATCGTGCCCAACGCATCGGTGAAAACCTGCAACAGTGGGCTCTGGAAGTTGAGAAACTGGTCCGTAAGGCGTACCAGTCTGCACCTGCGCAACTACTGTATAATCTTGCAATTTTTGTCGAAGCATTGGTACTGTAAGCTTTTTCGTAAGGTTTAAGTAGCAAAACACTGTTTTGTCTCACTTGTACTATGAAACAACGACACACGCAGACACATGTATGTATGTAGCTCTTATTTGATAGATGATTAAAATATAATAAATATAAGGGGCACTGGCTCAGTGAAGTTTTCAAATACGGTTGCAATAAAGAGAGAGCATAGGTCAATGGTACATTTTGGCTCGTGGGTTTGCTAAGATGGAGTTGTTCCAAGCATAATGCAAATCATTAACTACAATTTAAAATTTTACCTTAACATCTAATATGAATGTATTATGTACAAGTTTAAAACAAATCTTAAGCCTTTTCCTTACTGACCATAGAGGTAAGGTACTCCGATTATGATCAATACGAAGTTGTTTTTCGGGAACGCGGACATTACAATCAGTGCGTCCATGTATCATAGCTTGCGTGTTCAGCACGAATCAAGTAAACAGTGGATTAAGCCCTGATTAATGTCAGCCTACATTGGAGGCCATTACACGAGGTTTTGTACTTACTTAGATTAATGTGACGGAAACTTTGTCAACTTTAGGTTCTTCGTTTTCATTGAAACTGGTGACAGTCTTACATACTTATACAGAGTTATATATACATTTAAACTGTTTGAAATAAAGTATAAAAGTAAACAGCGTAAGCAGTGTTAGCACGTTAGTGTAGTAGTTTACTCTTAAAAAGGAAAAAAAAAAAGATTTAGGTACTTTACTAAAGTCTGTGCGGGGTCTTTTAGTCTGATTGTTCCCAAAAAAAAAATTGTAGAAGTTAGGCGCGAAAGTTTTAAAATAATTATAGCGTTTCCTTCCATTAATTTCAATAAATCCTTCTTTGACATAATTTTTTTCTTAATCTACTTACAATACCTGATAAATTAAGTCCATATTTTAAAATAAATACTTTTAGCTATATATAATAAACATTGTAAAGTACCATACCACGTTTATCACACACCATAAAAACGTTTATCCTCTGCACAAATTATTAGGTCATAAATTAAGATATATAATTGTATACATATAAATAAAGAATAGAAGAAATGAACGAAATAAAACTTCAATGTTATCAAAGTGTACGGTCAAGCCAACTTTTTTGTTGTAAAATGATACATCATTGTTTAATTTGTGTTTTATAATGGTCATTAAACAAAAGAGCATTATAAAAATCCCATCTTAATAAAGTTATGACAAGAGTTTTAACTAAAGCCTGGCAATAAATTTTCGAGGGACGAAAGTGAATGCCGAGGCTTGATACAGTGATGTGGAATACTGAAGCTGAATTATTCACATTCGTTTTCATGCAGCAGGATGGCTCGCCGAACATAACGGAAGTGGTAGAAACTGAATACCACCACAATAGAAAAGAAGTAGAACACTGAAACAAATTAATTAATGTTATGATAATTCATCATCATCATATTCTATATAATTAATGTAATGATCTCTGTTTAATTTCTAAAAATGTGGACCGGACCCGTTGCTATAGACCCCTATAATCTAGCAAGCATCTAAATGGAAGATGGTAGAATAAATCAAATAATGAGAGTTAGAAATCCGTAAGATCATAAGAGTTTGCTAATCTGCAGAGTAACTGTGTTTAATACAATAAGGGTAAACAAACAAGCGTTTGTCAACCTAATTGTATTAAAAATTATTATAAGTTTAAAAAAACAACAGCCTTGGTCTGTGTAACGTATTTGACTCGTTAAATTAAACTAAATAAGCCCACTCTACAGGGGTTTACTTCTAACTACTAAAGAATTCCACTAGTGACAGTGATATGTTTAACACAAAAAAAAAAGATTGTATTGTCACATAAAATATCGATAGATAGAATTACTTTTTTTTTGTATTATACTTATTTTCGCTTCGGTTAGAAACACCTATTTTATCTATTATGTTTTTGTACCTACCACCTTTTTTAATGTCTTAGGCATTTCTGGCCAGGTCTATGTACAATATGTGCATGTAGTTCAATAAATAAATACGAAGTGTTATTTCGATAAGACGTAGTTTAAAATTGACATCCAATATTTGTTTTCATAGCTAGTTACAGATGAAGCTAAGTAATAAAAGGGTGTTACTGACGTTATGAGGAGCTCAATAAAAGTCAAGATAAAGTCCGAACAATCTTAGGTCTACATATTTTTTAACCACCACTATATTCTAGAGTAGTTATGAATTCCACATTAAAACTGCAATATCAAATGAAATCCTATTAACTATAAATAATTTCACCCTTTACATAATTGAATTAATATAGTAAATGTATGCAATGGCACGCGGAGTGCGAGGTAATACATAATGTAATGGATGCAACTGCGAGTAAGTACTTTCATGATAGCTGCTGTTTCACTTGTATGTATAAGATCGATATTTTATATATACATATTTCTTTCTAGCTTGGAAACAATCATTTTATTAAAGGTATTTTTTTTATTTGTTTAACAATTTAATTTGAAATGGCAAGTTTCTTCTTGTCATCATTTTATAACCTCCTTATAAATCACTTAAAAAATGTAAGTCTCCTTCATTCTTGACATAACTCTTCCAAAGATTAGAAAAGAGAAGATGACCTTGAAACGGCTCTACCGATTGTAATAAAACATATTATAAGCCCATAAGAACCATCGCTAGAAAACCTGCTTTCAAATAAAAAAATCGCATCCAAATCGGTTCACCACATACATATGTGATGATTTCTATTTATTAAACATGTTTAGGTTAAGGTGTAAATAGATTAAGTCTGTAATTTTTCTTGTTATCTTTGACATTTTATGATTGTTTTTAGGTATCCAATGATGTATTACATATTCTAGTGTTCATAAACTAAAATAGGTTCATTCCTACTTAATATTTAATTAAATACTTACCAGACCCAAGAAACGTAAACAGTCCAGTGACGCAAGCCAAGTTTGCACTTCTGTGATCTGCATCTTTTATTTTTGGGGCTGAAATAAAGCAATTAAAAAAATCAATCAAATCAATCAATCTTACTCTTTGTGATACAATAAAAATTTTGAATCATCTGCATCTATATTTTTTTTTGTTTTATTTTGTTTTTAAAAACAAAGTTCTTGTTCAAAAACCCTTTAGTTAGATAAAAATATATTTGATTCATTTTCCATTTGAATAACTACTCTTCGCCTGCACGGATGGCCCAGCGGTTTAAGTGGTCACTTCGGCTTACTGTCACTACAATGGGTTCGATACCCACAGGGGACAACACTTTATAAAATCGTTAAATTGTTGTTATGAGTTTGGATGTTTTCTGTGTCCGTTATTTGAATGTTTGTAAAGTCCCCTGATACAGAAATTAGTCCTAGTGCGACATTGGACTTTTCGTAATAAATATAAATGATGGTGTTTCTGCGGGTCATATTACAAGTGTTGTACATGTGTCATATTGTACAGTAGACAGCATATCATCAAACTAGCTGTGACCCGCGGTTTCACCCGCGTAGTTCCTTGTAAGATCTTAATTGAAATTAACTGATTTGATGATTTCAAGGACAATTTTGTTCACAATGAAATACTCTTAATCAAGAACACATTTATTTCGAGAAAGATTAATATTATTATGTTGATAAAACTCTTTGGCAAATAACTCATTAATAGGTACCAATTCTTTGCGTTTTTATACTCGTGATAATTTCTTAACGAAATGTCCGATTGGAATAAAACAAAAAGTATTTTACTTCTACATAAATACCCTTGATAACATAATGCCTAAATTTGCATGAGAATTAATATTACGATACACATTTAACGTAGTTTCTTTCTTCAGATGATTTAATATTTTTTTATGAATATAAAAGCGGTAATTGTGACTAAACTATGATAGTTAGATATGTGCTCTCGCGGATTTTTTTGTATATATTAATAAGACCTACACACCCGTAGTACATGATTTTGTTCTATTGTCAATAGTTTTTGCAGCGCACGCATAAAAAGTATTTCGATTTTACACCTTGGGTTACAAAATCACGATTTTCTTACGGATCCCTAATTTTTTTGAAAATAAAATATAGCCTATAACCTTCCTCGATAAATGAACTCAGTGTTGGATACACTGAAAGATTTTTTGAAATCGGACCAGTAGTTCCTGAGATTAGCGCGTTCAAACAAACAAACAAACAAACTCTGCAGCTTTATAATATTAAGTATAGATTAGCGGTTCGTTCGTTTCTTAATTGATCTAGTTGTCAAAAAAAAAAACCATTGAATAGTGACCATATCTGTAAGGAATAGCTAATTTCTAAGACAAAGACATAAAATATAACACTATTTACTTCATAGACGCAGAACAAACAAAAGAGAACATCAACATCTTATTGGATTCTACTTATTTATGGTTTAATATTTATATTGCTCACAAAAGTATACGTACACAAAATACACGTTTCCAAATCACTTTTATCAAGCACCCTGTCTGTTTTGTACGACATCGTTTCATACATTTACATCTGAAGAACACTCGTTTATACCACGCAAGCAGGCCTCCCCGGATACATATTGGAAACCAATAGGTGAGGATACTAAGGACATAATAAGGACATAAATGGCATACCCTAATATTCAAATTTGTATGTTATATACAAGATAGTTTTGGCAGTGCCAACGGCCAAGTTATTACAATATTTAATATATATTTAATAAAATTGTTATAACTGCTATACATACTCGGGCCTGTATTCCCGAAGGGATAGGAAAAAGCGTATTAAACGCAAGCCTGTTGCCGTCAACTGGTTATTTTTTGAATGAAATAGGAACACTAGGAGTTTTATTTGGCAGTGCCAACGGCCAAGTTATTACAATATTTAATATATATTTAATAAAATTGTTATAACTGCTATACATACTCGGGCCTGTATTCCCGAAGGGATAGGAAAAAGCGTATTAAACGCAAGCCTGTTGCCGTCAACTGGTTATTTTTTGAATGAAATAGGAACACTAGGAGTATTAATTGACATGGAGGATATGAGGGAAAGAAAGTAATATTTTTATACGGATGAAACAGACGCCCGGAGGAGAACAGAGTCCGAGATGGAAGTCCGAGACCTCTAACTGATTAACCTGATTCAATCCTATTATTTACTCATAAACTGTACTTACATTAATGCAATCTTCGTATTAGATTTCAATGTAAAATTATTATGGACTAGAGTTTTAATCAAAGTTCAATTTCCGCATCCTCCTAAAGTAATTAATTTAGAATAAAAAACACGGCATATAATAAGTTTATATATAAATTTATATAATGCATTTGGAATAAAAAAACATGGCATACAACGACATTATATTACAGGTGGTGGACCAACCGAAATTGTGAAGTGGGGATTCTGATGAACGTAACAATCTAATTAGGTAGTCCATAGTAACTACGAAATAAAAGTAAATGGCAAAATGTTAAAGCATCGCATGTGAATGAACCTTTAGAAAAAAGAAGCGCACTCCAACAAGGCCCTGGAAATGTTTTAGTGATATAGAAATGGTGCTGCTTAAGAAACAATATTTATGAATGAAGTTGAAACAAACATTTTCGTGTTTACAAAGAATGGAGTGTAGTGTTTTTGTTTTTTATTGTTTTTCTTTAATTTGAAAGGTGAGTTTAAGTATTTAATTTGTGGCGTTTGTTATCTACACTCACAGTTTAAGAGTTTGTTTTCTTGGTAAATGTATTCACATTTGATAGCCAATTTACTTTTTTAAAGGTCAGTCAGGGCCGGTGAATTAAAGGGAAATATCTAATGAGACGACATTAGTCTAATGACTTATAACTTATATATATATATATATATATATATACATATACATATATATATATATATATATATATATATATAGCCGGGTCACCTGATGGTAAATAACTTCTGCCGCCCATGGACACCTGCCACTCAGGAGTACACGAGTTTATTTTATAAGTTTTAAATTAAGCTTAACTAAATAATGAAAATTTAAGGAGACGTGAATTCTTGCTTAGCTTTCTAATTAAACTCTTAAAGAACTTTATATTTCTCAAGAGAAAACTATTTTTGGATTTGTGCAATCTAGGGGTAGTTTTGTTGTTGAAGTTCGGAGTTCTAAAAGTACAAGATTCTTTAGAAAATTATTTATGTATGTTTGCAGTGGTCTTATAAATACATATATATTTTAATTTTTGTTTTGAACTTTATTTGTATATATAGAAATACTGCGTTTTATAAAGCTAGCTTTCATTCAGCCTAGCAACGATCTATCTATGTTTATTTCCGTAAGCTTACATATACTTATGTACGTTTTTACAGTTTGAATACATTATTAAGAAAATCAATGTGGATTGCTGTTACCGCTATTATCCATGAATGCTTCAGTAAAAATGATTACGAATTGTTATTACTCGAATAAAATTTAGGTTGTTGGTGTACAGTCTGGCAATGTTGCATTCTGTGGGCGGTGATCCTACGAATAAGTCAAAACTTCTAAATTTGTAAGATGAGAACTGCAGTTACTAGAGACGAATTTCCTGGTTTCTCAAATTTGAATAAAGTTATCCGCGTCAAGAGACTGGTAGAGCAATAGCAGCGGCATAGAGGCGGGAGGTGCGAAGCGACGGACGGGGAGGAATTATGATAAGTTTCAAAGTTTGGAGACATCCGGTTTCAATTAACTTAATTATAATAATATGTAGGTATGGAACTGTGTAACTATTGTTGCACTCAACAGATGGAAAATAATTAACCAACATCACAAAAGAAGGGGCCGATGTTCGACTGTATGTACGTGTTCTTTATGTATGTATGTAAGGTAATCGATTTCTCCACCAATTGTCGACGTAAGTTTTTAATTGTTTAAATTGTTTTAAATTGCAAAAACTATTGCGTAAAGAAATTAAAAAGGAGCGTTGAAGACTGTTATATACTTTTTTTAATGTAATTATATGATCATATATGGTAATTTAAATTTTAGGTTTCAAGTGCTACTGGACACATTATCAAATCAATAAGTCAAGTAAGTAAGTTAAGTTTTTATGCATACCATCTTTAAATCGAATGCAAGCTCGACCAATTTTAGTAACAGCTAGAGACACGAGGCCCATCCACACTATAGCAGCGACAAGCAGGTAGACCTTGAAATAAAAAGTTTCAAAATAAAATTAACTGTAATTTCAAAATAACTGACGCTAATCGACCCTGGTTAATTATTTTTTTAATGTTTTGCACTTTATTGCGTAAATTTTGTGGTCGTAATTTCTCTAAATGAAGACTGTGAAATCTGGAGTACGGAATATTCATCGAAGATAAAGTTTTCTAGTCAAGGATTTAGAAGTTATGACGGAAAATACACATGACCATACATGATTCCCAAATATTTTACACTCCTTTTAGGTCATCGTGTAAAAATATACATAATGAATGGAATTATGCATTACGTGGCGGAAATCCATTGTAAATTTGTAGTTGAGGTGGGCAACTCACCACTCACCCTCGGTTTGTCGCCTATTTTTATCATGGTCGTCTGCAACAATAGGCGAGAAAAAATGAATGGCGATGAATTGCCATAGACAGGGATTGTTCCACAGTGAGACATACTTACAAAAGCCTTAATTTGTTATCTTTCGATTGTTCTCTTACAATATACGAAACATGTTCGTTTCTGTGTACAATAGACATCACAATTTTATTTATACGTAACACAACACACAATTTTGTGTATTACTAAGTATGTACAAAGGCATTGTAATCGAAGGCCTGTCCGACGGCTACACAGTACACAAGCGCTGTTTAATAACCTACCAGCATGGCTCTGCAGTTTTCTGTCAAAGCAACGATTACCAGAAGCATCCCTGCTCCTGTAAGACCGCTTAGCACGATTCCTGTTGCTGCGCTAATGACTGAAAGTTAAAATAATTAAAGAATCGAAACCTTGACCTGTTTAAAAAAAAAAACATAATTTTTTAAACACAATATAAGAAATCAGTCAGAGCTTTTTAATTGAATTGTAGACCAGGTGATTTCATTATGGTGAAATCAATTAGATAGCTGTCGTTATGAAAGTTGGTGGATCTTAGAAACTCCCTGAATCCTATGCGTTTTTGTGTCGCAGCCTATATCCCAAATGATGTCTATTTAATACATTGTTTTAAATAGGACTGGAAGTTCTAGAGATAAGCCCGCTTAAACAAACAAAACTCAAAACTCTACACTACACTCTTCAGCCTTATTGTATTACAATAGGTACTCGTAGTATTATTGTATTAAAACTTCCTTACACTGTGTAGTCGGTGTCTTATGCATTTCATCGTACGCATGGCCATGTGTAAGGATTAATGTTAGCAGAATAGAGCCAACTAGGACTTGGCAGAATGCTATCAATAGTACGCCAGGGAACAGATTGCAGATACCACAGCAACTCTCGAAGTGACATCCTGGCTTGTGGACCACGAAGTGTAGAGGGACCTGTGTATAAGTAGTCTGGTTAGAGGCATGATCTAAAAACGTATAGTCTATATTCTTATCTTGTCTTGTCTTGGTAATTGAGGTTTCTTTCTCTATACACATGAAGTAAGACGAGTCATCTGTAACAAACTCGAACGAAGAACCTTGGGATGGCTTACAGTAAAAAAAAAACTATTGTATTGTAATCATCCATATTATATAAAAAGGCGGGTCAGTTATATCTATAACTCAGAGAAAACCGATCTTTATTATCTTTCAGAGTAGACTAACTAATAAAATAAAAAAAAAAAAAAACACGAAAATGGGTACTGACGTGGTACAATTTTGCCAGGTCAGAGTAAATAATAGAGTTATATGAATAATTTAAATCCTGCCAGGTAAACGATCAAATGGCAAAAGAATCGATGCTGCTGGTCAAACATACTTTGTAGACAAATATGTATAATCGTTCCACTATCTGTGGCCAGCCTTATCCTTGTTTCATTTATGCTTACACCTAGTAGGACTTTTCAGACGACGAAAGGACGTTATTAAGTAGACAACTTTCCGAAAAAAGAAATTCAGCTAGTTGTAACCCCATAAATAGCTGACATACAGAGCAAGCTTCTTACGGCTGCAGCTATCACGAACTCTAGTCATTTATTTAGATTTAGTATTATGTAAACCTACAAAATATTCACAAAGCACAAACACACAACTCACAGCGGAGTTGTGCTAGAGGTCTAAGCAGTTGCGATCGGTCGTCTCTTGTATATACAAGCGTATTTATGAAAGTACCCCGCTAAGAAAATCTTAGACTTTTTAAAGACTTCGTGTTCTATTAATAATAACAAATTTGTTTATACAAGTGAATAAACACCGAATGTAATGGATCGATCATATATAAAGCATCTACCACAATCTTCTTCAGTGAATAACATTAAATCTATACACAATACGCTTCGTCACTATAAAATAAAGGCTCGTGATCCTGCCTCAAACATCCAATACCAAAAGTACATCACAGTAAACACAGGCCGCGTTGACCATTCGCCTCCACCATAGTATCATACATAGTATCATAGGGGCGGAGGGGTGTGCCGGACTCCTACCTCCTTCTCCCACCTTCTGCCGGGGATACGGGAGTCAAATTCGTCCGACCCCAGGCAGTGCTGGCCCCCATATGCAGGTCCTTGTCTCTGGGGGGTTAAATGTTATCCTCCCTCGTTTCGTCCGTCCTCCATAGAGGGGCGGTCGTGGAAAGGTGGCGCTGTCACTTCGGACCCATTTACAGACGACGGATTTCCCCAAATCCGTCGCTCACGGGTCATTTAGGGGGGCCGAAAGAGGGCATTGTCAGCCCTTCTGCGACGCCCGGTGCGCCTGCTGCGGATAGGGAGGGTAGTTGATATTTCCCTTTCCCTTTCCGCAGCCTCATTCTGTGACATCACTGTTTCGCAGAAGGATATCACTGCTTCCCAACAACTTTCACTACCAACCATTTTTTGTACAATAGCCGGCAGCGAGAGGTCCCCTCCGATTTCCTCAAGGCAAACGATGCAGTGATGACACCGGGCGTCCAGCTCCCTACCTATGGGGTAAAACCCTCTTTAATATGGGCAGCCTTTGCAAACCCATATCATCCCAACCAGCCGTGTTCGGCCGGACGTCATCGGGAAAACCCAGATCTTTATGAACGCGCGCTATGTGTACCTTTAACCCCTGGACCCACCGAATAATCTTGCCACCCTAGGACAATGGGGACAGGATAACCTTAACTATTAAATATTGTAAAATGATAATAAATTATTGGAAATGTTAAATAAACCGGAAAGAAAAGTAATACACATTCATTAAAATATTTCACTAGTGAAATCGTCAAACAAACAAAGTCAAAAGTAAACGAAACCACTTACCAGTCCGCTCCAAACCTGCCTTGCCTTGAACCGGCGCGCGGTCGGTGACGACAATGATATCGAAACTGTTATAGCGCCGCTCACTGGACCACTGGCATTATAATTCTAAGTTCCATGGCTTATAAAATCTAAATATCTCCATAGATATTTAAGTTATAACTAAGTTATATTACGTACATGGAATCTAGTGCTGCTTCCGGTTCGAGCACTCCTGATACTCCTACTACTTCTAGCTCTCTCGCTTGATTTTACGTAATCTTCTGTTGTACTTTTAGTCATGATTGAGATTAAATATACAAAAATATGTCAAACTTGACAGTTACGTTAATGCTTTATATATATCTTATCAAAGGTCTACTGAAAAAGTTTTTATTATTAATTTTTGTAGTCTCAGCCTTATCAAAGAACTGGCGTAATGTCGTTTAGTTTAAAGTAAAGCAGAGGTGTAATAAACACAAAAGTTTTGATCCCTCTAACGTAGCAAATAAAATTAAAATCCTGAATAAGAATTTGGTTCGTTTGTGTCTTGATTGCTTTCCTATAATTGAGATTATTGGTGTCGGATGAAGTTATCAAAGCTTCAAAATCAAATCCCACCACCACTAACCAGTTAAACACCATTCCTATAATCCTTGTATTATGCAAATAAAACGGTTTCGGGTTGATTGGTTACTTTGGTTGGCTTATTGTAGGTTATATTAGTAGATAATTGTTCAGAATAGAACATGAACCCAGACTATAATTGTGTTTCTGTCTGAAGCTATAAATCATATAGCTCTTACTTGTTTGAGTAGTATTCGAATCGACACCTCTCGTTTGCAGATGGCTAGACAGTTACTAAATTAGGTTTCAATAGGTAAATTTAGAACAATCTGGTCCATATGTTTCCATTCTCATTTTTGTAATCTCACCATGCTGATAAGTTTGCTCTGAACTAAATTTTGCTTTCACCATTGTAGAAGATAAATCGAAATTGTTTAAACTCTACAAGAGCAGATTGCTTTAATAGAAAAGCGAAAGCGACTACTATAGCAGCATTGCCTGAAAGGGCAGCGTTGTATCGGTAACAATACAAAATATCACTGTTCCCCTAAACAGTGTACAAAATTAGTGTCCCTTGAAATAGAAATTCAATAAGGTAGAATTTGCTTGACTATGTGAATAGAGGAACAAACATTTGTAATCTGCGTCAGCAAAATGCTCTGCAGGTAAACAGAGAGTTTGAGTAGAAGCTTTGTTCCAACTGTGTAGTACCACAATGATTTTGTTGTTACGTGGACTGTCTTAAAATTTTGTTTGATAGTGGACGCTTTGGCAATACAGGTATGGTAATGTAAGTAGGTATACCAGTGTTTTAATCATTGTCTAGATTTCTAAGGCCCGTCTGTAACAAAGTTTAAAATTAACAATTATCTCATTCATTCATTTCTACATTTTATTATAAAAATTTGGAATATACAAACGTAACTTTTATGTTACGTTTGTATATTCCAAATTTTTATTATATAATATATATATCAAAAATATATAATCGCACTATCGGTTTTTGTAAGTATTATTGTTATATGTTTTTTTAAACAGTTTAGGTGACATTTATTATACACACATATTACATTTATTATATGTGTCGGAGATATAATAAGGTTAGATAAGAGTCTTTTGATTTGGCCATCGTTTTGGTATACTCATATTTTATTGTCTACAATAAAATAAGCTTCAAATAAGATCAAAAGACGCATCGTGTATCTTAGTCTGTAGCTGGAAGTAGTTAATACTAGTTCACACACCGATGTCTAATCTAAAACTAGGTAGATCTTGTACTGTAACCAGTCTGCTGATACACACGCTTATATATTTCTAAATACATACATATTATAGATAGAACAAATAATCATGCTTATCACACAAATATTTGTTCTGGGAGGGAAGCAAACCCACTACCATCGGCTTAGGAGTCAGGGTCTCTAACCACTAGACTAACAGGTCAGTCAGTTTGAGTATCGGTGGACTTCATCGGTGACTCTCATAATTTCTAATTGATTATATTATTATTCTTATTTCTGATTGACATTAATTAAAAATCTTTAATATTCACAATCAAATGTAATTTTCAATTAGTTTTTAATAGACTTGTTCAAAAACCACGTGTGGTACTCCTAGGTATTATTTCAATTTCAAAGCAGTGCAATGTACCTGATGGCAAAGTAACTTGATTGGGAATACGATTAATGTAATCGAATGCCATTGAAGCTATGCTCAAACTATTTTAATTACTTTATTTCGACATTAGTTAATTTAGAGTAGGAAGTCTATCAAAGAGTTGTTTTAAAAAAGTACTTTTTTTTTATTTTGAAAGCTATTGTATTTATTACTCTGTGTGTGGACACAGATACTGGTAAATTATTTTTCTAGAAATCTGACATACGCTGTATCATGACTCCATTGTAACAAACTTTAGTTTTCTTAGAAAATGTGGTTCTAACTTCAAGGAAAGTTGCTGCCAAAAGTTTTGCCAATTGCATTGGTATTGTAGTGTGAGAGAAATATCTCTAAAATAACTGCTATGTTTTAGTTCTAATATATCGTAACATCTTGTACATACGACCCATTACTTAAGTTCATTTTTAACAAGCTTTTTTAGCCTTACTTGTATCTAACTAACGACTGGGTATCTATCTCGGAAGTATGTACATTAAACCTACTCCTAAAAGTCGTATACAACAAAAACAAAACTTGGTTGAATGTTTACATAGTTTAGATACTATAATTTGGCTTCTGTGAGCTGATCTCATGATGGAGCCAGGAGTTAGATAGTGACATATGATTCGTTTTGACTAGTTCAAATTGGACTTGGTTATTCTACTCTTTACTCTTCAATAAAATCACTAGAAAAGAGGAGATTGAGAACTCATTCGGTTTATTTTTACAATCTAAATAAAGTAGAATTCTGACATCTGATTGGCCTGTTGGGCTAGTGGTTAGTAACCCTGACTGTTCAGCTAGAGGTCGTGGGTTCGGTACACACGAAACAAAAAATTGTGTGATTCATAAATAGTTGTTCTGCGTCGGGGTGTTCTTTGTGTCTGTTGTTTGTATATTTGTAGGGTTCCCGCTGCAGGAACTTCTACTTCCAAGTGCGGGAGTTATCTTTCAAAATAACAAAGTAAATATATATTGTGTCCATTTACATTGTACTGTCATCAAAGCTAATTAGTTTTTGTTATTTATCATGCCCAAAGTAGAAGAAAAAAGGAAACGAATGTATTAAATAAGAAAAGGCTTACAACTGACTTATTTTTATATAACAATTCGAGAACAGATTAGAAACATTTAAGCACAATATTGTTATGTCCAAAAGACTAATCATACGACCCTCAAACTTGATCAAAGGTCAAATGATCATAGGTAAGTCGTGTAATGGACTGGTCTTGAGGAGAATGTGTAATTTACTGAGAGTCCCTTAACACACAATGTTAAATTACTGGCTTTTTTCGTCATATTCACGGCAAGCCTCTTGCCGTGAATGTGACTAAATTATGGGTGGTGTTGGTGTAAAAATGTGGGGGTTGATACGCCTCTGGCTAAATCTTCGTACGTATCTGCTAGATACTTGCGTGAGTGTATGTATGAATGTTTCTCCTTAATTATGAAAATAATTAATGAATTTTCCACCACATATTTGGAGATTTTCATTACGTTTAAATGTGTTTTTAATGTAGCGTTTCTACCAAATTAAAATGATTACGGAGAATGCATAATGTGTTTTTATACGTAAAGATACTCGTAGCTAATAAAGTAGAAAATTCCACAGATTTTTTATGTATATTTTTTTTTACATTATCAAGCAAGTGTATTACGTATAAGTGGAGTCCGAAACGAGTCAGGCATCCGCTAAGTAAACACAGGTGAGTCAAACGTTAGGATAAATAAAACCTATATCCTTAATAATTTAATAGTGGAGAGCCATACTTAGGCACGAATGGGCCGGCTCGACCGGTGCGATACTACGAACTCATAGAGAACCGGTTGTGAAGCAACACTTGCGTTGAATATACCCGAAATTAGTGAAGTTTCCAGAGTTTTCTCTCTTCTTTCTCCTCCCCGCAACCCCTCATCCCTCATCATCTACAATGTCAGGCAGCTCACTTACGACTCTCGAGTTGCAGGTGTCCGTGGAAAGTGACTGTCACTTACCATGATGTGATGTGACCCGTCTGCTAGTCTGTCTCCCTATAATGTCATAATGTAAATATATATATATTATTATTTAGCGGTTTTTAATATAAGTTTAATTTATTTAATATAAATGTAAACTGTAATTATAAGCATTCGTTAAATTATCTGATTGATCTCGAAATGTTATACTCACGCCACTTCTACTGTCAAGACGATTCAAATGTCACCTTTACGTCGCTTAATTCCAAAGCGTGACACAAACATATTACATACTCAAAAAAATGACCCTCCTTCTTGCGCAGTTGAGTAAATCTTTTATCATATTTTTAAAATACACAACATACTTAATTATACCAATAAGGGTAATTCCAGAACTCAGCTGGCCCACTGACGGAAGCAGCACTCAAGTCTTAGATATCACGGTTATTTTTTTAGGCAGTCAGTTATAAAACTCTATTAATATAGTTGTATTTACTGTCTATTTTAATTACACGATGGACTTAATATATCTTTAACTACAGCTCTTATTTTTCTGTACGTTGAACTGTCGACATTAATATTAATAATATCAATATATTCAACCCGCCGTATACAATATAATTATATTACCAAACATTTTTTTCAAGTTCATCATTACAGTCATTAAAAGTCTAATAGTTAACTATCGTACAGCGTAAATGCATACTACAAAAATCTTTAAATATTATGTATACATATGAATGTGTATATGTTATTAATCCGTGACGTAGGTCAATCAAAACTTGTTAAAAAGTCACAGACATAATAATAATCACGTAATTTTATATGAATAACAACTCTGATGATCAAGTAACAGGTTTTGCTAAAGTTGTAAAACATATAAAAATATCACAACATATGTTGATCTCTTTTACTCGCAAGGATTTTTTCCTGATAACCTGTTTTCGTATTAAGATAAGGGTTTTTCCTTTGTCATTTGAGTGAAACGAAGCGCGAGCGACGTTCGTCTTTTAAAAAAAAATAATATTTTGGTGACGTCATTAATTATTGATAAAAGAAAAAAACAAAATGGTAAGAGTATTGTATAATAAAAATAATATTATTTTTAATGCTCAGCCGTATTTTAGAAAACATGATATCACTGTTTATTTGTTTAAAAATATGTCTTTTGTACAGTATATTGAACCTATACCGCAATGGTGAGTAGAGAGAAAACTATCATAGTTAGTATATATAACGGTTGGACACTATTAGGTACCCAGATTCAAATTATTTTTTTTAACTTTCCATGACGAAGCAGTTTAGTTTCCAGAGTTATTGTGACTGATTATTATTGCTGATGTCGGAGGTAGTTTTTAAGAAAACCTGTGTTACAGGTTACCTTAGGATTTTCACAAATATGTCAAGAAGTAGACAAAATTTACATTTTTTTTTTTCGGTTACAGATTCGAGCTGTGTGCTCCTTGATAGCAGTGGCTTTGGCTACGTACAGCCTGGCTTTAGATAAGGATATGTACACCTCGCCGTGTCCGAGTGTGTTCAAATATATCGCTCAAGTGGAAAATCAGAAACCGTTAGCGAAAAGGTGGTACGGTGTTGTCAAACTATTTACAAATGTCACTCTTCATGCTCTATATTTGAATATTATTCTGGATAAAAAAGCCGATATACTTGGGGTGAGTAAAAAATAGTTTTTGTAGATAGATTATTATGAATACTTTGTGCATGGAACGAAATGCACTTACGCTCACAAATATTGTCAATAAATTATTATGATAAAACATCGTACAATTTTAGCCTCATTTCATGCAATTTTCAGTAATATTCACATTTTTCATTTTATAATAGGTGTGTAAATAACACATATTCAAACATAAAAAAAATATTGAGTAGGAATCGAACCCACGACCACTGATATTGAGTCATCCACTGATGGCAGTCTAGAAGTGACAAAACAAACACTTTGTGTACTATGTGCCTAATAAGAGAACATAATATATGCTATCTGAAATTAATTCATTTTATTAATTATCTTACATCAATTTAAGGACCATTTCACAGTTTTCTATAAACATTTTGTAAATTTAATGGTATTAAATATACAAAATACATTATAAATAGGTTACTAAGAATAACTTTCAAAAAAGAACTGTAGAACTGTATATATCATATAAAATTTCTTGTCTTTTAGAGCTGGCTCGGTGAAGTTACCACAAAAGACAACATTGATTTTATCATTGAAAATCATAACATAACAGTTGTACCCAAACAACACAAAACTATTTTTTTCTTCGTCCAATACAGTAGTGACTTTAAGCCAAACCTGAACGCTATCTTCTTAAATGGTATAGAACTATGTAATGCTAAAAAGACAGTAGTTGTTAATGCAACTTCAGTACTGATAGATGGAAATAATAAAACTCGCGTTAAATCTGCAAATAGATCTGGTGCTAAGAATAAGAACATACAAACGACATCTTCTAAAGCTAAAATCAACATAGAAAGAAAAATAAATAGAACCCAAACAAACAAAAATATGCAATCAACACAAGCGGCAAATAGAAGTGAAATACATTTATTGTACCTGAAGAAATCAGAAAATAATCAACAACCAATTTTAAGAAAAGAAGGTAATTTTGCTTGCGTTTCCTGTAACTCTAAGGGAAATAATGGAAGCATAACACTGAATAATAACATAAAGGCTGCACCTGTTATAGAGCAAAAAGATAAAAAAGATAAGAAAAGTCAACATTTACAAATTAATAGTAATCAAAGATTTGATATTTTGCAAAAAGCGGACAACACAAATAAAACGACTAACATTTCGACTTCAGGGAAAATGAAAGTTGAGGAGAAGTCAAAGACAGATAATGATGGAAGATTTGGCAGCTCTCAAAGAGCAGATAACTCATCTAAAGCGAGTAATATTTCGACTTCAAGTACAGCAAAAAATTACGCCATTTCAAAAATAGATAATATTCAAAGATTTGACAGTTTGCAAACTGCAGAAACAAAAACGATTGTTTTTGCTACTTCAAGGACGACAAAAGTTGACGAAAGGTCAAAAATAGATAATAATCGAACATTTGACAAATTACAAACAATAGAAAACACACAAAAGCCAACTGTTATTTCAAATTTGAGGACGTTAAAAGGTGAGAACATGGCAAAGATATATAATAATGGAAGATTAGACAGTGTGCCAATAGCAGAAAACGCATTTGTAACGACCAATATTTCGACTTCAAGTAAGCTTAAAGGTGGCGACATACGAAATACCGATAATAATACAAATGTTGAAAGGGCGCAAACGGCACAAAACTCATATACATCCACTGATATTTTGACGTCAAGGATGATGGAATCTAACAACAGGTCAAAAATAGATAATAATCCGAGATTTTTCAGTTTGCAAACATCAGGAAACCCTGATTTAACGACTGATATTTCGACTACAAAGAATATAAAAATAGTCAATAGGTCAAAGACGGATAATGATGGAAGATTTGATACTTGGCAAACAACAGAACACGCATATATAACTACTGATATTGCGGTTTCAAAGAATATAACAGTCAACGACAGGTCAAAGACAGAATTATATAGTGATTCTGAAGTGGAAGACTCCCTAGGGAAATTAGAAGTGGTAGGTGATATCGCAGTAGAAGAAATATCAGGTGAACCTCAAATATATTCAACTTCCGGTACTACTTCATGGTCGCATCCACAATCTGTATCAAGAGACGTATTCAGGGGACCTACATTGTAAGTGTTTCAGTAAAACAAGCAAATATAAATAGACATACGCTTCATCTTAACTTTGCAAAAACATTAATGGTGTAGACAGATAGTCAACATTGAAATAATTTAAAATTTTATGTTAACAAATAACTACATTTTAAAGTTTTTTTTTTTGTCATAGGAGCAATCCAGACGAAGAAATTAATGTTTTTAAAGATTTTTGGACAGTTATGCCTCAATTACCAGCAGAGACAGAGTAAGAACTCAGTAATATAAGCGCACCTATTTCCGCCAGTTTAAGCTATGATCTAATTGATATGCAACAATACATCTTCAATTACTATTGTAACTTTTTCACTTGCTTCAAGTTTTTGAATAAGTACTAAAAAAAAACGGGCAGGAACGACATACGAGCAACATGAGTTACTTGAAATTTATTAACAAAATTCCCTTTTCCATTCCATGGGGTGTTTAAGAACATGGTGCTGATTATCATGGCTCGTTATTAGGTTCTTTTACATTGCAATACATATAATTTGTATTCCATTAGTTATTGGAAGACATATTATGTATTCAAATTGTGTTTTACAAGAAGGCATTGTAAGACATGTATGACGAAGAAATTTTAAGTTAGTACAATAATATAAGCAGCATTAAAGTAAATTAATCAACGGTAATCGCATAAAAGTAGATAGATAGATAGAAGATATAATGTTATTTATTGTACGCTGTTAATATATTGCAGATCAAAACAAAATAGTCTTATTAAGAGAGAGTTCAATGGGCGTTCTTATAGCTAAAAGTGATCTGTGGTCGACAATCAAGTCTGGAGATATAATAAAAAAATAATGTAATAAAACTAGTAGTTTATAGCGTACTATTATAGATAAAGTCAAAAACTTATATATATATAGAAGGATATATATAACAGTATTATTGATATAAATTGTATTATTACAAAATTAAACTTAATATTTGATATTAAAAAAACATGGGGTGCAATTTACTATATTTGTATAAAAACTATATTTTTATAAACAGTTCCAAATTGAATATTAGTAACATCACGTCAGGCAGTCCAAGCTTTTTTTCTAAAAAAAAATACAGAAGTTAACTATAATATAGCTTAAAACTTCTCAGAGACGAAGAAGATGATGTACACAACGATGACTATTCACACGTCTATCACCCGGTTTTTAACCCAGAGGTAGGCACATCATACTTAAACCTTTAATATGTAAGTGTTTCTTTCAGTTCTAGTTTTTATTAAAAAGTAATATTAGAAAATCTTAAGTCTGATTTAACGTCAAGCCCCCAACGACACGAGAATCATACATACTGCCGGAGTTATCTGTGAAGAGAAAAAATAAAATAAAAGTTGTATAAAGTAATTTCTGTAAGAGTATAGTGCTGTAAATATGCAAGTTTAATATTATTTAAATATATAATAAATAAAAAATGTATTTTAAATACATATATGGTTTCATGAAATAGTTTTTCTAGGATGATGATGAGATAATGATGAAGTATCGGATTCACTTGAATTTCACTTGATTTGATCTGCTTTTCCAATTAAATGGGATTTTGACTTCTTTTATTTGTGTACTTAGCGCCTGATTTAGAGTTCGACTTCTTTAGATTCTTACCCTGACAACTAAATTTGTAACTTATATTCTATCGTGTTTCAGCCTTCATGTGGGAGGGTTATTAAAACACGACCACGGCACTTACCCTACGGCTCTACTACATCTGAGGGACAATGGCCATGGCAAGTAGCAATATACCAGCAACGGGTGAGCTTTTTTGTAATAATTACCCTAAAAAAAGTATTTAACCCATTTCATGCGCTGAAATCATAATTGGAATGAACACAATTCCTATATTAGTTATAATTACTTAGTTATAATCGTAGTTTTCTATCCTTTAGAGGTGAAATGCAAACAACCTTGATTGAAACAATTATTGAAAAAAAAAAAAACGGTTCACAAATGCCGAAGGTATCGCGTAACAAAAACACACGTAAAGAAAACTGTTGAATTGAGAGCCCTCTCTCTCTTCAAGTCTGTTAAAACACTTTTAGCAATTAGGCTGGCCTTTGGGACTAGCGGTCAGTGACCCTGACTGCTGAGCCGGAGGTCATGGGTTCGATGGGAGAAAGAACAGTGTGGTCCATAAACGCGTATATAATTCCGATTCCGATTTTGTTTTTACAAAATTCATCTAGTTCTTGAAATACTTAATTGCAATAACTCTACGGCTATAATTTTAATACCTCTCCAGATATGTATAGTGTATCATGCGACATTAAATAAGCTAACAAAGTTACATACTATGTTTAGTTAAAGGAAACATGAAGAAATACGCTGAAAAAATACTTAATCCTAAAAATCAATACCCCTACTATTCATCTTTCAATCCCGTGATATTTTTAGACAACTGTCAAATAATATGATTGTAGTAGTAATGGTTTTAGACCCCCTCCCATGGTCCTAGCTTTTCGCAGTGCCCATTTTAATTCTTTAAAATTAAGCACCGTGACAAACATCACCAGATAGACATGAAAGTTGCAGGTTTTAACTGACTTGCATAAAATGTAAATGTATTTTTCCAGACTGTTGATTTGAAATACATTTGCGGTGGGACCCTAGTATCAGAACGTCATGTCATCACCGCAGCACACTGTGTTACGAAGAAGAAGACGAGAGGCCTTGTGCACACGCAAACTCTCACTATCTACCTGGGCAAGTTCAACCTCAGGCTATCAGTGGACGGTGTGCAGGTTAAATTTGTAAGTAGAAATTTGATTACGAAAGTTTTTCACGTAATAATAGGGACGACGCCGACGTTCAAACTGCTAGGATGTTACAGTGGTTAAAAGGTCACCTGGCAATTGAATGAGTTTTCCACACGGGACTAAAATTGGTTTGATACACAAATAATTGTCTCAAGTCTGTAGGTTCTTGTATCCGTTATTTGCACGTTTGTAAAGTTTCAGGACTAAACATGTATCATTCATAATTACATAATATTGGTAATGAAAAGTCTCTATTTAGTAAGTTTTAGTTACTGGACTGTAAATCTTGTAATATACGTAGCGCCGGTAATGCTACACCTGATTGGTTTTCACGTAATAGTTAAATTTAAAATTTTGATAAGTATGTTTTACTAACTTTTTGTTATTGGTTAAAGAATAATGAAAGAAAACTTATCTAATTGGACCGTTGGACAATTGTAGCATGAATGTCATAAAATCTTCTTTTCATTTAGCAAGAACTTTAAATCTTAACATACAATAGAATACCCTAGGTTTTGCAATAGTTTAGAATCGACTGCCACTCTTTATCACTCTTTAAGGTAATATCGTAACGCTTGAGGTAGTTTGTTAAACAGTTATTCTGCCTTTGTTCTCACACTTTTTTTCCTATTGCAGATACTACTGTAAAAAAACCCGATGAGTTTGTTATTTGTTTCTTTCGCGTACCAAGTCGAATAGTTCGTCACATCTTCTTACGCATCATTAATACAGCTGTTTCTGTTGCGTCAAAATCACTGAAGAACTCGTATTTATTTAAACCATTCATAAGCGGTATTAATAATAAAACACGTTTAACTTCTATATTGAATGCGAAAGTTGTATTTTATGATACAAAATGTCATATTGTTTTTCGACCCAGTGTCGCACTGTCAGAATTGTAGTCGACCTGGTTGTGATATAATTTCAGTAACGTAATAAAATATTTCCTTTTATGTACATGTATGCAACATAGACATAAACTCTGAAAAAAAAATGTTTATAAAACGAAAAGAACTTAAAAGATAAATGGGTCAATATACATATGTGAGTGAACTTTCTCCCAAATAAGGATATATTTATTTTTTAACTACATATCGAATGTTATTAATGTAAAAACGTTTTTGGGAGTAACAAAACTTATACAGCGAACTATTTTACAGACATATGTACATATATAAACTATAGCCTTTTCCCTATCGGGGTAGGCAGAGAGACTCTTGTTTGCATTTCTACTAGACTACCGACTACACACAAAACTAACCAACCTAACACTACCATCCAAAATGATCGCTTCTGGACTATTAATGTCTCGTGTCAAAAACAAGTCACCACAAATTTTGAACCATACTGGATATATTTTATTTCACAAGTCTACTTCATACTTAAACTTTGTTGTAAAGCTTAACAACGCTTTAAATTTATACCCTTAAGTTCTCAGAGCAACTACGACCGTCAATCAGATTCTGATTGACGGTGATGGTTGTGTTAAAACGGATTAGTCTTTGACTTTGTCTCTCACAACATGTTTCAAAGAGGCAAGTATAATTGATTGTGAGAACTTGGGTTGTATACATTGCTAAATTAAGTTCAAACCACTCGATTTTCACATTTCCACGTGACAAATGTAATACACTTACATTATAACATTATTAAATCATTTCTCGGGTTTTCGACCAACATGGCGATCATATTTTTATAGACTGTTTTTTTCTCTAGAAATACTTAACCTTGGCAGATCATACATATCTTTCAGGTGAATGCAATGGCAGTTCATCCTGAGTACAATTCGACTAACTACAGCCATGACCTGGCTATTCTGGAGCTTCTCGGACCAGCTATGATCACGGATTGGGTGAGGCCTGTTTGTCTCTGGCCTGAGGAAGAAACAAGCCTAAGTACTGTAATTGGACAAGCTGGATCGGTACGTAGAAAGCCCTTCCTTTTTAAACGACTGCGCAAGAAGCAGGATTATGTATAGAGGGTATTTGTTTGTATATGCACATATGTATGTATATAAATTTTGTGTGTATGTATGTATTACATTACTTTGTCACTCCCTACAGCCAAGAAAGCTTCACGTTTGACATGTGAAGGGTCATTCGAATAGTCTCTTTGCGGGAGTGAAATACTTAGAGTATAACATACCAAGATGACGTCCGCCTAATAAATAGAGGTGATCATAATGAAGTCAAATTGTTTATTTTGTTTTACTTGGTTGTTCGTTTTTTTTACTCACAGTAGCTGTGGCCTCGACGGCCTTTACCTTTTGGTACCTGTTATTTAAGTGAATGTGACTCATGTTCTTCTCCATATCTTATTATAAATAGAGAATATTTTTGTAAGCAGCAACCAAATAACTATAGCTATAAACTATCCAATTCAATTAATAACAGAAACTACGATGTTTGTCTCTTAACTCGATCTTCACACAAGTGACCATTATGAATCTTATAAAGTGCGTCTCAGTCGTCGACGGCCAATCTATTTCGTCAGTTGCGGGTGAACCAATGGCGTGGTGCTTTCAGTAATGCTTGTCATAATAATTTCTAACAAAATGTCATAATAATTTTACAAAAATATCTACAATATTTTATGTATCTATTATAGTTACCCCTATCTTTAATAGAATAATACTAGTTTTGATGTGGCGATAACATTTAATAGTTGTTTTAAACATTACAAAACTTCTTACTATCTCACTTGATTATAGTGATACAGTACCCACCACACACACAACGAAATCTTACTTGGGATAATAGCACCATTTCATCATCATCATCATTCAGTCTATCGCAGTCAAATGCTGGATATAGCCATCTTCTAACGTGTGCCATTGCATCCGATCCTTCACCTTTCAAATTTAAATTTCAAATTCAGTCTATCCAGGCTACCTTCTTCAGGTCGTCGGTCAATTTGGCTGAGGCGTTTACCTTCCTTTTTTTATATGCAATAATTATATATGGTAAGTGACTAACGCCGCCAGTGGACACCCGCAACTCCAGAGTCACAAGTGCGTTGCCGGCCTTTTAGGTAAGATTACGCTCTTTTCTTGAAGGTTTGAAGGTCGTATCGGTCCGGAAATACTACAGGCGATAATTTGTTCCATAGGCTTTTACCCATACGCGGTCCTTCGGCAGATGTGGCCAGCACATTGCCATTTCAGTACGCTTATTCTGCTGGCTATGTCGGTAACTTTAGTTCTTTGTCTAATGGTCTTATTCCGAATTTTATCTTTTAAAGAAACTTCAAGGATAGTTCGCTCCATAACGCTGAGCGACTTCAAGTTTAATGACTAACCCACCTATAGTATCCACTTCTTGGCACCGTAAGTGCTAATAACAATAATCTACTCAAAAGCGTTCCCGAAAACCTTAACAGGGTTTCACTTAAAATGTTAGAAATCCGTTCTTAAGTATACTTTTACAAGAATAATTCGTTAGAACAATTAAGGGTTCACGACAAACTAATAATTAACAATAAACTGACAAAGGTGACATTCTTACAGCGAGACGTCTTTGTGGTACACCGCGAAGGAGATTGAAAGTTAGACATTGAAGGTTTTGGTTAAATTGTTTTTCTCTCGAGCTAAATATATTGATGACAATTTAAGCTTTAATTCTTTTATTAAAGTTAGTTGTTGTTCTTATAAAAGTTATAATTATTGTATTATGCTATCTATCTATGTATCTTTATCTGTCTGTTACCTTTTCACTGCTAAGCGGCTAAACCGTTTTATTTAAATTCGGTAAGTGGTTATTTCCTAACGACATAACATGCTGGAAGAGCAGCGGGTGCTTGTTAGTAATATCTAATAATAACAGGAGATATTTCACACTGGCTTTCACACAATCTGATCTTGCACTATGGTAATCAGACTGCCGATAGACATACCTATAAATGCCTTAATATGTTTTTTTTATGCGATACGGGCAAACGAGCAGACGGGTCACCTGACTGTAAGTGACAACCGCCGCCCATGGACACTCGCAACTCAAGAGTCACAAGTGCGTTGCCGGCCTTTTAGGTAGGAGTACGCTCTTTTCTTGAAGGCTTGAAGGTCGTATCGGTTCATACTGACAAACAGGCCAGAAAACTGCAGAAGCAGTGACAAAAGCTGCAGAAGGAGTGACAAAAGCTGCATTGAAGTCAAAATTATTTTAAGGTTCAAATAATATCTTAAAACCCTTCAGAATATATCGGTAATTGATTCTTGACTTGACTTCAAATCTTCTAATAACTATCATTTACGCTATCAAATGGAAGATGCCAGATAGTGGTTACGCTGGTCTACAAACATTTATACCAGCAAAAGATGCACTAGCAAAGAAAAAGTTGTGACGAAAAATAAATATTAACTTACAGGTAGTTGGTTGGAGTTTCGAGGAGTCTGGCTTAACTAATGCTGAGCTACGTCTTACGGAGATGACGGTAGTAGACCATGAGACCTGCATCAACTCGTTCGACAGTTTCTACAATGCTTTGGCTTCTAAGTACACGTATTGCGCTCGGTATAAAAAGGGTAAGACTAAAGAAGAATTCATACTCGTTTATGTCGCATTTTGATGACTAGCAATAAACTTAGTATGTGGTAAATTAAAACACCAGGAAGTAGACTAATGTTGTTCCAAAGAACCAGCAACAAGTTCTATGAAATATCACCTGTAGTACTACATGTTACTTTCTGAAGTTTTATAGCGTGGGCTTCTGACACAGTAAAGTACCACCACTACATAATAACATAATTTTAATATTTACATAATAGAAATCTCGTTGTCATTGAAATCAAAGTCTTACATTTAGATTTAAAATTATTACATTCAGCTCAACTTATCCTTTAACCGAAAGTTTTAAGTATCTCAATCTCTCTATCAAGTTTTAAGTTTATACGAGTATGTCGTGGCTAGGTCATGGAAGGGACCACTTCATAACTTGGCAAAGCATTTTATGAAACGTGTGGTTTGGTTTGGTCATATAAGAAATATAGGATCTGTATCATATATAAGGTTTACTACAAATTCTAAATTTCTAAGTTGCCTGTTTAAGTTGTCATTATATTTCACCGCATTTATATTTTCTATTAGCACATGTTTTATTCGCGTTTAAAACAGTTTTTTTTTCAACTGTCAATATGCACTACAAAGAAAAAAAACTTGTAACACTATTTTATGAAACTTTTTCATGATAAAATCACTTTCCATCACATCATGCAGTGGTCGTACGTTTAACTGTTCACATCGCTAAACGCTGATTATTCACTGCTCTAGTCTAACGATATTATGACGAGATATAGACATCACCATGAAATGATTGGAAACATCATAAAGTAATCAAGTCTATGATACTGGTACGACATATGTATATATTATAATATTAACTTAGCATACAAAATTGTATTCAGAGAAGTAGTTCAAGAGTGTTCAATTACATTTGGAACCAACAACGTCCAGCGTTTTGTTGTCGCATGCTCGAAGGATTACTGTCTAACATTAATCTTCACTCCTCTATGTCTAGGTACGGAAACATGCAACGGCAACGACAGCGGTGGTGGCATGGTATTTAAGAAAGGCAACAGCTGGTATCTTCGAGGGATCGTGTCTGTCTCAATAGCTTATCAGAACGAGAAACGTTGCGACTCAAAGCACTACATTATTTTCACTGACGTAGCGAAGCTCTTACTATGGATCAGGGATTACGTAGACTTATGATAATAGATTATGAATTAAGGACATTGAATTTAAACGAGTGATATTTATGTGAGGAAAGGAGAAGAGTGATATTTAAGTCAATTTTGTAGTAACATAATTTTTGTATTTTTGTTACATTTTGTGTATCATTTAATATACGCAATACTATTTTAAACTATACTATAATAACTTTTTTATTATTCGTTCCTTATCATATGGGCTGTCCTGTGTCTATTAGGACTGGTAATAATGATTACTACGTAACAGCACGCTATGACTGCCAGGAAGAGATTATAGTTGATACATAATGAAAAACTATACTACTACTAAAGAAAATAGAAAAGTTTTTGGCTATAATATATTTATTATAAGATCAAAATTTAACCTCATTAGCGTCCACTCTATCTAAAGTACTATGCGGTTTTCTCGTTACTTACGCGATGGTGTGCAAAGCTACGTCATATTTCATTGTGACGTATAAGATAGATCAAGTTGGTAACTATGAAATGAAGCTTTGAATTAATCTTGCGCGGCTTACTGAACTGAAACACGACATGATACAGATGATACCATTCATTTCTTCAAATTACTGATGTTTTTGACAGATTTTTAATACTCATTTTGAAAACTAAATTGTTGTATGCCACAACTGTATATCATAATGAAGGTACTCGCATATTACAATATGAAAGTATTTTTTTTGTATATATATATATTTTTTTTTAAATTATAGACGAACAGACGGGTCAGCTGATGGTAAGTGACAACCACCGTCCATGGACACCTGCAACTCGAGAGACGAAAGTGCGCTGCCCGCCTATGAAGGTGATGAGGGATGAGGGAAAACGATTAGGTGGGACAGGGGAGAGGTAAAACTGGGAGTTGGGTCTCCGGAAACCTCATCGTTACTTTACAATCGGTTTTCTGTAAGGCCGTGGTATCGCACCAGTCTAGCCGTCCAATTTGTGCTTAACCATGGCTCTACCACAGTCAATTGGTCGTCTATCATAATTTGACGTATAAACAAAATGGACATGCTTTGCATAACGAAGTACTTTTCGGATCTTTGTGAATCTAAACTAGGTTTTGTATATTTACTTACAGAATACTGTTATCCTCCGGAGCAGTTGCTACAAATGTCTATAGTTTACTGATAGCACAGGCTGTATGTTTGTTTATCACCTTACTCTTAATACTATTATTATAAATGCAGTTTCAATCAAATCAATCAAATTTGTTACGCAATCGTGAAGGAACGGCTATGCGCATCACGATAAAATTGGGAGGAGGGATAGACTATAGTTTGGAATAGCAGATAGTCACTTCTAATTCATGTCGTTCTCAAAAGTTAAACGAAGGCCGTCAGAGTTGGTAACTAGCAGGTAACGCCTGATAATTGGTTGTGTCTAACGAGTAGTTAGAAACGAAGCCCGACTTGGTTCTGTAGACATGCTGTTTATTGTACACACTCGACGAATCGAATCGAATTAACGTGCTGTTTATTATACACACTTTATATGGATGGGAAGACTAGTGATAATGATTATGATACGATTAGAGTAATATAACTTAAAAATGGAGGTAATAATTGATAAAAAAAACAGATAAACTGTATTCAATGGGCTTTATTAGAAAAAAAATATATATACATAATCTCTAAAAATCTTTTTTTTTTCTATTGCATAAAATTTTTTTTACTATAATGTGTGTAAGGTTATACATTAATATAATAGCATTAAAAACATACGATGCTCATTGAAAATGATCGCCATTGGTATTTCTGCTTTTGGTTTGACTTGGCTTTCTATTGGTCGATCTACTGACGCGACTTATTAATAAAAACACGCTGTCAATCTTATTCTAGATGTTTTAGGGACCCTAAATTATCATATTTGTGCCGATGTTTTGTAATCTTTGTCACAAAATATGGCTCAGTCACACTTTGATAACTAATACCCCATCAAACCATCACTGAAATCGGATAATGCCCACGTTGCACTCTGCTGACTAATTAGGAGGCTTCTATAGAGGTTTAAGCATAAACTCGGAAATTCTGCTTGTTAAAATATTGCTCAGTAATAAAAAAAATTGCGTCAGTATCATTTTTTTTTTCTGTCACCTGGCTTGCCTACCGCTTAAGAAGTTGTTATGACTTTACCACCCTATTCATTTTTAATTATCAGTTAAATAATGAGCGCGTCTCTTATGGGCTGCAAGTCCTAAATCATCTTCTAAAATACGCAAGAATACATGGTTCTAAGTGCTTCATTCACGTCCCGCTATAAAGCCTTTTGCTTTTGGATAGGATTTCTTCGAACTCCTTTCTTCACTGCTTTGATCTTTTATGGTACGAAAACTACGTAGATGGCTAGATCTTTTTCTGTCACAAACGGAGGAGGTTTAATCGTACCTATCAATAGCCCAGTACACAAACAGACTAATACCAAGCTGATGGAGAGTTTCGAAAATTGTGTAAGTACTTTTTGTAAAGCAAATGACAGCAATCGAGTTCTCTTTATCACCCCACTCCATTATAAGAAAAATGTTTGATACCGATTGGGGCGCAAATGAGAAAACAATGAATATACCTATTATAGGAATATATAATTCCAAATAGGAATGTAATATGATGTATTTTTTTAAGTGTAACTGTTTTGGCCCCCATCTGTATGACATAATGATAAATCGTAAAAACGTGCAATTTGAAGACTCAACCGTAACGCAAAGTAACATGAGACGACAATATCTTAAGAGCTTTAGAAAGTATAATAATGTAAAACGCAGTTAGTGTTTATAAAATTAGAGGGTGCTCCAAGATTGAACCAATTGGTGCTCATTGATTGGTTCTCCAAGATTGAACTCTTGGTGCTCCAAGAACAAATTTTGATTAAATTGTGAATGTGGGTATTTCGAATATATAATAAATAATATATATAATAAAAGATACGTTTGTCTCATCCATATCTAACAAAAATACCGTCAGAAAAATGTATCATATTTATTATAAAAAGTTTCTTTGTGATTCTGTCTCAGAAAACTTTAATAACCTATGTCTATAAATATAACAATGCCTTTGAAAGAAGTACGAGTGTAGTCAACTTCTGTCAAAATTGAAGTCAACGACCTAAAATATATATATAAAAGCAAAGAGCAGTATTTATCATCTCATTTATATCTTTGCAAAATAACAAGTTTTAGCAATTCAAGTTTAAACGAGTTTAAGTAAACTAATAACTTGTCACCACTTTGGTACATTTTAAGATAATCGTTATTTTATACAATCGACAGAAGATATCCTAAAAATATAGTTAATGTACTTTTAATTCAAATGTAATTTTTCTGTCTACCTGCTTCGCTATTATTGGCCATATGACTGTAGCGACAATTTTTTTAAAAGAAACTTAATTCAGGAATGGCTGTTAGTAACAGCTAGAAAATTCCAGGTACTAACAACGTGTTACTCTTTTCCGGAGCATTACCCCAAGATTATTAAATAAATAATTTTACCGTGGGAGAGCCAAGCTTGCGGGCCGCCTCGACCGGAGTATTACCACCGCCTCACAAAAAAGGCTGTTAAACATTGCTTGCATTGTGTGACCGAGTTGAGTAAGGTTACCGAAGCTTCCCCTCTTTTCCCTCCTCTCTTTCCCCTACCCTAAAAGGCGGACAGCACTTCTGTGACTTTTGAGTTGCAAATGTTCATGGGCGGCTTAAGCCACTTAGCATCAGATGTCCCGTCTGCTTGTTTGTTCCCCTATGCCAATAAATAAAATTATATATGAATTCCTTTCCTGGTCCTGCACATTTATAAAACACATTTTTTTAATTTTGAGACAAACTATTTTGGTACTAAAACCTTCTACTACTCCCTGCTATTGTAAAATTTGGTGTGCAATAATAAAAGCAAAGCACCTAGTATATGGTTAGATCCAATTTCATTAAATATTTAAGCTAATGGACCCAGGTAGTGTATGGCGTGTATGCTCTGCAAAGCAGACTAATTTATACCGTAATGTGAGCATGCTCCGTACATAATGCAAAGTAAATGAATTACATAATTGTTTATATACATTACATATGTATATGTTCAGGGTAGGCAAAGACGTCTTTTTGCCAACCATAATTTAGTGTTAGTCCCATTTACGTAATGTATATGTACTGTCAGAGTAGTTACTAACTGTCCGCTCTGTTAGTCAGCTTTTACGATAAAGACTGGAAGAGATGAGGTGGCCCAATGCTACTCCACCGAGAGCCATAATTATACGTGTTTTGTTATTATACTTCCAAGTGTCCCTTCTTTAATTCCTGAAAGAAGGGACACTTGGAAGTATAATTTAGGTGGACCAAATTCTAATTGGCAGTTGCCGAAAGCTTCTTCCTTAAGGTAAATCCGGAACCCTTGCAATTTTTTTAATATTTGTGACGGAACACTGTGTGATTTTAGTCGGTCCCATTATGACATACCACTTCACACAGGACAGGGAATAAGTGCGACAAAATTCTAATAAGCTAAATGTGGATAAGTGGGTGTTTAATACACTTTTCCCGATCCGTTCAGTGAAACAGGTGAGCGTATGTATATATCAGAATCCTGATACGCTTTTCGATTCTTCTGTAAGTTGTCAATGAATAATACATACATATATGCATGCATCTGGCCAGCTGTTTTACATGGCACTACGCAATAAGGGATGCTCTGGAGGCTCTGTTGAATGAAAAATTATTGTTTATTATTGTCAGAATTAAACGTTTTCAGTTGATTGTCCGACTAGACGCTCGTATGCCTGAGTTTTATTAAGACTTATCTTGTGTCCCAAATTGTTTTGGGATTACTCTAGTATTCACCATATTTGTTTTAGTGGGTAGTAAGTAAAGATTCATTCCTTACCATCCATCCTAGGTAAGAAATGAATACATGAGGTTTATATTTGACTCCATTTTCATTTAAGTATGTTTTTCAATTTAAAAATAATCAAAGAGATAGTAATATAAGTTTTTAATCTATGCTGAAAATTATTTTTTATTGTGAAAACGTTCAAAAGTATAATGTCACTTTCAATTTATAAACTTATCTCATAAGACATAATCAATGTAAATTGTACTGTATTAAACAGAGTACAATACTAAAATTTTCAATCACAATGCAAAATTTACAAGAAGTTGAATTCAATAAGTTCATCTTACAAAACTTGGCTAAGTATATGCCTAAAGATTTAGTAAATAATATGTCTCAACGTAGCACTTCCAACATTAGTACGTTGTCTAAGTTTTGGAATGTTCGTAAGCCGGAATTGGTAAGCAAGCTTTGGCCTGTGACCGTCCTAATTGGCCTGTGTGAAGTCGTTATTGGCCTGTGTCTTCTAGTATATATTGGCCTGTTTACTCACGACTATGATACGTTATACAATACTGAAGATTCCAAATGTAAGTATACCAGACGTGGGGCATAGATGCTACAAGCAAAGAACCGTGATAATAGGAGAACTGTGGATTGAAAAGCTGAGATAAACAATACAAAATTGCTACTTCGTTTTTGTTACTTTGTGGTCGATTTCGTTTTTTGAGATAGTCAGGATTAACTAAAATTAAACTATTTATTTTTGCAAGCCAAGATCGGACCTGAATTTTAATAAAATAGAAAATAATTTTTCAGGTTCTTGAAACTGTTCTAGATTGTTACGTTGATGGTAATTGGTCTTGAAGTAATACAGCCTATAACCATTTTTTTATATTATAGGGGGACAGACGAACAGACGAGTCACCTGATGGTTAGTGACAAGCGCCGTCCATGGACACTTGCAACTCAAAAGCCGTGAGTGCACTGCCCGCCCTTGAAGGTGATGAGGGATGGTTGATGCGAGGAGATGAAAAAAGAGAGGGGGATAAGGAGAGGGGGATAAAGGGAGAGGAATTGGGCCTCCGAAAACCTCACTCATCTCAATTCCATTCGTGCCTAAGCATTTATCATTATTTGTATTCAGTATTCATCATTCAGTATTCATGTTATATACTCAAAACTTATATTTGATTGCAGTGATAAGTACTTTATCAGTTTTTGGTTGCGCGTATCTCATGCTAACTGGACTTGTGTTGTTGTTTGCTCTGATGTTAGAGAAGCAAGAATCAATACGAGTAAGTAGTAAAAACATTAACACAGTTGGTGTCTAACATATGTAAATCTATCGAAAGTATTTACTTTAGTCGGAGATGTTAGCAAGAATGAAAGTAAGGTGTATTAATCTTAAGGTTGAATCTATAAAATGGATTGACATACACTTACGCATATGTCGTAGGGGTAAGCAGTGGAGTATCGTAATAGGAGACAGCCCTGTTTCCTCCTATTACGATATGCTATATGCTATGCTGTCCGATATATAACAGTTCTTAGTCGCTATTTACAACACCTACGGAAAGATGTTTCTATTTTAGTTTTGTTTTAGCGTAGGAAAATATATATTTTTAATGTTAATATTATACTATTCTTTTAACTTCTTAAAAGAAGTTGCCGTGGGAGCGCCACGCTAAGAAAATGCTACCGGAGGCTCAACGCTCCTTTCCTCTTGCCTCCTCTGTCCCAGTGTATCATAAAAAAAATAGATTGAACTAAGTTAAATGTTATTCTTTCTTATAAATTGGCCATTCATTTCTTTACAATATATGTAAATATGTTAAGAAGTAATAATTTTTCACCTTTTCAGTCAAATTACAATAGTTTTAGAATTTACAAATACTGTCAATGTTCACATTTGAGATAACTGTAAAGGTGTTTTATTTCAGATTCACATATTTATGGCGGTGTTAATGTGTGTCTACATGTTTGTGCTGGCATGTGTTAAGATACATTTTTCACTTCTCGTCATAGAACGAGGTAAGATATTTTGTGATTTTAATAGTATTGATTAATTCTCCACGTAACTTTATAGCTTGTTTATTATTGGGGACGTCAGTAGACTTCGTAGGACAACTGCATTCCATGCAGAACTGTCTAGTCTATACTTTCTGTGCACTTGAATAATATTAATACAAAAACATAGTTACTCATACTTTTTTTTGGATGAAGTTATCCTATGTCCTTTACTCTACCTTAGCTATATTATTTAGGAGGATAGGAGAGACTTGTCAGGCGCGCTTACAGGTTAATTTATATAATTTATACTCCTACCCATGGGCAGTCATTTACCATTGGGTGACCATTCGCCCCCTATCGCATAAAAATAAACAGTTAAGATCTCTCTTACTCATGAGATTTATAAATCAAACGGCTGATGTGCGTCCATAGCAAATGGTTTGTCGCATTGATGTTCGAATTACGTAAGGTAACAAATATTAAGGGAAACTAGTATAAAAAAATATAGTAACAAATTTATAAAATTTTAAGTAGGGTCATTTTTGTTCATACTGTTATTAAAAATACTATGACTAACTACAGCCGAAATGCTAAATTCTTATATTTTTTACATTAATAAGACGACGAAGAGATATAATTACATAATATATTACATAACAAAAACAGTGCAAGTCTGTGTAATTGTATCATTCTGTGGATACCGAAATATGACCCAAGTCCTTCAATGAAAATATTTACATACATAAGTAGGTAGTTTAAATACCGTTTTTCCTGTTCAGATCCACACTTTTTAGCTACATAGTTCTTATTCTTACAGATACAGCAAAAATAATAGATCAAGCGACCAAATATAATATACTCTTGAGTTTAGGATGTGTTCTTGGTGTAACTACTTTGTTGGGATCAGGTATGTATATCATCATTTTCCCATTTCGGAGCCGAACTAGAAAAGTCGGGTCCAGATCTGTATCACTTGCCTCCTCATTCCGTTCCTTTGGCTTAACCAGATATTTTGCTACGATATGGCCCATTTTAAGTCGAGACGATTTAGTCCGAACATCAACTGCAATATCGATACATCAAGTTTTAAGATGGGACTTGCTTCTTGCAGTGCAAGTGAACTTATAACTACTTTAGCTTCAGATGAAAAAGTCTCTTTAACTTATATATACAAATATACTTAAACATACTTAAACATTTCTGTTTTATATTCCATAAAGGAGTTTTATATCCGTATGTCTGTTTTATTGTACGTTTTTATAAGTAAGTAAAAGTGTCTGACTTTTGTAGTTAGAGGTCAATTATTGTTTGTATTCATGTAAATGAGTGTATTCATACAATAATGTTTATAAACTTATCTGAAAATGCTTATTTAAAACTGCGTTCGTAATACAATAAGCTGACACTGTTTTCTCGTATCAATCAATCAAAAATATCAGTGAGTATCAAATGTATTCGTACATGTCTTCCCAGACAGCGTTACATCATAGTATTTTTTTACTAATTAAATTAAATATTTAATGTTTCAGTGACATATTTCATTGGTACTGTGACGGTGTTTACATATTACAATCTCAAATATGTTCAGCCAAATTAAGAATCTGCCACAAACTAATATTGAGCGTGAGTCACGACAGCCTACTAGCCTGTAACTACGTCACAACATCTCAACATAAAACTTTTTTCTGAAAATCTACTTAATTTATTGATTATAATTTTACTATTTTAAAATGATTTACAAAATTATGGATCTGTATCCCATACATTTAAGAACAAGCAAAAGTGCTTGGTAATATGTTTATATCTATAGTGTTGCTCATTTTAAGTGTCTGATTGTCTTACAATGGCAATTTATGTTCTACGTAAATGTTGTTGTGTATTATAATTGGTGAATTGCGTCTGAAAACTACACGCTATGTGTCAATACATCGCTGCACCAGACTGACGTGAGGTATAATGTTGTGTGTCGGGATTACACAATATTTTTGTATCTTTTATCTTTTTAAAATGAACCGTGGAGGTTCATCTGTAAATGTGAAATAAATTGATTTATATTTTATTTTGTGTTAATATTTAACTCGCAGTAGCTAATGTAATAATACGTTTACCGCTATTAATATTTTAACAATAATCTGTTTTGAAGTGTTGTTCGATTAAGAAAGTACCGAAATAATAACAGAAAACCAATAGGTATACTTACTTGTATTGCTCTAGTTTTTCGAGAGCTTCATTCATACTATGATATGATATATATATATGTACAATGTACATTTAATTTTTGTCTTTAAACGAACACACCTACAAAATTATTAAACCGCAGTTGTCGCAGGAAATCCCTGTTTGTGCTTACTCAAAAGCCAGAACATCTCTCAGACCTGAAACATTGTCATCGTCGTTCTCCTCTCACGTAGATACGCTAACAAAAACGAAAATTTTAACTCAATTAAACCTTATAAGTGCTACAATATCCCGGATTACTCTCGAAGTCTCGACTCTCTAGGTACTACTCTTTAATAAATATTTGAAGAAGCAATTCGTGGCACTAAAGACCGCAATCCGGTACTTTTAATGATTAATGTTGTTGTTGAATCAAAACGTACGTGGTTTTAATTATGTAATGTACCTGATAGTAAACAAATCCCTGGATATTGCATCAAGCTGTTATTATTATACCTTTAGGGAAATCAATGGAGCATATTCGGAAATCGAATTTGTTTTGTATTGGATATAACTATTCCGTTTACGTAGAATTCCCTGTTTGGGGACGAAAGGAAAGATTGGAAAAGATGTAGTACCTATATATACACAATTTCTTTGGAGTTTTATTTTTCTGATTGAGAAATGTTTTTGTGAATGTTAATGCTATATACGGGGATCACACTGAAAGTTTTTAGAAAACAAAAAACGGAGTGATGTAGAGGCCTGTTCATATTTTTATTGCTTTTCGAAGTAGTCTCCGTTCCTTTTTAAACTCCGTAACCCACCACTTTTCAAACGCAGCCATGGCCACGTCTGTCTAAGGTTTTCCAAGACAACTGGTAAGCAATGCCTGACATACAAATCTACAGTAAAATTCTTTCATCTTCTGGAATGATTGCTGCGAAACGCCCAGTCCGTCCAAAGAATAAGGCAATCATCTTTTACCTTTGATTTCTGCCTTACTTTACTTTTATCGGCAAATCTTCAAATGGAAACATCCATTGCACAGATTGTCTTTTGGTCTCGGGTTCGTAACAATACATACAGCATTCGAGTAGTCTCCATCATAATTTAAAAGCCTTGAGCGGCACCAATTCAAACGACGGCGTTTTTAATCTGTCAAATTATGAGGTATAAAGGAGGTATAAAGGTAATAAGATTTTTTGTAGTTGACTCATATCAATGCTTAAAGCTGTCCGAATCTATTAATATGTCACCCTTCTATCAGCTTTCATCAATAGCCGCACAGCACTCACGTTATCTTCAGTAGTCGCCGTAGAAGGACGTGTTTCTCGAGAATCATCAGTGAGTTTGCTAAGACCACGTTTAAACTCATTCCACCAGTTGTTAACAGAGGCACGACATGGGGCTTCGCAATGAAGTGCCAATAGAAGTATATCAAGACACTGTTGATGAGTAGGGCTGCAACGAAAGTTGTAATAAATCATTGATGAAAAAATTTCTCCAGTCAGATCCATTTCGATGCACGACAGACACTTTTTAAATTGCCGCCAATTTGTAAAAACAAATGACACATGAATTTTTTACGCATCTACAGATTCTCATAAAGTTCATTATTCGAAATTTAAATAAATTATTCATTGGCTCTTTTCTTACTGGCCTATTCTAAAACTTTCAGTGTGACACAAGGACATATGTTTATACCAAAAAAGTATATTGTTATTCGTTATTATACTCGATGCCGAATCTCAAAAAACCGTTTGTGATACAATGCTTGCTTTATGACTCGGCGAGTGAGTGGGGTTATTAAAGGCCCAAACCCAACAGTATTGGCAACGAATTATTGACTTAGAGTTGCCTGGTTTCAACGGACGGGGTTGTCACTTACTTTCAGGTGACTTGCTAGTTTGTTGCCCCTGTACAATAAAAAAGAGATTTTCACAACAAGTAACACCGTGGGAGACGTTAACTCCTTATTAACGAGCTTCTTCAAGAGATACCTACAATTAGAAATATGGCAAAACTCTCATAGTGAACATCATTTTAACCTTCAAGTAACAATGCGACCTATTTCAGATTACAGTGGAGGGTTGAATTTCTCGACCCTTTGTAACGTCAACTATTCTGATATCTTTATTTGGGTCTAGTTGGGATTAAAGATTGGGGCTTCATGTTTTAGTTTTCAAACGGTTTTGAAGACATTTGTATGATTTTCGTGTCTTTTACTAAATTCTATTAAGTTTTACAAGTTGAAACGATTTTACTGTTTTTGGATGTGGATTCATAGAAGCTGTATCTAGCTAGGCCTCCTAAATATATGTATATATTCCAAGTAAACAACAACTGTCTTGTAAGATCTTATTTTGTAGGGTGCCTTACCCAAAAGGAGCAACGGGACTTTATTGCTGTCTGTTCGTCAGTCTGTCTGTTCGTCAGTGTCCTGTACATACTGTATTTCATAAACCGTAGTGGGTGGACAGATAACATTTACACATAGTGTGTATTTGTATTGCTCTTATAATAATAAAGAGTTTGTTACCCTTTATACAAAAAAAACTTAGAGATCCTCTTTAATATTTATTTTTTATTGTAGATGACTTGTCTCATTGCGCTTCTTGCAAATTACTTATTAAATAAGTTCAAATGTGCTAAGTCTGGTATAAAATAAAGTTACCAAGCATTGAGTGGGATCTGACTCGCGTCTGTCCAGTTTTTATAAGTTTTTATTGCAACATAAACTGATATTGGACAGGTTATAAACGTTTTTAGATATATAAAAACAAAAAAAAATAATTGAAAAGGTAAGGCATGTTATTTGCATAAATTAAAAAAATATAAAAACATCACAATAATTGTCTACCTACATCTTATCAGATCACACAACCACACGTTGGAATGTCATATACTTACTTGCCAGTCATGATAGAGCTGTTGTTAATTGAGGTGATCTCGTTCATCACATACATTGGCGATTAGTGACAGCGGTATATTGGAAAAGTTTGTCTTACCCGTATACTAAATGAACTCGTAATCTCACGTGACACCTTCGTGATACGAGGTTTTTCTATTCATCGCAAAATTTTGTAGAACCGTGCCACATTTATGGTTTTTAATTAAAATATAATACAATAAGGAACAGCAGACAATTTAAAGCAATAAGTACTAGCATGCGAATTTTGTCAGCATGCAAGAGACCAATTAAGGAAGATTCTTTACCCTGCTAATTGTCTAGGTTGCAATTGGATGTATTTATTGGTACTCTTTGTATCTAATTTGTTTATGGTATAGGGGTATAGACGAATAGACTGGTCATCTGATGGTAAGTTATAACCTTCGCCCATGGACACCTACAACTCAAGAGTCGTAAATGCGCTGCCCGCCCTTGGGGGGTGATACGACGGAGAGAGGGAGTTGGGCACCCGGTACCCTCACCCATGCGGCAATACAATGCAAGTATTGTTTGTCTACCGGTTTTCAGCGAAGCCATGATATTACTCCGTTCCAGTCGGCCATTTCAAGCCTAAACATGGCTCTCCCAAGGTATCCTTTATGATTCTTAAATTCACAAAACGGTTTGAAAGTATTTTGGTTATTTTTTAATTATTTTTGATTGATTATTTAAGAATTTGAACGTAGGAAATGATTTTTACTAACATACTCATAGACTTTAACAACTTAATTTAATAAAACTTAGGTATAGATGTCGCTTTAGAATCAATGTGAGAAAGGCTCTTGCAACCGGTTGTTCATACATCGTCAGCTACTGTTCTGCATGATTTATACCTTTACGTGTGCACGCTTTACCTTCCATAAACGTGTTAAGGCAAAGTCTTTTCACTGTAATGTAATGAAGTAAATATACATTTACATATTTCAATACATTTCAGTTCCGATTTCGAGTAAAGTAAATAGTAACGTATAATATATATACGAGTGTATAACGGTATAAATTCAATCACTTTTATTTAAGTTATGTAATGAAAAATCTTACACGTTGCTACGTATTGTTTTACAGCATTGTTATCAGGCCCTGGACAAGTATCTTCATTAAAAAATAAATTCAACGAGCCATTATCACTGCACGCTTCCCACGAGTTACATGTATACTGTGTATAATCTAATAGCTCGACGATACAATTCACAAGTTACTTAGTTTCTTACTTCTATCGGCAGTCCCCAAAGACTACCCGTATATTATTATATATATATATATATTTAATATAGGAAGACATGAACGGGTCATCTGATGGTGAAGTGACAACCGCCGTCCATGGACTCCTGCAACTTAATAGTCGTGAGTGAGCTGCCAGTCTTTAAGGATGATAAGGGGTGCGGGGAGGGGAACGATGAAGGAAAAATGAAGGAAATTCCTTCTTTATAATGGAGTAAATATCTAATAATATTTTCTTACCCAAGCGGTTATTAAAATTGCGTAGTTAAATGTCGTATTTAACTTGAGATCACCTGCGTTCAATGTTTAACCACTAACCTAATATGATTTTTTCCTCTTATTTTATAGATCTAATTGTAACATACGTTTTCCCATAAATTATAAATTTTTAGCTCTTACTTAGTTATTCAAAATTTCACATTGCTCTTTGAGAGAAGATTTTATTATTATACTCCTAATATTAGCTTTTTAATTCCCAAAGTGACAGGTTGTTACTAATTATTAAAAACTAATTATAATCTACAAAATGTAGGCGTTTTATACATCTGTCTACCCCGTGGGGGATACAGCCTTGAGTTTATACATGTATGTAAGTGCATGCAGATTAATAAACCCATCTATTTCGTTATTTCACGTTGTTAAAGTAACAAGTTTCATCAATGGCATAATTCATTTTGTACCAAAATGTACAGCCATAACATTTTCTAAAAGCACTATTACTAAACATTCTTCTTTCGTTAAAACTCCATTGAAGAAAAGCCTTGCCGCCGTACCTACCCTTAAGGGTTAGTTTCGCTAAGCCGACACGTCGCAAGCCTTGTTCTGCGGTACCTTCTACGTAAATGGATTGAAGTAATTTACTCGACGCCATTCGTGAAGGAGCCCCTACCACCAAATTGGTTAGAAATTACTACAGATCCTATGTTTTAGTTCTTTTGAATTATAAATGCGAGGTCCTAGAAATAAGTGGTTAGTTCATTAATAGTTAGTTAATAAATACTGCAAAAATGTAAATATCAACTGCATTGTTTTAGTGAAGTTAGTACTTAGTTTATTTATCTTTCTACTTATACCTTATGTGACTCCCACAATAAAGTTGATTTTTAAAGAAACCTGACAAGTCGAAATTCATCAAGCCAATATATGTTCTAGAGCGTGACAAGGAAACATTATAGATAAATACGTACATTCGAAAAAGGTAATACTCCGATTTGCGCTATATAGCTATGGTAAATAGCTACCATCAACTATGTACGAGTATGGTGGCGCGGTTAGCTATCCTATGTAGTATTTTAGTGGACTGTATTTGCGGTTGCGTTATATTGGTACAGGGATAGAACAGGGAAAAGAATCAACCAGCTGCAGGCTCCACGTGCTGACTTTGCCACCGTGGAGGCGCTCCAGCTGGTCATTGTAGAATAGGCAGTGCGACAGCACGGGACTTTTTATTTTCAATTGACGCAGGTCCTTTCCGGGCACGGCTGCTTCGGAAAGTACCTGCACTCGGTTGATAGGAGGGAATTAAATCCCGCCTGCCACCACAGCGTCTGCAGTCAGGACTCGGCTTAACATAAGCTCGTGGATTTTCCCGCTTGGGCGGCGCAGCGTCGGGTCCTCACTGCAGTCATCGGAGAGGATCTCTCGCTACCGGCCGTCATACGCTCCATGGCCGGTAGCGACTAGATTTTACCGCGGTCGCAGCCTTCTGTAAGGAGGTCATCTCGCAGAAGGAAGCGGCGGAGCGGGCCCGGGAGAACGATCTCCAATCGGACCCAATTCGCCGCCGGCGAACCGGGTGGCGTAGGCGCGCTTACCAGCGAATCATGACGCCCTGAGTGTGGCCGCAGGTGGTCGGGACGGGTTTTCCCCTCCACCTGCTACAGTGGCCAGCCGCGAGAAGGTGACGTCCTGGTGTGCCTGGACGCCACCTAATTGAGAGTTGCAAGAAGGTGGTGACCGCGATTGCAGGCAGGCGCTGGGAGGGATCCGGATGTCTTTATAAAGCTGTTCCCGGATTCCTCATATTTTAGGCGCAGTATGGCACACCGTGTAAAAAAAAGGGGGGGAGAGACTCAAAGGAAACCCGGAAAAGGATGTCCTAAATGACAACTGTGAACGTAATATAACTCCAAGCTTTTGAAGAATATAAATGTGCTCCTTCTCAAGTGAATAAAATATTAGTTAAAACGGTGTAATTGCGATTTTAGTGTCGTGAATTTATTTTGACAAAATGTGTCGCATGGCGCGAAACTATTTCATACATAGAATGAGAGACTCACGCCTCTGTCGTCGAAATGGTATGCAGAGGTAACAATACGTAATGTAAATAGGTACCAAGGTTTAAGTCTCGAGACTTTTTCAAAACCTTGTTTCTTTTCGATTCTTTTGAATATAATGAGAAGCTAGTTCTAAAAAATTGTTGCTTAAATTACTGCGACAACATGTTACTATCAGCTGTCGGTATAACCATATTTAGCAGCCTTATCGTTATGCATCTGTATATACTTTGAGATTTTCGTTAGAGAACCAGTGGTAGTAAACATGTTTTGTAAGGTAAGCCTTATGAATAGCGTCGAGTGAAAAGGACCACGCACACATAGTCAAGTATGTATGCACCATCATTAACGGATCAGAAATGACAAACTCTCTGTAGTCGTCTATTTCATCTTGTTTAGAAAAGGTGAGCCAGACTCTTGTACTCCTGTTGCTAATCAGTATTCGCAGTTATTGAGAGGTCTTATCATTCAAATCTGTAAATGTACATATGTGTGTATGTAATTACCCTGTGTTCCCAATATACACGTATATGTTCACACAGAGGAAGTTTGTGAATGTCTTACTCATTCAGAAATCATGGGTCATCTTATGTACATTTATAGGTATTTATGCACTTTAAGAATACTTCGCGTATTGAACATTATGGATATGATTTAAAATGCAATGATAACGAAAAAATGATAATTTATAATATAAAAACAAATGGGAAATCATGGGAAACACGTAGGACATTCAAAGTAGTGTCATCTGTAGCCACGATAAAGCTGTTATGACATTTGTCACTCACTGGATACTAATTTAAAAAATATATATAAAATATGGGTATTATAAATAACCTTTCTTATTATATAAAAATAAAGTCCGTCTGGGTAACACTGGGTAAGTATTCTTGGTGATCGATCAAACTGTGGTTGAGTTTACCAATTTCATATTATACGCGAGTGTTTAGAAAGGGAGTGCAATCTTATAGGTTCATGTGTGTAGTATATTACAATTTTTTATTCCAGATATATTTAATAATAATAATAATAATAACATTTATTTGCAGAAATATGGTTACAGTAGGTGGTTTACAGTATTAAAAGCACAAGACACATTTCGCTATATTTAGGTAGCATGCAAATATTTAAGATTATACAGATAAAATTAGGAAAACATACTAAGATAAAAAACATTGAATTGATGACTTGATTTGCCACTATGTAATAAATATATGATAGTTGAAGAATTAAAAATCTTATTTTATACATTGCCTACACTAATGCATTTCTGAAGTGATACGACTGAGAGGAGTTCTTTATTAAAAAATCGTTGACGGAGTAAAAGCATTCCGCAATTAGCCAATTGTTTCTTTATTCCAACATATTTTCTAAATGCCTAATTCAATTACAATGTAAATGTAGGGTATAGATACATCATCCCGAGTGACACTGTCAAGGGTTTTTTTTTATCAGTGTGGCGCGTATTTTCTTATTATTTTTGCAGAAAACTTGGCTTTTTTATTTTTAAATTATTAATTTGTTTTTTATATCGTTCAAGCACAAATAAATTGTAATTGTTACGTTTGTTTGGTCAATCCTAGTAGGATGGTTATTTAGAGAAATTAGATTAAGTTACAAAGATTATGACCATGACACAATGAACGTAAGCGTAAGCATTCAATTTCATTTGGTTGCAGTTTGAAGGGGATTGTATGATGCGTAATTTGCTCACTAATAAAAGAAATAAAAAATCCAACGGATATTCCAGGACTTCCCAAACTTATTTTTACTGTGACGCGCTTCGGAGTGTGCAATTCCCTCTCAAAGTCCAAAAATACCTTTCAGCTTTAGTTCTAGCCTAGTAACAGGTGATCAGAAGAACTCTACATATTTGGAAATTTATGTAGAAAGAAGGCGAGAAATGTTTTGATACGAATTGATGTGGCCTAATTTTATGTTAACAAAATAGTGATTCTATACTATACATATATTGTACACTAAATATTGTAAGATCTATCTGGTGAGTGAAAAGAGTGGCCATTAGTTTGTTTGCCTGATTTCTATTCATAAGGCTCAATCATTTGGAAGCAGGTGGCTACAGATCAACATATACAGGTGTTTCATAATCTTATCTTTTTCATATTAATTTTACATTTGATAAAGCAATACCTATAGTAGCCGTATGGATCTATGTATTGATCAATTTTTTTTTTTTTAAGCAGGACGTTTTTAAATGTTTGTTAAGCAGTTTTATGAAATCATCATCAGCCTATCGCAGTCCACTGCTGGACATAGGCCTCTCCCATTGCACGCCACTTCAATCTATTTTCGGCTTCTCGCATCTAGCTCCTGCTAGCCATCTTGCGCAAATCGTCACTCCACCTGGCCTGTGGGCGTCCTACGCTACGTTTGCCGAGACGCGGTCTCCACTCAAGAACTCGTTTTCCCCAACGTTCAAACGTTTCGGTTCTGCGGCTAATATGGCCAGCCCATTGCAACTTCAGCCTACTGATCCGGTGGGCTATGTCAATTACTCTGGTTTTCTGCCGGATCACCTCATTCCTAATGCGATCCCTTAAAGAAACATCGGTGTTCCATAGCACGCTGAGCAACTTTTAACTTGTGGACAAGCCGTACCGTAAGTGTCCACGTTTCGGCTCCGTATGTCATGACGGGTAGGACACACTCATTGGAAACTTTCGTCTTAAGGCACTGTGGGATCGACGATGAGAAGACTCGGCGAAGCTTCCCAAAGGCTGCCCCAACCAGCTGAATTCTTCTGTTCACCTCGTCCTCGAAGTTGTTTCTACCTAACTGCAATGTCTGCCTGAGGTATACATATTTTTGAACAACTACCAGAACGGCATGTTTATTGAACATGATCTTGGTTTTATCCAAGTTCATCCGTAGGCCGATGCGTATAGAAGAGTCAGCTAGGTCATTCAGCATCTGCTGTAGGCCCAGCAGCGTCTCTGCTATGATGACGATATCGTCTGCAAATCGCAAATGAGAAATGTATTTGCCATTGATGTTTATGCCACGCCCTTTCCAGTGTAGCGTCTTGAACATGTCCTCCATTGCATTTGTGAACAATTTCCCCCTCCCCCATCCCCTTGTCTCACTCCTCGATGCAATGGTATTGACCTTGTTTGCTGGCTCTTTACTTGGACGGACATGGTGGCAGCTTCGTAGAGACATCTCATCACTTGGATATATCGCCAATTTACTTGGTAACGCTGCAGGGACTCCATAACAGCCTAGATCTCGATCGAGTCAAAGGCCTTCTCATAGTCCACGAATGCTAGACAGAGGGGCTGAATATATTCTTCGGTCCTCTGTATAATCTGCCGCACCGTGTGGATGTGGTCTATGGTGCCATATCCTCTCCGAAACCCAGCCTGCTCCGTTGGTTGAAATTCGTCAAGACGGTTCGTGATGATTCTTGAACACAGCTTGTAGACGTGGATTAGAAGGGATATTGGTCGATAGTTTTTCAAAATTGTCTTGTCACCCTTTTTGAAGAACAAGACGACCACACTCCTACTCCACGCCTCCGGAGTTCTCCCTTCAAACAGGACAGCGTTGAAGAGCTTTTGGAGCTCCCTTAAGGTTCTTTCTCCCTTAGGTTTACCTCCAGCCTTTAGCAGCTCTGTTGTAACGCCATCCTCTCCAGGGGCTTTTCCATTTTTCAGCTGTCTAAGAGCCATCTCAATTTCGTCGGTACTGACTTCTGGTAGGTCTTCGGTGTAGTGGCGTGTTAATGCGGCTCTGGGGTCCTCATTTACGGGATCCGGTCGAGATGCATGCGAAGCGTATAACCGGCCATAGAAGCTTTCTACTTCCGAAAGGACTACCGGCTTCGAAGCAACGACTTCTCCGGTTGCTGTGGTCAACTTCGTCAGGTGGCTTCTTCCAAGAGATTGTACGAACACTTTTGAACGCCGATACTGCTCGATCGCCATTTCAATCGAAAGAGCGTTAAAGCACCGGAGGTCGTGTAGTACGAGCTTAATAATCTCTCGGTTTAGAGTCCACTTTGCCAACGAAGTGACTCGTGGGTTTAAACGTCGTTCCTTCATTAACCCTAGGGTCCCTTCCGAAAGCTTCGACTTCCTGCCCTTACGCCGCAATTCACAAAATCTTGTACCTTCTTCCCTGAGGACCCGAACCGACTGTTTTCGAGGTTCTGGTTTACGTCTTTTGTGGTTTCCACGGCAGCGAATCGGTTTTCCAGCTTTGCCTAGAACGTTTCAGATCCTATCATGGCTTGAAGCAGAGTTGGTCGGAGTCTGGACTTCATCAAACGAACACGTTCAGCCTTAAAGTCGATATTCAGAGAGCCTCGGACAAGTCGGTGGTCACTACCGGTATTAAACCTATTGATCACTGAGACGTCTCTGAATATATGCTTCCTGTCCGTCATGATGAAGTCGATCTCATTTTTGGTCATAGCGTCGGTGCTTTGCCACGTCCACTTTCTCTGGGGCTGTTTCTTGAAAAATGAAGAGTCCCCTCCCATTCGAGGAAGTTAACGAGCATTTGCCCCCTATGATTCCTGCTTCCAAATCCAGGGGATCCTTTCGCCACAATTCTGTACTCCCACTTTAGCATTGAAGTCACCCATAACGACGTTGTAGTGGGTCTCAGTGGTACAGTGGAGGGCCCTCGATATGTCATCAAACATATCTTCCACCTCGACATCCAAGTGTGCCGAGGTCGGTGAGTACACTTGCACAACCTTGAGGCTATACCTCTCGGTAGCTTGACAATGAGCTACGCTACCCTGCTTGACACACTGGATATTTCCACAACGTTGTCGGAAAGGGACTTATTTACCAAAACCCAACGCCACCTTGGGATTGTTGGTCCGTACTCGCGGCAGTACATCAGGTGGCCTGACTCGAGGGTTATGGAGTCCTCCCCCTCTCTTCGGACTTCACGTTTTATGAAATAAAGGAATTGAATTAATGCTCTTGAAAACAAAGCCGTGGACTGATACTAACACTACTCTGTCGAGTCCAGGCCGTCGCGACGCACAGTTTGGGAAGCCCTGGGATATTCTTTGACTATCGAATAGTTAATATAGTCAATTTGTTATCATATTGTAGTCAGGGTCACATACCTATAACTCGAACTGGCTGGAGCCAGGATTTCCAAGCCCTCTAACCGTTTAAGTATTTTGTACATTTTACTTTATACATATATATATATGGTGATGAAGCTGTTTTGCAGTTGCCTGTTCTGCAGAAGTTTGTAATTGTTCGTTTGTAATTTTTGTGGAATGTGGTAATTTTGTGCTGCCGGAATGTGAAGTGGAGAAGGTAGAATTAGTACGTAAAGAATCTATTGGTCTCACTGACCTTTAGACCAGCTCAGGTACGCCTTTCAGTCAACCTGTCTGTAGTTCAGCTTGTAGTGTTGAGGTTAGAGAAAAAAATTATCAAGCGGCAACTGGATACAAAAAGAGTACTGCATTGATCTACCGTTTCTCTTTTTACTTGTTTGATTATGTATGTTTTGTTTTATTATGTTCTATGCTATATTTATTCCTTTTTATTTAAATATACAGTTTTATTCAAGTATGTCTTTCGGGGATGCCCGGCTAGTTTCGGTCCCGATAGGAGACCTTTATCTAGAAGTAAGTCGTCCAGCCTGTCGGAGCCGAAACTAGCCGGGCATCCCCGAAATACACTCGCGAGTAAAACCGTATATTAAAGTAAATATGAATGTAACTCACGAAAGTTGTTATTCTAATATATTTATCTAAATATATTAGAATAACAACGTAACGTAACGTAACAATCGTAAATACTTAATTACTTTTATTATTATAGTATAAAAGTGTTATCGATTACATAGAATACTTGGATAGAAGAAGAAGATATTATTATAATTATGTACCATTTAAATAATAGTACTTTTAAGAATAAAATATGTTTCATCCAGATAATTATGTACTAATTCCCATACAACATTCACCAATATTGTTTGTAAAAATATAAAACTACTATAATTCTACGTATGTGTTGTTTGGCAGTAACTTTCACCTAATACGAATGTATAAACAAACAGACGCGACGCTGGTGTTTGCCGGAGAGGACGATACCATCTCTGATCGTAAAGGCGCGAAATCTAAAAAGCCTCAAATGCTAAGTAACTGATAACTATTTGAAATTATTTATTTTTGTTTCTGATTATCAAAGAAAACTCCAGTGGATTAAATGAATATGAGAAAATAAATTACTAATTAATATGGGTCACACAATGTGCCTAACCAAATACCATATGATTCGAAACAAAAATAATAATTGTATAAGAGTGTGCGCTATGGTTCTGGCTATTAGCAAGTTAATAACATGGACAGTTCAGCTAGTCCAACAAGTACTCCATTGTCGGTGAAGAAAGTTTCTGGAGTGGAAACCACAATGAGGCGCAAAGCCCGAAGCAATGTTCGTATGTTGCAGAATGTTTTTGAGTTTATAAATGCATGCAGTTTTTTAAAGTTGGAATGCGCTAATTTTTAAAATTACCAACGGTATTTAGAAAATATTTTTTAATTTGGTAGACCACTTTTGAAGAAGATCAAATCAAATCAAAATCTTTTGTAATAGTTAAACCAACCATAGGTATTTTTAAATTGTCAAGAGAGTCAGTCATCATTCAATACTTGAAAAAAAAAAAAAAAAAAAGTGTCTTGAATTTTTCTCTACAGAACCTGCGTATTGGAATAGGAAACTTCCTTCACGAATGATATAGTCAGCATATCATTCGTGAAGGAACTTTCTTATTTCAATACGCAGGTTCTGTGGAGAAAAACTCACAAGACACTTTTTTTTTTTTCAAATATTTTACACAATTTTCTTGGAACATAGTTTATAACCACAAATAAAATGCAAAGACAATATAATATAATATCATTGACGATATAATATAATATAATATCATCATTGTAAAATAAAAAACATCCGAAACACTACTATATGGTAAGTAGCAGCAGTCCGGAGATACCAGTTTCAGTTCCCCTTTGTCCTTTACAATTGTATTCCTTTATTTGGAACCGTCAGGCCAGCGCACGTTCACAAGTGCTCAAATTTTACACTGATTTAAATCATAATAAACTATAGCCTATGTCACTCAGAAAGAGTCTAGCTTTATAATATTAGCGTAGATTTTCAGTTTGTGAGTTTTTGTTTCTGTATGGTGAGCCGTGTAAATAAAAACAGCAGACGTGAATACCGATTGTCATTGCGAGTTTTAATGACTTATATGAAGAGTAAGAAATGATTCTATCAACACAATTCTCACATATTTGATAGTCGGGGTTCCAGTTCGTTCATTTACGGGCGACATTGAGCCGGTAGGTGTTCTTTAAAATCTCGAGTTTAAGCTCATAAATTGTCACCCGCCTACGACACAATGAAAAAATAACAATAATTTTAGTAATGAATAACTAATAATATAGCACTTTAACAATGTATATTTGCAATTTATTCAAGAATAAACAGTGGCTAAACAGACTCGTAAGAATGAAATTATATATATGTAAATACATATCTTTATTTGACATTTTTTTAAATGAGTGTATAAAATTTAATTAAATACACATATTTATTCAAACAGGTGTCATTTTCAATTGCGAAGGTGAAGGAAAAAGTAAGAAGATGTAAGAACAATACATTTAAGTGTACATTATCAAGAAATTTATAAATAATGTAATATACATAGTTTCTTAAGTGTGTTTAGTGTCTTTAGATGTTTAGTATGAGCACACACATCCAAAGGCGACGGGTTTCTATGAAAGGTTTAATAGTAGGTAGTAGAGACAGCTCGTGAGTAGAAGTGAGCTTTGCTAGGATAGAAGTGGCTAGTTATTGTCCGTTTTTAGGGTTCCGTTCCTCAAAAGGGAAAAAAAGGATAACTATGAGATAGGAAATTTAAAGAATGTTCCTAGTAAGAGTGTCAACATGTTTGACAATAGCGACCTCTGTCAGAGCTTGGCATAATCACGTTAATATATTTTTTTTTTATCTACTTATTAACAGTTGCCGCTAAAATACTTCTACTACACAAGTTTCTTATCGTCTCTTAAACATATTTTTGGCATTTCAAAGCAAATGAATCCGCAAACGATTCATATATCACATTCCTCCATAGATAGGTACTTATACGTTTTTGAACACACACGTTTATGTAATATTATAAGTAACTGTAAAATAACTACAAATACGGCGGTCAAAGGTTCAAACAGTGGTTATACATAGGATACTCCATCTTCTCTTAGTATTTCTGCTGTCCATTTCTTAGTATTTCTGCTGTCCATTTCTTAGTGTTTTTGTACATTTGTTTTTTCAATATGTCTGACAAGGTTTGTAATGTGTGTTATATATGATTTCCTAATAATTCCATAATCTAGTTAGTAGGTATACGATTTAACAACTTGAAAAAAGTATCATTGTTAGTTATGTTTATTGAAAGTTTGAATTTTGTTTGCCTGTTTTCATTTGTCTTTTTTTGAGTTGTTGTTTGCTTATTCCTATTTTAATGCCATTACTGTTTTTGAGTCTCTAAATGGAAAACAGGCCATTACCATTGTTACCGGCCTTTAACCTGTGTGTTAATCCAGATCATACTTAGTCTATGTTTGAAACTTCAACAAACATAAACATATAAGCTTACAATACTAAATACAAACACGTTTATAATATTTGTCGGCAAAATTGATAAAAAATATCTGTGGTGCACGTGGCGTATCTCGATAAGTTAGACCTCGTGTTCGCCGCCAGGTAGCAGCCGTGTAGCACGACCGCGTGTTCACGAAATGACGGCGCCTAGCCGGCAAATGGCGAGCGCAATGGTGGGCGGCAGTTCTTGCAGGGGCAAACTCAAAACAATACATTCAGGTCAACCAAAAACTGTGCATAGAAAGTGCTGTGGTCTATTCATCAGAGCACCCAAACTTAATTAAAGGTGTCAGTAAAAGCTACTAGATGGCAGATGTTATTTTTTTTTTATTTTTGATAGAAAAAATGAAATACGTTACATGTTTAGATTTTTTTTATATTTTATGTGTGGAAGAACATTACAAAATACAATATTCTTAATTAGTAATAATAATATTCAGTTTAATTATAGTCTGTGGGTATTTTTATAAAATACTGATTTACGTTGAGTTAGTTTGATTAGCTTTGTGGGTTTTGGTATTTTAAAAAATAAAATTTCTGGACTTGCATTTTTCTGTGATAATCTTCTTTAAACGTTTGACCCTGCTTATCCTTTGAACCCACTCTGCCCGCATTGCTGAAAATTAATAATGATTATCTTATCTTAAAAATCTTGTGTCACGATGTATGTTGCCAATAAACTCCAAAACTACTGAACCGATTTCAATCAAATTTCACATGTACCCGTATTTTGGTCTAACTTACTGGATAGAATAGTTATCATCTCAATTATTCGCTTATGTCGTGAATGTAAATGAATAAAATGTATCAATTAATTGTTTCTTAAGAAAGTGTTTATTTACTGTTTAGTTTTATGAAGTTCTCATAGATGGCGGTGTACGTGGATTCATCGATAAAATTCTTCAATATTGTTTGACATCTAGGTTGCAAATACACCCATGGCGCTGTATTCTGTTTCTTAGAATATAAATTCTATTACTTTATTTCACGTAATATTTATTTCACGTATAACAAAAAAAAAATGTACTATTTTTGTTAAAGAATTATTAAAGTCTTGGCGCCAAATTTTAATCAAAGTTTCAAGATCTGGCCATCAAATTCTATGGAGTCGCCATCTCTGGTTTTAATGTCCAAAGCTTTGGTATCTCATTCGTTTTCGAGACCTCCTCTGAGCGTAAACAAAGCTCCCTCTCGAACCATCGAGACCCACTATTTCTAACAATCGATCAATCGATTCTACTCGAAGCATGCGAACTAGAAAGTTCGCGAAATTCAAGGTTCAGTTCCTTTTTAAACGAGTGAATTAATATTATCTCCCGGAAATTGATAGTCTCAGTAAAATCTCAGTGCAAGTCTTAGTACTACTCTCTGCGTCAGTCTCTACGTAAATATACCTGTGCATTTACCAAGTATATAACCTCTGCAAGTATCAATCAGCGCAAAATCATAAATTTATTACACATGTAAGTATTTTTTGCTTGCATTTTATTTTATTTTCTTCATGAGTGTAAATTTCGCAGACTTAAATTCATTTTTTATTTTTTAATAATAAATAAATGAAAATAAAATAAACGCACTTATGAATAAATGATTAAACTTTATAAACGTGCATTTTTTCTTTTTAACCTTTTAATATTTTAACAATTTTCTTTTCAATCATAAAAATTATTCTCAACCAGTTTTTTATTTTGATTTTTTAATCTGATAATTTTTAAATAATCCATTCATTAATTTCGATCTAATTTATTAATTTATTTCAATTATAAATATTTCCAATTTCAGAATAATGCCGCGGAAAAATCTAACCTCGACAATGCGCGTAGCAGAAAGGCACGACTCCAGCGTGCTCTGCGAGCTCGAGAATCAGAGGAAGAAATTGCAGCAAGAAATGCAGCTCAACGAATTAGAACAGTAGAAATTCGTAGACAAGAATCTCAAGAACAGCGTGATAAACGCCTGCGACAAAATGTATTAAGGACAAGAACTGCGCGACAACAGGATATAGCCAGATTTAGAGAACTCGAAAGAACGAGGCAACAAACCAGTCGCGCATTAACACGTGCATCATTCTTTCGCCTTGCGTTCGAGTATAAACCAGACATTAATTACTCTGCACATTCGAAGGTTACAATTGGTGCGATGGATAAAATACGTAAGACACGTAAATTTAATTCTTGCTTTCAAATGACATCTTTTGGTGCAACTGAAATTTGCGATTTAACATCTGATGGACGTAATTTTGAAACGACATTCAAAATCCAAGGCCAAGTGTATCATAAGATTGAGTCACTAATGCCGATGCCTGATGAGGATTCAAAGTTTCTTCAAATTTATTTTATGGGCAGTTGTGAGGAACGTGTGACAACTAGGTGCCTGCATAATTTTATAGAAAAAGCAGAGGAAAGAGTGTTTGAGCTTCGGATCTTGTTTGGAGTTAAAATTATAGTGGACTGTACTTTATGCGTTTAATTTATATAATGGTAATTATAATAAAATGGTAGCCCGTGAGTGTCGTGCGCGCCGCTCGGTCGTCAAGTGGTGGGGCTATCCCGCGGCGACAAGTGCCGCAACTATCACTCCACGGTGCCCCCCGCCGCGCCTTCCACTCCGTCGCTAGGTGCCCTCGCATGAGGCGCGTGGACATCCTCCCCCCCTTTGACCTCTTCAAAGGGAAGAGGGCAAATGTTGTTGAACCCTCTCATGACATTGCCTCTTCTTGTCTTCAACTCCGCCACTCTAGTCACGCCGTCGAGTCCAGGACAGGTGCGCACCACGCGACCCAAAGCCCAAACCAGCGGTGGGAGCGCCCTGTCCCGAAGAAGCACGAGCATCCCCTTAGTGAGCTGGCCAGAAGATGTGAACCACTTGGTTTTCTGCTGAAGCAAGGAAACGTACTCATGAGAGAATCTTTGCCAGAAGTGCTGTCGGATGCATTCGATTCTCTTGAAGCGGTCGAAGCAGCTGATGTTCTTCTCAGGAATCTGCGGACACGGTACAGACGTGAGTGGTCGTCCAATTAAAAAATGGGAAGGAGTGAGAGCAAAGAAATCGGAAGGATCAGTAGACAGAGGTGTCAAAGGACGAGAATTTAAAACGGCCTCGATTTGTCACAGACAGGTTGCTAACTCTTCGTAGGTGAAGTGAGACTTAACAACCTTCTCAAATGGTGCTTGGTAGAGCGAACTGCAGCCTCAGCCATGGAATTAAAATGAGGTGAATATGGCGGTGAAAATGAGAACCTGATACCTTCACGAGACATTTCACATGCAACATCAGAACATGAGTCCGACAAGAATTTTTGAAGTTCATTGTAGGCTCCGACAAAATTCGTGCCATTGTCAGACAAGATGCTTTGCGGTTTGCCACGACGCGAAATAAAGCGATTCAGTGCTGCTATGAAGCCCTCTTTTGTGAGGTCAGTGACGGGCTCCAGATGCACTGCTCTGGTGCGTGACAAACGAAGATGCATTGGTACGACTTTGTGAGCTTACAGCCCCGACCTTTACGGTCTGCTATGAGTACTGAACCAGCATAATCAATACTGCAATTAAAAAAAGATTATTCGAGGCTAGTTCGAGTTTTAGGCAGTTGGCCCATTATTGGTTGTACATTTTAACATTTGAATCTAAAACATTTAACACATTGTCTGACCATTGACTTAGCGAGATTCCTGCCACCTAATGGCCAATAATTAAGACGCAAATATTCTAATAAAAGTTGAGGACCTGCATGTAGCAGTTTTAAATGTTGCATATGAAATAATATTTTTGTTAAGTGGTGTTTACTACATAGCAGTATTAGAGATTTAGTATTGTAGTCGTACGGAGAATTATCGAGTCTGCCACCTACTCGTATGATATTTTCGGAATCTAGAAATGGCGACAATGAAATTAATCTATTTTTACGCGGTAGTGATCTTCCCAAGTCCAACATCTCTCTTTGTGCGCTGCGTAGTAAACACATTAATGAATTATTTAACTCATCGCTAGAAAGAGCGCCCTGTAATTTAGACTTAGGATTTTTTAAATTGTGGATAAATCTTTTAATATAGGCTAAAACTCTTTGCAAGCGATTGAACTTAGAATGGTAATGAATTAATAACTGGATGATATTTGGTGATAGCTTTGAATGAAATGATTGGTTGTTGTCAATAAAATGAGAAATCACTTCAGGTAGATCCTGCTTCGCGCTATTAGAAGGCATGGTAGGCCAGTAATGTTCATGATTTTGTAAAAAGCTAGGGCCCGACCACCATAGATCATTATCACCGATTGAGTCGCCCTTCGCCCCGAGCGAAACAAGGTCCGCCGGATTGTCTTTCGACGGTACGTACCTCCACGTATTACTGGTACAGTTTTCGAAAATTTCATTTATTCGATTACGTACAAAGGGCTTGAGTTGATGTGAAGGTGTATTCAACCAGCCGAGTACGATTGTTGAATCGCACCAAAAGAAGCATTGATAGATTGGCATTGTGACTCGAGAACGGTTATACACAGTCTTGACCCTAATAATGCAGCACAAAGTTCAAGCCGTGGGATCGTAACTAATTTTATCGGTGCTACACGGTTCTTGGAGAGGAGAAGACGAACCCTAACAGTGCCGGTACAGCTTATGGATCGGACATAAACACATGCACCATAAGCCGTCTCGGACGCATCACAAAAACCGTGAATTTTATGTTTTCCCGACGAATCGAAAGAAACCCAGCGGGGTATTTTAGATGGTTTAAACAAGGAAGCGTTGAAACAAATGATGACCACATATCGTCAATTTTCTGAGAAACCTTATCATTCCACTCACATTTGTCAACCCATAGTCGTTGCATAATTATTTTTGCTTCGACGATGCAAGGGCCGACTAAGCCTAGGGGGTCAAATATTTGGCTAATTACTGACAAGATGTGTCGTTTTGTGATCTTGTCTACATGGTCAATATTTATAACGACAAGGAGTCTGAGCTACTTAACCAGTTTAGACCGAGGGTTTTCGAAGACATGTTATGGTCTGAAAGATCTAATGGAGTCGGATATTCCTTATTGTGTGACTCACCCAATATGGCTTTTAGAATTTCTGGGCAGTTAGTCAGCCACTTCAAAAAATGAGTTGAGGATAAAATTTGTCTTGACCAGTGCTGTAGTTTCCGGTATAGTAGAACCTCCACCCAAATAATCATCAACATAAAAGTCCCGAGCTATTGCTGACCTGACTTCCTCAGTGGAAGCTGTGTCTGCTAGGCTCACCATACATTTAGTGGCTAGGTAAGGAGCCGACGCAGTCCCATACGTGACTGTGTTGAGGCTATATGTTTTAAGAGGCTTTTCTGGATCGCTACGAAAAAATATTTGAAGAAGAGGCCTTTGTGAGGTAGTTATTTCGATGCATCGATACATTTTGTCCACATCCCCGGAGACCACACATTTTTGCTGCCGGAATCGCAATAAAATCGATAGAAGCTCATCCTGTACTTTGGGACCTACCAGTTGAGGTCGTTGAGGGAAAAGCCGGAGGTGGATGGAGCTGATGCATCAAATACACTCCTCAATTTAGTAGTGGTGCTCGATTCTCTTAGTATACCATGGTGTGGTATGAAGTATTCAACATCATTACCTGCGTGAGGCGCTGGCTTGTTGACATTTTCTATCATGTGACCCAGGCGTTCGTATTCTGCCATGAAGTCAACATACTTGGCCTTGTAGTCAGGATCACGTTGAAAACGCCGCTTTAACGATAAGAAGCGATGTTTTGCCATGGAGTACGAGTCTTCTAAGACTCGAGGATCGGCCTTCAAGGGCATCGTTACAATAAATTTGCCATCCCTGTTCCTGAATGTGTTTTGGGCGAAGCTCAACTCATACGTTCTTTCTTCCTGAGATAATAAGTGCTTTGGAGAATCAGAGTCGAGTTCCCAAAATTGAGACAGGTCAGGTTTGATGGTATGGGATTGGCAAAATTACAAAAATGTGAGCGTTGAGAAGAAGTAAGATTTCTTTTGAATACTGGACCGCATACGATCCATCCGAACTTTGTCTCACATAACTTGGGCATTTGGTTGCCTAAGTTAATACAAGAGGAGCCCACGACGCTCCAAAACATTTCAGCCCCAAGTAATATGTCAATTACAGATGGAATATTAAATGAAGGGTCAGCTAAACAAAGTCCTGACGGAATGGGAATATCCTCTGTGTTGACTATGGAAGCTGGCAAAACCTTTGTTATTTCAGGCAAAATAAGGCAGTCTATATATACGCTATCGTCACCGTTAGAAGACTCAATATTGAGATGGCAAGAATGTGTACTATACGAAGACTGATGATTAATGCCTGTCACAGTGGAGGTTGCATTACGTCGTGACAAACCAAGTTTAGCGCAGAGGCTCTCCGTTATGAAGTTCGCCGTGCTGCCGTTGTCGAGCAGTACTCGAGCATTGAGCTTTTCACCGTTGCAGCTCACCACCTTCACAATAGCTGTGGACAGTAAAATATTGGATATCCTAGTAGGTTGTCTAGTTGTGTCCGCAGATTAGGCAACGCTAGCAGAATTAGATGGCAAGGGGTCCTGATAAGTCTGCTCAGTCGGTTCAGTGTGCAAGAGCGTATTGTGTCTGGCCTTGCAATATTTACAACCTGATAATCTACATTTTTTGGTAGTATCACTTGAACGGAAACAGTTAAGACAGACCTTGAAAACCTTAGCCTTTTGTAAACATGATTCAATAGATAAAGCTGTAAATGACTCGCAAGTATATAGTAAATGATCATTAGAACATAAAGGACATTTATTTGTTTTTTTTTAGTAAGTTATTGTTATTTTGTACATTGTTAGTAGATAAGTTCCTATTTTGTAAATAATTATTGTTTGAATGTTCCCCAGTATTAGTTACAATAAAGCTTTTTTGTTTATTATTATTATAGTGCGTGTTTAATTAATTTAGTTTGATTCTTTTCTACAGTTTCTAATAAATCAGCTTTGTTAGATATGAATAAACGCCTGCGACAAAATGTATTAAGGACAAGAACTGCGCGACAACAGGATATAGCCAGATTTAGAGAACTCGAAAGAACGAGGCAACAAACCAGTCGCGCATTAACACGTGCATCATTCTTTCGCCTTGCGTTCGAGTATAAACCAGACATTAATTACTCTGCACATTCGAAGGTTACAATTGGTGCGATGGATAAAATACGTAAGACACGTAAATTTAATTCTTGCTTTCAAATGACATCTTTTGGTGCAACTGAAATTTGCGATTTAACATCTGATGGACGTAATTTTGAAACGACATTCAAAATCCAAGGCCAAGTGTATCATAAGATTGAGTCACTAATGCCGATGCCTGATGAGGATTCAAAGTTTCTTCAAATTTATTTTATGGGCAGTTGTGAGGAACGTGTGACAACTAGGTGCCTGCATAATTTTATAGAAAAAGCAGAGGAAAGAGTGTTTGAGCTTCGGATCTTGTTTGGAGTTAAAATTATAGTGGACTGTACTTTATGCGTTTAATTTATATAATGGTAATTATAATAAAATGGTAGCCCGTGAGTGTCGTGCGCGCCGCTCGGTCGTCAAGTGGTGGGGCTATCCCGCGGCGACAAGTGCCGCAACTATCACTCCACGGTGCCCCCCGCCGCGCCTTCCACTCCGTCGCTAGGTGCCCTCGCATGAGGCGCGTGGACATCCTCCCCCCCTTTGACCTCTTCAAAGGGAAGAGGGCAAATGTTGTTGAACCCTCTCATGACATTGCCTCTTCTTGTCTTCAACTCCGCCACTCTAGTCACGCCGTCGAGTCCAGGACAGGTGCGCACCACGCGACCCAAAGCCCAAACCAGCGGTGGGAGCGCCCTGTCCCGAAGAAGCACGAGCATCCCCTTAGTGAGCTGGCCAGAAGATGTGAACCACTTGGTTTTCTGCTGAAGCAAGGAAACGTACTCATGAGAGAATCTTTGCCAGAAGTGCTGTCGGATGCATTCGATTCTCTTGAAGCGGTCGAAGCAGCTGATGTTCTTCTCAGGAATCTGCGGACACGGTACAGACGTGAGTGGTCGTCCAATTAAAAAATGGGAAGGAGTGAGAGCAAAGAAATCGGAAGGATCAGTAGACAGAGGTGTCAAAGGACGAGAATTTAAAACGGCCTCGATTTGTCACAGACAGGTTGCTAACTCTTCGTAGGTGAAGTGAGACTTAACAACCTTCTCAAATGGTGCTTGGTAGAGCGAACTGCAGCCTCAGCCATGGAATTAAAATGAGGTGAATATGGCGGTGAAAATGAGAACCTGATACCTTCACGAGACATTTCACATGCAACATCAGAACATGAGTCCGACAAGAATTTTTGAAGTTCATTGTAGGCTCCGACAAAATTCGTGCCATTGTCAGACAAGATGCTTTGCGGTTTGCCACGACGCGAAATAAAGCGATTCAGTGCTGCTATGAAGCCCTCTTTTGTGAGGTCAGTGACGGGCTCCAGATGCACTGCTCTGGTGCGTGACAAACGAAGATGCATTGGTACGACTTTGTGAGCTTACAGCCCCGACCTTTACGGTCTGCTATGAGTACTGAACCAGCATAATCAATACTGCAATTAAAAAAAGATTATTCGAGGCTAGTTCGAGTTTTAGGCAGTTGGCCCATTATTGGTTGTACATTTTAACATTTGAATCTAAAACATTTAACACATTGTCTGACCATTGACTTAGCGAGATTCCTGCCACCTAATGGCCAATAATTAAGACGCAAATATTCTAATAAAAGTTGAGGACCTGCATGTAGCAGTTTTAAATGTTGCATATGAAATAATATTTTTGTTAAGTGGTGTTTACTACATAGCAGTATTAGAGATTTAGTATTGTAGTCGTACGGAGAATTATCGAGTCTGCCACCTACTCGTATGATATTTTCGGAATCTAGAAATGGCGACAATGAAATTAATCTATTTTTACGCGGTAGTGATCTTCCCAAGTCCAACATCTCTCTTTGTGCGCTGCGTAGTAAACACATTAATGAATTATTTAACTCATCGCTAGAAAGAGCGCCCTGTAATTTAGACTTAGGATTTTTTAAATTGTGGATAAATCTTTTAATATAGGCTAAAACTCTTTGCAAGCGATTGAACTTAGAATGGTAATGAATTAATAACTGGATGATATTTGGTGATAGCTTTGAATGAAATGATTGGTTGTTGTCAATAAAATGAGAAATCACTTCAGGTAGATCCTGCTTCGCGCTATTAGAAGGCATGGTAGGCCAGTAATGTTCATGATTTTGTAAAAAGCTAGGGCCCGACCACCATAGATCATTATCACCGATTGAGTCGCCCTTCGCCCCGAGCGAAACAAGGTCCGCCGGATTGTCTTTCGACGGTACGTACCTCCACGTATTACTGGTACAGTTTTCGAAAATTTCATTTATTCGATTACGTACAAAGGGCTTGAGTTGATGTGAAGGTGTATTCAACCAGCCGAGTACGATTGTTGAATCGCACCAAAAGAAGCATTGATAGATTGGCATTGTGACTCGAGAACGGTTATACACAGTCTTGACCCTAATAATGCAGCACAAAGTTCAAGCCGTGGGATCGTAACTAATTTTATCGGTGCTACACGGTTCTTGGAGAGGAGAAGACGAACCCTAACAGTGCCGGTACAGCTTATGGATCGGACATAAACACATGCACCATAAGCCGTCTCGGACGCATCACAAAAACCGTGAATTTTATGTTTTCCCGACGAATCGAAAGAAACCCAGCGGGGTATTTTAGATGGTTTAAACAAGGAAGCGTTGAAACAAATGATGACCACATATCGTCAATTTTCTGAGAAACCTTATCATTCCACTCACATTTGTCAACCCATAGTCGTTGCATAATTATTTTTGCTTCGACGATGCAAGGGCCGACTAAGCCTAGGGGGTCAAATATTTGGCTAATTACTGACAAGATGTGTCGTTTTGTGATCTTGTCTACATGGTCAATATTTATAACGACAAGGAGTCTGAGCTACTTAACCAGTTTAGACCGAGGGTTTTCGAAGACATGTTATGGTCTGAAAGATCTAATGGAGTCGGATATTCCTTATTGTGTGACTCACCCAATATGGCTTTTAGAATTTCTGGGCAGTTAGTCAGCCACTTCAAAAAATGAGTTGAGGATAAAATTTGTCTTGACCAGTGCTGTAGTTTCCGGTATAGTAGAACCTCCACCCAAATAATCATCAACATAAAAGTCCCGAGCTATTGCTGACCTGACTTCCTCAGTGGAAGCTGTGTCTGCTAGGCTCACCATACATTTAGTGGCTAGGTAAGGAGCCGACGCAGTCCCATACGTGACTGTGTTGAGGCTATATGTTTTAAGAGGCTTTTCTGGATCGCTACGAAAAAATATTTGAAGAAGAGGCCTTTGTGAGGTAGTTATTTCGATGCATCGATACATTTTGTCCACATCCCCGGAGACCACACATTTTTGCTGCCGGAATCGCAATAAAATCGATAGAAGCTCATCCTGTACTTTGGGACCTACCAGTTGAGGTCGTTGAGGGAAAAGCCGGAGGTGGATGGAGCTGATGCATCAAATACACTCCTCAATTTAGTAGTGGTGCTCGATTCTCTTAGTATACCATGGTGTGGTATGAAGTATTCAACATCATTACCTGCGTGAGGCGCTGGCTTGTTGACATTTTCTATCATGTGACCCAGGCGTTCGTATTCTGCCATGAAGTCAACATACTTGGCCTTGTAGTCAGGATCACGTTGAAAACGCCGCTTTAACGATAAGAAGCGATGTTTTGCCATGGAGTACGAGTCTTCTAAGACTCGAGGATCGGCCTTCAAGGGCATCGTTACAATAAATTTGCCATCCCTGTTCCTGAATGTGTTTTGGGCGAAGCTCAACTCATACGTTCTTTCTTCCTGAGATAATAAGTGCTTTGGAGAATCAGAGTCGAGTTCCCAAAATTGAGACAGGTCAGGTTTGATGGTATGGGATTGGCAAAATTACAAAAATGTGAGCGTTGAGAAGAAGTAAGATTTCTTTTGAATACTGGACCGCATACGATCCATCCGAACTTTGTCTCACATAACTTGGGCATTTGGTTGCCTAAGTTAATACAAGAGGAGCCCACGACGCTCCAAAACATTTCAGCCCCAAGTAATATGTCAATTACAGATGGAATATTAAATGAAGGGTCAGCTAAACAAAGTCCTGACGGAATGGGAATATCCTCTGTGTTGACTATGGAAGCTGGCAAAACCTTTGTTATTTCAGGCAAAATAAGGCAGTCTATATATACGCTATCGTCACCGTTAGAAGACTCAATATTGAGATGGCAAGAATGTGTACTATACGAAGACTGATGATTAATGCCTGTCACAGTGGAGGTTGCATTACGTCGTGACAAACCAAGTTTAGCGCAGAGGCTCTCCGTTATGAAGTTCGCCGTGCTGCCGTTGTCGAGCAGTACTCGAGCATTGAGCTTTTCACCGTTGCAGCTCACCACCTTCACAATAGCTGTGGACAGTAAAATATTGGATATCCTAGTAGGTTGTCTAGTTGTGTCCGCAGATTAGGCAACGCTAGCAGAATTAGATGGCAAGGGGTCCTGATAAGTCTGCTCAGTCGGTTCAGTGTGCAAGAGCGTATTGTGTCTGGCCTTGCAATATTTACAACCTGATAATCTACATTTTTTGGTAGTATCACTTGAACGGAAACAGTTAAGACAGACCTTGAAAACCTTAGCCTTTTGTAAACATGATTCAATAGATAAAGCTGTAAATGACTCGCAAGTATATAGTAAATGATCATTAGAACATAAAGGACATTTATTTGTTTTTTTTTAGTAAGTTATTGTTATTTTGTACATTGTTAGTAGATAAGTTCCTATTTTGTAAATAATTATTGTTTGAATGTTCCCCAGTATTAGTTACAATAAAGCTTTTTTGTTTATTATTATTATAGTGCGTGTTTAATTAATTTAGTTTGATTCTTTTCTACAGTTTCTAATAAATCAGCTTTGTTAGATATGAAGGCAGAAAATCGTGTTAGATAAGGTGAACCAGATAGAGTACTGCGATACTCCTCCCACTGTCTGTTAGTAGTGGCATCAAGCTTTCTGGATATCATAAAAATGGTGGGGCTATCCCGCGGTGACAAGTGCCGCAACTATCACTCCACGGTGCCCCCGCCGCGCCTTCCACTCCGTCGCTAGGTGCCCTCGCATGAGGCGCCTGGACAAAGAGCAATTTTGGAATCATTGGCAGTTTTTTTCGAAAATTATAATCATCTTATTCAGTTATTTAAAAGAGTATCGCCACAATTGATAAGTGACAAATGTCAAATTGTCATCAAAGCCGACAAAGTACCATCTGGGGAACATGCTGGCAGGTTCAACGCGCCAACTGTAAATGAAGTTGCTATTATTATGGTTGGTGATCATTATAACAAAAGAGACATTAGAATCACACGTCGAGATAGAACTGTTAATGTAATTTCAGATGTACATCGTTCATATGACGCACTTCAGAATCCTTTGATATTCTGGCAAGGGCAAGATGAATACCACATCAACATCAAACAGCGTGATCCAGCCACTGGTAAGTTGGTGGAAACAAATGAAAACGTTAGTTCAATGAACTACTATGCGCGCCGATTGATGATTAAATTTAATCAATAACAGTGGTAGAGCCATCCTTAGGCACGAATGGGCCGGCTCGACCGATGCGATACCACGGCCTCACAAAAAACCGGTTGTGAAGTAACGCTTGCGTTTCATTTCCCCGAATTGAGTGAGGTTTCCGGAGGCCCAATTCCCCCTCACCCCTTTTCTCTCCCCTCATCTCCTTTCTCCTTTGTTCCATCTCCTCATCCCTCCTCTCTTCTTTCCGCTCCCTGCAGCCCCCATCCCTCATCACTCTCAAAGGCGGGCAGCGCACTTGCGACTCTTGAGTTGCAAGTGTCCATGGACGGCGGTGTTACTTACCATTAGGTGACTCGTCTGTTCGTCTGTCCCCCATAGTATAAAAAAAAAAATCAAGACAATTATATCTTCCGATATCGTCAGCTGTACCATCAATACGTTGTCGATATGTACGCTAAGATCGAAAGTGAACGTTTACGATTCATTAGATTCAGTCAGGCCAAATTACGATCAGAGGAATACATCCATTTACGAGATGCTATTATCGGAAACGTCGAAGAGAACTTAAGCACCAATGATATTGGAACTGTATTTATTTTGCCCTCAAGCTACATAGGTAGTCCACGGAATATGCAAGAATACATACGAGATGCGATGACTTACGTACGTCATTATGGTCGACCTGATTTGTTTATTACATTTACGTGTAACCCAAATTTTGAAGAAATACAAACTTTGTTATTATCAGGCCAACAATCAGTACATCGCCATGATATCGTTGCACGTGTATTTAGACAAAAATTGAAATCCATGATTGATTTAATCGTTAAATATTCAACTTTTGGTAATACATGTTGCTGGCTGTATTCTATTGAGTGGCAAAAGCGAGGTTTACCTCATGTTCTTATTTTGATTTGGCTTGAAAATAAAATTCGTCCAGAAGAAATAGATCAAATAATTTCTGCTGAAATTCCGGATTCATCAACTGACCCAGAGTTGTTTGAGGTTGTTACCAGTCAGGTGATCCATGGACCATGTGGTACTTTTAGCATGACGTCGCCATGCATAGAGAATGGAAAATGTAAGAAACGTTTCCCAAAACCATTTACGAATGATACTATTACGGATATCGATGGTTATCCATTGTATCGCCGTAGAGATACTAACCATGGTGGCCGCACATTTTATATGCAAATGTCAAATTCTACAAATCAAGTTGAAATTGATAATCGGTGGGTAGTCCCATACTCACCACTGCTTTCGAAAACGTATAAGGCTCATATTAATGTCGAGTTTTGTAGTACCGTGAAATCCGTTAAGTACATTTGCAAATACGTTAATAAAGGTAGTGATCTGGCCGTATTTGAAGTACAAAATATTAACCGAAATGACGAAATAACACAATACCAAATGTGGAGATATATTAGTAGTAACGAGGCTATCTGGCATATTTTTAGTTTTCCCATACACGAAAGAGATCCTGCTGTCCAGCATCTTGCATTACTTCTCGAAAATGGTCAGCGAGTTTATTTTACTGAAAAAACATATTGTCCAAAAAGCACTTGATCCACCAAAGACGACTTTAACTGATTTTTTTGCATTGTGTCAAAAATCTGATGAGTTTGGCCAATTTGCAAAAACATTATTGTACACCGAAGTTCCACGCTATTTTACCTGGAATAAAGCAGGCAAAAAATGGGAACCACGTAAAAAAGGAACACCACATCCATCAATACCAGGTTTATTTAAAGCCAAGACATTGGGACGACTTTACACTGTACATCCAAAACAACGTGAATGTTTCTTTTTGCGTTTGTTGTTGGTAAATGTTAATTGTCGAATGCTCAACACATATCAAGAAGTATGTTGTGAATTAAAATTACTGGAGGCAGACAATCATTGGGACTTGACACTTGCTGATGCAGCGTTAACATCCACACTAAATAGTATGCGTCAACTATTTGCAATAATTTTGACGACATGGTATCTAACACATTCATTAACTTTATAGGAAAAATATAAAAATTATATGACTGAAGACATCATGTATCGAGCCAAACAAACAAACCAATGTCCAAATCTAGATTTCACACCAGAGATGTATAATGAAGCTTTGGTGTTGATTGAAGATTTATGTATTTTAATTTCAAATTTACCACTTAGTCATTATGGTATGCCAGCACCTAATCGTCCGGCCACTGATTTACTTAACACAGATTTGCAACGAGAAAACATTATAATGAAATTGATTTAGCTTCAATTATTGCGAATAATCAGCAATCATTGACAACTGAACAAAAAAAATATTTATAATCGGATTATGAGGACTGAACCGGACATTGATGCTGAACAAGGTGGATTCTTTTTCTTAGATGCACCAGGTGGAACCGGTAAGACATTTTTAATATCATTAATCCTTGCAAAGATACGGTCGCAACAAAAAATTGCATTGGCAATTGCATCGTCAGGCATTGCTGCCACTTTATTAGATGGTGGACGAACAGCACATTCAGCATTGAAGTTGCCATTAGATATTCACAACAAACCAAATGCAATGTGTAACATTAAAAAGAAGAGTGCAATTATAATTTGGGATGAGTGTACTATGGCTCATAAGCAAGCACTTGAAGCATTGGATAGAAGTATGAAAGATTTGAAAGGCAACGATAAACTTTTCGGTGGTACTGTCTTACTATTGTCTGGTGACTTCCGACAGACATTACCAGATATTCCTCACTCTACTTTTGCCGATGAAATTAACGTTTGTCTAAAACAATCGTTTTTATGGCGAAACGTCGAGACTCGTCGATTGACCATAAACATGCGAATACAAGTGCAAAATGATCCATCGGCACAAGTATTTTCTAAGCAATTGCTGGATAATGGAAACGGTGAAGTTGAACTGTATCAAAATACCCAATATATCAAACTACCAGATAATTTCTGCACTGTTGTTGAGACGAAAAGTGAACTAAGTGAGAGTGTCTTCCCGGATATATTAAATAATTATTTAGATCATGATTGGCTCTCTAATCGTGCTATTTTGGCAGCAAGAAACGTTGATGTAGACGAAATTAACTTCCAGATACAACAATTATTACCCAGTGATTTGATGACTTTTAAATCAATCGATACAGTTGTTGATGAAAACGAAGCCGTAAACTTTCCCATTGAATTTTTAAATTCTCGCGATTTACCAGGAATGCCACCACACAATCTACAACTGAAAATTGGTTTACCAATTATTCTTCTCCGCAATTTAAACCCACCCAAATTATGCAACGGTACACGTTCAGTCATCAAGAGGATCACCGGATATTGAAGCAACAATTTTGACTGGAAAGTTTAAAGGAGAAATCGTCCTGTTGCCGCGAATTCCATTAATAGCGTCCGAATCTCCAATACCATTGAAAAGGCTTCAATTTCCGATTCGTTTAGCTTTTGCGATGACCATAAATAAATCGCAAGGTCAAACAATATTGCCTTGCGGTTAAGACTTAGAAAGTACGTGTTTCTCTCATGGACAACTATATGTGACATGTTCACGTGTGGGAAATCCATCAAATTTGTTTGTATTAGAAAAAGACAGGTTAACCAAGAATATTGTGCACATTAGTGTTGAGATAATTGTCAATTTTATTAAATTAAAAAAAAAATGGAAACAATTGGTCAAAATCAATTTTATCTACCTCATTTATAAATTTGAGTTTTTAAATATTATCAATTAATTTTTTGTATATATTTTGTAAAGAAGTTATTGTTTATAAAGAATAGTTAAAGATAAGAAAAATAAAATTTACATGTAATAAATTATAGTTTAAAAAAACTAAAGAAACACGCGTTTGAAACTAATTGAACTAAAAATTTAAAAATAAAACTGGAGTACTCAATTGAAAAATTCATATTGTTGTACAAAAAGCTTGGGGGCTTGATTTTTATTGCTGTAAATATTTTAACGATAGTTTAGTATACCTGTAGTAATTATAATAAGCACCCCACGCATTTTGTACAACAATATGAATTTTTCAATTGAGTACTCCAGTTTTATTTTCAATTTAGCTAATTCGATTTTACCGAAATGTTTTATTTCCTTAGTTGCGATTAGAGAAATAAAATATGGCGGTACGAAGTTCGCCGGGTCAGCTAGTATATATATAATATTATACATGCATTTAATTGTTCACAGTTTATCTTAATTTTTTTTAAATATAGTGCACTTATAGACTTACAGCTACAAAACCCTAAACTAGTATAAAACGCCCATGGCATTACGTACGCCATTGTACATTTTTATTTGTGCAAAAAATTTTGAAGAAATAAATTCTGAACAGCTATCAGTGGCTTTTTACCTGCTTTATAAGGGTGCAGGTGAACCGTCTGTACGTCCGGCCTCGTATATAAAAATAACCCTATTAAGTGTTTAATTTAATTCTACGATGTGTTTAAATCAATATTCGCATTGCTCACTTAATGTAGACTAGATACGTCACTACACTATTTCTTTGACTTTTGTGTTCAATAAATGTAGGTATATATTTATTTCTTTGTTAGATACTAGTACTATTTTATTCACAAAGAAAACAACTTGTACAATGGCTACTTGGTCAAAAAATCTTCTTGTTCTCTATCTCAACTTATCGAACTAATAAACCATACCAAACATTTATTAAAGACAGATAACGGTGCTCTGTTACATTTACAATGTTGGTTGGTGCGGAGCAAATTTACTGGGTGGCAGTGAGAAACTGAATTAGCTCAATAGAGAAGCCGAGTCAACGACTGCTAATATTTTACGCTGCCACTTAGAGCGAAGAAACTTAAGGAGTGTGAATCCGTAGATATTCTATTTTTATTCATTTTATTTTATAAGTAAGGAAAGTAACAGATAACAGACCTACACAAAAACAAAAATAAGAAGGAATATACATATATTCCTTTATATTTTTGTTTTTAAATTCGATTTATAGGAATGTGACCCTGACTTGCTTGAGCTATTGCTTATTCTCACTCCACAATCTGTATAAGCAATTGCTTTTTCTCTTTCTTTTTATTATCTCTCTTATGTTAATGTATCAATTCCTAATACGGAAAGTGGACTGAATTATAATCAGCAAAACTTTGGCTTTAATTACGTACGTGAGTGTGTGAATATGTATGCATGTGTATATGTATGTATATGTATTCCAATTCTAATTAAATTTATTATTTGCTTAATAGAACGAGTAAGTGTCAAAGTCAAGTCGAAGAAAGAAAAACAAAAACCTTTTTTCATTTTATTTGTTTTTTTTTTCATTCTTACTGCTTACTAATTTTATAAAGTACATTTAAGGCGGCTGTAGCGTGATGGCTGAGGCGTCGGACTTGCGATCAACTGGTTGCGGGTTCAAACCCCACCCAGTACACTACCATCGTAAACCCACCCCTAACACAAGTATTTAGCTTAGCTGGGGGGTTAACAGGAATACTTGTAATGTGTGACCCACATTGCTAGTATTATTTAAAAATAGAAAAATGCGATGTTTGGATGTTTAGATGAACAGCAACACTTCTGGACGAATGTGAATGAAATGAGAATTCCACACATGACGACACCTAATTCAAAATTGTAATCTGATTTGATTCTGTCGTCGTTTATACAAAAGGTGAAATCTCTTGAGTAGCAAGTTGGAATTGAAAACCGAGTTTGTATTTGAAAGCCGTAGAGTTTATTTTTTTTAGTAGAGAAGAGTAGAGTTTTAGTTTATTTATGTTATGTATTATTTAATACAATGATTTGAACCTTAGGCACTACAACAATAATAATAACAGTAAATACAGGCACATAATCTCCGGTTGTTTGCGTCCTGAAAATAGTAAGTACTTGCACAGACATAACATAGTGGCCAGGATAGTCCATCACCAACTTGCTCAGAGATATAACCTTGTGGCTGTCAAGTTACCATACTAAGTTCTAGAAAACGGGCATGGAATATTATACTGTGATCGATCTACTATTATTGACAGGACTATTATTGCTAATAAGCCTGATATAGTGGTGATAGACCGATTAGAGCACCGAGCAATTATTGTTGACATTACCGTCCCCCATGACGACAATCAGATAAAAGCTGAAAAAGATAAACATATAAAATATTTGGATTTGCCTCATGATGTTTTCGACGTGTGGGATGTGGATTCGGCAATCATTGTAGCGATAGTAATATCAGTCCATGGGTGGATTGCTAAGAGCCTCAACCAACAGCTTCAGGGGTTCACTTTAGGTAGCTAGATGAAGGGCTTGATGAAAAGGCAGTCCTTCTTAATACGGCACGTATTGTGAGGCGGTTCCTGTCTCTGGAGCCTTAACCACTTTTTAAATATATTGTTTGTTTTCATTTGCATATTTAAAAAAGTAATTTATTAGTTTGATAAAGGAAATAGTAATAACTTTACACATGTAACACGTTGGCCGTCGGATCCCAAACTAAGCAGAACTTGTATTATGTTAATCAGACTGCTGTTAAACATACTTATATATTTCTAAATACATACATATTGTAGACAAATTATACCCAAACACAGAAGAAACACTCCTGCACATCATTCAAATATTTGTCCCGTGTTGATATAAAACCCACGACCTCTGGCTTAGCAGTCAGGGTCACTAAACACTATACGAAAGAGCCAGTCAAATTAAAAGCATTTGAAGCTTGTGATTGGCCAAAATAATTTTTTTATTATAGTAATCTGAAAGTATTATATGTTTATTTATTACCTTAGCCTTAAAAGGAAATACGATACCCTTTGTCCAGAAAAAGTAAGTCCGTCTGGTTCCGAGTGATTCTAAACATTTCTTTACAGTCACAAAGTATAAAAATATATATCTAATCAAACCATAGAAGTCGATCAATATTTTGAATCAAATGTACCAGCTAGTCAGTAATAAACTGCTAACTTAATAGAAAATAAAAATGTTCAACTTTACTTAGGCGTATTTCGCAGCTCCATTCCTCGTCTGCTCATTACCAGCTGCCAGGCGTTAGTTTTGTTCGGCGACGGCGCTCTTCGACTTTTTCCGATAATTCCATTACACCATTCGTCCGTCGGAAGCTAATTAATGCCTTTGTTATTAATGTTTACTTTAATTGCTTCCATTCTGCAGTCTCATCTTGAGATGTTAAAAAATACTATAGATTTTCGTTAAAGGGATAATTTGTGGTGGCAAAAAAACCATTCGGGTATGTATGTACATACCCGAATGGTTTTTTTGCCATATATACACCTATTTGCAGTATATAAAATAGGTGTAAAGCTTATTGTCGTCAACCGTGAAAGATAAAAGGTTATTTATAGCACATCTGATGGAATGGGGAGTATTATGAAAAAGAACTAGCAGGTAAAGGTCGCATACCATATAACTCGAAATAGCTGTAAAGTACTGTGCTTTCATTACACACTCAGGACAAGCTAAAGCACCAATCTTAAAACTGATCTAGTATCCTGTCGACTTAATTTTATATTGGGTCTAGCTTTTAACTCTTAGAGTTTTATATTAGGTTCGGCCTACTGTACTCCATCAAAATAATACATAATATATTTATAATAAAAGTAATATCTAATTATGCTTCTTTGTAAAGGCTGACTAAGGCGGGAAGGGTAATAGCTGGTTATTACAAAGCATATTAAACTCAAATTGTTATTCAAGTCACACCTCCGAGCTTATTTCCTACAATATTCATATTAAGACATTATCATTCAGGATTCAGGTGTAAATGTAAGACGTCAGCGTTTATGAAGAGCCATAAATTCCTTCTAAATACACTACATTGTGAAGACGAAGGTAAAACGCTGTATAGGCGATAAAGGAAATCACGCACTAGTCAGTATAGACATCGCGTTTTCCTTTATTGGATGAGTGGACAATGGTGTTCCATTGAAGCAATAGTTATTTTGATCAATAAACAAGTAGTTTTCAATAATGTTTATTAATGGAAGAAGTGATACTAATAAACGTCATAAAGCAACCAAAGAACGAGTGTTCGCAACAGCTGTATTTTAATAGACACGTTTAACGATACGTTACGATACGATACGTTACTCTACCTTTGAAACGACTATTATTTTTTAAGTTAAAATATATTAGTATGATATTTGTATATCATTTCGCATTGTAGAATGACGCGTTGTGATTTCTATCGAAAAGCCCGCTAAAATATGTAATATATATGACTGATGTGCAAGCGATTAGCGGGCAGTATTTTAGTGAAGGCTGATATGTTTTAGCGATAGGTATATAATTGTAAAAAATATACATAATTTAAAAAAGAACATTACACTTTGCAATAATTACACTTCACTATTTGAGCCTGTTCATGCACCACAGAAAAATAGTTGCACATTTGTCTTTTGCGTTGAACTTTTATTTAATTTAAATATACTATTTACACAAATGATTATTATTAAATTATTATTTTTTCTTTTTAAAAAGACAACTCCCGCACTTGGAGTAATTCCTGTGTCGCGGGGACTTTACAAACATTCAAATAACGGACACAAAGAAATGGACACCCAGACTCAGAACAACAATTTGAAGATTACACCCTACGCTACGCCATCCGTGCAGTTATTAATTACTTAACCTAAACTAAAAAAATATAAGTAATATAATTTTCACTAAACTCAATACTAACCAAGACTACGACGAACTTTAAAATAAATCGACACCGCAATCGATCACAAACTAGAGACTCACGAAAACCACATAAAATATCATAATAATTATGTCATACAATTATCGAGCAAGTTATCCGCACTGTCTTTGTTCAATCTATAATCTACTGTTTAAATCGAAAAATAATTATATTCAAACAATAATCTAACGTTTGAATTCAACTAATATATTAGTTAGTCTCTACAGTAAAAACTGTATGTATTCATCCTAGAGTATAATTTCGCACTAGAATAAAAATATTACACTGCGAAGTGAAATAGTCCCTGAACTGCCCTGGTTCGTAGTGTACACTGAGACTCTTTGGGTGCTTTATGACGGTTGTATCACTTCTTATCATATGTACATTGTTGTGTTGTTGTCACATGTTCTGACTATATGTAATTATAATATAATCTCGTCAATATTATTTCGGTAGGTACACCGGTAAAACACAGGTAAACCTTTTAAAGGTAAAAAAAGGTAAAAGTTAGGTACTAAAACCTCATTTTTAACTTTTTATATATCCATGAATTGTAAACTAAGTAAACTAAATCGGTTTTAAATAACTCTGCAATAAGTTTTAGTAAATATATATTTTACTGACGTTCTTTCAAATTTTATTTATACATATTATTATTTTATGATGTATCAATTCAGCTGTATAGTATTATAAACGTGAATAGCTACAATATTCGAAAAAAAAAATATTATCTTATTCGATATCCTTACTTGTTTGTTTAACGAGCAGAGAGCATCACAATACCACAATTATATTTTGAACAGAATCTGCAGTACTCTGTCTCTTCTGGCTATTTAGTAATTAAAAGTTTTTATAGCATATAGAAGAATAGACTACCCAGTCCAACAAGCTTTAATCTCTTCCATGTAATCTTCGATGTACATACCTAATACGTAAAATGATGTTTATTACTTATACGTGATTCTGTGCTATCACTTTCTTATACATTTTCGACGAAATATAGGTGATAAGTTCAATTACGAGACTCGTAATTTGATTGTTTCTAATCACCTATATTTCGTCGAAAATGTTACGACAAACTATTATTTTGAATGTCAGCGTTTGAACCGCTACCCATAGCGTTTATTTGACATAGTAAGCGTGCACAAAAACGCTACGTACCGATTTTCAACCATTCAACACGTTTAATTAAACGCTTACGGACGCCCACCGCTACAATTCCTGACATCTAAACTTGACATTGAATGAGTAGCGGCTAAGCTGGTTAATAGGCTTTTTAAATAATTTAAGTATACACGTATTACAATATTAACTTAGGTTAGATATATTATTATTGCGGATCCAGAAATTGGTTACTAAAATATAATTACGGTATGTCAATTACTGAGGAGAACTAAAAGCAATGTCAATATAAATCAAATAGCTCGATGGATCAACAAAATAATATTGAACTTCAACATGTAAAGAAGGTAGTCAGATTCGTATAAAGTACGAGATACTTAATTTAGTGGTACAAATGTTGTTCGAGACAAACAACAACATAGTGCGATCAAAGTCAAAAGTTAAGTTAGATCGCGCTATGGTTCCCAGGAGTTGGCGGACCTCCGTGTGGCCTGCATTCATGCCCGGAGGTCCTACACCCGCAGCCGTCGGCGTCACCGCGAAGAGGGGGAGGAAGATCGGCTTTATGAGGTCTACCGAGAGGCACGGAAAACCCTGAAGCTGGCCATTAGCCGCGCCAAGGAAGTGAAGAAAAAGGAGATGCTGGAGGGTCTCGATCGTGACCCTTGGGGTCGCCCTTATCGTGCGGTGCAACAAAAGCTCCGCACGTCGGGCCCCCCCCTTACCGAGACTCTCCAGCCCAGCTTCTTGCAGGAGGTGGTTGAGGGCCTATTCCCGCAACGGGTGGAGTACTCACCCCCGTCGATGGCCCCCTTGGCCGGAGACGACGGAGAGTTCGAGGCTGAAGATGTTCCACCCGTCACGGAGGAAGAGATAGGGGCGGCTGTTCTACGAATCCGCTCCAAGAACACCGCCCCCGGGCCAGACGGGATCCCTCCCCGAATATTGGCCCTAGCTCTCAACCACATGGCGGACCGTCTCAGGGGGGTGTTCGACGCATGCTTGTCGTCAGGACGCTTCCCTGACTGCTGGAAGAGCGGGAAGCTGGTTCTTTTAAGGAAGCCGGGACGGCCTACGGATTCGGTCGCGGCCTACAGGCCCATTGTACTGCTGGACGAGGCGGGTAAATTGTTTGAGAGGATCCTCTCTGCCCGCATCGTCCGGCACCTGAGCGAGGTTGGCCCCGATTTGTCGGACGCCCAATTTGGTTTCCGAGCGGGGCGTTCGACGATCGGTGCTGTAATGCGCCTGAGGGCCGTGACCGAAGAGGTAGTGAGCTGTGGCGGCGTGCTGTTGGCGGTGTCTTTGGACATCGCCAACGCTTTTAATAGTCTGCCATTCAGCTGCATCAGGGAAGCGCTCCATTATCACGGCGTGCCACAGTACCTGAGGCGGCTGGTGGCAGACTATTTGGAGGAGCGTACCGTTGTGTACGAGGATCGAGAGGGAAATTTGAGTCGTCGGCCCATGTCGTGCGGTGTTCCGCAGGGGTCTGTCCTTGGACCACTCCTGTGGAACATGGGGTACGACTGGGCCCTTCGAGCTGATTTTCCCCCTGGGCTCGGCGTAATCTGTTACGCCGATGACACTCTGGTCATAGCCCGGGGGTCGACCTTTCAAGAGGCGGCACGCTTGGCCACCAGAGGAGCCTCACTGGTGGTCGGGCGCATCGAGGCGCTAGGGTTGCGAGTGGCTTTGGATAAAACGGAGGCCCTTTTATTCCATGGGCCCCGTCGAGGTCCACCCCCTGGCGCCTCCATAATGGTCAACTCGATCCTCGTACCGGTTCAGGCCCACATACGATATCTGGCCCTGATCCTCGACGGAAGGTGGCGCTTTGACGAGCACTTTCTGCAGCTGGCTCCAAGGTTGGTCGGCGCTGCGTCTGCCCTTGGGCGCCTTTTGCCCAACTTGGGTGGACCCAGCATCGCTACAAGACGGCTGTACACGGGGGTTGTCCGGTCAATGGCACTATACGGTGCACCGGTGTGGGCGGATGCTCTAACCGCCCAGAATAGGGCACGCCTTTGGCGCCCTCAGAGGGTTATGGCGGTTAGAGCCATACGTGGCTACCGCACCGTGTCGACGGAGGCGGCTTGCGCGTTTGCCGGAACTCCCCCGTGGGACTTGGAGGCAGAAGTGCTCGCCGAAGTTTATCGGCGGACGGCTGCGTTTCGGGCGGGTAGCGGCAGAGGGCCCCCGCCCGAAGAGGTACGCGAGTGGCGTGAGGCAGCTCGTCGAGCCACGATGGCTCGTTGGTCGTTCCGGCTGGAGGCTCCACGTGCTGGCTTTGCCGCCGTGGAGGCGCTCCAGCCGGTCATCGTCGAATGGGCAGAGCGGCAGCACGGGACTCTTTCTTTCCGACTGACGCAGGTTCTTTCCGGGCACGGCTGCTTCGGAAAGTACCTGCACTCGGTCGCTAGGAGAGAATTGGGTCCAGCCTGCCACCACTGCGACTGCAGTGAGGACTCGGCTCAACATACGCTCGCAGACTGCCCCGCTTGGTCGGCGCAGCGTCGTGTCCTCACTGCAGTCATCGGAGAGGATCTCTCGCTACCGGCCGTCATACGCTCCATGGCCGGTAGCGACAGGAATTTTACCGCGGTCGCAACCTTCTGTGAGGAGGTCATCTCGCAGAAGGAGGCGGCGGAGCGGGCCCGGGAGGACGATCTCCACTCGGACCCAATTCGCCGCCGGCGAACCGGGCGGCGTAGGCGCGCTTACCAGCGCCTCATGCCGCCCTGAGTGTGGCCGCGGGTGGTCGGGACGGGTTTTCCCCTCCATCCGCCATATAGCCAGCCGCGAGGAGGCGACGTCCTGGTGTGCCTGGACGTTACCTAATTGAGAGTTACCCAAGGGTGGTGCCCGCGCTTTTGCGGGCAACAGGCGCTAGGAGGGGTCCGGATGTCTTACCAAAGCTGTTCCCGGATTTCTCCTATTACAGGCGCAGTATGGCGCACCGTGTGGTTTTAGTCGATCCGATTCCGACACACCGTTCCACCGAAAACCCCGGTGGGATGACGGCCCGAGGGGGTTTCCACACGTTAAAAAAAAAAAGATCGCGCTATGGTTGAATTACACGCATTAGTATATATGGTCTGCAACTCTTATGTATGAGGGAGCAAGACTGAAGTTTAGTTTAAGGCGATTGTCAATTAAACCGTGGAGTCTTACGAACCGGTTTTATTTATATCCCTACTAGTGTCACACACTCAGTCCAAAGATACCACGCTTGGTATCTAACAAATGTTAAATGTTGTACATTCTTTGTTTTCTTTTTTTTTTTTTTGATTATTGGAATAGGCGTTTGTTTTCCAACTCACCTGATGTAAAGTGGCGATGAAGACGAAGATGGAACACGCCTATTCAAACTTATCAACGATTTGAAATTATTTTTATCGTTTTACGACTCTTCTAAGATTAGATGTTTACCGAGGTGATAGTTTACATAACATACATACATTCACAACTCCCGTACCAGGAATTATTCCACTGTCGCGGGGGACAACTATGACACCTAGACTCTTTGGGTGCTATTTGTGGATCACACAAATTTTCGTCCCGTGTGGGAATCGAACCCTCTTGATCAGCAGACAGAGTCAATAACCGCTAAACCAACAGGTCAGTCAATGTATTGGTAGCAATTCTGTGGTTACAAAACCCACTAAACTAGACTAAAAATAAATAAAACTTTATTTAGTGCTGCCAATTGACGTTTAATATTATGATAACGGTTAAGTTACTCAACTTAGTCAAGGTCAATGTAACAACGAAATTTTTTTTTTTTTTAACGTGTGGAAACCCCCTCGTGCCGTCATCCCCCCGGGGTTTTCTGTGGAACGGTGTGTCGGAATCGGACCGACTAAAACCACACGGTGTGCCATCCTGCGCCTAAAATAGGAGGAATCCGGGAGCAGCTTTGGTAAGACATCCGGACCCCTCCTAGCGCCTGTTGCCCGCAACAGTGCGGGCACCACCTTCTGGTAACTCTCAATTAGGCAACGTCCAGACACACCAGGACGTCGCCTCCTCGCGGCTGGTACTATGGCGGATGGAGGGGAAAACCCGTCCCGACCACCCGCGGCCACACTCAGGGCGGCATGAGGCGCTGGTAAGCGCGCCTACGCCGCCCGGTTCGCCGGCGGCGAGTTGGGTCCGAGTGGAGATCGTCCTCCCGGCCCCCTCCGCCGCCTCCTTCTGCGAGATAACCTCCTCACAGAAGATTGCAACCGCGGTGAAATTCCTGTCGCTACCGGCCATGGAGCGTATGACGGCCGGTAGCGAGAGATCCTCTCCGATGACTGCAGTGAGGACCCGACGCTGCGCCACCCAAGCGGGGCAGTCTGTGAGCGTATGTTGAGCCGAGTCCTCACTGCAGTCGCAGTGGTGACAGGCGGGACATAATTCTCTCCTAGCGACCGAGTGCAGGTACTTTCCGAAGCAGCCGTGCCCGGAAAGAACCTGCGTTAGGCGGAAAGAAAGAGTCCCGTGCTGCCCCTCTGCCCATTCCACGATGACCGGCTGGAGCACCTCCACAGCGGCAAAGCCAGCACGTGGAGCCTCCAGCCGGGACGACCAGTGAGGCTCCTCTGGTGGCCAGGCGCACAGCCTCTTGAAAGTTCACCCCCGAGCTGTGACCAAAGTGTCATCAGCGTAACAAATTACGCCCAGCCCGGGGGGGAAGTCATCTCGGAGGACCCAGTCATATCCCATGTTCCACAGGAGGGGTCCAAGAACAGACCCCTGTGGAACACCGCACGACATGAGCCGACGTCTCAGATTTCCCTCTCGGTCCTCGTACATGACGGTACGCTCCTCTAAATAGTCTGCCACTAGCCGCCTCAGGTACTGTGGCACCCCGTGATAGCGGAGCGCTTCCCTGATGAAGCTGTATGGCAGGCTATTGAATGCGTTGGCGATGTCCAAAGACACCGCCAACAGCACGCCGCCACAGCTCACCGCCTCTTCAGTCACGGCCCGTAGACGCAACACAGCCCCAACTGTTGAACGACCCGTTCGGAAACCGAATTGGGCGTCCGACAAATCGGGGCCGACCTCGTCCAGGTGCTGGACGATGCGGGCAGAGAGTACTCTCTCAAACAGTTTACCCGCCTCATCCAGCAGCACAATGGGTCTGTAGGCCGCTACCGAATCGGCAGGCCGTCCCGGCTTCCTTAAAAGTACCAGCTTCCCGCTTTTCCAGCAATCAGGAAAGCGTCCGGACACCAAGCTAGCGTCGAACACCTCCCTGAGGCGGTCTACCAAATGGTCAAAGGCCTGGGCCAAGACTCGGGCAGGGATCCCGTCTGGCCCAGGGGCGGTGTTTTTGGAGCGGATCCGTAGAACAGCCGCCCCTTTCTCCGCCTCGGTGACGGGTGGAACATCCTCTTCCTCGAACTCCCCGTCGTCTCCGGCCAAGGCGGCCATTGATCCACCCGTTGCGGGAAAAGGCCCTCAACCACTTCCTGCAGGAAGCTGGGCTGGAGAGTCTCGGTAAGGAGGGGGGCCCAACGCGCGGAGCTTTTGTTGCACCGCACGATAAGGGTGACCCCAGGGGTCACGATCGAGACCCTTCAGCATCTCCTTTCTCTTCACTTCTTTGGCGCGGCTAATGGCCAGCTTAAGAGTTCTCCGTGCCTCTCGGTACTCTTCATGAAGCCGGTCCTCTTCCCGCTCTTGGCGGTGACGCCGACGACTGCGGGTGTAGGACCTCCGGGCACGAATGCAGGCCGCGCGGAGGTCCGCCAACTCCTGGGACCACCAGTAGACCTCCTTCCTTGGAGGCCGACAACCTTTAATGCGATTACGCAGATATGCGATGCGGCCATGCCCCATGGCCGCATCGCATATCTGCGTAATCGCATTGCGAAAACGACCCGCCCCCATGTCTACCTCCTGGGTTGGAGGCTGCGGAGACAGCCAAGAGTAAACGATAGCTGCCTCCTCTAGTAGATCCTCCAGAAGATTAGCCGTTGGCGATGACGCCCTCCTCGAAAGCAGAGGTGGCGTCAAGGCCGACGTTGCCCAGGGTGCACCACGTGGAGGTTTTCTAACCAGCACCCCAACAACAAAATAGCACATCTATTCAAAATATCATAACATAAGAGATTTTTAGATAAAGTTTAGTTAAGTGAGTACGTAACCTATTATTAAAAGATATCGGCTTTTGATGACTAATTATTATATATGTATTTGATACGTATTGTAAATGCGTCTTAATTAATAAAGAGTTAAGCATTTACTCACTTTCATGCTTTAATTGCAAAAAGGTGGTGACAACTTGGCTGAAATCCCTTGAATACGACGAGACTGAAAATCTTTTGCATATTATTTCCTAAATTGACGTACACACACGCACACACACAGGCGCACACACACACACACACACACACACACACACACACACACACACACAGACACACACACACACACACACACACACACACACACACACATTTATAAGCGTTTTAAATGATATACATATGTATTTAATACAAAAGGAGGCCTTACAGATCGAAAAAAATATGAGCGCTAAAATTATAGTAAGCATCTGCACTGTTTCAGATGGCCCGCTGCAAAAAGAATGGTGTTGTAGTTTGACCGCTCTGTTAGTGTGTCTGTGCCAAATTAGTTCTTAAACGGGGGAGCCCATTTTGATTTGGTTTTGTTTATTAGGTTTATTTATAGTCAGTCGTGATGTTAATGTTACATTAACATGACACTAATCCTACAATACGTTTTTGCTATTGTTATATTTTCACAAGGTTTAGTAGTAAATTTCATCTTAGCATTTTTATTTGTATTTTAATAAAAAATACATTATGATGAAATAAGAGGATTGCATTACTTTTTAGTAAAGGTACTTTTTGAAATTACACTAACTATAATTAGCGGAGTGTACGCGGGAACGGGACGCACCGCTTGTTTGTTTACATTAATCTAACGACACTTGTCGCTGTGTTAGATATGATTGCGCGTTTTTTTTTACTTTTTCAGTAAATCATAACTAATAGTTTCAAGTTATTTAAAATATTGTTAGTTTCATTTTATTATTGCAATAAATATTTAGTCGATTTATGAGACAAGTAGGAATATTCATGGAGGAGTGTTGAATAAAAATGGTGAGATACCGCTTCATACTGTCAAGAGAGGTAAATTTAATCTGTTTTTGAATATTATAATGTAGATCAACGCATATACATATGTTTTGGTCCAGTTCTGACAATCTCATCCATGCGAAAACCATATCAGTCTTAAACTTGCATTAAGCATGTGCGCGACAAATGGGCGAATAACTCAATATCACGCCAACCGATTTCGATGATTCTTTTTTTATTGGAAAGAATGTACTTCAGGGGTAGTTAGATGACAGTTTGGTCCAGTAGTCCAGAATTCACGACGTCAACCTATGGTCCGACAACCGTTGGGGTCAAAAATCCTAACCATATCGTATACTATACGTACTTATTAGCTGCTAAATTTTTTGTAATGAAGATTAGCCACTCCTCCGGAAACCTCACTAATTTCGGGGCACCTTCAGCCTGTTTCTGACCGTAACCTTAAACGCAAATAAAACTACGGCTAACGGCTAATTTGGTATATAGTTTCATTGTGATTTCAAAGACCCCTAAATAGGGTAATGTGTACCTCAATTATTAGGTAATTTCTAAACTTTGATGTAATTTCATGTCGTAATAATATAATAACGCAATCCACACAGCTTCAGATACAGTTGTTTGTAACATTATACGATCAGCAGTTACAAATCGTATGATTTTTTTATATACTCATCTCACCAAGCCTTTATAGATTCTTTAGGCAATTTTGACAATTTCCGGGAGGAATAAATCTCAGGAAATAGGACAAAATGATTTCATACATGATATAGAGTCTAGATATTCAGAGTCTTATCGTGTTAATATAAGGTTCCTTCGAGTTTGCAGAAAATTACAGAAAATGGACGAAATTGATTGAAAAGTGCTTGTATATTTTTTATCAATCTAAAATGGAAAATGGAAATACTATCCTTATAAAGATCTCAATCAAATACGTATATGTACTTCGTTTTTAATTTCACAATAATATATTTGTTACCAGCTTAAAGCTCAGCTACGGCTGCCCTTAGAGAGTGGTTTTGCTATGAAAGATATATGTCGTTTTCTACACATGCATCCAATAATTCGTTTCATGATATTCAACCGTTAAGACGTAATAAACACATACACACCATCGCATTTCTAATCTTAGTACTAGATAAAATTATAATTTAAAAGGAAAAAATATCTCAACAGCAATTAATCGAACAGCAACTTCTATCTGTTATTCAAATTAAATATAGTCTATATATATAATATTTCTCGGGAATTTTTCGGGACTTAGCGATGTCAAGGGGACTGCTACTACTATTAAACTTCATGAAATTTTGTGGATTTAGTTAAGTATTAGGCTGTAGATAACCTCCCGAGAAAAGGGTTACGGAATTAAATTTCCGGCCATACCAAATACATACATATATGTACATACGCTCACGATTATACCCCCTAAGGGGTAGGCTGAGGTATATTCAACACCTACATTTTGCCAATTAGAATTGCCATTATCCAGGCGCTATATGACTGTATACACGACTAAGGTCTCGGTTTTTTTTTGTCTGATAAAAAAAAAACCGAGACCTTAGTCGGCTTTCATCAGACCCATGAGTGAGAGACAGGGTGACTCTATTCCACTCTACCGACAACCCCACGGCTAACGAATCTAAGTACGTATCTATAAAATGTTTATAAATATAAATTAAAGATTGCATAGAAACAATTACCTATCAACAGTAGTTGTAAGTACGATGAAACCTACCTACTAAGATTTTTATGGTTGAGAAATATCCTTTATCCTACTCTCTTACTCACTCTTATAATGTTAATGTGTATTTTTGTGTGGGAAATTGTGGGATTCAAGTGTGGAAACCGTAACCACGACCACTGGCTTAATAAGAAGGGTCTTTAGCCACTAGCCCAACAGGCCAGTTTCTGTATGTTGTGCTAATGTATATTTATTAAAAGGTTATATATATATATATTGAGATGTTATAGTAACACATTTATTTATTTTCTTTGATTCTTAGAATCGTTTAACAATACTAAACATTTAAACATACATTGAAGATAAGTCCTGATTTACATCCCTTTTGTGTAGAGTTCAGAAAGCATAAAAAATCTTAATAACATCATTTAAAATAAAAAGACTACTAACAATACTAAAATAGAAAACTAACTACATTATTAATTTATTTCTTCTTCTTTCTCTTGCTTACTGCTGACGTTATCTCTAAATGTTATACCCTATGTCACTCCCACTTTAAAGACGAATCAAATAATTTGTTACTCGTCATAATCATACACACGAGTGACATAACCCTCCTTCTCGCGCAGTCAGCTAAAATATTAGGTTGACACAAGTTCATTTAATATTAGACTACCAAATACGTATAGGTACATAAATAAACATAACATTTGAATAATAATAGCTTCGCAGTGTAATACACGCTGGCCTTTGTTATTTCAATCGTAATATATTATACTAAAGTTGTTTAAATCTGTTTTGGACTTGTGACGACTAAAATTAATTAAATTTAAATTACGCAGCTGCCCGGTTATAATGTGCAACGATTTCAATATAGTTAATGAAATATTGTATATGTTTGTTAATAAACAATTTGTTAATAATAATTAAACTATAATAACATGTTTAATTATTTTTAACTACAGTATAAATATATTGAAATCTAGCTGCATTTTATAATTTAATAAAAAAATAATAATTAAAAAGTCCTCCTGAAATAAAATGTTTTGTAGTGATTTGCAAGTATGTTATAATTACTTTAAATATTTAAAATGTTTTCAATTTTTTATTACATATTTTAAATGTTAGTGAAAACATGTTAAAGCAATGTATGACGCAACAGATTGATATTTAATACGTATTTCTACAGCACGTTTTGACGTCCAATAGAAAGGATAAGTAAAAGAGCCTCTATCAACTCCTGAAGAGGCTCTCGTTAGATGGCTGGATCAAGGGACTGATGCAGAAAGCATCTCACATCTCATTAGCATCACCTCGACACGGCCTGTATCTCCCTGTACCTAATGTCGGTGGTCTACTATTGTTTTAGATTTTTAAATGTATTTTGTATATAAAAATATATATGTGTGTATTAATTCATACTAGTATATAATAAACAAGTTAAAAAAGTATTGTATTGATCATTTATAGATATATTTTATAGATGCACAGACAGGATATAATGATCATGGTATTATGCCAATATTTATAGGTACTGCATACTTATATAACACGGAACAATGTTCCCCGTAAGCCCCGAAAACAAAATTATCCTACCATGGGGGGCATTTTTAATATATATACATATATATATATATTTCTTTTTAATAAAAGACTTATTAGTAAAAGCTCTTATGTTTAAGTGATCGCCACGCCTCGATGGCTCGTTGGTCGTCAAGGCTCGAGGCTCCACATGTTTGTTTTGCCATTGTAAAGGCGCCAATGCCAATAATCTTCGAGTGGTCAGGGCGGCAACAGGCACCTTTTTTTCTGACAGAAATGAATTCTCTTATCTACAAAAATGTAACATTACTAGCAACATGCAGATACACTTGCGTAATGGTCACTGTTCCGCTCCTAAGCATCGTAGTTAATGTTTTATAGGTTTTTAGCGTAATATTTTATGGAATATTTCTCAATAAATATTCCACTTAGTTAGGTGGATAGGTACTTCCCAAAATCATAGTGTTTAAATAAATAAAAATCTTCAGATTTAGCAAAAGATTTAATAAATTCTTTAGAACTCTTCGGAAACAATTATATAAACTAGACTTCTAATATTTTGTGTTACATTTATTTTTGGACTGCGTAAATATCATAATATCTCCGAATTTCAAAGAAAAGCTTAAGTGGTCACCGGAACGCTCATATTCTCTCCTAGCTATATAGTATACTGTTTAACCCTCACACACTTTTCTATTTAAAAGGAATTGAGCAAAAACAGGTATCTTTAATATCAGAAATACTAACCTAAGCCTTTAGAAGATTGATTATTATCTGTCACTGAATTATGATTTAGTTTTGTCTATTCTTCTCCGTAACTAAGATCCGAACTGCTATCTATAATACTGTTTAAGTACTCGTATGCTAAACCACAACGTATGTTTTATCCATATTATATAATATGTATAAGTTATTATTAATGATTTTACTTTTAATCCTAAGGTTGTCTACGAGAGACCACTTTCAGCGACAAGACCGTCTCTTGTACTCTAATTTGAAAGACAATGTTTTTTTCAAGTGTACTTTATTAATGGTGTACAGTAAAGAATATTCTTATTGTAAGCTTGTTTTTCTTTAGGTCATATTCTAGCCAGCTTTATATATTATAGTCAATATTAGTAAGAACGAATATAAGCTTTTATATATAAATCGTGGTATTATTGTAATATTTTAAATTAATAGACACAATGGATTTATTTTTCCCAACTAAATTCCAATATGCTTTATGGTTTGAATCGAAATGGTACACAATAACTTAAATCGTTTTATGTTCATTACTTGATTCCTCTTTCGCTGACTGCAGCAAATGTATCAGGGTACTAATAACGATACGGCGATTGTCCTATTGCGTCATTATTAAAACAAAATTGCTAAAATAACACTTGTCAACAAAAAACATCTTTTGCATGCCCATGAAAGGAATTCAATTGATTTTAAGAGAACATTAAAAAACGTTCAAAGTGGTAATAATTTTGTCTTAGTTAGCTCGGGTTTTTTTGTGGATATCTATAAAAAGACTTACAGCTCAGTTGAAAGTTTACTTATATGTATATTTTTTTATATTTTAAAAGTGTAAAGTTAAACTACTTCTTTTTTTATAATCGAGTTCTACAGCTTCTCTTCTTATCGTCCAGCATAGCAGGGCTCCACTTTCCCTGATAACGCTGTTCCATGGCTGCTATATCCTGGTGGAAACGCTCACTGTGCTCATCACTAACGTCTCCCATACATTGAGGTTGTTAACTTGATCGACGGCCAGACAGCCAATCGGTCAAATTTTTACCACAACTCGAACATACCACGTGCGGAACCCACGGTTTATCTTGATTTCTAACTGCGCGGCCAAAGTAGTCGTAGTTCGTATGCCCGACAAATTCGCGGAGTACATTTTTCAGTTTTATAGTAAAATTACCGTACACGTAACAAAAATTAACTCAATTACTTATACAACTGCGAGACATTATAATGCTAAAACACTTAGATATAAATCGATGTAAATAAAAACAAACACGCAGAACTCAATTAAAAAGCTAAACATTCACTTAATAGAAAATACACTATTCAAACAATTTGTTTTAAACTGAATGAACACTCTACACGTTTAGTAGATTTGTTTCTATATATCATACTCGTTAGATATAAGCCATTGAATAAGAAATAACACGTTCGTGGGTATGCGCGGCGTTAACACCCAATATATGTTACAACAAGCACACCATGAACATAACTAAAAAAATCGAACTAAGTCAGCTGTTAAACATCTATGGTTGATGAATAGTCACCGCGTACTTTTGATATTACAACTCATTATCACTTGGCAAAAACCTTGTTGACCAGTGTAATTCAAAATTTATGACACAACTGTCTCGTGAATTTTTTTTCGCTGTCGTTGTTTCTAAATGTCATTCCCACTTTTAAGACGTGATAAACAAACATTATACATACAAAAATACATACCTGCAATCGATCGCAAAACATAAGCCTCCTTCTTCTTCCTTCGTCAGCATTCTAAAAGTAAATTATTCTATAAATTATAATAGCTAAAGTACGTTTATAGAAATTTATTTCAAATATGATTAATTTTAAACGGTTCTTAACAGGAGTATTTTAACAAATCTTCAAGATGAGCTTACGCCATTACTTTATTGAAATTTATACCGAGAAATTCAGGATGAAGCTTTTTCTTTATTAATTCGTTACTTGTTAATTAATTTGCTTAGTCATATTCAACATTCAGTTTAATTTATTTAATGATTCATATTTGAAACGCTAAAGAGATCGCGTCTCTGGATGTTCTTTTCTCGGGTTCTATAATGATTGCCTGCCTCCTCAGATTTGTCAAAACCGTTTTATTTTGACCGTGAAAAATTACGAATTGCCGTCCTGACCACAGTAATACCACGCCTTCACAGGAAACCGGTTGTCAAACGATGTAATGATTGTATTTACTGAGTGAATGACTCAGACTCAAATTCCCAACCTCCTCTTTCATCATTTCATCATTCATTATCCTCAAAGTCGGGTAGCGAACTCGCAACTCTTGAGTCAGAGTTCTTCTTGGGCTGCAGTTGTTACTTACCTTCAGGTGATCCGTCTACTTGTTTTCCCCGAATGCTATAAGCAAAAAATAGCTTTTAGAAAAATATGCTGTTGGTAGTTGTTCCTACAAATATTTAAAAAGAGTATTTAATACTTCTTCACTATAATTTCATAGAATTTTATAAAAATGTTTTCATAGCTGAAGTTCTCGATTTCAAATAGGTAAAGGTATTGAGTTGTGGGTGGAAAGGCATTTAAAATTGATATTGTTGGGTAATAAAATTTACTGTCGGCTCTACAGAATTAATTATGAGGTAAAAATCTACCTCTCTCTTTTTAGTAATACTATAAAATTTTTAAAGATTTGTATCAGTAACATTTTTCATTCAAATTCGTTTATAATGATGTATTGCATTGTCCTCAAATTACATTTGCGCCTATAAACTGTAAAAAAAAATATTTACAATATCTTCTGTATAGGTTCTACGTATTGAAACAGATAACTAGCTTTATGACTGTATGTTCGCTACATATATAAGTATTTTTGTTAAAGTTCAGTAACAGGTAAATAATATAGTATATGTGTTATATTAGCCGTGTAGTTCCCGGTAGATTAGAATAATGGGTGGCCCCCAATATCATCCGTGGGTATCGAAAAGATGACTAACGGCCTATCAGTTATTTATTGTTATCTATCAGTATACACGAGAACACGGTTGTGTCCGTGCAATATGGTGGACTTCACGGATGTCGTAGCTGTTTAAGTGGTCACTTCGCCAATACACTGCCGCGCCGAGTGTTGTGGGTTCGATCCCCGCACCGGATAACACTTTGTGTAATCCTCAAATTGTTTTTCTGAGTCTAGGTGTTCTTTGTGTCCGTTTTTTGAATGTTTGTAAAGTCCTCCGCCACACAGGGATTATTCCTAGTGCGGGAGTCGTCTTTAAAATAAATTACTATGCTATAAATTATGGTATAAAAGTGGCTTTATAAGAAGCCTCTGTCTACTTCTGCGGGGATACAGGTGTGAGTGTATATATATACATACATATATTAAGTATAAAATGCCTACACTACAAGTTGTTATAGCTGTCTGCTGATACCTGATACATTGTGTTGATTCTTTATAATCGGACTTTAGAAAAGTAGACAACCAACTTTAATGCGTCTATCATAAAATTTAAGACTAATATGGTTTTTTCATCATACCCAGACCACTCTCTTATCTAACTACCGTTGAAGTACATATTTCTAATAAAAAAAGTATCATCGAAATCGTTTGGCGTGATATTGAGTTTTTCGTCCATTTGTCGCGCTTAATACAAGCCTTATATGGTTTTCTCATGGATGCCATTGTTAGAACTAGACCAAAATAAAATGGGACCACACGGGAAGCACCAGCTTTCAAATAAAAAATCGTTATGAGGTAACAAACATAAACCTTTTTGAAGTCGGTTGAAAATTGAAATTCGTTTATTTGTAGACATAGTTAATTAACATGGGATGTTATGCTTAGTTTAGCATGTCCATCTATGTTATGTCGTTCGTCACTGTCTTTATTGCTAAACACGAAAACTATAGGTGCGAGTAGAAAGAAAAGAATTTCAATACCTTTCTTGCCAGAGATAAATACAGAGCCCATTTTGCCTCTCTTAGAAGGCAGATGACTAATGGATTACTTCAATAGACACGCACATCACGTCCTAAATAAATTTATTTTCTGTAGAAGTTTTATGTTTCTGACCCGTTGATTTAAGTTATTGAGTTTATTTATTTATTACACAACAGCCCTGTTATTGGAGGATGTCTATGAGGCAGAGGTAAAGTTTTAAATGTATCATGTTTGCAGGATTTTGCGATTATTTTACCCCACACGGTATTTTTAATTATACAACTTAACTTAATAGGATTATAGTTGGCGCCTATGCCTTTTTATCTATCTAAGTCCTTTTTACAGCGTATTCAAAAAGTATTTAAATTTACACAATGATAGTTGGGTAGCGAATGCGTAAAAGGCGTAACAAACAAACACTCACATTTATAATACTAGTTAGGTTTCCAAGCAATTCTTAAGTGCACAAACCAACTACCTTGTTTGATGGTGGCTTGTGTCAGGTTTATTTTATTTGTTTTGTTTGTTTCTATTGTACATCTATTAATATATTTAACATCTCCTATAAGTTTTGTATGCTTATTTCTGTTTGGTGCTATGTACTATGCGGGTGTATGTTTTATGCCCGCTACACTAACAGGCCAGTCAGGTATACATACTTCGGCTGAAAATAAAAATTTTACAATTTTGATAAATCCGATATTTTGTCATTATAGTCCGTACTCAGAAATTTAAAAGAAACCAACTCTAGCTCACTACATTATCTGCAGCGATCATCCGTTGGATGGAAGTAATTTCCAATTGTTTAACTTTTTTTAAGCTTAAACTTGAATAAATATCGGCTTTTCCGTACCTCTACTTTCTTTTTAAATCTGTAATAAACCAGAAAAGACGTTTTCATTGTAATCGCATAACTAAAACTGCACAAATTAAGCGTAGAAACTTACTAGTCAGCAATGCTGTGTGTAATTTCGTGCAACATTTAGTCTGTGCTTAATTTCGATTTATTCACTCTGTCCAGAGAAAGTATTTTTTTTTTATCAATAAATAATATGTCTTTAAAACTCCACTAAGAGTTGGTGTAATATACTAATAGATGTCGTGTTACCGAAAGTTAGGGTTCGAGACAACTTTATTTCCTTTCTTAGAAAGAAAGCCTTTCTACATTCTATATGTTATGCACATTAATGAATATTATTATTCAAATATAATTAAATAAAAATTATAAATTACTTATGTAGTGGATAAAGATCGGGACTAGATAACGGCCAGTCTTCAGTTATGGTGAGGTCAGAAATGTTCGTTGCTCAGCACGCTTGCGTGGGAGCTTTATAATCCGGTGCTGAGTCTTACTGAAGGAAACATTCTTGGTTATGGATCATGGTGTTGCTAAGAGAGTAATCACCTTCTGAAGAATCATATCTTGATACACTTGTGCCGATGTTTTGACATTTTTTCACAAAAATGTGGCTCAGTAACTACTTGATAGCTAACACCCCACCAAACTATAACTGAAGTCGGTTAATGCCCACGTTGTATTCTGCTCACTAATCGGGAAGCTTCTATAGAGCTTTGAGCATAAACTCGGTCATTGTGCTTGTTGAAATATTGCTCAATAGTAAAAAAATAAATACAGGCAGTGTTTATCTCTATTGACAACTAAATAACTTGTCGTCGTGTACACAAAAAGGTCGAAAAAGTACACATATATACACAGTATACATACAGCTCATGAAAAGCGTTCGGTGACGATGACGCGTTTTCCATGATTTTTGTTCACCCAAAAAGTGCTCAACGCGCCCAAAGAAGTTTTCACTTCAAAAAAAATATCTTCAGTAAATAAAAACTTTCTTTGCGTACCGCTTAAGAAGTTGCTTCGAGTTTACCACCCTATTCATTTTTAAATTATCAGTTAAATAATGACCAGTGAGTGTCTTATAGGCTGCAAGTCCTAAGTCATTTTTTAAAATAAGTGACATGGTTCTAGGTGCTATATTATTTTCCCGAGATAAAATCTTTTGCTTTGGAAGTTTTTTGTATATCATATATTAGGATCTGATAATGATCTCCGGAGATAGAGAACACAACTCTTCAATATCTAACAGCAAATAACACGCGATTGCTTTAACCGTACATCCATGTATTCTTTTAACCGCTCCATAACAAAACACCTAGTCTGTACGCTGTAGATTACACCTTTATATAGGCTAAAGAGATTTTCGGATTTAGATGGATCTGTCATCATTTGTTGAAGTCGAATTTATTAATCGCTGTTGCAAGAAGGAGGGTATATTTTCTATGTATGTAAGATGTTTCTTTGACACGCCCCGCAGCCTAGACTACTTGATGGGTTTCGATATGTAAGGTATTATTTAATTCGATTTGATAGTGAAAATAGTCATTCTCATACAGTCGTATGGGAATACGGATAGCAATAAAGATAATACAAGACGAAGATAGAGACGACGAAATTTTTGGTAAATAACGTTTGCTATTTGGTTATATCTATGAATGTAGTCTGTCTGTGTGAGTGCTGGACATGCTCCAGTTAAGTGTGGCATATGTGACATTTGTCATTTGTTGTTGTTGGGTCTTTTATTACAAATTTCTTTTTTTTGGTGTAATAATCTGGTCTTGTATAGCTTGTTCCGGTCAATCTGGTTTTGTTATTTAAAGCTATTTTATTCAGTTGCGATTTTTCTAAATCATGAGGATGCCATCGATGTATTACTTCCTTTTTCCAGTTTTATTTTTTTTTTCCTGTGGGCCATTGTTATGAATAAGTTGTGTGCCTGCTTCCATACTTAAATTAATTAGAGTTTAGTAGTCAGAGAGAGAGAGAGTTCGAAATTATAGCTTTACGGATGTTACTAGTGCCAGATTTAGAGTGAAAAAATACTTGTAGTCTCTTTAATTGTGTTTGCAATGATATTGTCTCTTGATAGTGAGTCTTTCCATTGCTGATTTGGGGTGTAAAATATTATATTTTGGCAGACTACTGCTAGTTATTTGGTCTAATTGTTCAGTGTCTGTTTTTGTCTTTTTTTTTTTTTTTTTTTTTATACTATAGGGGGACAGACGAACAGACGGGTCACCTGATGGTAAGTGACACCGCCGTCCATGGAGACTTGCAACTCAAGAGTCGCAAGTGCGCTGCCCGCCTTTGAGGGTGATGAGGGATAGGGGATGCAGGGAGCGGAAAGAAGAGAGGAGGGATGAGGAGATGGAAAAAGGAGAAAGGAGATGAGGGGAGAGAAAAGGGGGGCGGGGGAATTGGGCCTCCGGAAACCTCACTCAATTCGGGGAAATGCAACGCAAGTGTTACTTCACAACCGGTTTTCTGTGAGGTCGTGGTATCGCACCGGTCGAGCCGGCCCATTCGTGCCTAAGCATGGCTCTACCACTGAAAAATATGTAATAACACGTATGTCTATGTAATAACACTGAATGAATATGTAAGAATAGGAATGGCGAAAAGACAATTTTAACCTTATTTTGTCTTACTAGTTTTTTTTTTATAAATTTTATCGAAGCATAAAGGTTGTCAAGAACTTTTATGTTTCCAGACTCCGATAGTATTTATAGGTATTTATCATTGATGGACAGGCAATATTGTTGATGAATTGATGTTGAATAATGTTTCAAGTGTAGATATGAAATGAAAAACTGTCCTGTCGTATATAAAATACTATGAAATCGCTCAGTATCCTATTTTTATGATAATTTTAATGATTTAAGGTGTAATCATGATACTTTTCTTAAAGTCCTACCTACCTGGTTTTATTATTATGGTGGATATGAAAGTCGTGATTCGCGTGTAAGCAAACAAACAATATTTTTGTATAAGCTCAAGGTAGTTTCTATCTACTACAGGATAAAATATCTGATCCCTAGAGGCTTTCCCTTTTCAAATTTTACCAAACTTATAATAAGCGATATATTGTAATTTTCCGATATAAACGCGAACGAAGTCGCGGGTACAGCAAGTAATTATATAAAGCACGTTACTTCTATTATTTTGTATTGAATTTGTATTAGAAATGTCATTACCACCACACGAAAAATCGAAAGTAGAAATATATGTAGGTAACTCAAATGCCAGAATTGAAACTATACAAATCAGATAACGCTTTTCCAGCATGGCAGAAGCGACTCATTTTTATATGGACTAAAATTGTAACTAAATAAGGTTATTTATCAAGTAGCAAATCGAGTAAACTAAAATCCAATGACCTCTTTCCTGAATTGGAGAACCATATCTTTGTAGGGTACGGAAACAGTGAACTGATAATATATACCATTCTCATTGTAGTACTGGTAGTCCAAGTTCAGATATATAATTTATTGTTTTAGTAGCTGAGCAAATAACTCCTATTTTCACTCAATTCCGTAGGATCTGATAACCCGTATCGCCAAAGACCGCAAAACTGGATATTTTTTTTTTTTATGCGATAGGGGGCAAACTAGCAGACGGGTCACCTGATGGTAAGTGACTACCGCCGCCCATGGACACCCGCAACTCAAGAGTCACAAGTGCGTTGCCGGCCTTTTAGGTAGAGGTACGCTCTCTTCTTGAAGGTTTGAAGGTCGTATCGGTTCGGAAATACGGCAGGCGCACAATTTATATAATAAATATTTCTTCAAGATTAGTTTTACAATATAAGCTACAGTTTATGATTCCTCATTTTACTTTCTTTCAAAGTGTATTCGACTTTTATTCTATATATCTAGCTATTGCTTAGCAAACTCATAACGTATGGTAATTCAAATGGCGTGGGTCAGGGGATGTTTCCATACGAGCTGAAAACATCTAATTAACAAACAAAGACAATATAATGGTATGCTTTAAAAAATAAAGTGTGAAACCAGACATTGTTAAATACGTTAGACATTTGAACTTTCAATCAAGCATACAAAAAAAAAATTAAAGACACGTTTACTTATACGTTTATTATTACGTTTACATACATTTATTACGTTTACTGATATTTAATTATGCTAACGGAACACGCAATAGTTTACATACTTTGAGCACTCACCCTAAGTGCTCGTAAGTTGCTCGGTAACCAGATTGCACTTATTTTCATCACAATTGTCTCTGTAACGCGAATCCCAATAGCATACATGTTTTTATCGTTACTAAAAACGTGAAGTTCAAACTTAGCATAAGAAAGGCATTATACCTTCTTTAAAGCCCTCTAGCAAACTAATGTTTTGTACCTTTTTTGAGTATGTTTAAGATTAGATACGATTGATTAAAATATACGGTTTTACTCATGTGTGTATTTTGGGGATGCCCGACCAGTTTCGGTCTTCGACGGTACTTGGCGGCTGGACGACTTGCTCCTTGAGAAATGTCTCCTGTCGAGACCGAAACTGTAAAACCGTATATATAAATAAATATGAATGTCACTCACGGAAGTTTTTATTCTAATAGATACGATTGTTTCAGGTTCACTTAACAAATAAGTATATAAAATTGTTAATTAAGGCATGAAATACATAGACATAGATCATTCAAATTATGTTCATGTGGTTAGAAATGACGACATATGCAAGGCGTCGAAAGGAAAGGATAGGTATATTTTAAAATATGCTATACTTAATTGAACTGCTACATGACTTTAGTCGAACAACGTAACATATATACAGAGTGTTTAAATAATTCAAGAATGAATTTATAAAATCTTTACATCACCCGAGTTACGTCTAATTACTCTTTTTTGTACCAACGAAAAAATAAAAAACACAACTGTGCTTTTATTGATTCATATAGTCATATCAATACATTTTAGCTTTAGTTTATTTATTTAATATTACATAGGCATATTTTTTTGTAGCAATTTCAATATGAGTGGATATTCCGACTGTAAATTTAAGTAAAACAATCAAGGTAATGTGAGAATGCTCTTAGTAGATTGGCTTGCTGCTTGGACGTTCTGGTTTGAAACAGAATTCACCGAAAGACGAATTTAATCAAATTATTTCAGAATTTCAAAGGGAACATTATTATTATATTTTCACAATAACACTAGCAGGCCTCGGATTAACGATGCTTTACACTCTGCCTTATTAAATTATTGTATCAGTTAAAACCTTTAGATGTAATTCTAAACATATATTTACATACGTGTAGATGTTCCTAAATTGTTGAAAAGACAACACCTATATGTCATATAGAAAGGCGTTTGCCTTTTTTTCGTGTGGAAACCTTCATATTTTGGATTCAAAATCATAGAAATAGAAAAAAGAGTATATAAAGAGTCAAATATTTATACGTATAAACAGATATACATATACATACTGATGTACTGACAACAACAACAAGATAGAACAGATATACTGATTAGTAGAAGTATATAACTACCGTCATCAGAAAAGTAGAAGCAGCTTAGATCTACGGAAGGGAATAAAAAATAACATAATATTGCTTGACCATATTTTTAAAAGCTGTAAGGGTTTCAGCTTACCTTACCTTTGTTAATGTTACTGTTTTTTTTTTTTTTTTTTTTTTATATTAGCCTACCATAGTGACTCCACTTTGCCTGATGGAAAGCAATAGGTGGAGTCAAAGAGTGGTGGTCACCATCCTCATTGCATGTCTAGTCAATGCAGCATGGTGACCCACACTATGGCGGCCTGGTGAGATGCTTTTTCACGCCCCGCTTAAAAGACCCGGGATCATAGTGGGAAGGAAACACGTGCGCTGGTAGAGAATTCCAGGCTTTTACCGATCGGCACAAGAAAGAAGAGCCAAACCGTTTAGTTCGGGTACGTATATTTTCGACGCACAAACGGTGACTCCTCAGGCCAGCACGTGTAGTCCTGTAGAGGAAGGGAGAAGGTGGGACCAATTGGAAGAGCTCATCAGAACACTCCCCGTGATGTAGGCGATAGAGGACTGCCATAGAGGCGACATCTCTTCGCAACTGCAGAGGCTCAAGAGACTGGGTGATCTCAGGACAGTCGATAATGCGGACTGCGCGCCGCTGCAACCGATCGAGAGCGTCAAGCAAATACTGCGCATAACCGTCCCAGAGATGAGAGCAGTACTCCACGCAGGAGCGAACCTGGGTCTTGTACAAAAGACACAGTTGCTCGGGCGAGAAGAACCGTCTCACCTTGTTCAAAACGCCGAGCTTACGCGAGGCCGCCTTAGTGACACTCTCGATGTAATCGCGCGGATTGAGATCCCGGCAAATATCCATACCCAGAATACTAAGCCTATCCTGCAGTGGCAGTTGAGTGCTCTGAAGAGTAGGAAGGGGAAGGAATAGAGACTTTTTGTTAGAGAACACACACGCTTGTGTTTTCTTGGCGCTGAACTCGATCAGATTCTCACAGCCCCATTGGAAATGCGGCTCAAGACCCGGTCGAGCTCAGCGACAAGCTCCTGTCGTTTTTCCTCAACGTCTGCCAGCTTGGCAGTAGGATACCCGAAATATCGCCCGTGCACTGTACTGTCGTCTGCATAACAATGTATATTGCCAAGGGTTAACATGTCATTGATATGCAGAAGAAACAGCGTAGGCGATAGGACGGAGCCCTGAGGTACACCAGCGCTTACCTCGTGGAAGTCTGATGCGCGAGATGCGAGATGTCGCAGAGAACCCTAATGCGGCGCTTTTCGAGGAAGACAGCAACCCAGTTGCAGAGTTTAGGTGGCAGACCAAATGCAGGAAGTTTGGAGAGAAGCGAGCGGTGCCACACCCTATCGAAGGCCTTGGCAATGTCGAGGCTGATGGCCAAGGACTCCCCATGCCTATCCATAGCCTCACCCCAAAGGTGTGTGACGTACGCTAGAAGATCACCCGTGGATCGGTTCGGCCGAAAACCATATTGCCGATCATTTAACAAGGAGTGATCCGCTAGGTGGCGGATTAGTTGGGTGTTGATGATCCGCTCGAACACCTTACAGAGTATGGAAGTGACGGCTATAGGTCGGTAATTGGCTGGATCGGAGTGGTCGCCTTTTTTGGGAATGGGTTGAACATTCGCTTCTCTCCAGGCCTCCGGAACAATTCCTGAGGAATAGGACAGGCGATACAAGCGCGTTAGTACGGGAGACAACTCAGGTGCACAGTTCTTAAGAACCACCGCCGGAATACCATCGGGTCCACTGGCTTTCCGGACATCGAGTGACCGAAGCTCCGCACGGACATCCCTCTGCCGGATGCGAATATCCCGCATTGCGGAGTCGCAGGACGCAATGGTGGGCGTGTGCGCGCAACGGTCATCGATTCGGGAGTTAGCCGCAAAGAGGTCAGCTAGTAGATTCGCTTTCTCTTGCGGCTCGTGGGCCAGTGATCCGTCAGGGTAGTTCAACGGCGGCAGCGAAGGTTGGCAATAGTTGGACTGCACGGCTTTGGCCAATCGCCAAAACTTACGGCTACCCGTAGGGTACGCGACGAGTTCTTGACCAAACCGTGCAATGCGCTGGGCATCTGCTCTGATGTAAGCCCTCTTGCATTCCCTAGTGGCTCTGTTTAGTGCTGCTTTTAGGCGATCAATGTCTGGGTCACAATGTGCGCGGGCCCTGATCCATGCGCGGTAGGCCGACTGCTTTTGAGCAACGGCCCGGATGCACTCGCGATTGAACCAGGGACGGGTCTTCGTGCGACTTCACTGTAGGGGATATAATACTCCATACCAACAGTGATTTCGTCAGTCACGGCAGACACACTTTGCGACAGATCCCTATCTTTAAAGCAGCGTTGAGCCCACGGGATGGATGCAAAATATTCCCGCATTCCATCCCAGTCTGCTGACGAGTAGTGCCATAACCGCCGCCTTGTTACCACAGGTCGTGGAGGCGTAACAAGAGGCACTGAGGTCGACACCAGGCAGTGGTCGGAGGATCCCAGAGGGGCGAGAACCGATACGCTGTACTGCGCTGGGTGATTCGTCAACAGTAGGTCCAGCAAAGTGGGCGCTTGACCCGTTATGTCTGGTATCCTGGTGGGCTGGAGTACCAGTTCGGTAAGGTCATGCGTGAGAGCAAATGCGTGGGCAGTTCGACCAGCGTGGTCAGTTTTGGAAGATCCCAGCCAGGACTCATGGTGGGCGTTAAAATCTCCCAAAGACACCAGTTCGGCGGTCGGGAACTGCTCCTGCGCTTTATCCGCTGCTTGACTCAGGTGGTCAAAGAGTCGAGTTGTCTCGGAGTCTCCGGAATGGGAGCGATAGAGGCACACGTAAATCCGGCTCGTAGAGCCAAAATCCACGTGGAGCCAAAGGATGGAGAAGGATGTGTCTTCTAGGCAGTGCAGACGGCGACAACAAACATCCGCCCTGATGAAAAGGCACACTCCAGCCCTTGCGAGGAAGCACTCTTCGAGCACGTAGCCGGGATAGTGGAGATATGCCGTGTCGGCAGGGCGGCGTATTTGTGTCTCCGTAAGAAAGAGCATGGCCGGCCGAGCCGTCTCGAGGTGTTGGTGTACGGCGCTGAGGTTTGCATGGAGTCCACGTATGTTAGTGAACTCCACCTCAAAAAGCGGGTTGGTGGGAGAGGAGGATGCCGCTGTAGGACCATTTTTCTTTTTTTGTGCTGCCATGATAGAAGAGGAAGGGGGCGTAAAAGGCATGACAGTCATCGTGGCAATGTAAACTGCGACTAAAAATGCTGTGTCATCATGTATCGGTGAAGCATGACGGTGACCGAACCGCCGGACGGAAGGGCCCCCGTACCCTCCCGGAAGTGGTCGCCGGGTCCCACCATCCGGTCACCAACCGGCACGACGAGCCACTCCGTGGATTATGCGCGACCTGACGGGGCAGCCTCCCAGGGTGGTTAGCCGTGGTTGGGCCCCTCTCTATGCCGCGGGCGGCCAGCGGCACCACCGTTTCTACGGGTCTCCCTGGCCGACGGTTCGATCCACGCCACCCTCACAATGACTCTACAGCACTCCACTGCTCACACACATACCACGATAACTGTTACCCCTGCATCGATGGGCCTCCGGTCTCTCACTCACCAGCGAAAGGCGACACCACGAATGTTGTCACTTTAGGCTGGTTTTCTGTGGGAGGGTAGTACTGCCCCGGTCGAGCCGGCCCATTCCGAATAAATCAGCGTGGCTCTACTACCTGTATAAGGTAAACAATTCCACAAAAGGACAAACTCATAAACGATTTATCAAGGTAGAATTCACCGGCATACTTAATTTCAGACTTTCTGATGATCGTTAAAACCTTGTATGAGTGTCATAAAGGAACTCAAATTGTTCTTTTAAATAGGTTTACTATTTAAGCTTTTAAGTAATGTGGTTAGTATCGAATATACACCATTTGTAATAGTTTTTCATGTTCCAAATAAAGATTATTAATATTATTATGACCTGATTTAGATCTTCTAGATGGACAACGTTACTGAACGACTATGCACCTCTTCATTCATTAATAGCAAGTGACGAGTTTCTCCGAAATAAAGTTTATGTATTGTTTACAATATTCCATGATATATAACAGAACCGTTGAACTTTAATTTATGTACTCAATGAAGTCCGGTTATTTTCTGTAAAAACGTTTACTATTGTGTAAATGTCACGAGTACTATATCAAGAAATATATACAAATTCTGCAGGTAGATAGATATCAGATTGTACCGCAGCATGGGTTAGTGGCATTATTATTATATTGATATAATATGCACAGTAAACAAGACAGGCTTTTAATAAAAAGGGAAGATCATCAATCGGTAAATATGAAACGTTGACAAACATTTTTAGTTAATAAACAAGACGAGATTTTCATGCGTTCTCGGATAAAGAACCTGAATACAAAATTAACCTGAATATTAAAAAGCTTGCAAGAATTATATTTTAAATGTATAAAATTAACAAAACTTTCTTAACATTTTCTGTCTCGTCTCACTTAGTCTGTGTAATCCGTTTAATATCAAAGAAGCACCAACTTAATGTCAATCGTGATGGCAAAGGATTTATTACAAGAAACTTCGATAAATGTTTTACATTCTACAATATCGAAGTTTCCTAAATCCTTGTGAATATTCCAAAAGTCACGTATTTAGTTCTATATTTAGATCCGAACATCAATAGTTCCAAGATTAATTTGAGTTTCCAAAATCACGAACAGTGATATTTCGGGAAATAATGAAAATTGAATTCTTGCCAGCCAATGTCTTAGTTGTTACTAAAGAAGTTTATAGGAAATTGTAATCTTAATGGAAATTGATAGAACCAGTTTTTATCGTTACAGAACTATTGAGAGTGAATTTCTGTGTATTTTTCTCTTCATCTAATTACTAAATATGTTTCATGACCTGCTGATGATCCCAAGCTAGGACTGTAGTAAGGCTGCTGATATACATGATTTTATATTTCTAAATTCATACACACATATTATAGAAAAATTATGTACATAGCCAATCATCGTAATCACTTGTTTTTTAGATTTGTTTGCTTTTGCTCGAAGAAAAGGAAAACTGTCTTGTTGCTCCCGATTTTTATTTATTTATTTAATGCTTCCTGCATTTTACATTGCACGAGGCGTAAATAATGCTAAGAGGCCTTATCTATTCAGTTGCATCAGAGAAGCCCTCCGCTATGACGGGATGCCACGGTACTTGAGGCAGCTAGTGGCAGACTATTTAGAGGAGAGGAGGAGAGATCTATAAGGATGCCTCAGCCTCAGTAATCGGCCCATGACGTGCGGTTTTCCCCAAGGGTTTGTGCTTGGTCCACTCTTGTGGAACATGGAGTACGACTGGGCTCTTCGAAGTGACTTCCCCCCTCATATTACGTACGTATTCCTTGTACCGGTTCAAGGTTCCAGCACCATTGCGCGGCTTTTACCCAACTTGAGCAGATCCAGGGAATGGCACTATACGGTTCACCAAAGTGGGTGGAGGCTCTAAAGTCCTCTGAGAGTTATGGCGGTGAGAGCTACATGCGGTTATCGCACCGTATGATGACGCCTGCAGTCAGGCTTTTAACTTCCAAGGCTATTGCATCATAGGTGTATAATACAAGTGTTTCAAAGTTGTATAATTAATGAATTAAAAAGTGAGGTAACGAAAGAACTTTATATACATAATGAGTTTTGTGGAAAATAAGGCAAAACAATTACTAAAGTACTCCGGACGAGAACAGTATTTCAGGACATGCCCCCTGACTTTGAACTGGAATATAGCGGACGGTTTGTTTTGTAACCTCATACAGAATAAAATTGACTGTGCAGAATTGTTAAACCTTTTTGGATTCTAAACACCAGCCAGGTACCCAGAAATTCTATAACACCTCTTTGCCTGCCATTGAGCAAGGCACTATGAGGGAGCAAATTTGCTAATGACCAGAATGTGTAAAATTGTCAGTGAATTCAGTAGATGGCATTCATATAGTTTTTTTTTTTTTGTGGAACGGGTCGGGTTATCCCCTAACCAGAGCTGACGGTGAGATGGTATGTCGGACTCGAACCGACTAAAACCACGCAGTGTTCCGTCATAAGAGCGTTTATTGCTAAGGACCAGGGATACCCTCAGAAGGAAACATCCGGGAACCGACATTCATATATATATTGTATGGTACTGCCAAAAGTGGTAGAGCCATGCTTAGGCACGAATGGGCCGGCTCGACCGGTGCGATACCACGGCCTCACAGAAAACCGGTTGTGAAGTAATGCTTGCGTTGCATTTCCCCGAATTGAGTGAGGTTTCCGGAGGCCCAATTCCCCCGCCCCCCTTTTCTCTCTCCTCATCTCCTTTGTCCTTTTTCCATCTCCTCATCCCTCCTCTCTTCTTTCCGCTCCCTGCATCCCCTATCCCTCATCACCCTCAAAGGCGGGCAGCGCACTTGCGACTCTTGAGTTGCAAGTGTCCATGGACGGCGGTGTCACTTACCATCAGGTGACCCGTCTGTTCGTCTGTCCCCCTATATTATAAAAAAAAAAAAAAAAAAAAAAAAGTTTCAAGTTTTCCTAAGCCGAAGTGAATAACTCTATTAATTATTAATTATTCAGTATTAGTGTTGTTTAATTATTATTACTTTAGTAATTGTAAGTTAAAAATTGTTTAAATTACATCAGTTTTCTTTTTGTGTTTAATTTTATTTTTCTTTTTTTTGGTGTATAATTGTAAGCTTAGTTAAGTAGTCTTCATTATTATTAATATTTTTATTGTATAGTATTTTATAAGCTTGCTGTGTCTGTAAATAGCTGATACACTTGTATTTTTTTATAGTATTATTGATTGTGCAATATGCATTAGTGTAAGGAGTTGTTAATTAACATTAATAAATAAATGACACCTAAAATATATACATAAATATAAATTACATATATAAGTCGCGCCTGGTGGTCATCCGAATCTCGGGAGGAAGCACATTCTATAATAAAATAGACTAAACAGAGAATTAAGAATGAATAAGGAAAGAGCTATGTGTAGGACAAAGCTGTAAACAGTTGCTTGAAGACCGAAGATCTCTGTCATAATTGGAAGACAGTAGTTAGATAGCAGAAGAGTCAGAGAGAGCGTGAAGTGAGATTAGAAGGGTAAGTTGGTGAAAACAGTTGGAGTGTAAAGAAGAGTAAACAACATAGTCAAAGCACGCATGCTTCGTCGCTGTGTAACTATGATAGTTGGGTTCTATGTGCAGACACATTTTTTTTTATATTATAGGGGGGCAGGCCAACTGACGGGTCAGCTGACCAGCAGGTGTCCATGGACGGCGGTTGTCACTTTGGTAAGTGACAACCGCCGTCCATGGACACCTGCAACGCAAGTGTTGCTTCACAACCGGTTTTCTGTGAGGCCATGGTATCGCACATATGGTCCAACACAGAGAAGAAGTTACCGCTTCGGCTGATCCATTTATTTAAGGCTATTGACAGTCCCTTGCTGTTGTAAGCTTGATGCTCAGGATTTGATCTGAACCTGAATGTATATACATTGCAAGTTAAATAACGAACTTGTAAAAATCAACCATCATAGAATAACTAAATCTATTTCAGTAAAAAATGGGAACTTTGAACAATGCGCAAGAATTAAATTAACAATAGGGAAACAACCTGTGAATAAAATATTTTTTAATTATTCGTTTTATATACAACGCTGCTATCGACCTATAGTTCAGACGAGTGGTTATCGGCTGCCGGTGTCGACGTCCCAGGATCAGTACACCAGATCGATTGTGTAATTTGCATATTAACAGTTATAAAAGGAAATTAGAAAGGTAAGTGTGTTTTATCTTTATAGGAATAGGTATTAGTTTTTAGAGAGTTTAGATTTCAATTTATATGAGCAATGGAATATTCTTAGTTAATAAATAAAATAAATAAATGAAAGCAACATTAGGTACATATTAATGTAAGCATCTGTTATGTTGTCAGTTCTTTTTATAATTAATTATTTATTATTTATCTTTTAAGGTTAACACAATAAAGTTTCTTTTTAAAGTAAAAGATTAAAAACTAAGCACTTTCTTTTAAAATGCGAAACTACTTACTTTATACGATTTTCTCGCTTCCTTAAAGTCGAATATTTTATATTATATTATTATTTATGAGCAAAGGAAAATAATATAAATTCGTAACAATGATTTTGGGATGATAAATATACTATTGAGCAATTCGACTAGATTGTACAATTTCTCCACTACCTACTTATATAGATACATAATATTATGCAATCAAATATTGTCTGGAACAGCAACTTCCGATTGCTCTTAGTAACTAACAATATGTTGTATACTAAAAATGGTTGATGTCATGTTTTGTGTGTTGTAAACTGTATCTATCTATTAGAGTTTCATGAAAATATTTAGCACTAAAGTTTTTTCTATATAGAATAGGTACTGAAGATGGTGTTGAAAGGATAGTGTCCTTAACACGTTTCATCTTTTCAAGGCATGCTTATGCTTGCTTATGATATACTTAAAACTTTAAAACCTAACTAATAACTTTGTATACGCTTACTATTACAAATATTATTACAGAAGTTATAATATGCAATGAAATATGTTTAATTCTATGGGTTATATTAGAAAGCTTTTTTTATCATAATTATAGAATCATTAGTAAATACATACATAATTCCTACCTCAGTTCCAAATTTATTTGGGAGCGGTGCAATGTTTTTACAAGACATTGCATTACAGTATAATTTTGACTAGTTTATATTTCTGCCTATTGCCTGTCTGATGGCAACCCTCTTCTTGGGAATGTGATTTGCAGACAAGAATGAAGAAAGATAGAGATATTTTTCAAATGAAATTTGTAGGGAGGGGCCTTGAGGCATGGGATAACGCAAGTCTCGGACAAGGAAGCATGACAGAGATTGCTACTGCAGCGACCCTGGCTTCAAACAGAGTTGTGTATCCGAATATCTTAACTACCTGTGACTGGAGTACTACCAGGCACTAGTAAATAAATACATACATTACTGCATTTAATTTATTGTATTTGGTCATTGCTTTAATTTGGAATGTATTAAATATTTCATGCGGATAACATACAAGTAATTTGAATATTACAGGTGTTAAGGTCAAAGAAGTACCTTGATACCTAACTCAAAACGTAATTGAATGTATGCATTTTATTGTGATTGACAAACGATATTATTACAAAATATATTAGGTACTAAAGCTACAGACCAAATCACGCTTAACCCGATAAACTTTCGTAGTAAAGATAATTAGGTATGTAATATCGCTCGATTTTAGTTATGGTTAATGGTTGTTCTAAAGCAAAGTTATAATACTTTTTTAACCATGTCAATCCATTTCAAATATTCTAACTAATTTATGAAAATGTGAAAAGAGAGCTTGCAAGCTAACAGTAAAAGAATACTTGATAAAGTTAATTTAAGAGTATTGCCGTCAGGATTATTTTAAAAACGTTCTCAGTCAGGTATATGTATTTCCGAGAGTCATCAATCGCTTTGCAAATCGAACCATTAATTATAAATATGTTTATCGTGGGAGTGCCATGGACGAAGAGTCTGACTCGACCGGAGTATTACCGTGGCCTCAGAGAAACTGGTAGACAACCAATGCTTGCATTGTATTGCCGAGTATTGAGTGAGGTCACCGGAGGCCCAACTCAGCCTTTACCTTTTACCCTCCTCTCCTCCCCTCTCCTCTTTCGCCCGAAGGTTGTCAATTACCACCAGGTGAACCGTCTACTTGTTTGCCGCCCCTATACCCAAAAAGTTCCCTGGACACAGTTATCTTTTAAAAGAAGAAAGAGTGTTACATATGTTATGTAAAACCAAAATGCATCGATTCTTTCAATCGAATACGCACAACAAACATGTTTAGTTAAGTTACTCGCTGACCTAAGGGTCATTACGTTTTTATTAGCATAAATTTTGAAAATTTATCGGATATCAATTATCAAACTGTTTTTTAAACACCTTTAGTATGTTTATTCATTAATATGACTTCAGTGCCATTTATTATCTTCGAAATATAAATTGCCTTTATATAAGTAGAACATAAAATTGTATATTTTTTTTATATAAGTAGAACGTAAAATTGCAAAGACATACATATCTTGAACATATGGTGCCGAAAATAAATCGAAGTGGCGTGCAATGGGAGAGGCCTTTATCCAGCAGTGGACTGCGATAGGCTGATGATGATGATGATGATGATGAAACATATGATACAAACGGCCGTCTTATCTCTAGTTGCGATCTCTTACAGACAACTCTCTGAAGGACAGATGTAATGTTTATTGGGCAAGTAAATAAAGTAGAGATACCATGTTCTGATCGTACTCACTGTCATTAGCCAGTTTGAGTTACAGATATGCCTCTGGACTGCTCGAGTTATTTGTTACACTCGTATCAGTATTATCCCTTCTCTTCTATTGGATGCTCTTCTTCTTAATAATTTTCCCAGCTTTTATTCCTAAAGTCCCCGACACCACAAGGAAATTCTAATAAAAAATCGAATTACCAATGCGGGTGTTGTATTTACCTCTGTTGGGGTTAGTTATATGCTCACGAGCAGTCATAAAACTACCAGACGTGTTTTTAATGACACGTTCTAACTTCAAGTTCACTGAGTTGCAATTGACAAAAATTGTGTGATCCACAAATACTCGTAGTTGTCTCAAGTGTAGTTTGTAGATTTGTGAAGTCCCCGCAACACAGAAACCATACCTACTGCATTGTCTTTTTTTAAAAGTAAGAAAGAAATACTCACAAGATTATTAATTAATTTGAAATACTTATATATTTATTGTCATTATACAATACTTTCTATCCGTCAGTAAGTAAATTATTATTCGTATTGAACGGATCAGGCGAGGTCACTTGGTATTGTCAATTCAAATGACGATCATAAATTCATAATTATGAAATACCTCTTGAAATAAGCTCGCCCACGTGACTTAACCATAGTACTTTAAAGAGCTAGATGTTACACGATTAAAGAAGATGACAATATTGATGTAGTTGCGAAAACTCGTAAACTGGAGATGTTATGAACTAAAAATATAATTTATAAGTTTATACTTTAAGTAAATAGCTGTAATGTAGACTAACAAAGTGACTGTCCCCCCTGCAAGACAAAATGACTAGCCTGTTGGCCTAGCGGTTAGTGATTCTGAATACACAACCATAGACCGTGGGGTCAATTTCCACACGGGACAAATATTTGCGTAATCCATAAATACTTGTCCAGTTGTTGATGTGAGTCTAGGTCCTAGGTACTATTTGTATCCGTTGCTTGAATGTTTAGGAAGCTTTCCGCGCCAAACGCAGTCAAATTAAATCGAGTCAAGTCATTTCTAGTTTGTCTTAAAAAAACAGCTACCTATTTAGTACCCGTTCGAAGCTAAGATACTCACAACTAAATAATTTATACTTAGTTGCTAGGCAATTAACTTAGCTGGTTATGCTACCAAATGTTGATATAAATGATCTAAGCCAAATAACAACTGATTTCATGATTTTTCGTCAAATCTCAAAACATGTTAGAAAAAACTAAATGTTGCAAATTTCTCGTTTAGTTATAATGAAACCTTAGAAGTTATAGAGATCATATAAAACAAGAGTAGTCTGAAATAATTATTCTAGAATTACTAAATACACACCATATATTATGATAATTCGAATCTCATGCCTAGGAGGTTAAAATTTAAAATTCAAATTGCACAATTCCCCCATTGTTGTATAAAGAATTCTAAATTGCGTATGAATACATTTAGTAACAATATTAGTATTTAATATATTACATACAGAAGGTAAATATACTTTCCCGTATTAAATATGTATTTACGTGTATGCTCGACGACTTTTATATACATATTTTATTATTTTGAAGTAGTTTTATGGCATGCGTCACACGCATAATGCCTTTAACTCTTTTAGTCATCCGATTCGTTAGTTTATTTATTTTTAATTATATTGTTCTTATATCGATGAATTACCGATTGCTCGTTAGCTAGGTTGTGTGTTACTCGGTATGTTTAAAATAATAATACTACATGTAGAAATAACATAGGCATAATGATAGAAAGGACTTTAAAACCACAAAATATATAAAGAACAAAGAAGGCACTCTACTCACTATCGACAAATGTATATGCAGTAGACGGTGAGAGTACTAAAACTTTTATATGAAGAATTCCCTTGGCAACAAGAAAAGGAAATACCAGCAACAGGGGCCGATTATAACCCTTGCAGAAGTAAGGGCCCAGACGATATACCTACCCGCTGAAATCTGGAAATTTTCAGGATTTTTTTTTCTGACGGAGAAATCCTACCAAGAGTAAATAAGTTCAAATACCTAGGTTCCGTTATTGATGAGGATGGTACTATTACTGCAGACATAACAAACAGACTACTGTGTACAGTAAATTCTGGAATGAACATTTTTGTTTCTATTAATTGCCAGTAAAAACCAAGGGCAAGATCTATAATAAGATGTAGGAATAACATAGTTTATGAAATAGTGAGTTTAACCCATGTTTTTGTGTACCGTCTCGTTTACTACATACTAGACGTGGTGTAATTTAATGAGTAATGTTTATATATACCTTGATATATACATGTACTCACTCCTGTACCCCTGAAGGGATAGGCAGAGGCGTATTAATCGCCCACATATTTTTATTTTTGAATCTCATGCACTTTTAGAGAACAATGGAAAATTTGCGGATATTGATGATAGATCGCAAGGAAAGGCATATTGCTTATACATATTGATTTGTGTCTCCAGAACTCGAAGTAGCTGATGCTGAGACTCTCTGAGACATCTAACCGAATTCTTAAATAATATTCTGTTACAGATGGCACCGACAGTAATATCTGAGGATAGACTGACATCTGGACATCGTCTATCTCACCCACCGCCTGGGGATGAGATTCTCATCTCTGGGGTATCAGGCTACTTTCCCGACTCAGACTCTGTCATACAACTGCAGGAAAATCTTTTTAATAAGGTAAGTTTCAAACCAAAAATTAGGAAAACCGTCATACACATACACACACATACATACATAGTTAGGTTACATCTTACATGTGAAATGTATTTACAGCCCATTTTAACAAACAGGATATGAGTTTACGTTTTAATGAGATTTTAAATTAAAATGGTAGTATTTATTCTTTTTGTTTAATTTATCTTTCTTAATAAATTAACTTTATTGGTTTTAAAAATGCTACTATGTTTTTGCCCAATTATCAAGGTCAAAGAGTAGAGTTGAGCTCCGCAATAAGGTGTTGGAAGGACATCGTTCATTATGAGTTTTTACCGCCAGACAAAACTATCGATTCGGATCTCTACTGCGAACAATGTAATTAGACTCAATCAAGAAATTGAGAAAAAACGGCCAGGATCGATCAACAGAACATCCCATCATGATAATGCCAGACCACACACATCTTCGGCCACTCAGAAAATATTGAGAGAGCTTGGTTGGGAAGTGTTAATGCATCCACCATATAGTCTTGACCTCGCCCCCTCAGATTAACACACAGGAGTCAAACCTAGTGCGAAAGTTGTCGGTTGTTTCGGTCTATTGAGAATTCTTTCTTAAATTTGGATATAAAATCAAAATAAACTTTTTCCCGACGTTATATAACACGAGATTAGTATCTTTACTTATTTATGAAATATTTTTTTTAAATACTATATATTATTTTTACGTTTTTTTGTGTGTTTTTCTTATGGTATAGGGGGACAAACGAGCAGCCAGTCGCCTGTTGGTAGATGAGTTCCGTCACCTATGAACACTTGCATCTCAAGAGTCACAAGAGTGTTGTCCGCCTTTCAGGTTAGGGGAAAGGAAAAAGGGGAAAGAGGGGCAGGAAAAGGAAGGAGGAGAAAGAGGGGAAGGGAAACGGGGTTAATCCTCCTCTAACCTCACTCACTCGGTCACACAATCCAAGCATTGTTTGACAGCCGGTTATTGGGGTAAAATAAAAAAAAAAACTATAAACTTTACGTTGTGACGAAAGTGTGAATATGAATATAAACAATAATAGTTCTATTAAAAAAATAGTATAGAAATAGTTGAATATGTCAAAATGTTTTAAAATACAAAAATGTAAATATGATGTCAAGAGCGGTAATTAAATATCCTAAAGTAGTAACAATTCAGTATGTATAATAGGAACTTTTCCACTGCTAGTTACAATAAAATGTTGTCATCCATGACATCCTGAGTAATAAGCAGTTTTTGAAGACGCGCTAAATTATTGCGTATTGCCAATATTTATAATACAACCTACCATGCTACAATGCTTATTGTAAACATGAGGTGCAATACAGAAAAGGCTTTTCTGCATTAATGCCGTTCTTCTTTGAGTGAGCTCTCAATCATACGAGTATATTGTTCAATCTGTATAGACGGCACACGTACAAGTCTACACAACAAAACGAATTAAATAAGCAATAAATTAAAATATTACATTTATAACCCTTAGAAACACTTAGAAAAAGGAAAGATTAAAAGAACATTTTCCTTTAGGTTGACTTAATCTCTGGAGATGCCCGTCGTTGGAAACTCGCTCACCCTGAAATCCCTCAGCGGACAGGAAAAATCAACAATGTCAATAAGTTCGACGCATCGTTCTTCGGCGTGCACTACAAGCAAGCCCACACCATGGACCCTATGTGCAGAATCTTGCTCGAGAAGGCTTACGAGGCTGTTATTGATGCTGGTAAGTAGTAATATTTGTTTATGGATGTCCAGCAAGATTATGGTAATTAGAAGTCACGAAGGCCAGATAATTTGATATTTGCCGTAGTTGATACTTTAACGAAGGTATATTTGTACTTGTAGTAGTTGTGTGTAGTTTGTTTATATATCAAGATAATTTTCAGAGATCCTACATCTTTTTCTCTGCATCACCCATATGTCTACTTTATACAATAAATATTTTATGTCATTAATATTTCCAAACACATGCGCACGCAGTAAAGGGTACTATTTTAAATTTATATGTCAACAGCTGCTGTCGAAAAAGTTATTCAGTGTGTGTTGTAAGACATTTCTTAAATACTACTTCATACGTGTTAGGCATTTCTCTGATATGAAACACATAGAGGTCTATTACATACAGGGATCAAAATCGGTAGCTCTGATTCCTTTTATACTATTTACACATACATTAACATGCAACATAACATTATGAAATCAAATATACAGTATGTTAAGATTAAAGAACGTGAAATTAGGGTGATCATCCGAATGGAAAATGGTACAATTTAGGGCCCCTTCTCCTTCGTTCGCAATCAGTAACACTGATTTTGGTTACTTTTGAAAGACACCCTATAACACCGTAACGCAACAACCTTTGTACGTTTTGTATTTATATACTTTTTGCTTACCGAAATGGACATTAATAATAATTATTAATTTCTTTTTCCAATGTCTACAATTAGATTTTAGTTTATACGGTTTACTATTCATGCCATAACTAGCAGGTAATTGGAGTCTTAACCTATGAGGAGCTGGTGTCTGAGAAAGAAATTCCTGTAATATAGAACCATAGATCCCCAACAAAAGAATAATACTAATTTTATGCGATAGTGGTACTTATAAAATAATATTAAAAAGCATGACAGTAAAAAAACAAGTTATTCCTATGTAACATTCGAAATATTAAATTGAGATAATAATTAGGAAAAGAAAATTCCATAACATACATAAAAATATAATAAAAAACGCTACAATAATACAATAAGCTAATAAACAGTTTCATCTACTTTACTTTTTTTTTTAATAATTAATAATATCTGGCGGTGCGCTGTAATATGCTGGCCCGCAGGTGCACGCGTTGTACTGAGCCTGTAAAAAAACTTTGTTGAAGGCATATTGCCAGTCGTTTTATACCTGCAGCCTGTGGATCATTATGGCCGGCGTACATACAGCGATCTAGGTGTCGGGTATAACATAGACCATGCGCAAACGGATAATGGCGGGCCTTCCATGAAGACGTAGCGCTTCAAAAATGTTTGTAGGCTTACAATTACGAGTATATGGTTTTGCAGCCATCATGCGTAAACGATGTGCTTCCCTGCTTGCGCGTCTCGTTCTCGTCGTTTTCACAGATAGGTGGGAGTCTTATATGCTGCCACATTGTATAAAATCACACATTCAATGAATGTTATTCATATTTATTTTTTACACCTTTGTACTACCATTAGTTGTTAACTTAAAATCGATACTAACACCATATGGAATACCCGAAATAAATGCTTTTTATTATTTTTATATCAAGACCATGCATGGAGTATCAATCCCTTTCACTCTTTCAGTTCATGACACATGTAAAATGGTAAAAAACACATATTTATTTTCACATGAAACTTTCCAGTTCGGACCTTATTTCATTAATCTTTGTATTATTTATTTATAACACATTTTCAAGTCAAAATGGTTTATCGTACATAATATATAACATTGTTTATTGGACATGTTATTCGAATATTACATTTAAATGAATAAAAATCTTTCAAAATTAAATCGAAAACTAAACTAAAACTTTCATTCTGTAGGCATCTGTTTAAAATAGATACATTTTATTTAATATTAAACTACATTTTGCATCTAAAAATAAACGTATACATTTATTTGAGAAACACAGAAATCAATCGCATTAGTAGTGATGCAGATTAGTCTGTTAGAACCGCTTAATATTAATCACTTTCAAGCCTTTAATTTAATGTTACATATACAGACATCCCATTATTCTTTGATGGTAGTATAGTTTCTGATTATAATTCCTGTAAATTTTTAAATTTAATGTCTCTAGTCGTTTATTAAACTACTTAAAATATTGAGTTGAAAATAAAATATAAACCAATTTCCAATATACCAATCCATTTATTTTAAAAAGTCTCAGTTAGAGGGTCGGACTTTCCGGCACCATCCAGTTCGAGTTACAGGTATGCGGCCCTGACTTGCTTGAGCTAATGCAAAAACCTCCCAATCCATCTGTATAAGCAGTATGCCATTTCTCTCTTTCTATCCTCTTTTTCCTGTCAATATACTCCTAATTTTTCTATCTAATTCCCACAAGTGCCCGGATACGCCCGTATTACGTAAATCGGACAAAATTATAATGTGCAAAATGTAGGCGTTACTTACGACCCTGCCTACCTCTCTATTTTTAAAGCTCCGAAGAAGTGATCGCGTTGGTATAACAGTATCCACTATTTAGTACCTTCAATACCTGTTTCATTCAATCGATGGCTGCCTTTCTTTGTTGGTAATGATGCCAATTTGTCTATACCATGAGTCGGAAGCACTTGGACGAATTAAAGCCGTAACAGGAGCAATTTGATTGTTCACAGTCCTTCAAAATTTACTTTGAATTTTAGAAACCGTTGATCGTTGCACGAATTTTAAGGCTGTTATGTGCCTTGATGTACACAAAGGGTCGTTTTCTATTTAATACAGTAAATTAGAATAAGAACTTTTATAATTTGACTAGCTGACCTGGCAAACGTTATTCTGTCATAAAAAATCTGTATAGGGTCACCCTTATCACTTAGGGGTATGAAAAATAGGTGCACATGGTTTCGGGGCAGTTAGGTAACAAATACCGCCACACGAGAATTTTATATATTAGATATTCAAAAAAATAAGTATGTTCTTATTATGCAACGTCCAATATTGTTCTTTGTTTTAATGTACGCAATACTGACGTCATATGAATATATTTGTGTTCTAACTATAAATATATTGCTGAACATAGCCAAAAAGTCGCTGACTGAGTACATATTTCAAAAAATCATATATGTATATGGTCCATTTTTTCCTTTAAACCCAATGTACATTAGACGCGGACTCATCAAGCAATATTGTTCTTTATTTTAATGTGCGCAATACTGTTATCATATGAATATATTTGTACATATTTCAAAAAATCTCATATGTTGTCCATTTTTTCCTTTAAATCCAATGTATATTAGATGGGGACTCATCAAGCCTGATCGCGGTATGTTGGTAGGTACTCAGGTATACCAAGGCCTATTACACCTGCAGACCTGTTACGACTGGGTAGACTAAAGAGAACGTGATAAATACGTTGAGGCTTACTGGCTTATCGTATTGTTTAGAAATATATATTTAAATTTCAAGTCTGCTAAAATACTTTTTTTATTATAAAAGAGAAAATGTTAAGTGCCCTTTTTATTTTTAATAGCAATAGCACTTTATAAAAAAATTCAAATTGCAGATTTCTTGAAATACTTTGTAGGAAATTCATCTGATTTTTATACCTTTATACCTTAGTGGTGTACAGTGTTTGTAATTAAAAAAAATCATAAGATGTTTGTTCGATGATACAAAAATCTACAGTTATTATTTTCTTATGTAAAATTTTGTATGCAACCTAATGTTAGAGTAAAAAAGTTTTGATCTTACCATTACATCGATGCTGAGAATTCAATAATATACTATATGTGACTTTAGTTTAATACTATTGTGTTTTCGTCTTAACTTCTCTAATTTAATTTCGATTCCACTCTGAACTCTCTGAACTCCGAGTCAATTAAGAATTTAGTAATAATTAGATGGCTCTGATTATTATCTTTCCGTTTCTTTATTTACTTTAGATACATAGTTCGTGATAATGGATTTTAATCGAATTTCTCTTAAGGATCTCGACATTTCATGTTAAGAATTTTCGTACTGTTTTACAATGTTTACCAATGAATAACGTACGTATTTTAGACTTTTACACCTGTGTTATATGTGCACAGTACGAGTAAATAAGTTTCGTCCATTTAGCTATTTTCTTTTTAATTTTCCATGTTTTCTTTATAAGCAGTAAGTTTTGTATACGCGTAACTGAATCTTTATATGTACTTTATTCTTACATGTGATGACTTTTCTAAACTTCTATAATTTAGTTATAAATCAAATTCAAACTGTAGACGTTTAGAAAAGTCATCACATGTAAGAATTAAGTATTTCATTATAGGTTCTAGAAAAGCTGAATTTTAGCGTCGTTACTTGTCCATGAAAAATAGAAAAAATAAATTAACACAAATTATAATTTAAGTCGCATCAATTACTTCTTGTTGAAAATGAATACAATAATCAGAAATCTACATACAATAGATTCTTTTGAACTAAACTATAATCTAAGTTAACCAACCAATTGTTGATGTCCGAGTTAATAAAATGAAAATTAAAACAAAAACTGAAAATGACAAAAAACAATTGTTTTACACAATGCAACATGTTTTGTTAGATAGAGATATACGAGTATAGAGTGGTACTACTGAGCCTAAAAGGTTGTGTCATTCGCTGAATATTTTGCACCACTGTCCTGTTTTTACTTGTGCTAGCGCCATGCAGTTAGCCAGTGCCTGTAGGTCAAAATATATGTAGATTTTAAATATTTAGGATTGTGCAGCTAGTAAGGAACTCGTATATTCCTTTAAGATGATTTCTACGGCTTTATGACACTAATATTTCTTACTTAGTGACATTGTTTCCTAAGAGGCTTATACATACGAGTATGTTACGTCTTTAAATATATAAATAATCTTGATGACGGCTCGGTATCAACCGGGTTGTAGACTTGATTTAATACTTTATTGACTACGAAATCAAATGTCACGGTCCCTTTCAAGACCACAGTTTATCGTCAGCTATCGGCCATCCCTTAATACCTACCTCATTTATTACATCAATAACCAAGGAAGCGTAATCAATGTTCAAAAGAACCTTTTACCTACGTAGTCTAATTCATGCCTCAGTATCTCAATGTTCACAATAACAAGATTTTATCCACTTTCATTCCTTTATTCAGAATTGTTTGTTCAGAAAAGAGTTCTTTTCGATTTACGGTTAATAGGCCTAAATTTCATAAAAAAAGGGAAAAAAAATAATAAATACATAGTTAGTTTCGTATGTTTTAGATTTTTTTTTCTGCCAGTACTAATAGAATAACTACAAGAAAGAGCTTCTCCTTGCTATAATATTTTTCTTTAAATACATACACATTCAAGGTAACCTTTGTCTATAATTCGAACAATGAAGAGATTTTACGAACATTCCCGAATCGGATGCAAAAGGACGTCCCGTTATCTTTAGACCCATTAAAAGTTTCAACCCACAGAGTAATTATAACTCAATATTGCCTTGCGACAAGCCGCAGAATTCAAATTTGTTCATTTGATAATAAAAGTTGAGAAGTGGACTTGATCACGTAGATTTCTTTGGTAGTTTAATGGCATTCGAGGTTTGCAGATTTAGAAAACATAGATTAATAACTTTTAAGGTAGATGATCAAGACTTCAATGATTTTAAGACATGTTTCTAGAAGAAAATACAGTTATGTAAATGAAAGAATACCTAACGGATATCAAATCTATTATTTTAAATATTCTATTCTTTATACTTTGATATTCAACTCAAATATTCCCATATTTTCGGGCACCGATATTATGAAATCTCTTTATCTTTAATTATACAGATTAAAAATGTAAGGCTTTTGACAGCACAATCTTTTTCACATATACTTTAATCAAAATCACATAATATTTGTGCAATAATATGGCTTCCACATAATTGTAGGAAGTGCTAATGTATACCATAATATAATATCAGATATTGAAAGCCAGAATTACGAAACCTTCCTTTTCTTCGGTGCCGATTAATAAAATATTATGACGTGACTGACAGTCTCCTTGAATTATTCAGCAATCTAATAGTATAATAATGTATTCGATTTAATACGTTTGATAGAATATAATATACTTGACTCGTCGAACCATTAAATGGAAAAGTTAGACTGTCAGGAAATCGGTTATCAATTTTTTTTAATGTTAATTATTTTTTGCCCAAACTCAACACTGCCTTTTTTGTTTTACTCGTTTCATAAATGAAATCTCCCATTGCTTTGGAATTGTTCCTATTTTTTTAATTAAGAAATATGTATTTTCTTTCTAGCTTAGAATTAATAGATATAATTACAATATTCTTATTTACTTTGGTTTGCCCTTTTTGTAACGCAGATAAGAAGGATTACGCGGGAACAAGGGTCTACCGCGCAGAGACCCTTTGAGAATATTAATACAATGTTATTATTGTTATCTGAGTGAGGTATACTCGTATGTACGTGTAATTTATATTCAAAATTTAGTAGCAATAATCAGCTATGTCTTCAAGTGCTAATTATCAGTTAATTTAAAATAGAGAAAGGAGAATTAGAATTGAGAATTGAAAATGCCTCGGTAATAACTTTATAAGGTATGTAGCTAGAACATTCTAGAACTCAAGATATTAGTTTCTAGACATACATATGTGTATATTAAATACACATATCTTGAAAGAAATCTTCTATCTATTGCATATGTTTCTTGCTTGCTTGCACCAAGCTGCCCATTATTCTTAAGTCTAACGGTTGCCTGTAGGAGATCGTTCGCTCTTAATGATAGTTACGCCTGTTGTCTATATCCACTTTGTTTATTTAGTTCTAAGCAATATGTCTTTCGTGTACAAAAGAGTTTCTTTTTATCTTATCTTTTTTTTATACTTTAGAAATAAACTCTTAGTATAGTAATATTGTAACGTAACAATAATTTCTGTTTGTATTGCATTTTGAGATGCGGATAATGAGAATTTAAGTCATATTATTGTATCACAATAATGATTGTACCTACTCATTTTCGCAATAAAGTAATTTAAATTTGAATTATAGTGTTATGGGTTAGATTAGTTTACTTTATATGGCTTCCTACTTTCGTTGGTCTATTCAAAGTGTAGTTTGCTACTAATAAACGCTTCGGACTTGCGATCAAGTTACTGGTTCGAATCCCACCCAGTGACCTACCGTCGTGAACCCACCTCTAACACAAGCATTAGCTGATCAGGTGTTTCCTAGTAATGTGTAACCCACGCTGCTATTACTGTTTAAAAAAAAAAAAACTAAACTAGAACTACTAAATTACACTATTAAGACAAATCAAATGACTAAAACTAGTTAAATAGCTAATAATATTGTTAAGAAAGAAACTTGATATACACTTTCTTCTTTTATATGCTTAAGAAAAAACTCTTCGACTAAACTCGGGCATTGCTCTTTTATAATAAGAATTAAAAAGGGTCCTGATTCAAAAGGCAGTCTTACTTGATGTGGCACGCATTGTGAGGAAGTTCCTGCCCCTGGAGTCCTAACCACCGGTAGCTTGGTTCTTGTACTCGATGCCTATGGCAAACATTTTTTTATATTTTTAAATATTTTTGTTTTTTCTTTTATATTTAAAAATGAAATTAATAGGTTTGTTTATTGAAATAAATAGAGTAATAATAAAAGGTCAAATTTCAAAGTTCAATGATGATATTTTCATAGTAAATTTTATCAGAAACATTTCATGTTAAATAACTACACGTACACGTACACGTGAATTTTTTTCTAGATAAAAAGTAACCCATCTCCCCAATGAAAAACCAAAAACTATTCTTGTGCAAATAATCATATCGATTCGTTATTGTACGAAAGAGAAACAAACCAACACACATATATTCATTATCGCATCAATAGTATGAGTAATCCGGGATTCATTTTGTTAACAGGTGTAAATCCCAAGGAACTTCGCGACACAAAAACTGGTGTGTTCGTCGGCGCTTGTTTTTCAGAATCTGAAAAAACTTGGTTCTACGAAAAAATGCAGGTCAACGGATTCGGTATTACTGGGTAAGATAACCTTTGAATGGCTTAAGAAATATACATATATATTTTTCTTTTAATTTATTTTTTGCCAAAGCATCCTATTAGTGAGATGTGTATGATAATTGTATGATGTGTATGATAATTGTATGATGTGTATGACAATTGTATGATGTGTATGAGTTAAACTCTTAATATTTTTTCAAAAACATCAAAAATATATATATATTTTTCTTTTTGAAATAAAGATATTGAATTTGAATTGGAATGTCCAAGTGACAAAATTAGTTAATTTATGTAAGCTGCTATTAAAAATAATATCTCTACTACATAAAAAATGCATTAATGGTTTAACATGTAAGTGTAAATGTAAAATAAAACAGACCAGAGCTGATCATACGAAGCTAAAAGCTGGATGCACTTTGTAAGTAGGTACTATATTACATTCTGGTGCCAGATTTAATTCCAAATTTAAACATAGTAGCTTTGATTATTAAATTCATTTTATTACAAAGGCAGCTTAAGCTATTAAAAGCGAGTTCGCGCCTCAACTGCATTCACCGTTCATTATATTACAATTGTGCACCGGAGTTAGCGAAGCGTTTAAAACTTGCCGTAGTTATTATTGCATAGCAATTTCTGTTAGATATTACAGTTTCATTTCTCTAAACTTTAAAATGCGACTGAAGTATTTCCAAAATAGCAATGTCTATTGATAAAACAAGTGAAATGCTATCCCAAGAAAGATTAACGCATGATAATTATAATAACTTGACACACATCTCACGCATGGCTGTGTGCTACCAAAATAAATAGACCCTGTACTATGGTAATAGGACTGCTCATTATTATACTCATATATTTCTAAATACATACATACATAAATACGCTCACGCTTGTATCCCCTAAGAAGTAGGCAGAGTTGTAATAAGCACTAATATTTTGCCAACTAGAATTTGGTCGTTAACTTAATAGATAATAACAAGCAGGCAGGCAAGCTTATTACATACACATTATAGATACATTGCATCCAAACACAGAATATGAGATCAAGCTCATCCAACAATACATAATAATAGTATATTTTTTTCATAATTATAGAGGATTTTATTATATACTAACAAGAAAATAGTTTTAAGTTGATATAATTATCTGTACGTTTCTTATCCAACGGTTACCTGTAAGAGATTGTCCCTGTGTTTACAGGGAAATCCCTGTGTTTTAATTGTACAATAGGCGAACTTATACAGTTCGCCTATTGTACAATTTACATATGAATGTATATAAATACAGGGCAGTGGGCAGTGGCGTAATTACCGCCCATATTTTGCCAATTACAATTTAGTGCTACTTTTGTAAGCCTTTTACCGTCAACTAGGTACTTTTAGCAATTATATTTGATAATTAGGAGTATATCGACAGGAAAGGGATGATAGAAAATGAAGGAAAGGATATTGCTTATATATATCGATCAAGTCAGGGTCGCATACCTGTAACTCAAACTGGCTGGTTTCGGGAAGTACGAGACCTCTAACGGACTCACAACACTATTGTCACAGTTACAGGTTTTAACAATTTATAGAATTATTGACCATAGACAATGAAGAGATTTATTATTATTATTTCTCTTCTTTCTGTCTCTTCTCTTTCATTAATCTTTCGCTACTCGGCTCTTGGTAGCTCTTTCAACTGCAGCAGCCAAATTACAATTGCCAGGATACATATTTTTTTTCGGGAAGGTATAAAAGTTCTGGAAAAAAAATATTACCTGTGAGGAATTCCTTTAACTCTGCTAATATGTTAATGAAGGCAGTTTTCTATCAGAGCCATGCCAACCGTTCAATTGTGTCTATAAAAATCAAATCGTTTTTCGTTAAACACAGTCAATCTGAGACGGGATGGGGTTGTGCGTGTTTATAGGCGCTTGTAAATGCCTCCTATAAAGTGCTATTTTAATAACTAAGACAGATAGTAACGATTATTAGTGAAATAAAACAGTGTTCTTTTTTTTGTAGCCGACTATACAAGTAATTTTTCGAGTACACATATGTGTTAGGTGTCATTTGTTGTAACGTTACGAGATAATGCGAAAATAAAATAGAGATAAGAGAGGACTAATAATGCATTCCGGTTAATGTTTTAATTTTACTTGTGACATTTCATACTGTTATTTAATTTAGAATGGGTCTACCAAATATCAACTCTTAAAACATCAACTCAGCTTATTAAGGACGAAACACTCGTATATGTGAGTCTTTTATCAGATACACCTGGACAATGTATTAAACCCGGTATTAAACGACTGTTTTTTTTTTTTATCAAAACTAACCCCAGTTCTTTACTACTTGCTAAACATTCTGTACACATATTCCTTTATTAAACATTTATTTTCTTTAACAGTTGTTCCCGAGCAATGTTGGCCAACCGAATCTCCTACTGGTTAGGAGTCACCGGGCCTTCCTACACGGTGGACTCAGCTTGCTCTAGCTCGCTCTACGCTCTTGAACACGCCTTCAGGGCCATCCGTGACGGCCACTGTGATTCTGCAATCGTTGGAGGATCTAACCTGTGTCTTCATCCTTACGTGTCGCTTCAGTTTTCTAGGTAAGCATCACTATCTGGTTAACCTTTATGAATACATCTTATAAGATGACTTAATCTTGCTCTGGCTCCGGGCTTGCCTTGTGTGTTTATTTCTCTCCAGTGAATACTTTTAAAAAAATCCAAATAATATATATTATTTATTAACAAATATATGCTATATTACAGGTTAGGAGTATTATCACCTGATGGCAGTTGTAAAAGTTTTGATAACAGTGCCAACGGATATGCAAGATCTGAAGCTATTGTTGTTATATTCTTGCAAAAAGCCAAGGATTCCAGAAGGTAATTTTAGTACTCCTATTTATGTCGGACGAACATAGAACCTCCCTATTTTTGGGAGTTGGTTAAAAAGAGTATTTATTTCAATATTTTACTCATGTGTGTATTTCGGGGATGCCCGAATAGTTTCGGTCCCGATAAAAGACCTTCCACAAGGAGTAAGTTGTCCAGCCGCGACGGTACCGGACGTCATACTTGTTTTTATTCTAATGATTAAAAGAGGTTTCATGCTTTGTAAACAGCTTCTTATGACTTTTCCTTAGAGTATACGCACAACTTCTCCACGCCAAGACTAACTGCGATGGTTACAAAGAACAGGGTATTACTTACCCAGCTGGTCAAATTCAGAAACTTCTCCTTAGTGAATTCTATGAAGAGTGCTCCATTGCACCTTCCACCTTGGAGTTTGTCGAGGCTCATGGCACAGGTAAATATGTCATATAATTAAGTAGTGAGCAGTTATGTATGTTAATAAAAAAAAATAAGAAATCTTCATTTCTATTCCTCCTACATATGAAAATCTTTAAAATACAATCTCACTTTGATTATGATACTTGAAAAGTAATAAGTAAACATGGCACACCCACTTTTTTGCTTCTACTGATGTAGGTGCCTCAGACCACAACGACAAATATCTCAAATATATAATAGATATTAGAATATATTAGAGATTAGATATTAGAATATTATAATATATTTTTCCAAAATAAGACTTGTTTGTGTCTAACAAATACTCAAAAGTAGATACATGTTTCATATCTAGTCACTTTCATCAACATAAACTATCCCCTCACAAATAATGCTCACAGTGCAACTAGTGCAAAGTGAAAACTTATGAACTAAAAATGAAAAAAAAAAAAAACAAGATAAGAAACTTTCCGAGCGGAACTAAAGTCTACCATTAAAATAAAAGATTCTTTGTTATACAGATGCAACAATTATTTATTAAATAAAGAGATATAAACATGAATTAGTATAGGAATGCTAATATTAAAGTTCAAAAGCTTTTGAGAGAAATTCCATATTTAAAAGTTCTGCATTTAAAAGTACAAGAGCCAAGCTTTAATGGAGTAAACAATCCAGTAATTTGCCGTGTGGGTCTCGGTCTCGGTTTCTTTCAACAGTACATTGTTTAAATACATACACACATATAAGTATGTATATACGCCCATAGTGATGGGCAGAAGTGTATTAAATACAGAGAGAGCAAGCCTATTGCCGTCAACAAGGAATTAAAAATAGGGAAATTTGAACTATGTAATGTAACTTGTCATAAATATTTATGCAAAAAACAAAATACTTTCTTTTTTATTGCATAAAATATTTATTACCATTATGAAGCTCAGGTCGGAAACATTGTTACAATAAAAATATATATATATATATTAAGTTTGAATTTCTCATTCTTATATGAATATTTATTGATTTTTCTCATTTTTGCGCCAATCGGTGTTCAATATTTTTGTGATATTAAAATGGAGGTGATAAAGAAAACCGAACTGCTTTGATAGCATTGCACAAGTAGTCGAATGTTTGTGTACCGGACAATGGATAGGTATAACGAAACTTCTTCTATTTGTGATAGAAAAAGATCTGGCCGTCCACGTCATCAAAGCAGCAGAGAGAATTGAAATAAACTCTTGTCCGAAATCAAAAGATTTTAACTCGGTAAAGGAATATAAGCGCTGGAAATTAACGTTTCAGAGCTGAAGACTGGCCATCATCTAGACTGTTTAATTCGCTGGATTATGATTTAAGGCCAGTTTTAAAGAGTATGGCATAACGCCTGAAGCATGGTAATTTCATTCCCTATTCATTCCTTATACGGATGAACTGTAAATGTAAGCAATTGTTCTAGTTTGAGTTTAATATATATAAAAAAAAGAATAATAATGCAATGCATAATGTCCTAATTATTGTTAAAAGCAACATGCTCAAATTAAATTATTTTCACGTTGTAAAGGCGACTTTATAAAATGTATTGTAATAGCAACCATCGAGTCATAACAAGTAATGTTATAGTTATGAACATAAACCATCAGCCTGCAAAAAATAAAATATTTTTATGGCCTTGGTTATAGCACTAAGAAATAAAAGCAAAGTTTTACAAGCTTTTAGACAATTTTCATTGCTTCCTAAACTGCACGAAGAATGTTCACATAATAATATATTTGATAACAGGTTTATGGGCTTAAAGTTTGAAAATTGAATTAGACTACGAAATTTTCAAACAATGAAATATACGTAGTTTATAGAACTTAAGAGCATTCCGATCGCCCTTTGTTGTCATTTAATGTCTGAAACGAAAATTACGCATTTTATGAGCTCTTCGAAGAGAAATCGACTTTTCATTGATAGCATTTTATATTCAGCCGTAGGTGCCTAATTCTCTAAATTAATTCAATAAAATGATTACCCAAGTCAGGCAAGTAGCACACTTGATAAATAATTGATTATAGAATATAATTTAGGTTTAATTATTCTTATTCAAAGTCGACAAGTCGAATTAAAATTGAACTTGTACAACAAGATAATTATTGTATAAAAGAGTAGACAAAATACATTATCAATTTTTTAAAGAGTTGAACGATAATGGAGGATATTTATTTTTTATTGTAAGAATGACTTTAACAAATCTGCGGACAAAAGCAATATACATTGGTACGTTATATGTATAAGATATGTATAAAAACTAGAATTTGTTGCTACTTCTTAACGTACGGTCCAAAGCAATTCTCATTATAAAAAGAAAATGGTCTTAAAGGCTATAGGAGAGGTTGAAGTAGAAGTTTTATTTCTAGTCTATTCGAAAAGCTGGAATACTTCATAGACTAAATCCCATTAGCCTAGAAAGAACGGGGCCAAGTTGAGAATTCATTTATTACTGATTTGTAGACGGAGCACAGCGAGAATTTCATAGAAAAGTACAAATTTCATTTTTTACGTTTAAGTAAATATTGAGATTCTACGTATACAGGAGATATTCACTCACTGTATTGTTATTTTTTGTCCTTTTTAACATTAAATAAGTTTTTAACTTTTATTATTATTGAATGAGTATGACTATAAGACGAAATGCCTAGAAAAAAAACATTATATACATATAACAATAGATTTCCTTTGGTCATATATTTGCAATATTTGATTATATTATAGAAATATATTCATAACAACATTAATATGAATAATATATTGTACTTAAATCAAAACATGCTTCATAGACTAAATCCCATTAGCCTAGAAAGAACGGGGCCAAGTTGAGAATTCATTTATTACTGATTTGTAGACGGAGCACAGCGAGAATTTCATAGAAAAGTACAAATTTCATTTTTTACGTTTAAGTAAATATTGAGATTCTACGTATACAGGAGATATTCACTCACTGTATTGTTATTTTTTGTCCTTTTTAACATTAAATAAGTTTTTAACTTTTATTATTATTGAATGAGTATGACTATAAGACGAAATGCCTAGAAAAAAAACATTATATACATATAACAATAGATTTCCTTTGGTCATATATTTGCAATATTTGATTATATTATAGAAATATATTCATAACAACATTAATATGAATAATATATTGTACTTAAATCAAAACATGCTTCATAGACTAAATCCCATTAGCCTAGAAAGAACGGGGCCAAGTTGAGAATTCATTTATTACTGATTTGTAGACGGAGCACAGCGAGAATTTCATAGAAGAGTACAAATTTCATTTTTTACGTTTAAGTAAATATTGAGATTCTACGTATACAGGAGATATTCACTCACTGTATTGTTATTCTTTGTCCTTTTTAACATTAAATAAGTTTTTAACTTTTATTATTATTGAATGAGTATGACTATAAGACGAAATGCCTAGAAAAAAAAACATTATATACATATAACAATAGATTTCCTTTGGTCATATATTTGCAATACTTGATTATATTATAGAAATATATTCATAATAACATTAATATGAATAATATATTGTACTTAAATCAAAACATGCTTTGGCAAAACCAAAAAAAAAAAGCCTTCGTCACTCATCATCATCATAGAGCGTGCCGTAGTCCACAGATGGACAGAGGCCTGTGTGTGTAATTTATCAAGATATATTCTTAATGATTTATAAACTTACTAAGAACAGGCCCATTACATGTATATGTTAACCTGCATTGATTGAATTGAAAATACGAGACACTAATGCCTTAATTTTATTTTAACTGATTTAAAAATGCTTGACAGGTACCAGGGTAGGAGACCCTGAAGAGTTATTGGCTATAGACGAGATCTTTTGCACCGGCCGCTCCGACCCGCTTCTCATTGGTTCCATCAAGTCCAATTTGGGACACAGTGAACCTGCTTCTGGCCTGTGTTCTGTGGCCAAGGTGAGTCTACTACTGACTATCTGGATTGAGGAATATTTTACGAATGAAAACCCGTATTATTATAAGAAAAAAAACCTGTATGATGATAAAAATTAACCTATTTAAAATACTTACAAAAAAAATTGAAAAATATAACAAATGTTTTATTATCATATCTTTTTATTTTACCAGCTCTGTATTGCGTACAGCACCGGCTACATTCCACCTAATCTTCACTACAAAGTTCCCCGTGAAGGCGTACCAGCATTAGCCGAAAACAGATTAAAGGTTGTAACCAAAAAGCACCCGTGGAACAGAGGCATGTCGGGAATAAACAGTTTTGGTTTTGGAGGAGCCAATGCTCATATCTTATTAAAGAACGTCGCTAGAGACAAGGTAAGACAGATTTTCTTTTAAGAATGAATTGGATTAGAATAGAAATATCGCACTGCATACTAAATCTACGATTCACTTAAAAAATAATCAACCGACAATGTTTTTTTATTATTTGTATAAAAAGCTTTATAACAATCTGAAATTTTAGTCAATTATTTTTTGAAGCCACAACAATCAAGTCCATCAATTAGGAAAGTCTCGTTTTCATCTCCTGAGTTAGTTAAACTTCTAAAAAGTTAAAACAGATTTGCTTCCATTCAATAATTACTTCACTCAATATTTTTTGCTGTAGTTATCAAACTTCAACTTTACCTTTGTTATATTCGAGTACACTGTAACTTGCAATAGACTTGCTGCTACTGTTGATAAATATTGATTGCATTTCTAACTTGTAATAGAATTAAGTGTAGTATTTATTTGTGTCAACCTGTGGATACCTGAGCTTCAACATATTTTTATTTTTAGGTGAACAAAGGCATACCATCTGACGACCTACCTCGCCTGGTATGTGTATCTGGTCGTACTGAATCTGCCGTAGCCAAGATTTTGGACGATCTGGAATCTAGGACGGTTGACGCCGAGCTTATCAGATTACTGCATGCCATCCATGATGATGACATCCAAGGACACGTAGTCAGGGGATACACACTTATGGGTTAGTTTGTATCGAGAGACTTTAATTTTGTTGGTATAGAAGTGTACATAAGACACAATGTAAAAGACTTACTAGATTATTAGCATCTGTATTAAGTTGAAGTAAGATTAATAGTTGAGAATCGGATCATATAATATTCTTCACTTCAATTTACTAATTTACTAATTACATCCTTAGACCCTTGTAAGTTTGCGTGTTTGTAAAGTTTTAAGGATTTTTATTACAACTGATGGTGAGGGTGATGGTTAGGGTCTATAAAACAATAAATCAATCAATCAGCCTAATTCAGTAAGCAGCTTTATGAGCTTTGCACTCGGTCGTCCTTTTTCGAATCAAAACCATTTTCATACAAATATAGATATGTAGAAATTAGGTCATATTTCTATTTACCAGAGCTTATTCCTCCTCAGTCGATCTTCTTCATGATGCTAATAAATTTTGCTAATTCATTTTTGTAAGTTTATAAATTTAAAGTACAACTAAAAATTCTTGTGGCCTACCTCGCTTCGCATCTTAAGAACAATTTATGATTTATAAATGATGTAATGGAACATTTTACAGCTATGGGTTTGATGACACCAATTAATAATCTAAACCGAAATATGGCTACAAGATGTTTAAATAACGAGAATTTCATCTTTGAACTAAACAGAATAGCCTTTTTTACTTTTGTTGAATATTCTAAATCTCACGTAAAGATATGCTGTGGTTCATTTTAACTTGGTTTATAAAAAATAACATATAGAATGAAAATATCGATGGCTCTGTTCATGAAATTGAATCTGTGTCCTAGCTTCGATTTTGAAGTGAGATAGAATTACGATAACAGCATTTTGAAAAGTATCCAACACGTGCCAGTAAGTACAGGCAGTAAAAACAACAAAAAAATGTATATATATATTTACCTTGTCTATAAAAAAATCGAGGTTTATGTCGTTTATGATTTGTTGCTTCTATCGGTATGATTGCTGAAACATTTGTACTCTTCTTTTTTTCATCTCTTTTAATTTTACTAAGCAACTTCATGGCCTCATAATAATGGTTCCTGTTCCATAAAATTATGAATTGCTTGTATCAATAATGTATATCAGGGATATAGATTGCACAATACATACACAATTATTTTAACGTTGGTCTTGAACTTCAAATATTAACCAATACTGATTTTATAGAATCCACACCAACCAAAGCAGTATCAATAGCTCGTGAAGTAGAGTACTTCTCAGGAGTCCGCCGACCAGTCTGGTTCGTGTACTCTGGTATGGGTTCCCAATGGTCTGGCATGGGTAAGGAACTTATGAGAATCCCAGTCTTTGCTGCAGCTATCGAGAGGTAAGTTGAAAAATCGAAGTTGATAATTTACTAATGTACAAGTTTTAGATCAGCAATTTAAGTAAGATTTGTTTTTGATCAAATCAGGTTTTAAAAATATAAGCTTAATAATGCCTGTTTTTTTTCTCTTCTATAGATGTCATAAAACACTTGAACCTAAAGGCATCAACTTGACAAAGATTATCACGGACTCCGATCCTACCATCTACGACAACATCTTGAACTCTTTTATTGGCATTGCGGCTGTGCAGATAGGTCTCACCGACGTACTCAAGACCATTGGCATCGAACCAGATTATATCATAGGTAACTTAATTCAAATAGTATCCCAATATAATATCCCACGCTAACTCAGAAAAGAAGAAGAGAGAAGAAATAATCATACACTTATTAATTATCTACTGCACTGGTGCGTATACTAAAGATTCGTTTTAACATAAAAATACCACAATAGACAAAGCCCAAACTCACTGTGACACTACAACACTTGTTATACATAGTTTTTAAATCATGCTTATCAATCATCAATTAGTCTAGTAGTTATAGGCCTCTCCCAATGTGCACCAAAGCTTTGAACTTGTATTACATTTCCTAACATAGGAACTGTGTAGCCTGTTATAATCTAATTGCTACTGACTGTTTCATTTTTGTATTAGATATAAAAGTTGTGCCTTTGTTTTTTTCGTCTACGGTATTCTTGATAATATCACATCTTAAAGTTACTTTATCCGTTTAGGCCACAGTGTAGGCGAACTCGGCTGTGCTTACGCCGATGGCTGCTTTACCGCTGAAGAGATGATCTTGTCAGCATACAGTAGAGGCTTGGCTTCTATTGAAACGCCTTTGATTAAGGGATCAATGGCTGCCGTTGGTCTGGGCTATACCCAGGTAAACACTTTAACTATGTCATTTGAGGTTTTATCAGTAGGTGTAGCACAAAATGTACTTTTATATATGGTTACACATTTATAATTTTAAATCTTTTTTTATTATTAGTTTCTGCGGTATGAGTTACGTATGACAATTGTCTAACAATCTCATCTAATAGATAAATATTACTTGTTTTTTTGTCTATACTTAGATCAAAGCAATGTGCCCACCGGAGATAGAAGTGGCCTGCCACAACGGCCCTGACTCTAGCACTATCTCAGGTCCAGCTGACATTATGAAGAGCTTCGTAGCCAAGTTGACGGCTGATGGCATTTTCGCCAAAGAGGTTCCTTGCTCGAACATAGCATACCACTCACGTTATATTGCTGAGGCTGGTAAGATGCTTCTTGTATTTTTTTATTATAAAGGAGACAGACAAACAGACGGCTCATCTGATAGTAAGTGACAATGCCGCGTGTGGACACCTTTTTTTTTTATACTACAGGACAGACGAACAGATGGGTCCCCTGATGGTAACTGACACCGCCGTCCATGGACACTTGCAACTCAAGAGTCGCAAGTGCGCTGCCCGCCTTTGAGGGTGTTGAGGGATAGGGGATGCAGGGAGCGGAAAGAAGAGAGGAGGGATGAGGAGATGGAAAAAAGAAGAAAGGAGATGAGGAAGAGAAAAGGGGGGAGGGGGAATTGGGCCTCCGGAAACCTCACTCAATTCGGGGAAATGCAACGCAAGCGTTACTTCACAACCGGGTTTCTGTAAGGCCGTGGTATCGCACCGGTCGAGCCGGCCCATTCGTGCCTAAGCATGGCTCTACCACTGAAAAAACACCTGCTCTTTGAGGGTGATAAGGGGGATTTAATCTTGAATACATTCCACACAATCAAATAAGATATAATTTCTACAAATGTGTAATTCTTTACAGGCCCAACCCTGCTAAAATATCTGAAGGAAGTTATTAAGTCACCAAAACCTCGCTCAGAACGTTGGGTATCTACTTCTGTACCTCAACCTCTATGGAAGGATGAAAAGGCACAACTATCTTCTGCTGAATACCACACCAATAACCTCTTGGTAAGTTCTTAAGACATAAGTTTTTTCAATAAAATCCTATTTTTGGTAATTCAATACAATACGTTTTGCAAGGAGTAGATCGCTCTATAGGTAGTACTTTATTTAAATCGACTTATTCTTATTGTCTTTTATCAATTTTAAAAAGTCGACGAACGATTATTACGTCAATAATTAATTACGTTACGTACGTTACGTTACGTACGTTTTGTGTTAAGCAAATTTATAACACGTCCAACTGTTCTTTCTTAGTAATCTGTAAAAAGGCAGCGGATTGTACGTTAACCCATATTTGTAATTGTAACGTCACACTAAGGGAATTAGTGAAAAAATAATTACAAACGTCTCCTTTGTCAACAGAGCGCAGTACTCTTCGAAGAAACATCTAGATTGATTCAAAACAACGCTATCACCATTGAAATTGCCCCACATGGTCTACTGCAAGCTATCCTTCGTCGTTCTCTCAAGAAAGACGTCATCAACATTCCACTAACACAAAGAAACCACAAAGACAACGTTCAAGTGTTGTTAACAGCTTTTGGAAAGTGAGTACCTATAGGATCAATAATTTTTTATGAGATGAAGATTTACGGTCCTATGTTTACTAAACTTTGGATATTCTGAGTCAGATAAATAACTACGAGTTTGTTTTGCAAGGAATTCAGAAATATAGCAGCCTCCGCAGATCCCACACTACGTCAAGAACCGTCTTAATTAGTAATTTCAAATATGTTCTACACGGTTACTATCTAAGCTAAAACTAAAATTATCTTTGGCGGGATATGAAGGGCCAATTTAAAACTCACCATACAAAAGTACTTATTATAAGATATTATAGGATTTTCAAACCATTATAAGTTTTCGGTTTTTTCATACAAATATTAAAAAAAGTAGGCGCAGGATTCAGTGCATGTGTATTTTAGGCGAATAAATTGGTGAAAACTTGAACATCCGTCAGTTTTAAATAGTTTTACATTCACTATCTTTTATTGGCAATATCCGAAATGCAATTTAAATGCTTAAATTTTCTTACAGACTGTACGAGGCTGGCTTAAATCCCCATATGGCCAACATTTACCCGCACATTTCTTTCCCTGTCTCACAGGGTACTCCGATGATCTCTCATTTAGTTGAGTGGGAACACAGTGAAGATTGGTAAGCGACACGATTACATTTCTCGGATCGGATTTTTCGGAGACTTATAATCATAGTCAATTCAGTCATAAACTATTATCAAGAACCTAACCTTAAACTTACCAACCCATATCGAGTCTCATGTCAGAAATTAAAAATAGGTGAAAAAGCAGCGAGGGTTTAAATATTCATACATTTCTTATAAATATACAATCATACATTTCTTATACAAAAAAAAAACAAAATTAAGTGTGTTACAACCTAACAGAAAATATTATACACAATTATTACAATACACTTTTTCAAAAATAAAGCAATATGGTTCACCAACCAGTACGTTAAAAGAAGATGGTTAAAAGAGGATGGATGGTAGTAAAAGAAGATGGTCTGACGTCTGTCTTCTATTCAATTTTCTTTTTTGAATTTATACAAATCAATATCAACTATCTAAAAAGTTCAGCCTCTTCTCACACGCCAAAGAGGTTAATGTCCTACAATATACAAAAGCAATATCAAATTTGCTTACTGAACACTTTGTCAGAATGTCAACAGTAGCCATGAATTCCCAACCTGGGCACTTAACGCCCCAAAAGTTGGACTGCAATATAGAGCGTAGCTGAGATATTAATTGCTGGTCATCATTCAAGCCGCCACAAACAAATCGCTTGAGTGTGATCTATCGTGGCCACTTTGTACATTGAGTTCACTATAGAAACGTTAGCGGAGGCATTTCTCTAATGGCAACTGTGACCTTTTTGAATTTGTCCTTGATTTATGAGTTCTGATAGGTGCAAGGCGGGGACGAAATATGGGTATTTAAAATGGGTTCTAAATAAGATTGAGAAATAGTGTTACTTATTTATCATTTTATGTAAGTTGGTAATTTGTATTCTACTCGAGCACACAAATGAAAACTCTTAAGTTAATACATGTATATTCTAACTAAGAGGCAACAATATCTAAGAGATAATTATTAATAAAAAGACGATTGACAGATAAAAAGACGATTGATAGACACTTTACAAAGGTATCCTACGCACGTTTTACTGTCGAAGAGTTCATTTTTATGCAGGACAATGCCAGGCCTCATAACGTAGGCATTGTAAATGAATACCTGAGTTAAGTCTGTATTACTGACCAGCAAGAAACCCGGAAAGAAATCCCATAAAACACCTATGAGATGAGTTCAACAGATTAGTCAGAGTAAGAGATTCCGCTCCGGAGACGCTTGGCCAGCTAAGCTATACAAGAAGAGTGGGATTTCACAAGATTGTGACACTCATCAGTTCCATGAGAAACCGCATCGAAGCAGTCATTAGGACAAGGAGAGGAAATACAAGATACTGAATTAACCCTTTTTTCAACATTTTTTTTTGTTTCGTCCTTGTTTCTAACATTTTACAAATTCTCCTTAAAGGGTAGAAACATACCTGTTGAACAAAACACGCTAGGTAAATAAATTTAATTTTAATTTGAAAAAAAAAATTGTTTAACGATACCTTATAATATCCGCAATTAAGTGACATTATTGTTATTTTTTGTTTAATGTATTAAAAATACATAAAATTATACAAAACAAAACTTTAGAAGAGTTTCGATTTTTTTGATGAGAAGTGTAGTTTATATACTTTAAACACAAATAGAATAATTCCTAAGAATATATATTAACAATAGAGTATACTTCATTTGAATTACTGAATATACTAAAAGGCTAAAATATAATTCAAAACGACACTGAATATTTACTCTGTTCAACGCTCGTTAGGAATTATTTTGTATAGGTAAGTACTATGATTACAACTTTACATTAGGCTTTAGGATATAAGCGTTTAAATACAATATAATATGAACTTAATTACTACGTTATGTATAGGTCAAGTTAATTTATACAAAGAACTAATTAACTTAACACCACATCTTTTCCCAAAATGGAACGACTGAACTGAACTGGTTTGATGAGAAGTTCCTGTGGTTTTGTAGGAAACGCAAAAATCATAATACGGAAATATATGTATCATTTATACACTGAACCTTCTTAGTATTTATTGAAATAAGTTATAATTTTAAAGGACAATAACATTCATATATTATATCGTAATATATACTTAGTACATGACATTTTATACTTAAATACACATGAATCGATGCTTAATTGCACAAAAGAACACATATATTCCACTTAAAGATCGAGAACCTATTCTTTTATTTAAGGTTACATTCCTGGCTGGAAAATAATAGAGAGACGAAGACGTTGAGATTCTAAAAACAATTTATATTTTAGGTATGTGACATCATACAAAGCTCAAGAAAAGATGAAATCTGGTGAAAGAACGGTCAGAATGTCCATTGTTGACGAGGATTGCGAATACTTGATTGGACACGTTGTTGACAGTATGTTTGTTATATTTTGTTTTTGTATGTAGGTTCCTGTTCTTAGGGTAAAAGAGCTTAGCTATTCCTTTCTGTTCTTAGGTCGTAACTTATACCCTGCCACTGGATACCTCGTCTTGGTCTGGGAGACCCTCGGTATGATGATGGGAGAACTATTCACTGAAGTGTCTGTGGTGTTCGAGAATGTTCGATTCCAACGAGCCACCAACATTCCTAAGGAAGGAAATTTGGAGTTCATTATAATGATACAAAAAGGCAGTGGCAATTTCGAGGTAAGAGTTAATTTACTGACTACTAAAATTGTTTAAAAATCTATCATACCTGACTGCATCATTAAATCAATAACTTACTCTTTCTAAGTGGACACTATCTCAAAATGTTATACGATGTGAATGTGAATGATATGACGATTCTAATAATACCTCTCCTCCTTGCCAGAGAATCTTTTCGTATATTTGTGGTGTATGGTAAACCGTACCTTACACTATTTCCAGCGCCAGTAGTGTAACTTATCTGTTGCAAAGGCCAATAACACATGCTTTAAGTGCTAGTTGACTACGATGTTTTTAGTCTGACTTTTCTTTTTCTAAATTCAATAATGTATCGTTAAAAGGCCAACAAATAGGTCCTGAAGTTTTTCTTTTAATTTTATACTACCTTAAAAAAGTTGCAACAATAATTTGGAAACCTTCGTCGATAACTGTGTATTTATTGAAGCCAAGCCTTTTTTCTAGATTGTAGAAAGTGGTGCCTCAATTGTGACCGGACGTATATATGCCAAGAAGAATGTTGGCCAGGACTACAGAGCACTCCCAAGCATACCCGAATCCAGCGGTCCCAATGTCAAACACATGCTTACCAAGGACTTTTACAAGGAACTCCGTCTTAGAGGATACCAATACAGGTATATTTAACGTGCTCAGAAAAAAGAAACAATAGGAGAGTTGTAATATAATCGTATCATTTAAAATTAACTGGTTGGTTACATATCAGTTAAAAATATGGTTTATCTAATATAATCAACGATAAAATAGAAAAATATATTACGAATTGACATAATATATGAATTTGTTTTAGCGGTCTTTTCCGTGGTGTTCTTGGCTGCAACATTGATGGCACTCGTGGTCGTCTCTCTTGGGTCAATAACTGGGTTACTTTCATGGACTGCATGCTACAGATGAAGATCATCGGCCAAGATACCAGAGGTCTCTTTGTTCCTACCAGGATTGAGAAGCTTTCCATTGATGCTAACATGCATTACAACGCCATTTCTAAGATGAACCCTGACTCTACTAATAACTCGTTTGAGATTCGCGTGTATCCCCACGTTGATGTTATCAGGTAAGTTATTTACTTTTACCTAAAGTGGTAGTACTCCTTTCTTAATTACGATAGTAGTTATATAAAACCGTTTATACTCCGACGTTCACGGGAAGAGAAGGGGTGGGCCTAGTCTGCTCTACCGAGAATCACACGGCATTTTTTATGTACTCAACAATATTAAAACAAATACGAATTTGTTAAACTTATGTGAAGATAAGCAAAATAATAGATGGCAGTATTCATTCTAACGGAGAAGTTATTACCTGGGGTCGGGTCACCCTGGCGCCTTTAATATAAATTATCCCAGTAAATAAACCTTACTTTGAGCGGCAACAAAATTTATAGCTTGAATTATGGTGGCAAACCAACTGCAATCCCGGCTGATTTTGTTTGACTAAAGAATTATCTGTAATTATTATTTTTTATTATAAAATAGTAAAATTATATTCAATTAAGACTAAATTGGGAAAGAAAAATTGGTTATGTTATCGGGCAAATATTAGATATGGTCATATTCTGGTGCATTTTCGTATGTTATTATTTATAAGATATATGTGACCATTTTAAGAGTAAATTTAGTCTGTCTGTTATCTGTTTACGGTTACAAGTAAAATGGTCAGTAAATGTAATGAATTTTTCAATATATACAGTCATTCAAATCATTTATTTGTTACGACTCCTCCACCTGTGCCTTATTTTTATTTTATACGTGTGGAAACCCCCTCGGGCCGTCATCCTGTCCCCGTTTTCGGTGGGACGGTGTGTCGGAACAGAACCGACTAAAACCACACGGTTTGCCGTACTGTGCCTGACGTAGGAGGAATTCGGAAACGGCTTTAGTAACTCATCCGGATCCCACCTAGCACCTCCACGCAAAAGTGTGGGCATCCTCCACCCCTGCCTACCTCAGGCGTTTCACAGGCGTGAGCGTATATATGTATGTACGTTATTTTTTACTTACATAACTCTGGTTTATGAAGTAAACCGTAGATAGTACTTATACGCATATAGTAACGAAACTAGGGGTGGAAAAAGTTTGTGAGCTAAACCTTTAGGGCCCATCCAATATTTAGGCTCAGCATTAAATTTTAAATCAAAATTGAAACTCAGTTAACCAAACGTGTTAGATCGTAATCTTTATAAAAGCATCTTAGATGGCATAGGCTATTTGCTATAGGGTATTGTTTTAACTAATAAACTCTTCCTTAATAAAAACTACCTACAGAGTTTTCATTAAGAGTTGATTTGTTAGACTAATATTTTTAAGCAGCTATGCCGCTCTTCAAAGTAAAAGGCGTTTTATTCCCAACGCCCGTAGATTGTGAACCAATTCTATAATGCTGAAATAATCTACATTTATTCAGCATTCTACAATGTACACTTGTACGGTTTACTACTCTTACGTACTTATATATAATTTAATCGATATACATAGATTTAAACTTCTACTTTTTATATAAGTTTAGTACCATCTTCTACGTTACAGGGAGACAGTGTAAGTGTCCGGTAAACTTACTATGTTATGTATTTACATCTATTTAACTTTGAGGTCCGCAAAGTTACTGGACTATTTATGTGCTGAAAGCACGTTGAAAATTAAAGTTTAAAGAGGTTGATAAACTACTACGAACTAGTCTACGAAGAAGCTTTTAGCAAGATAATACTCTTTATTAATGTTTTATCTATAGTATTTAAGTAATTGTACTCATAATCTAAATTTGAAGTACAGGCGTGATTGGTTTTATCTCACGTCTGTTTTAAATTGTTTAGTTTTAATTTTATTGTTTTCGTTGAAACATCTCCCAATTTTCATACTGAAACTTTTATATTATCTAGGGCTGGTGGTGTAGAAATCCGTGGACTCCATGCCACACCCATCACAAAGAGGCTGCCACTTGGTGTACCAGTACTTGAGAAGAACGTATTTGTACCCCACTTTGGCAAGACTAAGATGTCGGTAAGAACATGATCTGCCATACAATTATCTATACATATGTAAAAAATGCATTATTTGTAGTAAAAAATTAAAACTGCTTTATAACTTTTATGTACTGTCCGTCTGCTCGTTTGTCACGTCATAATAAAATAAAAAAATAAAAAAAGTCTTTTCTGAAGTGCACCATTGAAATTCTCAATGATAGATATGCTCAATTGTTAACTTATCATAAAAACTGTATGTTTCTTTTAATTAGGTTGAAGATATCATGCGCTCCGATCTCCAGCTGGTCCTTGAAAATATTCAAACCTATAAAGTCAAGTGTATTGAAGTAGCTGATGAAGAGTACAAAAAGAATGACCTAAAACCTCTATTAGAAAAAGTTGGCGATGTACTTGGCGACCTGCCCCTAGTACAGGCTGAATTGCTGCTTATATCTGATGAGCCTATTGAGATGCCTTCTCATATTACTGTGGAGAACAAGAAATTACAGGGCGAGAGTAATGCCGTAGTATGCATTGGTGCCAATCTTTTGAGTAGACCTGAAGTAAGTAATAACATTAAATTTACAAGCCCATGAAGGCAATGTTTTTATCCTCTTTGTAAATTTTAGTCAGTACAACTTTAAGCATTAATATTATATACATATATATATATATATATATATATATACATATATGTATATCAAATAATTTAAATAATTATATAACAGGTACTGCAACAAGCTATATCTACCCTCCGAGACAAATGCTTTATCATCAGTCGCGAAAAAGACCGTCCTGATCCCCAGGAATATTCTGGCAAATATGATATCGTAAGCATCCAGGATACTGGTTTTGAGTTCTTAGTCCTGTTCAGAAAACGCGTTGGAGCACGACCAGCAAAATTTGTCAGGATCCTCGCTTCAGATCTAAGTTTTTCATGGATTGACAAAGTCAAAGAGGAACTAAAAGATGGCCAAAAACTTGTTCTGTACACTCAAGATGAACATATCAATGGTCTTCTTGGTTTAGTCAACTGCTTGAGAAGGGAACCTGGTGGTGAAGTCATCGGTGGTTTGCTGATTTCTGACCCATCTGCTCCTAAATTTAATCCCGACAATGAGTTCTATGAGGAGCAACTAGATAAGGATTTAGCTTTGAACGTTTACCAGGATGTAAGTATTTCATAACTGCTTTGTAAATAATAATTTGTATAATTTATTTGATATGTTTTTGTAAGTGATTCTTGATAAAAAACTCTTACTCTACTCTTAATATTTGTAAATCATAAATGATATGCAATAAATTAACTTTCAAAGAACACCAATAATAATGGTAGGTAATTGTGGGATATAAATTGTTGCCTCAATTCCAGTGACTTAATTAAATTGTCTGATGTAATTACCAATTAATTACATACATCAGTAAATTTCTAGTAGTATTCTAGTAAAGTTGTACAAAATATTGCCCAATTCTTAATTTAATATGGAACTTTATTTAATTCCTTGATGAATAAATATAAAACAACATTTAAAAAAATCATAAAACAATAAAAACCGACATAACCATACATATTTATAGTTATGACGGCTTTTATTAAGTTATTTATTGGCATCATCATGTTATAATAATAATAATTGTATATTTTTCTCATTATAAATGAGTGTAAACTATAATCAGTTAATCTAAATTAAGTCAGATATGTGGTATAAGAATATCTGAGTTACTACAGGTCACTCCTAATACTTCGTTATACATATATTATTAAGTTAATAACATATATAATTTAATTTAACATGTCATATCAGAATTTTAATTTTATTACAGGGTCAGTGGGGAACTTACCGCCACCTTCTTTTAGGTGACCTGGATACTGTCCGGGTAAACCACGCCTTTGTTAACGCTACAACAATCGGAGATCTGTCTTCTTTGAGGTGGCTCGAAGGCCCCATCAGACCCGACCATGTCTTCAAGAATCCGGACAGTGTGCTTGTACACGTAAGTAAACATCCTTGTAATAAACAAAAACAATACGATTGATGCTTATGTATATGTGATAGTCGAATTATTTTTAGACTGGCTATATTATTTTCATATTCAGTTTCAGGCAGCAGGCAATTCATTTGTCTTCTTTACTCATTAAACCTTCTTTGGCCTTTAAATCTTAATTATATAATTATTGATCTTTTTTACTTTCTCATATGTTTACCCTAATATCAGTGAACGTTATGACTTGTATTAAAACAGGTATATTGCTCTGCACTAAACTTCCGTGATATCATGACGGCAACAGGTCGTGTGACAGTTGACGCTGTTGCTCGCGGCCGTATTGCGCAGGAATGTGTACAAGGTTTTGAGATTGTCGGTAAGACACCCAAGTAAGTAAATTTTTGTTTTTATGCATATCATAAACATTTAAAACAAACCTGTCAAGTATTAAGAGGTAATACGCTAGATTACTGTTATCTGAACTGATAATTAAATAGCCAGTTCCACAAAAAACGTCCTTACAATGCTCGCTCGTAGTAGAGTTTGGTACCTACAGTGATAAAAAAAAAAATCTAATATTTATTGTACTTTGCAGTGGTTCTCGTGTTATGGGTATGGTTCGCAACGCTGGTATGGCAAACGTAGTACAAGGTGACAGAGCTCTACTGTGGGCCATTCCAAATGAATGGAGTTTTGAAGAGGCTGCCACTGTTCCGGTGGCTTACGGAACAGTTTACTACTCTATGGTAAATTATAATTTGAAGACCTTGAAAGAAAATTTGTAATACCTTTAAACGATACATCTCTTTTAAGTTGGATGCATCCACATCATCACATTATACTTGAATGATTCCGTAACAGAATTCTGTGGAAGTTATTATTTAAATAAGGATAGTTAAAAGATTTAATTTGTCAATTTAATTTTAATTCTTAATTAATTCTTTTACTCAGATAATGGTAGGCAAACTCCAACCTGGGGAATCCATCCTTATCCATGCCGGTTCAGGTGGTGTGGGCCAAGCCGCTATAAATGTAGCCTTGCACTACAATTGTGAAGTTTTCACTACTGTTGGTACAGCAGAAAAGAGGGCTTTCATCAAAAAGTTGTTCCCACAGCTTAAAGGTTTGATCATATTCTTTTTAATTAATGACCTTAGTTTTGGGTTAATATTCATAGTTTAAAGTTGCTCAACTTGTTATTGAATCTTTTTTAAATTTCCCTAACACCGATTGAAGCAATCAATAATGGTTTTAAATGTACATTACTTGACTTTATAGTAAGACCTTTATTATGTATGCAGGGCTAATCTTACTCATTTTTACAAATGGAAAATAACTTTGCAACATAATTTTCACGAAATTTTTTTTTAATCAGTACAACTTGTTTACAGATAGTCACATTGGCAATTCTCGTGACGCCTCCTTTGAAGACATGATCAGGAGAGAGACCAATGGCAAGGGTGTCGATATGGTGCTGAACTCCTTATCAGACGAGAAACTACACGCTTCAGTACGTTGCCTGGCGTACCGTGGTCGTTTCCTTGAGATCGGCAAGTTCGACATCAGCAATAACACGCCCATTGGCATGTATTTCTTCTTAAAGGAAACTTCCTTCCATGGTATTATGTTGGACTACATCTTCGACCAAAGCTTCGAATTTAGAAAGGTTTGTATTCATTACACTTTTTGAAATGAAATTAAATATACCATACTAGTTCTACTAAATCTTTATTGCTAAATCGATTAACAATAAACTATTTTACAGCGCCTCCAAGATCTTTTGCTATCCGGTATTGAGTCTGGCGCCGTACGTCCTCTGACTTACTGTATATTTGAAAAGACAGAAGTAGAATCTGCTTTCCGTTACATGGCGGCTGGTAAACATATTGGAAAGGTAAATTCAAACATTTTTTTTTATTAGCGTAGAAAAATCAACGTATACATATATTACGGGTACAGCCAGTTCGAATTAAAGGTACGCGAACCCGACGTCCTTGAGTCTCGAGCTAAACAGCATTTTCCAATATATCTAATAGATATAATAATTTCCCTTTCTTTCCATTGGCTTGATCTTTCCGTTTTAACATCCTCCCAATTATTTCATCTTTGAATCCTAAAGTGTATTTCGTTAGTGGGATTCCAAATTATATTTGGCAAAATGTGTTTTAAATCACCTCTACTTACACCTTTGGGGAAAAGGGCGTGACCGTATCTATGTATGTATAAGGTATACGAACTTATTGACTTCTTATTCTTTTTATTCCAAAGTTTTTTTTATTTTATTTTAATGCTTATTGTTTCCGTCTAGGTGATCGTTAAGCTCCGTGATGAAGAACGCAGTCACCGCCGAGTGTTACCCACCAACAAACAAGTTGATGCTCTGCCTAGGTATGCAATGTATTAAAATATAAATATTCTAGTACATTAATGCACAAATTCTTGATCATACGGAAGGAACACGCAATAAAATGGACTCAAAAAGGACTAACAGCCCCCGCAATTTATACCCGCGTTAGGGTGAATGTCGGAAAACCAAAATATGTCGAATAGAAAACTCCTTCTGGATAATATAATATAAATATAAAATCTGAAGCCTATGGGATATTTTCAGTCTTTATGATTGACATATGTCCCTACCTAAAGATGCACGTGCGAAAAGTCACTTCCACAACCAAACCACACACATAAATACAGACATTCCCGAAGCAAAAGATAATCTTTGTCTTTGAATACCTATGACTATAACCTGCTTGCGAATTTACAGGTTTTTAACAGAACGAATTTTGTACGTATATAATCATGTATATTTTTGAAAAATTAATGATGAAGTTTTTGAAGTGTTTGTGAAGTGCAAGATCCTTCGATAGACGGATCTTGCACTTCACAAACACTTAAAAAACTTCAATATTTCGAGGTTTAATTATTAAAACTGTGCCGTTGCAATATTTTAGTAGACTTAGTATCTGATTAATGGCACTCTTTACTTTCAATCATTTTATAGGTAACTGGGTAGTTCTCAAAATCTAAAACTCTAACGAATAGTGTGTTAAACTTTGTAATCCTATAACTGTCTGTTTATAGTTGAATGTTTTCCTGTACATTACTTATTTATGTACCTATTTATATTAGTTTTTGTGTATTTTAGCCAGGCGAATGCGAGAACTTAAATAACTTGATGGCATAGCTTTGGTTATACCTGAGTAGTATTTAACATCTGTGGGATCACCTAACATAAAATAAGTAAAATTTTTAAATAATCCTGGACCTGCAAATCCCTCTAACAATTATGTTTTATTTAAAAGAAACGTTACGTGCACTTTCTGAAAACATTTCAAGAATTTTATTTATGTTATGACGTGAAATATACCATTGACATTTAGTCTAAACTAAAACTATCGTAGAAGTATACATTTTGATTTTGATCCCCTGTCTAAAAAAAAACTGATAAATTTCAGGATGAATGGATGACATTTTTTTATTTATTTATTTTAGGAATAACAACAGCTGCATACTCTTAACTAGGTATTAAACTGGGATTACATGAGTAGCCAATAGGTCCATGGTAGATACATAGATGGATATGAAACATGTTAACAGTAGATACATAATATAAAAGCTGATTGACAAACTGATGAGATTAGTGTATTAACGTAAAATATAAAATACGACATACAATAAATATTAATAAATAACTTATACATATATAAATATTAGGAAAAATAAAATTAAATAAATACAAGAGAAAATTTATATTATCTAGTAAACCTTTAAAAAAACAGTAATTTTGTGTAATATTGTTGACATTTGAGATAGAAGATGATGAAATTATAGATTACTTTCATCAAACTCGTTTTTTTTAATTGTCCTTGGAACCAATGAATAAACCCACACTTTTAGTGTTTATTGTAAGAGTAATGTAAACGTGATATTACACTACATATTCTTATTTAGTCTAGTGAAATGCAGTGGAAAATAAAGTTATGTGTCTAGTGCGTATCTTGGAAACTTTAAACTCATTATAATCTGAAAGCATAAGACAAGTAATCCTTCTTCGTAAAATGTCATATGGCAACACCATATCAATCAGGATGCGCCTCTCTTCCAGAGTTAAGCGATTGTATGTAAGAAAATCATCTATGTAATCATGTGAGCAATATAGAAATTACAAATTAAGGTGATCGATAAACTTCTTTTGAATGCATTCAAGACTTTTTTGGGTATTGCGTAACAGGGAAACCATATCTGACAACCACATTCTATTAAACTACATTTATTGTAAAACACTCTTAAAATTTATAACAAACCGACATAGCGTGATGACCTGCATATTACAATAATGTGCTGTCTCAGCTCTGAGTATATTCCCAGGTCCCGAGACCTTAACGATCGAATGCTAGGATTTATTTCGTGAATATACTTTGACATTTATTAATGCTAAAACTTCGTGGTATGAACTCTAATCATACGAAGTTTTAATTAAATCCAATAAGTAATTTTGGCATTGCAGTATTGATTAAAGAATTGTATTCGCTACAGTTGAATTTGAACAATAAACACAAAAATTATATCAAAACAAATCAAAATTAACCAACCATAGGTATTTTGGATTTTGAAGAGAAGAAACCAGTCAGACTAGGTAATTTTTCAAAGTCAAAGTCAAAGTCAAAGCATTTATTTCAAATAGGCCCAAAAGGCACTTTTGAACGTCTACATTTACATTTAAATAGAATTGATTCTAGTCGCCCATTCCAAAATGTTGTTTCGGAAGGTAGAAGAATGGGCAAGAAACTCCCCCGTTACTCTTTTAAAATGCTTTGTTTACATACAATCATTATATATAATTAAAATAATGTGTAAAAACGTTGCACCCAAAACAAAATCAGTATACCGAAACAGGTAAAAATAATAAAATCGAAGCAACGACAGATAAAATAGTTTTATGATAGATACATGGTGCTCACACATTAACAAACAGTAAAAGTAGTATAAGAGTACGATTTACACGCATTTGTGAAGCTAGCCTGCTTGTTCCAATACGTACATTCTTTAAAATATTTATTAAAACGTAATGCTAGCAACCCCTTCAATCTTGATGTTAAATACTGTTAACTCCACTGAAAAGAAATTGCATTCCAGTTTGAATGTGGAATTCAATGTTTTAAAATGTAGTCATTGATGTATCACAATATAACATATATATATACGAGTATATATAGATTTATGAATGACGTTCATCCTAGTAGTATTAACGTAATTCGTAAATCCATGCACATGTGGAAAATCCTGATATTTAAAACAAACCGTTTCTTTTTTTACCTTATATACAATTTTCATTATCAACAGGTACAACTGTCACGAGGATCACGTGTACATCGTCATAGGAGGTCTCGGAGGGTTCGGTCTTGAATTGGCCGACTGGCTCATCATGAGAGGAGGCCGCAAGGTCATTCTCACCTCTCGCAGAGGAATCACGAATGGATACCAGTCTTCCCGACTAAAGTGTGTATTTCTCTTACTCTTTCTACGTATTTACTTACTCCTTTTATAATAAAACACGTTTCTAAGTTACACTATTACTTTTAATACATTAAAAGTTAATTTAAATAAAACGATCCTAGTTGTTTTAATTTAATGATTAAATAATAAAAAAATCATGAATACCAAAAATGGACAGTTCATATTACAAAATACGAATAATTTGGACTGGAAAATTTATAAAATATATATTGTTAGTCAATTGTGATTACTCATTTCAATGGATTACTTTTTTTTATTTATAAAATACTAAAGAAAACATTGCTTTAGGAATTGTCGTCACTAGAGTATTAAAAATATTATTGTGTCTTGTCAACGCTATGATTATTTGTGCCAAAATAATTTTAATAAAATGAATATTTTGCGACGGAATATTTAAGTTTTATAAACTTGTCTTTGATAAAAATAAATGTTTGAAATTGAAATGTGAAGGTTACCTCTAAAAAAGGGAAAAATAATAAATATAAACTGACTAGTAGTAATATAAACTTTCACAAAGAGTTATTTTATTTCAAATTAATATTGGAACAACAAACAGTACTTTATTGGGTATTAAATAGAAATTGCAATTGACGATACTATAAATACATACATAACAGTGGGCTTGAGCTCCGTAACCAACAAGAGAGTACCCAATTATTATCCGGTAACAAATTTTAGTTTTAAAATTCTGAACACTTAATATTTTGACTACGAAGTTTTGTTATACATGAAAGTTTTCATAGAAATTTAAATTTGAAAACTATGAATTCTGCTTTTTTTTCGTCTTTAAATTATCTCACTTGAATCTACACATATTTCTTAAGTATACATTTTTTTTTTGTAGGGCTTGGACTGCTTACGGCGCTGATATCCAGATCTCAACCCATGATGTCACCACAGAATCCGGCTGTGAACAACTGCTAAAAATGGCTTTAGCTATGGGTCCAGTTGACGCAATCTTTAACCTTGCTGTGGTCTTAAAGGACTCTGTCTTCCAAAACCAGACTCCAGACTCTTTCAAGACCTCGTATGGACCTAAGGCATTAGCAACGCTGTATTTGGATAGATTATCCAGGAAGCTGTGTCCAGATTTAAAGTAAATCATTTATCCTTTATTTAATATTAATCTTTTGCCCTCTATCCTCGTTCTTTGTAACCGTTGCTTATAAAGCCCCCCACGGCACGGATATAATTTCTAGCTCAGGAGTTGTCTAAATAATAAATAAAATAATAATATCTAATATAGTATATATATTAGATATTATTATTTTATTCAACTCAACATTTTATTGAGAATCTGTATTATATTAATATATAATACAGATTCTCAATAAAATGTTGAGCTATAAATTGAACTAACCCTGCATTTGGGTTATTATAAGGTAAATTAAATTACTCCTATACATATGTCGAGAATGTAGCAAAATACACACTTATGAGTATAATTGTTAAATATAGTTGATTATGCGTGCATTTAACTCGCCTATTAGAAGTCACGCATATAGAAAAAGCATTTTTTTTTTATTTAAGGGACTTTGTTATCTTCTCATCGGTGTCTTGTGGTCGTGGAAATGCGGGTCAGACGAACTATGGTTTGTCAAACTCCGTGATGGAGAGGATCTGTGAGTGGAGACATCAGTTAGGACTACCCGCACTAGCAGTGCAATGGGGAGCCGTTGGTGACGTAAGTATTCTGTATAATTTATTTTACAAGTAATGTGTCAGCTAATATCGGGAATTGATATCTTTCTTTACACTAATATAAAGAAGGACGTGAAGTCAAAAATAGAATGGAAAGACAAAAAAATGGCGTAACCAAACTCATATTAAAATTTCATCCATTCAACTTTTGCATTCATCATAGTAGTAAGAAACAGTAAAACTTAGTTCTATATTTTAGGCTGGAGTAAAACTCGGTGGATCTTACGATAACCATATAATATCTTCAAACTTTACAGTGTTCGATGCAGTCGCGACGAATTTATACATTAATAGTTTGTAAAAATAATAATTTCATAACATCAAATTGAAGGTGATCCGTTGCTCGGTAATATGTACAGTCGCTTGTATACAGACGTCAAACGACGTTCCGTCGGCCACCAAACTTACTAATTTTTATGTATTCAGGTCGGTTTGGTAGCTGACATGCAAGACGATGACGTGCAGCTTGAAATTGGTGGTACCCTCCAACAAAGAATCTCCTCTTGTCTGTCCGCTCTGGACAAGTTCATGAAACAAGATGCTCCTATCGTGTCTTCTATCGTCGTAGCTGAGAAAAAGGCTGGTGGATCTGGCTGTGGTAATATTGTGGATGCCGTAGCACAGATCATGGGTAAGAATTTTTTTTTGTATTAATAAATGTTCTTTATTAAGCGTGTTCTGTTTATCTTCTAATCATATTATCTTACTTTAGCTCCACCGTATTACAATTGTATATTTTACTTCACTGCATATTCAGTTCATATTCTGATTCTTACTTTGTATTTTAAAAACGAATAGTGTTGTTAATTTAGCAGCATAGTCAGATTTAAAAATAATACATTCTACACAAACACTTACAAATTTAACTCGATATTACTATTGAAAGTCGCCAGTAAACAGTAAAATGCACATTAAACCGGTTCAATTCAACCCTCGGGTTATGGAATAACCATAACGATAAAAATGTAGCATTAGTATTAAAGTCAAATTTGTTAAAGCACTGGCCACATTATGTATGTATGACTTACGTAAGTTTACGCTAATGGTTTGCTATTTATACGATTTTTGCGGTAGGGTACTTTATTTCATGATTCACTATCTGTTTTTATAGAACACTTGGATCTCTATATTAGGTACATAAAAGTACGTAAGTATGTTATATTTTGGAATCGGAATCGGATATAATGTTATTATATTTAATATACAATAAACTGCTCAATAATAAAAAAACAGGTTTTGAGAAAGAGCATGTTACGTTAAGTAGGAAACGATTGAAATTAATTAAATAAAACTCTAGCTGAAAAAAACTCTCTGGAATTTCTAATAAAAACTAATTTATAAATTAATTCATAAAAATAAATTCGTTATCATATGTGTTTGTATCTTATTAGCTATCAAGGACCTGAAGACTGTATCTCAGCAAGTGTCGTTAGCCGAGTTGGGAATGGACAGTATGATGGCGGTAGAGATCAAGCAGACTTTGGAAAGAGAGTTTGAGATCTTCCTAACAGCGCAAGACATCAGGACTCTGACTTTCGCCAGGTAAGGCTGATTGATTTGAATATTCAGACAGAATTCTATTAAAAAACAATATATGTATGTACATAACCTTAAACTTAAAATATTAGTAAACAGCATAGGAAACTAGGCTCTCATATCGGACTATAGTGTGTTCGTGCATTTTTAATTTTTAATAAAGTTTTATAAGGAAGGCTTAAAAAAGTTGTTTTGTGTTTGGTCATTGCTACATATGGAGTTGTTTTCATATTATATTTAAGACTTCAAATATTAAACAGTTTTAAATTGATTTTAACAAGATTGGTTGAACTTACGGCGCAACGCGAGGCAGCAGCATCCACGGCTGCATCTCGCCACACTATCGTTGAAGGAGCAGCAGGTCTTAGGGTTATCATGAGGAATTTCGGTGATGAGAAGCTTGTGTCTGAACCACTTGTCTACATGCCTTCTATGGTCAGCGACGGAGTTGAGGTAAGACTCTAGAATAAACTGTTTTTTTATTATTTATAGGTTTTGGAAAGTCGAAGTCATCATTCATAAAATAGTACTATAATAAAAGTATCGAACATTTCGTATAGTCTGATTAAAATTTAAAGTAGTTTAAAAACGAAATTTAATGTACTTAAACTACAAAAGATAATGAAGATTTAGTCAATGGCTTCAGAATACAATTCACTGAATTTAAATAGCATGTATTACTATATTATTTAGATTCAGTCTATGGACGCCGGTTGTCACCTACCATCATGTGAAGCCTCTGCTCGTCCATTCCCTTATTAAATAAAAAATAGATACATATTTACTTTTCGTTTAAGAGAAAATAAAAGTTATTATCTCTATAAAGTTTGTAACTTTTGTGTAAGTAGACAATTAAACATTTACATATCTCATAAAATAATTTATTATTAGTTTTTTAATCTTGTATATATCCTTGCAGGGTGAAGAAGCAATACACGTGATGGAACGGGTGATGTTCATGTTACCAGGTTTAGAAGGATGTGCCGCAGTATTAGAACCTCTTTGTCGTAGGCTTAAGATCAAGGTCTGTGTTCTACAACTTGGTACCGAACATAAGAACGAGAACATGGATCAGATGGTGAACAGATTGCACCAGGTGAAAATGAATTTTCTTTGTTAATTATTGAATATTAATATGAAAAAACACAGGGTCTTCTTCATACATATATGAATTTTAAGACTGAATATATATTCCCATAGTATGTACGATAAGAAAAGAGGCTAAAAGATATATTTGCATAGCATTTGCAAGATATGTTTGACTATTTAGTAATTCATTTAATAACGTAGTGCTAGTTACTGCCCACTTATGGCTGAAAACTACAATGTTTAATTCAGTATATGGGAATCATTCTAAAAATAGTATCAGAAGGTTTTAAGACATTGTTTTATGCTGCTGACTTGCGGTGCAGTTCAAAGAGTCAAGCACAAAGATTCTGTATTAAACACCTTAGTGAGGCCAACTCTGAAATACAACACTGCTACATGGAATCCTCACTACCAACTGTACACGCATCTAGAAATTGTTCTGACTATAATTTATGTTATAATGACCACTTATCCTGACAGCTTTCAATTATTTGATTACACTGATAGACTAAAATATAACAACATCTGTACACTAAGCAGTCGAAGGAAGTATCTCGATGTTTCTATATAAGTTGCATAATGGAGTTCTGTATTCTATTGCATTATGAGTAGTCTACTTATAAAAATGTCCTACATTATATTATAATATAATGATTGGTAGTAATGAGCACATACCAATTACTTTTAATACCCGCTACTTAAGCTAATCTGGAATATTTTGCCTCTATACCGAGACTCTATAAACAGTATAACACGCAAGCTATATTTTGTTAAAGACCTATTCCTTACGAGTAATTACGAGTAATTCCTGTGTCGCGGGGGACTTTACAAACATTCAATCAATGGACACAAAGAACTCCCAGACTCTGGACAATAATTTTTCACGATCTTGGTATAAAATTATAAGTAGTACATTTCGATTTATGCTCTTTTTTTTTTAAATCCCTTCGTTTAGGTCTTTTAAATTTATTCTAATTGTGTTCATTTGTTTTAGTCGGTGATCTCAAGGTTGGCCCCTGGGGCTCCATTCTGGTTACTGGGATACAGTTTCGGATCGCTGCTTATTTTAGAACTAGCGTCGAGACTTGAAAGTGAAGGTGTGTTTATTAAATTATTAATTTAATTATATTAATTTAAAAAAAAACTTAACAATATTAATTTATATTATTATTTTAATTAACTTAATTTATATTAATTTCATAAAAAACTTAACAATATTAATGTTCTTTATGTACATCATATACATATATATAACACATCAAGTATTGACATTAACGCCTTCGTTAATTACTGAATGTAAACCACATTAAATTACTTTTTCACAGGTTTTAAGGGAACTGTATTTTGCTTAGACGGTGGACCAGACTTCCTCTACGCTATCTTAACAATGACAATTAGTTTCAAAAATGACATCCAGCTACAAAACAGTTTGCTGTGCCACACCCTTGATATCATCGCTCCTAACAATGACATCTCTAAGGGCCTGTTAGAGAAACTCAACGAAATCGAGTCTTACGAAGACAGGGTCGCTTTGACTATTGAGTCCTTACCAATCCAAACTAAATACTCGAACAAATTCATTGCTGATATTGCCTGTGTATGTTATGACCGCCTTAAAGTAGTTCTAGATTTTAATCCTAAAAATTTCAAAAAGCTGCAGTCACCCATCGTTTTGCTTCGACCAAAAGAAAATCCACCTTTCATTGTTGTTGAAGAAAACTATGGTCTGGACAAATATACTGAAAATAATCTTACAGTACATTTTCTTGAGGGTAACCATATTAGTATCATTGAAAACAAGGATTGTGCTAATATAATCAATAGGATTGTAGTCGAAAAGGAAGAACAAAAAGGAAAAACTACTGAAAATGTTGTCACTAGCATTGTTGAGAATCAAAGAAAAGTTCAAGTATAATTAAGAATATATGTATGTTTCGTGTTTTGTATTACTCTATCGGAATATGTATTGTGTATGCACGTGAAATAGGGATTAAAAGGGAACTAATATAAGGTTTTTTTGTTTTGTATGAAATAATTAAAATGGCCGTATTTTAAGATACTTAACTTAGACTAATAATTTTAAGTAAGTTTAAGATTTGTCAAAGAGACACCAGTACCAAACAAATAATCACTAAGTATAACTTTAAGGGTTGAGTATTCGGGAAATAAGCTTAACTTAGTAATTAATTTAAAATATTAAGAGAAGGGAAATATTTGTAACAAAGGGTCTTATTTATAGATTGGCATACATTTCAATAAACTGTTTATAAGTCATAATTTATTGTATGTAGTTGTGGAACATGGGAAAGTTAAATATATTTATTCTCATGATATATGCTCGTTTTACTTTCTTTTAACAATGATGACTTTAACTGACTTTACTATTATTCCAAAAACTTTTTATGTTATAATTAAAAACAAAACTATAAACTAACATTTTTAACTTAAAATTCGCAATTTAGAACTTGGAGTTACCTTGAACTAATAGAACAAATGTAGCAATATAAGACCATTTGTTTTGGAGTCCAAACTAAAGCTTCAAAGCTGACCACATAGCAGTTAGTTATCTAACCTCTCTGTTACCTTGTGCAACACATCATCCACTGTTAAATGTAACACTCTAATTAACAAGCTCAACTTTAAAATTTGAGGTATATGGACAGGAATGGGAGATTAAAAAGGAAAGGACAGGGATATTGCTTCCACAGATTTATTGGAGAGGATAAGCATAGCTCAACCAAGTCCGAGTCCTTCAAAACTTGAACTCAAACTCAAGTCGGTGACGGGAAGTCTTGGTGCAAAATACACAGGCACACAATCTACATTACATAGTAGGTATCAACCTTAAGTTGCTGAATAATTTTGCTTCTTAGTGATACATACCAGTTTGGATTTTGTGACAGGTACATCAAAATAAGCTCAAACCTGTTTTCAGTAGTAAACGGATAGTTTCCATACTTTACACAGTTTTATATATGTTAGTAATTTAAACCAGAAGATGATATAAAAGGGCGAAATGGCATAAAATATTGTCCCCGATCAAAGCCAGTAATCGGATTGAAATCAGTATTTGACGTGGGCACTGAGCACCGAGCCATGAAATAAGCGATACGCATCTTGTAGAGGAGACTATTTATCTCCACTAAATGGTAATGTCGTCATATTGCACTTTTTGTTTTAGAAGTTGTGTTGTGATATGGAACTAAAAATTAAGTTAAGATTAAATTGATGAATTAAATTTATTCCAAAGTCCATCACACAGTTATCAACCAATTCAATATTTTTCTAACATCAACAAATCCAATGTCAAAGTTAGGAATCAAAAATGATTTTGTAGTGGGTACATGTTTCACATACTAACCAGTACCTAGCATTTGGGTGATGCCGTATCACCAACGAAGAGTTACCAAAAAAAGCGCTATACCACAGCCGACACCATAGGACCATGAACTGGGTTTCGATCGGGCTGTTGGCGCATACTCGCAATAAAACACTTTAATACTAACGGGTACCTGTATTTGATACAACACTGCAGTACAACGTATTAACAATATATATTAGTGTCGACACAATCAAAATACGGTTACCAGCTTATATGTAGCTCGTAGTAAATAAACCATAGCGCGATTCAGGTTTCTATTAAACGCCATCTATTGGGCCATGAAGTAAAATTTACTTGAATGTCAGACATTAGTTCTTGTTTATGGGTTTCAACTATACTCTGCGTTGACTATCTAACGGAATATCACCATCATCATCAACATAATGGCCTATCGCAGTCGACTGCTAGACTTAGGCATCTCCCAACTGCGCAATAGCACCGCGTTTCGCATTAGTTATTATTTATTATATTATCCCATACAGTTATTTCCAACTACCTTTTGAGGAAAATTTTTAGCAATTACGTTATTTCATTGCACTTCATTATTTCAATTACTGTATTTTAGACTTATCCCAACCTGTGTGAGTATAATTGTATTGTAAAAAAAGTATACAACCTTCAATATTTCGGCAAATTACTTTGGGTAATATGTTAAATCGTAAAACCAGCAATTTAAAAACTTATTTATAATTTCCCTGGGAGGAATTTCTCTAAGAGTATACAGTTTCTAATTTAAAAAATGAAAATAGGTCGACATATGGCGGAGAAGGATATAGGAACTGGGATATAGGCACGAGTAGGCCGGCTCGACCGATGCGATACCACGGCCTCATAGAAAACTGGTTATGAAGTAACATTTGCTTTGTATTTCCCCGAAATGAATGAGTTTTTCGTAGGCCCAACTCCCCTTTCCCCTCCCCTCATCCCCCTTTCCTCTTTCCTATCTCCTCACCCCCCTCTCTTCTTTCGCTCCCCGCATCCTCCCATCCCTCATCACCCTCAAAAGCGGGTAGCGTTCTAACGACTCTTAAGTTGCAGGTGTCCATGGACGGAGGTTGTCACTTACCATCAGGGTTCGTCTGTCCCTATAGTATAAAAAAAAATCGCTTAACAATTATAAAAAAGATGCATACAGTCCAACATATAAACTCCTCCTTTTTTGAAGTCGGTTCAAAACAATTTAGATCAAAGAGCATTGCCTGTTCTTTTTAGAGCTCCAATTGGGTTGATTTTAATCTGTCATACCAGCGTACTCTGAATGGAAATCATTTATCATTATACGAACGGGTGGACTTGTCACCTTTACTTTCATTAATTGTATTTTAATAAAATATTCCAATAGATTTTTTCAAAACTGTATTCATAACGTTTGATTAAAAGTTGTAAATTACAGGACCTGGTCCATTTTGTATCATGGAATATAACATTTTGAAAGTCGTCCAATATATCCAGAACTAGGACATGCGGTTTTGCTAGAGGTAAATGACTGACCTGTTAATATAGTGGTTAGTTACTATGACTGCTAGACAATTTTAAAATCGGTTGAGTAGTATTTGAGTTTATCGATTACACACAACAAAAATAAATTATTTCCTCTTTATTTCAATATTAGTTTACATAAAGACTGATTGCTACTATTGTTAATGAGGACTCAGGTAGCGAAATCTAGTTTGTACTTTATCTATTTATCATAAGTTAAGATATTGCTTGTTGCAAAAGAGGTTATTTACGTATTTATATTTATTAGACATTTCAGTGTATAAAACCTGAGTTATTTCAACTGTGTCGTAAATGAGTAACTTATTGGCGTGATTGGCCGGCTTAAAGATGCTCCTGGTATAACTTTTCATTTTTTTTTCGTGTATAAACAAATCTTTTAATATCCGGTCTTCCTTTTTACGTATTAAAGCCAGAATGTTATACTTTATTTACGTCGAAAGGTTTGGTGTTTATGCTGAAAAACTGACTAAAAGTAATTAATTTATCATAGGGGGTTCCCCTATGATAATTTAATTACTTAAATTTCTATTCGATGAAATATTGCATATATCCTTTTCTATTACCCTGACAACGTGTATACGAAATGTTATGCTGTGCTGGTCAGTATGTATGTACATATTTACTATGTAATTCAAACTGTCTGATGCAGGAAAGTCCAAGCTCTTTAACCGAGGTTAGTAAACTTACAATAATGAGATATTTGTGATCTGATAATCAGACAAGAGAGCTATTAACATAAGAATACTTTTAATTACAAAGTTCCTTCCTTTTAAAATCTATGAATATTTGAAAAAAAAAAACAACTTATGAATATTTATGTAAATTGTTGCTATATCGATTACATCACTTCTATTTGCTATGCAAATCACTCCATCTTTTCCTGTGGATATAGTAAAAGCATCAGACTGTGGCCTATCAGACAGTATATGTGTAGACGGCAATAGGCTTGCTATTATTTAAGGGAGACGTAAGTTTAGGGTGTTTGAGACGTCTATGAATACCGTTTATATATTATATAGGCGTGAGTATTATACATACATATATACATACATATATCTATGTATATCTGCATAGTCCTGTCATCAATATCAAAACAAAAATACATTAGAATACCCTTCAAACACTAATGTTTCGTAATAGCAAAATAAACTTAAACAGCACTTATCCAATTTATTTAACCGGCAATTTATCAAGTATCTGTGTAATTAAAACTGGCAAAATAATGAATGTTGTGTTGCGTGGAGATAATGAACGCCGATTGGTACTTCTTACCGGAGTATTGCTCTTATATCCTTTGGATATGTGTGTGCCACTGTGCCCAAAGTGATTACAATACCCTACATTACACATTTACTTAGGAAGAAAGGCATTTATAGCTGTTAAATTATTACAAAACCTTTTTGCCGTCCCGGTGTCTGTCTGTAATGTAAACTTTGCAAGTAAAATTTAACACGAGTGGCGTGTGGGTGGCGGATGGTGTAGTTGGCGACTAATGGATCAGTCTTACAGACTGTGTATCTATCAGACAGTATGTACATACACAGTCATACAAACGAAATGGGACCCAAATGGGATTAAGTTATAACTGGCAAAATGAGGGTGTTTAATACACCTGTGGCTACCACTTAGGAGTTACAGGCGCGAGTGTACGTATGTATGAATGTTTAAAAATCATATAAAACAATTAAGATAAGAACATTATCTAAATCATAAATTATAATATTGAAATCATTAACAAACAAACTTAATAATAGTAATAAGGATTGTAAACGTCATATTCGTCATAAACTCATGCAAATTTAACAGCACGTGTATTTTTAATGTTAAATGATCATGACACCGTGTGTACTTAACAATTTAAATAAAATATTTGTCTATCGAAGATTGGAGTTAGTGAGTCATCCTATTTACATTCCTCATCAGGCATCTTGTAACTTTTATTTATGCTTACTGCTTCAGTCAATGATTTCATCGCAAGCGACGGTGCTTAGAAAGGAACGGACACTAGTTCGAAAAGCAATAAATAATATTACCAGGCTTTTTATCATTCCGTTTTTATATTTTCTAAAAACTTTCAGTGTTACCCCCCTTACAATATAGTAGATATACACGGACGAAGGCCTTTTCTTAACATATAAACTATATTCAATTTGTTAACAAATTTAGTTAAATATGTGAAACACTGTGACTGTAACTGAAACCAATATTTGTTTTACTCTATTCCAAAATCTCTAGCTTTACATCCGTAGTAAGTATGATATACATATAAGGTATATTTAGGTCCGCAAAGGACACAGCTCGTAGGTAACAAATAGCAAGGCGTATCAACTGTGTGATATAAATCAACATTGTTTGACAGTCCCTACGTGCGATAAATACACGAATCTATTGTGATATCGACGTTGAAATATGTATGGCGGTGTAATGGATACGGCATCGTGGAAATTTATTATTATAACAATATTATATATCGTTTTAATTTAAGAATATACAAACATTTGTGACCCGCCCCGGCTTCGCATGGGTAGTAGAGCATACTGTGCCTACGTATGCGATTCCCGTCTTTCGGAGTGAGAAACGCGATTTGAGAAAACTCCTAAGATATTCATTAAAAAATATACGGAGTAAAGAGTATAATAATGTGTATGCTTACGTGTATGCTTGCTGGAAAGCTTAAAATAACTAACGCATTTAAATTGATAAGAATTCATACTATATACGTCAAAATAGTATATATAATAGCGCATTCTTAGAAGGTCATTCTTTAGAAGGTATAATGGGTATGGCAAGCTTATCCTTAAAATATGGATACATAGGCCATTCGGGACTTTTCTTTAAACCTATAAAAGAGGAATATCCTACTTTTAAACGAGTTATATACTTACTGTAATATTATAAATATGAAATTATTTCATGGCCTTGAAAATGAAACACTTTTTTTACCCATTCAAAATAAACATATACATATTTGGTAAGCAGAAATTTGTATGTAAACTATATAAACTTTGACCATATAAACTGGCTAATATTAATTTAGTAAACATTGTGTTTCGAATTTTGTTAAGTAGGAAATTTCTAATACAGTCTTTATTAAATATAATATGATTCATAATACAGACAATAATAAAACTTATTATGCAAGTACTTATTTATTTTAGCTTCCTCACCTTTATAATGTTACCACCTCAGGTATGAATACACCTCAGGATAGAATTCTTGTTTTTTTAATCTCCTCCATCCAAACAGGAATAACTTATCGATATTATTTTAAATTTTGCTACATCACCAAGCGAGTTGCGGTAGAAAACGAACAATAACAACATTTGTTATTGAATAGCTCGCAAATAGTATCCTTAGTTTCAAGATTACGAAAAGTGGCAAATTCTTCTTGCGCTATGGCAAAATAACTAATAACGCGATAATTATTAAATACTAGCTTCGAGTAAAATAAAAGCAACGAATCAATAAATAGTCCATTCATTTGTGTGAGTTTGGTGACAGTCGTTCCACTGTAAATTCTGACACATAACATTTCTACGTATCTCTTTCATCCGTGGTTTGTTATATCTCAAACGGATTAGGCAGTGCTTTCGATGATTTCGTTCCCTTTGCTCCTCGTTTATATATATGATATATGATACAGAAGATGGAAGATTATTTGCGTTGCAAGTTCCCTTGTCTGAATTTCGGATTTCGATGTACACTCAATATGGTATCGTAAATTATAGTTAGTGTGACACAATGACACGAGTAACAATGCTCAGGTTTGTCTTGGAATTTAAACTTGAGTGATTTATCACCTATTTATACAATTAGGACTTGATTTTTAACTTTTTCTTTAGCGTCTTTTTCCGATGGTCGAGGATGTCTCAGTTATACTTAAAACTTTAAAACATATTTGTATATGTATTAGGGTGGGTCAAATTTTTTTTTCTCGTTTTTCTAATATGCTCAGCATTAAAAATGTGCTAAATGGTGTTGTTATTTTATATGTAAAGTTTTATTAGATTATTTTAAGTTTTATTGCCTCCGGACATGTCATAGAAATATTTAAAAAAAAAGTAGATTTTTGACATCAGTTTATTAATACGTAACTCATGTTTTTGATATCTGATTATAAAATCAATTTCATACGAAATTGTTTGGTTGATTTCAAGAACAAAGAAGTAAGAATGGGAGGGGGGTGGAGAAAGTTAAGACAAGTGACGCGCGATTTATCGATAAAACAAATAGTGTCGCGCGTTGCGTAATACAGTGCAGTAGTTGTTTTATGTCATTAAAAAAATGGAACGCACTCGAAATAGTCCCATATTTGGTGATTTGTGTGATTTATAAAACAACCTATTGCCAACTTACGAAGATGTGATGAAGTGTTATGAGTGGACTCGACACAGGTTAAAATTTGAGACGGAAACGAAAAAAGAGCCGTCGTCTAAAGAAATAGAGGCCATTTTAATTTCCAAACTGATACAAATATGTTTGAAATCTTCTGTTCCCACAGTAGAACCAAAACGAATGAAGGTAATGTTACAAAGTTATCATTTAAAATGCAAAAACCCTCATAAGTGTCACCTGAAAATACCTAAATACAAGTTGGAAGAGTTTCGTCTTGGAAGTAAAGTTTTGTTTGATATTTCGACTTGCAAGTTTCGAGATTTTCTTAAATGTATTTGCCCTAAGAACAAAAAAATACCTTCAAGAGAGCACAGCTTTATAACAGACTAACGTACTGTTAGGCAGATGATGATAGGTGGCATAGACGTTGGCACAACAAAACAAATTACAAGAGCACTGCAAAGTGTATAGAATAAGAAATATTCAACTTTTTCTTGAAAGCTGATGTATCAATGGATCAGTTGATTGCAGTCGGTTGTGATGGGGCAAATGTAAATGTTGACCAATACGGCGGTATTATACAGATGCTAGCAAAAAGATTGGATAGACGTTTACAGTGGATTATTTGTTTATTGCATATGAATGAACTGCCATTTAGACATATCTGGTGGCAGTACGTTTGGGCTATAAACATTTTCAGGGACAATCGGCAAAGAACTTGAGAACTGCGAGACAAGACCTCTAACTCATTTTCAACCTATTCAGGCGAGCTTACCGGAGCTTTCTGCAGCAGATCTTAGTACAGACCGAAAATACTTGTACAGAATAGTTGAAGCAATTTAAGCTGGCATATTTCCTAGCGATTTATCTAACAAATCACCAAGCAAAATGTCCCATGCCCGATGGCTAACTCGTGCTAACAGGAATATCCGTCAGTATGTTTCAGTTTCAGAGACTGCCTCTGAAAATCTAATTACTCTTGCAACGTATATTGTCAAGGTTTACGCTCCGATATGATTTTCTATAAAAAACTCCCTCTAGCTGTAAAGATGGATCGCAACACTTTTTTAAACTCATCGAGCTAACCAGATATTTACCAAGAACTTCAAAATACGTTATCGACCCAGTAATTCAAAGAAACAGCTATTTCGCACACTCGGAAAAGCTATTTCTTGCAATGTTGACAGATTCCCAGCCGCACGTGAATTAGCTGCACCGCGAATTTTGTAAGCTAGGTCAGAAATACCAAAACAAAAATGCGTATGTTTTTTTTACATAAGATAAACTTTAACGCATCAACATACAATGACCTTTTTAATTGGCAAAAAAATATTACTGAGCCACCTTTATTAAAATCTGTAACCGAAGAAAATCTTCCGTTTAAACTTGTCCGAAAGAGTAGTTAAAGCTGTAACCGAAGCTTCAGCCACCTTATGTGATAAAAGAACGACAGAAGGTTTTATCAAAGCTCAGATAGACTCGAGGAAAACAATGCCCAAATTCGACAGCAAAAAAGATTTCGCCGCAATGTAACCTTTTTTAACCACATTTGTTGATAATTTCCACATCACCCCGGAGGCAGAAGATAAATTCCGATTGTAATGAAACTTCATAATCTTATTACACTCATAATTAAGCACCGCTTTGTCAATGTGCCCATATAAAAACTAAACTTTTTTTTTTTTCTCCCTACATAAGTGACCCACCCTAATATGTGTTGCAAGTTCGAACCCAGTGCACTACCGTCGTGAGCCCATTTTTTTTTCGTGTGGAACCAACTTAAACCACACGGTGTGCCATGCTGCGCTTAAAATAGGAGGAATCCGGGAACAGCTTCATTAAGACATCCGGACCCCTCCTAGCGCCTGCCCGGACTATGCGGGCGCCACCTACTGGTAACCTATCAAGGTTGCAGGCGGGGACCGATTGCCACTACCTACCCGGAAGTCAGTGGTCCACCGATAGACTTCGGCGAGTACTTCCGCCTTCAAGTCCAACGGGGGAGTTCCTGGCAACACGCACGCCGCCTCCGTAGACAAGGTGCGATAACGGCGTATGGCTCTAATCGCCGTTGTCCATGGACGGAGGTTGTCACTTACCATCACGTGACTCGTGTGTTCGTCTGTCTGAAAAACATGACTGGACAAAAAAACATCAACAAATACTGGAAAAAATAACTTTTAGTTAAACATATGCAGGATTTCTTGATAGCTATTAATTTTCCTTATATTTGATGAAATTTGGAATCTTATAGACATAGGAAAGCAATTCTAGTATCTCTGCTCAAATATCGCAACACAAAATAAACACAAAATTCCTCACTGACCGCCTTTAACCGGTCTGTCCAGGGACAAAACTGGAATTAGTAAGCACCCACGTCCCAAGATAATTAAAATTGTGCCCACATTAGTCGCTGGGTTATTTAATTCCTTGTTTAATTTGTGGTTCGAGATTTAGTGAACTTTCGAAACTGAAACATCTGTTATTTATGTTTCGCCTCATATATTTGAAGCTTGCCCTTTTATAGATTTTAGTAATACATTCGAACATTTTGGATGCAGTACAAATTTCAGTAAGGTTTTGGCAATCGGCTAACTCAATATATATATATATTAAAACTTGTTTTACTCCCGTTTGTATTTCGAGGATGCACGACTAGTTTCGATCCCGACGGGGGATCTGTCTCAAAGGTTTAGGTAGATTATCTAAGTTATTAAATAACACTCGCACGTCTTATGTTAAAACAAGTGAAAAAACTGTGTGAATAAAAGTAAGTTTTTAAATTGGATAATTCATTATCATTTTCATTCAGCCCACCCATCGCGGTTATTTGGTGGACATAGGCTTCTCATGACAATAATGATGTAGACGATGATGATAAATAAGACAACAGCTGTTAAAGAATAGAACCATAAATATATAAATTGCACTAAAAAAAGATACCAACTGCTTAGATAAAATCAATATAACTCCTTCGTCACCAGCAAAGTCTAGTGTTAGTGGTGTGTGCTCCCATCACCGTGGTCCGTTCCATTCAATCATAACGTCGTCTGGTAAATAAATATATTGTGCCTTATACAAAATATATTAAGGGGACTAAGTCGCCATTTACACATCTAATATATATACAAGTCGTGAAAGTTCGTACGTAGTAAGCAAATGTCATTTTCTTACTCTGTATCGATATCATGTGCCGTGCGTGCTGAACCTGGGTTTTCCAGGAATGTCTTTTAATTTCTACTCGTTATCCATGATTATTTGGCTCATATCGTGATTGGGACGCCCTGTGCACTTCAGGGCGAGCTTTCTGTTACCTGCCTGTTCCTTTTCTGTTTATATCAGGGTAAATTTATTGGTATTTGGCTTTTGCTTCTCGGAGCACGTCTGTATTATATAGGTGGTTAAACTGTTTCTTCATTTTAGTGTCGGTGCATCTGGCACGACGTTTTTAGAGTAATTAGGAGATACAGTTCTGATTGAGCGGTGAGGTTAAGCATTTCATTTCTTCTCGTAGTAATCTTCTTGGCAACATACGTAACAAAGTGTACGTAATAATATACATATTCTTTTACACTAAAAATGTAACTTCGTACACTAGCTCGGGCCAAAGAAAAAGTAAATAAACAATTTAGGAATGATTAGAAAAAATAACCTGTAAATAAAAAAAAAACATCGCACTATAAAATTTAAAATTACTTTATAAATTTAATTAAATCAAGTGAAGAACATTAGAATAAAAAATATGGGAAATGAAAAATAAAGAACTCGAAAAAAAAATCTAAAATAAACTTTTATAATAAACTAGTGGACCCGACAGACGTTGTCCTGCATGATATTTCAAGCGATTAGGATCAATATAGATAAATAACCTAGATACCGACTGCAGCGCCATCTGCCGGGCTGATTTGTAAATCTAAACCATTCCCAGATCCCCTTGAACACACACAAAAAATTTCATCAAAATCCGTCCAGTCGTTTGAGAGTAGTTCAGTGACATACACACTCACAGAAGAATTATATATATAAAGATAATGAACGATCGCCGTTCTTGCGCTAAGCAATAAATAATGAGTTGGACCATCTTCTCGCTTTGATTATATACTTTGCGGGGAATGGTGCTTGCATGATGAATGAAAACAATATGTCGCCTTAAAACTAATGAAGACTTTGATCCCCTATTATGTATCCTTAATGGTAGAATTATTATTAGAAGGATAAAATTGGTATTTGGACTTTAAATTAAGACGAATTTAAAGTCCAAATACCAATTTTTATGGACAAACTCTCATCTACTATTTAACACCATTAAAGTTAAAACTTCGGAAAATCCTGAAACACGTCTTTCTTCATTTCTAATATAAACCAAATATACTGATTTTCTTGGAAGTATATTATTTAAAAAACAACGGATTTCAAACTTTCATCCCCTATTTTACTCTTTTGGGATTAGAATTTCAAAAACTCCGGCTTTACCTTTTGTCAACATCATAAAAGGAACTTCTATGCAAAATTTCAGCTATCTGGGTAAAGGGTATTTGATTTTCATCTGGTTCGTAGTTGAATTACGTTACGGACACTTGTAACACTAAATAAATCACACGCAATTTGCTAACCCACTAGAATAATTAAGTCAGGCCTTGTTGTGTGAATTGTTAGCTAGCGTTTACCTAACTACATTCCTTCCCTAAGCATTACCTTGAACAAATTTGATAGTAACGATAATTGTGTTATCCTCATTAAGTAAAATAGATCATTTCACAAAGCTCTACAATACTAATGACGTCATCTGCCGTAATTATTGATGTTTTTTTAACTTCGGCAGAATAAAATAATAATATAAACCTCCAAAGTGTAAAATATGTTATAAGAAACATTTTGATTTTATTTCTAAATGATTTGTTTTCATGTTTCTGTTCCTGTTGTTTGACTTTCCTTCTAACATGTAATATTTTGTAATTGTACAATTTAAAAAAATAAAAATTGTTTTTTTTTTTATGTGGGTGGTATGACATTATTTGTTACATTGGATATCAAACTAATATTTACACAAACATTCTTAGAAAAGTCATAGGTTCCTTACACATAGAAAATGTTTATTATATCTACTAATACATGGTAAAGTTAAAATTGAACATGAAAATACATTGCACAAAATTAGGTAAGACGATAACACATCAAAGTAGGACTCTTTCATAATTTGAATCAGTCAAATTATGTACCTATAAATTTCAATATGACTTAGTTCTTACAAATATAGGCTTTATTAATAAAATAACTGATAGCTGCACATAAAGTGTAATGCTATAAAGCATGTACTGCTGAAAAGGATGGCTGACGCGTAAGCCATGCTCGTGAACGAGTGCCGTTGATCGGGGCTGGTCATCAGTAATAATTACCATAAACAGAATAATATAACCCTAGTCCTAACATCGTATTTGTTGTGTACTTATGACCTACTTAGTACGACTGACTTCCTCTCTTGTCAATTCATTAATACCTTTGATTGGTTTGATGGAAATAAATTGTGATTTCGATTTTGACTACTTCCTTGTTAATGCATATGCGCTTATCAAAGTGAAGTTGTTAGAAAGTAAAAAAGTAACAATAAAATGAAACATGGAACTATTGGAGTGCACTATGAGTTATTTGCGGTGAGAGTATACAGAAAATTAAATAGAAAACCGAAGTATTCATGTAATGCACTGTGGTTTTGTAGCAAGGCAATATGCGAACCTTTTATTTATAGGTAATCTACTGTATTAACTCACCGTAGGAAAGCCATGTTTAGACACAAATGGGTCTGTTCGACCAAAGTAATATCACGACCTCACAGAAAAACGGTACACAAACAGCGCACTTCGGCCTACCCTTCTGTTCGTCTGTCCTTAATATCATACAAAAATATCTCACTTTACTTGAAGTAGATGGATTACAAAAATATGTTTTATTCCGCATTGCAAAAATGTTTATTCTTCTTTTCTTTGTGAATTAGATGTACTACATAGATAAATATAAATATTTTTTACATGACTGTTGCAAATCAGTTTAAATTGTTTTTTTTTACTAAATAACGCTTAATCAAAAAATATGTTATTCTCTATGTATCTTACATAGAGAATAACATATTTTTTGATTTACCGTTAGATCATATCCAGATCAGTAAGTACATAGTGTTTATAGTGTACATTTCAATTTTTATATGATAGGTTAGAATTTTAGTTAAAACTTTTAATTTAATATAATTTTTCAGTAAATACTTGTAAAAAGCGTCGTGTTATGTGTGTCGTTGTTCCAATGAGCATTTCTGTATTCATCTAAAATTGAACGTTATGAATACTTAGTAATTACACTACGATTTTGTTAGTCTAATACTTTCTACCACACTATTGGGAGGAGAAATTTTAGGTAATCGATTGCGGTGAAGATCAATTACGCTGCCTTATCAATAAATTAATATTTCGAATCTAATTTTTTTACACATACAAAGTCTTTGTTACAAAGCTTTTCATATAAATACATACACACATGTCCAATATCTAATATTTGTATCGAATCCGACCTTTTTTATAAGTTAACCTGTACTATATTGATGTAGATGTGTATTAATTATATGGCCTGAAATATTCAAATCATATAACGCTACTAATGCTTTTTAAATTATAACGGTATGCGCATTCAGCTTTCTTTGAGCTGCGGCCTGCGTACGCTAAAGAATGTTGGTTAGAATGTTGGTTCGCTAAAGAATGTCCAGCATTACATGACATGGAATCAAAATAAAATAACAGAAATTAAAAATGAAATAATTAAATAGTTTTTTTTTTATATTTTGTTGTAGTGGTATTGCCTTAGACGTTGGTCTTCTAACACATGGAATGGAAAGCGACAGCGGTACACGTCTGTTTATAAGATAGTAGTTCTCTATATACTCTGTTTGAATGTCATACTAAAATTATTAACCTAAGTTTAAAAGGATAAATATTATTACTAACTGTGCTGTGTGAAAAAAAAAGAATACTTATTACTCTTATATACGCTGACACGCTAAATAACTTCATACTTAAAGTTTTTCTGTAAAAAAAGAATGAGGTGCTCGCTCTCTGTGTAGGTCTTTCTCTAGGAATGGTAAATTACTCCCGATATTTCCACAATCTACTCTTAAAGGCACCTCTCAATGGTCGGTATGTCCGTCATATATAGCAGTCTCCGTATGCCAACACGCACCGGGTTTCGGATTCGTGTGATGGGCCGGAGTACTCAGTCAGTCCCTAAACAGTTATGATGTTATTGGTTTGGCTATATTTAATATCTAAATATCGTCATACTAACTGAAATCAAGTCCAGAGTATTATACTTAATACTTTATATTTTATACTTATGATTTAATTTGAGCAGGTCTCGGTCTCACGTTACGTTGGGTGACGCTTGCGTTCAGCTGATTCAAAGAAACAATGAAAAAGCATTTATTGGTAAGTGACGTTATAAAAAAATATCGAATTAAAATAAAAAGAAAACAAAATGAACGGTGACAAATTCATATTCACTTACTGAAATTGATCACCGCTCAGCAATTATACTAAATGGCAAGGGAATTGCGGCACGCCAAACAGCGCTGATTTTTAGCGATGACCGTGAACAAAACCGCTTTGCGTTTCTATATGCTATATTACGATGGAAAAGCTGCCAGAACAAGAGTAGTTCAGTACTTTGTAACTCTATAGGTATTTTTAAAGCTATTGAGTACTTTCTAAGAAACAAAACTGTTACATTTTCTGACGCTTTCAGTGACAAGCGTTAGACTGATTTCCATTTAAATGTGATTGTTATACTCGTACTGTTATCATTAATATTAGTAATTTACTATTGAAGTGTTCCCGTTTAAACTCAATTGTTTATGTCTCATGGATATAAAGCCATTGTGGAATCGTAGGAAACATAATTTCACCGCTTAGAGAAAGAGGCTGTTCAGGACGGAGTTGCATTTCCGTATGTAAATTACTACCAAGACATGCCTACCACCATGCCTTCTTTACCATTAGTTTACTTAAAAGAGTGTTCTGAGAAACTTTGGGCTGAATCTAGGATAATATGCTAGGATCCAGAACATGATTATTCCAAAGCCTTGGTTTAGCAAAGTATTTTACAATAAACGTACTACTAGTTCACTTATTAGAGTGAGACTTGGACATGTCTGAACTCTAGCCCACCTTGCCAGATTCTAAATTGTTGACAGTGTATTATGACAGTGTGTACGGTTCTTTTCTTGCCCGTTGTATAATTTACATTTAGTTACTTCCTTAATTTCTAGCTGCATTTCACTTCATCTATTCCTGTACTTTTGTTTTCAAATAATCCTGATGTATATAAGACCCCAGCCTCTTTTATAACATCCCATGAGTCTTTTAAAATCTGAGTATGTATGTTAATTTATATGTATATCCTCACTCTACTTTTCATCCAGACCCTTTCCAAAGTCAAAATATCCTTTTTTCTCTGTTGTTTCCATACCTTTAATTTGTTCGTGGCTCTACTAACAGTATGCCATGGGGAAAAGAGAAAGGAATGTTATGTTCTTAATACGGCTTTAAAATAACTAAATTAAAAAGATAATCTCAAAATTTGCTGATGTTTAATAACTTAGAAATTGTATAAAAGAAATTAAAGTAGGTATATAATAAATTATAAATTGTACACTGTATCTAATTATTACAAATTAAAATATAAATATACTCACGACTTGAAAACTCTTCAAAAGATTAGAAAAGAGCTGATTGATCAAAGTACTAAACAGATACTCATTAATTATACACCTCAAACTTACTGGACATATATTTGTTTATATTAGGTGGATCATTATTACTTTTACTTCCTATAACTTTCAGATAGTTTAATAGTTTTTCAGGTCATTGACACCTTTTAATTAACACATCGTGCCCTTTGACTTGATATCCCACTTTGGGTATATTTGAACACACTTGATATTTCATCCCCTCCTTAACCCCAGCTTGTAAACAACTGTAATGATTTCGATCAAATATACATATATGAAAGAATATTTCAATTGAATTACCCATCAAACTGAATAATCGATCTAAATAGGTCCAGCCACTTCTGTGTTGTGGTTAATGTGTGTTCTTTTAATTTTAATTTGTTCAATTAATCAATAGGTTTCGATGTCCCTGTAGAAATATAGCTCATGTTAGTGATTAATTGTATTATTATGAGGAAATAAGGTTCTAACTAAGTGCGTATTCCTCGTCATCGTATAAATTGCTATATTTTAAAATGCAAGAATAATATCTTAAGATACTATGGTACTTATGAGACAAATATTATTCCGAGTTACAATATTAGTGCATAAATAGTTCTTATTAAAAATGTATATGTGTTAGGTCTGCGCGTACATACCAAAATTCGGGTTAACAGATATATAATAATTTTAAATTTGATTTTCTTAATTTACAAATGTCATCGTTAATCTTTCTCTCTTCAAAAAAAAAACAGAATTATTAAGGTATTAAACCTTAATGATTCTGTTTTTTTACAAGTACAAGATTACAGGAATTTTTATGAACATAAGTTTATTTGTTTCACTTGTAACTAACTAATAAAACTACAACTAACTATGGAACTGCACGGATGGCGTAGCGGTTTAAGTGGTCACCTCACCACTACGGTGCCGCGCCGAGTGTTGTGGGTTCGATCCCCGCACGGGACAACACTTTGTGTAATCTTCAAATAGTTGTTCTGAGTCTGGGTGTTCTGTGTGACCGTTGCTTGAATGTTTGTAAAGTCCCCCCGTAAAAGTAAAAAAAAAAACCCAATGTTGAAAAACAATTTGTACTTACTTCTAATGGCCGTAGCGGATTGAAATTTTGTATGTACATATAACATATGAAGGTGTGATGACTAGGTCATAATTTGTCAACTTGGAGTTGCTCCGATAGTGAAGGTCAGGCGGTGGATAGACGAACCTCAATGGTTCATAGTAAACCACGAGCCGATTTTTGGCTCATTTGGTTTGTTTAACGAATCAAATACATACACTTGATGACAAAGTGTGTTTTTTTTTGTTTTTAATTGAGATTATTATCTTTCCTTACATAAAATAATTGTTATAGTTCTACGTCATAAACACTGCCTGGAAAAAAAAAATAATAACTCACACACAAAGCAAAAGCAAATTATTTCGGTTGTGTAGACCCCACTTGTGAACATACCAATTATATTTTATTGTAGTGCCCGCATCAAAGCAAAATGGATGTATTCAGCGATACTTCCGCGTATATAAACATCACACAAATAATATTTGATTGTATGCCCCTGTGGGCACCGGCCATTATATATCTGACAACAAACGGGCATATTGCTTTAGTAAGTGGAAATATTAAGATATTATACAGAGTTACTTTGATCTTGATTGTTGTTACTTAAGGTGACAGTGATGCGGTAAGCGTTCGGGAAAAAAGCTATCCAATTTTACATCGTCCTAAATGAGTTACAAATTATTTTACTAGTCCTAAAATGATCTTAAATATTTTTATTTAATAGACAAAAACCGCGTTACCAGTACCTTATTTATATTTTAGGAATATTTGACATAAAAACATACATACCCATTTATACCGCGTGTCGTGCGGTGTTCCACAAGGATCTGTCCTTGGACCGCTCCTGTGGAACATGGGGTACGACTGGGCTCTTCGAGGTGACTTCCCCCCCGGGCTGGGCGTAATCTGTTACGCAGATGACACTTTGGTCACGGCCCGGGGGGCGAACTTTCAGGAGGCGGTGTGTTTGGCCACCAGAGGAGCCTCACTGGTGGTCAGGCGCATCGAGGCGCTGGGCTTGCGGGTGGCCCTGGACAAGACGGAGGCCCTTCTATTCCATGGGCCCCGTCATGGTCCGCCCCCTGGCGCCTCCATCATGGTCAACTCAGTTCTCGTACCGATTCGGGCCGGACCGGTGTGGGCGGAGGCTCTGACCGCCCAGAATAGGGCACGCCTCTGGCGTCCTCAAAGAGTTATGGCGGTTAGAGCCATACGCGGTTACCGCACCGTATCCACGGAGGCGGCATGCGCGTTGGCCCGAACACCCCCGTGGGACTTGGAGGCGAAAGTGCTCGTCGAGGTCTATCGGCGAACGGCTGATTTCCGGGCGATGGGGGGCAGGCGGCCCCCGTCCGAAGAGGTACGCGAGTGGCGTGAGGCCGCACGCCGAGCCACAATGGTTCGTTGGTCGTCCCGGCTGGAGGCTCCACGTGCTGGCTTTGCCGCCGTGGAGGCGCTCCAGCCGGTCATTGTCGAATGGGCGGGGCGGCAGCACGGGGCCCTTTCCTTCCGACTGACGCAGGTTCTTTCCGGGCACGGCTGCTTCGGTAAGTACCTGCTTAATATGTACATACCTGTGTAATAATATTATTCAATAATTGTATAGGTCTGTATTATTACTTTATGTAATCTAATCTTAACATCGAATCTACATTTAACAATTGCCGTATAAAGGTTGTCTGGAAGAAATTACTGTGGGTAGTCCAGGCGCTGGATGGAGTTGAGTATGCAAAATGTGAGGACCGGCAACTATGCTCAAATTCTTTTACCTGAGACCCTAAATAATAGAAAATCACATGTTGCCGGCAGCTGTGCTGGTCCCTTTCCCTTTCCCCCTTCCCCTTCTCCCTGCACGGCACGTTGCAGAGTCATAGCGCTTGGAGTAGTCAGTAGAAAAGAATTTGTAGCCCATAACGGTTTATTTTTGCGTATTTAAGTAATAATATTTAAGTTTTTTTGCAGTCGACTGTTTTATTAGTGTTATTTATTTAAATAAAAGCGCGGACAATGTCACAACAAGTGATAAATGTGAAGAAGCGAAAGATAAATGAATTGTCGTGTTTGTTTTGTGATAAAACGGGTGATTTCGTGAAGAATCTGAAACCACAAACGTTTATTAGTATTAAAAAAGCAGCGGATCGCAGAAAAGATGATATTAGTAAGAAAATAGAAAGTGAGACAGACTTTAATATATTTATATTAATGAAGAGAAAATAAGGCGTCGAGAATTAGCATTACTAAAGCAGGAGAATGCCTCTACTTCCACCTCCTCTACAGAAGCAAATGTTTCAGGTAGCCAACGTGTTCGTCGGTCATCAAGAAGTGAATTAAAACTTGATACGAAACAGAAATATTTAATCTGTGGTAAACAAACAAGAAATAAGAACAAAACTCTTTTTTTATGTTCTGAAATATCAGCAGCGGAACAAATTTTAAATACTGCCCGAAAAAAACAAGATGATGTTTTCACAAAAATTGGCACTTGCGAACAACCAGCTGATTTATTTGCAATGGAAGTGAGGTATCATAAACATTGTTATCGTGATTATCTGCGACTACCAAGAAATTCTGACAATCCAGCAAGCAGACCTTTAATTAAAATACCACATGACATACTTATAGAGGCATTTGAAAAGCTGATTGATGAACTGAAACATCCATTAACATCTCACTCTTTTGAAGTGTCATTCTTGGCCAAGCGACTAGCTGAACTCATTGAAATAGAAGATGCAATTGTAGAAAATCGCGTTATGAAATCACTGCTCATTGATAAGTATGGTAAAAATGTTTTATTTTCATATCCGAGTGACAGATCAAAATCATCATTGGTGTTTATGGGCAATATACCACTGGATGAAGTCATTGAATATGTGCGCACCGTAAATTCAACAAACTACTCTGTTCAAGTATTAAATATTAAATACTAAAGTTATACCAGATGGATATTTATGTGATGAAATTTTAAGTGATTTTTTTTTACAAAAAAGTCAATTACCGAATACTTGGCAAATGTTTATGCAAGCATTGTTCAGTGCAAAGAATAATAAATTAAGTGAGAATTATAATCGACGAGCGTTATCACGTGTTTTATGTTTTATTATGACGTGTTTTATGATGTGTATTATACAGTAGCTGCTTATAAATAATAGTCAAAACAATTTACAATTTGATAATTTGCTCTGGGTCTTGTGCAGACCGCAATACAGTCTTACAGAAAATAATTTCTGCCGATCATCTACAAACTCCATACCAGGATGGACTCCATTTCAACAAATACTATCGTCTGAAACCTCACCTGTTTCTACTGTTGGATTTAGTCCGATAATACCTCAGCCACCGACTTCCAAAGACGTTGTGTATACCGCTATGAAAAATTATGTCAACGTAAGTCTTGCACTCAGTAAAAAAATAGCTGTACTCTCGTGTGACATGGCCATATATCTTATCGCTAAAAACATTCAACTAACAAGTAAATAATTTGACAATTTGATATTGAGAATTGGATCGTTTCATTTACAAAAAAAATTGATTTGAAAATTTGAGCTGATGAACTTCGGTATAAGTTAATTTCCCAAAATATCGGTTTCGGCTTAAATTTATTAAAAGTTATTTGCACATCAGATGCTCTACATTTACATCTATTAAGAGCTTCAGCACAAACATATGTATGGATAAATGCTGACCAAACTCAACTACAGCCAATTGATTACACCCTCTTAGGCTATAAAAGGAAGGATGGTAATTTGTACCCACGACAAATGACAAAGCAACCACTGCCGGAATTGTTGATTCAACCGTGTAAATGTGCATCCAATTGTAAAACAAAGGCTTGCTCTTGTAAAAAAATACATATTTATTGTATTTCTTTATGCAAATGCATAAATAACGATTGTCAGAATAAAAAAGATTGATAATTATCATTTTTTCATTTATAATATATTAAAATTTGTTTTTTTTTTAATTAATTTTTTTTTATCAATAATAACTGTTTTTATTTTTAATTTTCCTGTTGTTTTTTCACTTGACTATCTGTAAGTATCTTTAATCATAAAAATCAATTGGATATTCTCACTAAAACTATCGTTATAATGATATCAAAGTATGTGTTCAGTCCATTTACTAGATGGACCAATATGGCTTCTGGCAACATCCAGAACCATAATCTGCATGCTTTCATGAGTTTAAAACCATTCACCGAATGCGGTCCTCACATTTTGCACACTCAACTCCATCTAGCGCCCGGTCTAGGGTGATAAAACCGCATCACATTACATGTCTCTACTAATTTTTCTTTAAATTATTTATTTATATATGAATTAGGGATTAACAAAAAGTAACACATTTTGTAATTTTGAAAGAATTGATTAAAGATATGTATAAATGTGTACTAACAACTTTATCATTGAAATATAATAAACATGTTGGCATGACGATTATTCAAAGATACACATTATATTATTCATTTACCTTATTCGAAGAAGCTTATTTATTGAGATATGTACTACTATAAATGTCTCCTTCTACCCTATATGACAAGCTGTTTAAAATTTTGCTATAATAAAACAACCTTTCACATTATACAAAAAAAAGCTCAAATGATCTTAGTTTCCCATTTGTAGAAACTGCCAAAAAACGTGTTCGTTGAACGCCAATTTTATCTTGACAATTTTTCTTTAAATAAGAATATTTATAGCCCATTTATTTGACGCGACCACACCAGAATTAAGCTGCTGACTCAATCCATAAAGATCGTTTGAATGCCGACTTTGGTTTACCTGTACTAAGTTTAAATTACAAATTATATAGCACAGCATAGCTTAGACACCTGGCTTGACTTATGAAGTAAATAAATTATCTGACTTATCAAAAAGAAAAGAAAGCCCGTTTAAAGATTATGGCTGCTTGAAATCAACGTCCCTCGCTATTATAATACATACATGTAATGTGCAGAATCAGTTTAAAATCCAAAACAGACAGAATAGCGTACATAATTTGATAAGGAGGAATGATCCGAAACCCATTTAAATCAAACATTCTTAGTCAGGAATACAATATTTTAATACGTTGTGTGTCGTTTTGTTTCTGATACATGTATACACATTGTGCCTTTTCAGAGGGGAAGCTAAAAGTACTTATTCATAACAAGTGGCTTGATACGCATTGGTTTCTGTAAAAACATTGAAATCAATACGTGTTTGAATAGAACATGAGAACTTAGAGCAACACCTACATAAAGTGGAAGCGTCTCAAAAAGTGGAAGCAACAGATTCTTGTAACAATACAGCTACATAAAAATTGGTATACTAAAGTAAGTTTGATGTAAATCTGACAACTAGCTACTTCGCTATTGCTATCGAAATTGATAACATTACATAACGTACAGGCCCTTCGCTGTAAACGCTAGAAGTTCCGCACGAGAAGTGTGAATTGAGGGGTTATTGCAGCTTTCAGCCCTTCACATATCATATTCCAATGAGGCATTCCCACCCTTGGTAGGTTCATCGGTATTGATTGAGACGTAAAGCTAGAAAAAACAAACAACATGGGTAGTTTTAAATCAAAGACTTCTGATCCCTAAGGACTAGAGGACACAGAATAGATTTCTATCTGAATACACATAAACAAAAGCCTAAATTAGAAATATATTTGAATTTCCTAACCAAACTCACGATATTTGATATCATCAGACAAAACGAAAAGTTTATATGTGAGGACCTAATATCAGACTAAAGCGTTCAGTACTTATTTATTTTTTACTTATAATTATTATATATAAGGGAGACAGTGTAAGTGACAACCGCCGTCCACGAACACCCGCAACTCAAGAGCCACAAGTACGCTGTCCGTTTTGAGCGTAATGAGGGATGGGGGATGCGGGAGGGGAAAGAGGAGTGTTGGAATTAGGCCTTTGACAACTTTACTAAATATACAAAGAAACCTTCCTCTCATTCTCAGTACATAAATATAGCTATACGTATATTAAATACTTACAGATCGTACAAAAGGTTATTATAACACAAATCGTTCCAGACAGTTTTACCTACGTTTGTGGTCAGTGTTGCGCTCCTATAGGTCGCAACGTGATGTTTTATATCCTATAATATTCCTCATTAAATACTCGAATTGAATCGAATCCGAGAGAGTTCCAGAGATTAGTACGTTTAAACGAATAAAAAAATCTTCAACTTTATTACGATAATATATCTATAGATAGATAGATGAATGTGATATTTGGGAGGCGAGAAGTGACGATAAACGTAGATACACAACAACAACAGCAGTCGGGAACGAGTAGAAATGCACACAATACCTGCTAGCTATTTACTTAATAGTTTGCCATCTTCATGGTTACGTTCATATAACACAATGCATACAATAAATTTTATGATAGATATTTTATCGCTTATTGTCTGTATTTCATTTTACGTAATTGGAGGTTAGCCCATTGCGTTCATCCGGGCATCGTCGGAAATTAGATGGGAATAAGTATATTGAAAGGGAAGGAAAGGGATATTGTCGAAGTCAGTAATAATATTATAATCAATATTAATACAAATTGTTAATTAAAAGAATCCTTAGGTAGTAACCTCTATTATAGTGATTGTAATATGTGTTGGTAATAATTTACAGTGAAGTTAAATATACGTTCTAATTCTGAATATGGAGTTTGGTTTCTTTCTGTTAACCCTTAACGATGCATTCCGAAACTAGGCGTAAAGGCTGATACATCTATATATTAATAATAAATATGTCACAACCAAAGGGCGAACATTTGGTTTTTGAAAACATTCAACTAGTACTCTATAAAGACACATTCATTATTAACTATCCCAAACTGCAGAGTTTAATATTAATAGCACCTAATTTAATTGGCATTAGAACGGTAACACAGATGTTTGCGGCATGTAATGTTAAATTATGGGGTAATATAGTTATCAAAACCGATTTGTGATAATATATCAACGCGCCGTCGCCACGTGTTGGCATCATTAATAATATATAATTATTAAACACAACCATAGCTGATGTAATTATCGGTTTTAAAGTTTATTTAACCTTAAACCTAAGATTAATATAATTTAGATTCAATGTAACTATTGAACATACTTAAAAACAATAACAATTTCATGAAAATAAATATATATCACTGTTTTACATTATGTATGAATTTATTAACCTATAAAGTATTATGAAATATATATTTATTTAAAAGATCTTTATTCAAATACTGTACAACAGCGGACCTAATGCCTAAGGCATCAAGGTAACTAGAAATGGTAGCACTATTTAACTTCTATAATAATTTGATTACTCCAAACATCATCACAGCTGGACATAGGCCTCCTACTGCATTTTCGGCTTCTCGCATCCAGCTCCTGCCAGCCATCTTGCGCAACAACTCCAAACAAGATGTAGTAAAATCATTATGTATGTAGGAATATCATTATAGTTCACGTGCCACTTTTTCCCTTCCCTGTGATATCGTAAAAGGCTACTAAGGATTGAACTGCTATTTATCAGACAGTATGTATACATTAGAATAAAAACCTTGAGATATGTTCATATCAGTTTAAATATACGGTTTTACTCAAGTGTGTATTTCGGGGATACCCGACTAGTTTCGGTCTCGACAGGATGGTATGACGTCCGGTACCGTCGCGGCTTCGCGACCGAAACTAGTCGGCGATCCCCGAAATACACATGTGAATAAAACCTTATATGTATTTTATTAAATTTGTATGTATACACTCATACAGTGCCCGGCTGACAGCTATAGGCTTGCAAGCCATGAATGTATTACATTTGTGGAACTAAATTCTAATTGACACAATATTGGTATTTAAAATACCACTGCCTATACCCCCTAGAGAGATACAGGTGTGTACATATGTATGTCACGGCAGGTGTTCCTGTCCTAGTGGTCTCTCTGGTCATAGGAAGTACAAGACGTATGAGTATGCGTACTTTGGCTTCTACGTCTGTCTCAATCCATTTTCGTATTCGTATGTATATGGTATCCTAGTGGTTCTTGTCATTTCACTCTCCAATTTTTATCTACAAATCTCCCTTTCTTCCTTCTTTCCCGTCTTAAAAGTAAGGTTAGGTTTACAATAATGCGAGATATTTTAGTCGACTGTTAATATTCGGGGATTTGACAAGATGTTACGGGTAACACCGAATATTCACTGAGGAAAAGGATTGAGATGTTATCGATATCAGACGTGCTATCAGCGTATTTTGGAATATGGAAGAATAAATCTACCCTCGTCTCGCCATTCAGCTTAAACCTTTATTTAACGGTTATAGACACATTACTTTTTATTGATTAATTATTATTAGGTAGCATTAAAGTAATTCGACTTAAAAAATATTTCATGTCATATGAATAGATAACATTGGTACTGGCTTTTGCAGATGAAATGATAAATTTTATTATACAATCAGACAATAGCGGTAGCGTCATGGCTAAGGCGTCGGACTTGTGATCTAGTGGTAGCGAGTTCGAATACCACCAAATATACTACCATCGGTCGTAAACTCACCCTTATCGCAAGTTTATCTTAGCTCTGGGGTAAACAAGAATACTAATTATGTATGGAAAAAAAAAACAACAAAGCATAAAACAAGATATGTAGATAAAACAGATAAATAGCTGAGACAGCGCAAAACAATCTTCTAATGCTATTCGATAATATGATTCTCAGATAATGCCTATCGTTGACAAATTTAACTACCTAATAACTTGACACATCTCACACGAAGCGGCCATTTGATCTCAAACTAAGCAGAGCTTATACTATGGTAACCAGACAGCTGATAAACATACTCATACGCATACTAAATACATATCATAGATAAATTACACCCAGACAGAACAAATGATCATGCTCATCACACAAATATTTGTCCTGGGTGAGAATCAAACTCACGACCTCTGGTTTGGCAGTCAGGTTCACTAAACACTAGACCAGCAGTCCAGTCGAAATTTTCCAATATTTTCTTTGTTCCTAAATTATTTCCTTTCCTTTTTTTCGAAACCTTCCCATTAGCATTAAAAGAAGTTCAAAGACCATACCCAAAAAATCTAACCCCTAGTATTTTTGCTATCGACCCATCTCGGTCCTACCATTCCTATCCAAATTGTTGTTCACACCCAGCTTCATTCTTTTCTATATGCAAAAATGACCTTCTTAATGCTTTTCAATATGGTTTTAGGTATCATAACAGATTTATAAGTGTCTGCTAAATATTTATTTTTTCTTTCTTCTTTTTAGCCAGAATGCTCCATAGGTAAAAAAAAAAAAATGTAACGTGTAAGGTGTTGAGTATACAAGTATTTATTTAAAGGTAAAAGTACCCTTTGTTAAACCATACATATTTATTAATATCTTCAACAACTAACATCGGCAATTTAATTACAATTGCGAGTATTGTTATACAAGACAGGCTACGTGGATAGAGGGTATTTAAACAAACTGTGCACTTAGGTACACCCACGTATAACTAGGTAATCTTTACTATAACAACGCTTTTGACTGCATACATTTGAGGTACACCTCTCACCGTTCTTGACTTTCTAAATATAAACAAAACCGCGTTTAGTATTCTCTGCAAGGGTGCAGACAAACCAGTCTTTGTTTCAACGATACAAACAATGCCCCTACTAAAGTTATTTCTTATCGCTAGCGACGCTAGTACTCTATACCCTGGTTTGTTTTTGGTAATGTAATTATTTTGTATTCTTCTTCACCAACTCAACACATGAGCACAGAATTAGCAGCAGTAAGCGCTTACCGATGAGGTGGTATTTAAATATGATTACTACCTAACAGATACATCAGTTTTTTAACACATATTGGGCAAACAAGCAAAAGGGTCATCTGATGGTAACTGACTACTGCCGCCCATGGACACCCGAAGCTCAAGAATTGCAAGTGCGTTACCTGCCATAAGGTAGAGTATTTGGGAATCCGCCGGTAACATCAAACACACGGTTAAATACAAAGCAAGCATTGCTTGAAAGCCGGTTTTCATTTAGGCTGTTTTATTACGAGTACTCCGGTAGAGCCAAACTATACGTATGTATACTAGTACATAGTCAATTGTATCAGTAGGCACACCACACCGGGAGCTCTGCCTATCCTAAACTGCCATCCCTTAATTAAAGTGGTTTAGTTTTTAGTTCAGGTTCGGTTCTGAGAAAAATTTTCAAAATGAATTTAAAATTTATATTTTCAACCTAGAACTTCAATAAGTCGTAATTCAATAGTCGTAAGCTGCAATTTCCTAGATATACAATTACTTAATTTATTTAAATACCGTAGTACTAGAATAAAGTTGTCCAATACTTATTCGTTGTAAAATTTGATTGTCGTCGCATTCTCTGGCAGTCGTGGCACGCTTGACGGTCGCCGGCCCCACCAAACACAATTGTTCCTGTCTCACGAAAATTTGCATGTATATTGGTACACCTTCTATTTATCTCAGCCTGATAAATGTACGGTGTAATTTCCACTTTCACTCAATTTTTTAGACATAATGAAGCACTATGACCATTAAGAGAATTGTTGCAAGATTCACAATCATTATCTGGGAAGATAATGTTTTTATTTTGTCATTGAAGATTTGTGGTCTGAATTGAAGCGAATTTTGATCCTTGCAAACCTGATGATTAAACGGATTTTTACCTGACTGTGGAGAACTATTCGTAAGATTATGTGAACGCATTAAATCTTTCATTTTAATGAGCATTTTCCAAATTTTAACTTCGTATTTTATTTTGTACATCACTAGCTCGTTAATAGCTGCTAAGAAAGAAAATAGGAAATAAAATCAATTGATAAACAGCTACAGCAGCTAAAACAACAAACAGCTAAAATAAAGTAAGTTAACATTAATATTTTATTTGTTTTGTATTGGTAAGGTAGACGTACTGTGTATTTAAATTTGTTGTTGTTTATCTTAACCACACTAAGAGTTAGATTGTTTAATGACACGCACATTTCCACAAAATCCTAAATCGGTTTTCTATTCTGTTCCCTACAAATAAATTGCCTTCGGTTGTCCGCATTGTTGAAGAAAGGAGTATTCGTTTAACCTTAGAATCGTCGCGTCTTAAGGACTCTTTATGTATAGTTAATTTCTATTCATGTAATTCCTTCAAAACAATTTGATCTGCTTCTGAAATAGAAATACCTAGACCGATGTACATTGTCTGCGTGGCTTACCGTTTATCACGCTCCAGTGGCTTGAGAGCCACTAATAAATTTAGTCGCTTTCATTATTTTCTTGTCGTCGGTTTTGATAATTATTATTGTGGTTAAAGCAATAACTATATATTTCACTATAGGTAACTAACTCTTAAAAAGAAAGCTTATAAATCATTCTTTCTCACATATTCTGTCACTCGCGCCAATCGTACGTCAAATTCATTGAACCATGGGCATTTAAAAAAAAATATGAACTAACTACTGAAATATAAACGATAAATATATATAGTTAAAGGACTGACTTCCCGGCACCAGCCAGTTCGTGTTATATGTATGCGACCCTGACTTGCTTGAATTGTACTCCCCAATCCATCTGTATAAGCAATATCTAATTTCATTCCCTTCCTATCCTCCCTTTACTATGTACGCCAAATTTTCCCCACTTATTCCTAAAAGTATGACGGCAATAAGCTTGCCCTCTATTACGTGAATAAATTACCATCGGCAAAATGTAAGCGTTAATTATCAGGCGTTAAGCGTTAATTATGTACGTATGTATATATGTATGTAAAAATATAAACACATACAAATTACGTTTCTAAACGCCGTAACGTTTCTACGCTACTATATTTACAAAAGTGGGTCGGTCTTTACGTATATCTATGCTCTTTAAATGTGGGTTGGACCTGATTCTCATAAGTTTTCCCTCGTTCAAAGTTTATTCATCTGTGAAACTTTATCTACAGTTTGAAACTTCATGACAGACCTCCGAGGGAGCCAAAAGTTGTGTGTGTGTGTTGCAAGCTGGATTGATTAGAACCTTGTAGAAAGTTTCCAGGCTAAGTTTAAAAAAAAATGATAAGATCGAATGACCAAACTGAAATCATTAAAAAGTTTTGTCTTGTCTTTTAAAAGTGTGATGCCTTTGTTGGTGTCATCGTAAGTAGCAAGGGGTTTTACTAGTTTCTTTTGGTAAACATTTTACTAAAAAAATAATTTTATTAAATTTAATGAAATTTTTATCAAAGTATTATTCAGAGTATTCATCTTTTAGCACCAATTCTTTGAACACCTATGGTCTGTGTACTTAAGCTATTCCACTTACAGCATCAATAGGTATACTAGATTGATGCTCAATGTGAAAAGAAAAAATAATACTAAAATCGAATCAAAAATCTGTAAATATCACAATGTGTTTCCTTAAGTTCTATATTTACTGCACAATCAACTTTACGATACTCCACATCACATAGCACTTGACAGTATTTTTGTCACTTTCTGAATATACAAACACCGATCACAAAGAGCACCCAGACTCGGGGCAACTATTCGGGTTTACAACATTTGTTGACACGTTTGGAAATCGAACCCAATAGCAGTTCTGCGAGAATCTCTCTAGACAAACAGGCCAGTTAAACTAAGTACACATATAAAAAATGTATCAATATGGACTAATAGGTACAACTTTTAACGTGGGAGAACAATGCTTCAGCACGGATAGGCCGGGTCGAACGGAGTAGTATCACGTCCTCACCCAAAACTAACTGTTAAACAATGCACAACAACCTATGGTAACAATAAAATAATATTCATAAGGATTTCGACCACATTACTGTTTAGACGAATGGACGTAATCAACTGAGGAACAATCTCTATTTGCATATGTCAACCATTTACCTATTGACGGGTAAAATAATCGGATTTAAAAAAAATAGACCATTTGTCGCGCACATGCTTATTGCAAATTTAAGACTTATATGATTCTCATGGATTCTATTGTCAGAACTAAACCAAAAAAGGTCCACACGGGAAGCACCAGCTTTCAAATAAAAAAAAATCACCAAAATCGGTTCACCCAGTCGAAAGTTCTGAGGTAACAAACATAAAAAAAATATACAGTGGAATTGAGAATCTTCGCCTTTTTGAAGTGAGTTGATGCTTGTTCGATCACAAAATTCAATTCATTCAGTATTTTCAAAGTTATAAAAATCGATTAAAAAACTCAGTTTAGTATTTTATTATAGTATATAAGTTCTGTCAGATATATATAGTTTTCCATGATGATGAGGAATGATGAAATATTTATTTATTTTCGTATATATCTAAAGTTTTAATACCTATAAAAATCTTCATTCTCTACTCGAAATTTACGAGTTTCTCGAAGCTCGATAGACACAAAATAAATTTTGTTTCACGTTTACACTTATACGGCTCAGTGCATCCTATTATACCTGAGGACGTGACTGTACATACATACATAATTAATAAGAGAGAGGGAGGTAGGCACACATTGAGAGAAATCTTGAACGTGCGAGTTGTGCGCTCATATATTTTTTTTTATATTCAAGTTACTACTTTTACATATTCTATAAATTAATAGGCATTGCAAATAATCTGGTATTTTGTACAATACTTAGATAGTGATGTATATAAATAGTCAGAAATATTTTAGTAGGTATCCTACGTATTTGCCCTCTGTCATTCGGACTTTTTTGCAGTAGTGTTATCTATAAAAAAAGGTAACTATTTTTATCTACCTTTGAAGCACTCTCATTGCTTTTATTTATTTAAATAAATAAAGTTAGAGGACTCGCACTTCCCGAAACCAGCCAGTTCGATTTATAGGTATGCGACCCTGAATTTCTTGTAATATTCTTATATACCCATCCCAATCTACCCTCTACCCCATCTCTATAAAGAATTTCCCTTTCCTTCCTTTTCTATCCTCCCTTTCCTATATCCTATATCCCAATATACTCCGTATTATCTCAGCTAACTCTACAAAGTACTGTGTATTTACCAAATTGTCAGTATATTGAATTGTCAGTATATTTAGTATAATATTTTATAATGTATTGTATATTTCCAGACTACGTGCATTGGTTCTTCCTTTAACAGTCTCAAATTAATTTTCAAATAATAGAGAGTTAAATTATTAATACACGCTCTAAAGTGAATGTCTATCTATTTACTGCTTCACATTCTCATCAAAATATGCAATTAGAATACGGAGAAACCCAGAAGTTGTAATATACCAATGTTGAAATGCTCTCGATGGTTCCATACAGAAAAAATGTTAAACCAAAAACATGGTCTTCTACCTTCATACAGTATTTTGTTTGTACCTATGTACTTATATCAAATTACCCGGGAGTAAAAAGAAGGTCAAAATCAATTAGAGAAGTAAAGTTTTAAATTTCCAGTGAATATAATGCGTCTGTTTACCTTTTCGGGGATACTGGCCTACACAGTATTACACAATATTTGTGGTTCATGGGTACCTTAGAGTATATGCAACGAATAAAATATAAACTACAGATGCGTAATGATAATAATAAACAAGGTATTCTCGATCATGCTTGCTGCTAGGAGGCTCCCCCCGCCCCCCGGCATAGAAGGAAGTTTAGTTACTGTAAATAATTCAATAATTCGCGTAAAGTTGATCCGAGTCCATTTAGACTCCTTATGTTGTGAGCAAACTTTTGCTTGGATAATGAATCTAAGGATACTTTTTTTCGATCTTATAATTACATTAATCCGTAATAACTGTTCTACTAAAGGAAGCCTATAGCATTGCTGTACTTTTATTTAACTATATTTTGTTGGTTAAATGTAAATAAGATACTTTACAAGACAAGGTTATGAGATCTACAATTATTTAAGCATTATTTAAAACAAAATACCACTTTTAAGGATTTAAAAAAATATAAAAAAACAAACTATTAAATTATACTTACTAGAGTAATATATGTATGTCAAAACCAAGATACACAATTGTCGCAAATGGAGAGAATACTTTAAATGTACGTGTGTTTTAGTGTAACTGAAAAACAAAGTTTTACATCTGCTAACAGAAAGTGAATTATCAGTTGATTATCAGGTCCGATTCGATGCTTCCCAGTTGTCGTAAATTATTAACTGATCTTATAATTAATATCGCCAGACCACCTAAGTCCGGGGTTTGTGCGATCTATGGCCCTTTATGGGGCTCCAGTCTGGGCAGGAACCCTGACGGACGGTAACCTCGCATTAATTCGACGCCCGCAGTGGGTGATGTCCGTCAGGGTTATAAGGGGATATGGCACGATCTCTTTTAAAGCGGCGAGTCTCCTAGCCGGCACTATGCCATGGGACCTGAAAGCAAAAGCCCCTGCGTCCTCATACCAATGGCTAAAGGAGATGCTGGACCTTGGACTCAGACCTTTGGGGTGGAGTCAACAACGCCACGTCCTCGAGATAGCTATAGTTGTGAGAAGCCTCTTGCTGGAGACCATGGTGCTAGCCATGGTACAAAGCAAGAGCGCGTAGGATTCCGCCGCCTCATATTGCGAGGAGGTGATGTACGCCGAAGAGGTGGCAGAAATGGAACGGGAGAGGTCTAGCACTCTCCCGTCCCGCAGAGGACGCTCCAGGCGCCGTAGAGACGATCTACGGCCTCCATGACCGCTGGCCTGAAGAAGACGAGACGTCGCGTGTCGCGATCTGCGCACGCCCTTCGAACTCGGATTGGGAAGCAAATTCCTAACATGTTTCGAGCCCACCGGTTTTATAAGGTGGGTGGTCACGTCTGTCGGGGCTCGAGGGACATCCTTCCTCGGCTATACCTTAACACCCGGCTACAGACATTTGTGTCGGAACACCGTGTGGTTTTAGTCGGTTCGATTCCAACATAGCCACTTCATCGAGTTTTACTCGATGAGGTGGTACCCGGGGGGGTTTCCACACGTAACAAAAAAAAAAAAGTCCAATAAAATCATATCTCTGCCAGACCTGTTTTGACCTGACCATTTATAGTTTCAAATAACTATTAGTCGTTGGGAGAAAAATAACAGAGTTTCAATTTCGTAATGAGTTTATTTAACATTATTATGTACATAAGTCATTTAAGATATGTGTAAACATACTAGTTATTATTAAGTATTATAAAACTTATTTCTAACTTTAAATGTAAGATATATACGAAAATTATTGAGTTCCTAAAACGTATTATAAGTTGAAACTAAGTAGTTTTAAGTTGTTGGTTCAAAATCTGGTCTACTACTGCCGCCTATTGTTTAATTTAAATAATTATAGGTAAATATTAGACAATACCTATATTAAGACTTAGATGTATGAGGATTTCATCATCATTTGGGCACATTAGAAGAGAAAACGTGTTTCCGGCGTAACAAGTCAGTAATTTAACTCTTTTTATGCTATAGAAAACAAGATTTCGTAATGATAAGTACTTTTTCATATAACTTTTATTCATAAATTGGGTTAAAATTAGCTTAGCGGGACAGAAGACTTTAGTGAAAATGATATAACAGTCTGTTTTTATCATATTTCGAGCTTCTTATCTCTCAAAATAATGTCTGGAAAAAAACTAGAAACATTTATAGTCGATCAAAACCCTTTGTAACGAATACCAACATTTAACGCAGAAACATCATAACAGGGCAGAGGCAACTTTGTCAGATAATAAGGACCATTAAAATGTATTTACAAGTTAAATGTTATGAATATATCTTGTTTTTTTACAAACAATAACATTATGAAGCAATTAAAAATACAAGAGGTGTTAACAATCGACACATCATTTTAGTACATTATTGTGTGCTACAAAAATGCCGATGTAAAAGCAGAATTTCATGAACAAAAAGAAAGACAAAACCCAACGATCTACAATAAAATCTAATGAACCTAAAGTTATTCAATTTCGCGACATTCTTATTTTCTTCCAAAAGAAATGTAATAAATTGTACATGTTCTGTACTTTACAACTGCTTAAATTCAGTCTTTATCATAACTTTTTGAAAGTTTTAAGGGCTCAATATTTTCAAAAAGACATAGTCATAGGTGTTTGTAGGTAGCGATTACATTTTTTTTACTTTTAAAAGATCTCAGTGCAATACAGACCTATTATAAAGTGGGGAACATATACATACGGTAAAAAGTCGCCATAGATGACGAAAAATTTCCATATTATTCAAATTATGGTCATTACAAGGTCTTATTTTATGTTAGTGAAATTTGATGACTTTTTTCACAGAACCTATCAAATATTGTTTGTAGAATTTAAACAGCAGTAATGTACGGTAGATCAAGGAAAGCAGCATTTTCGTGTCAGATGCTTATCCACTAAAAATATGGAGGCTAAAGACCGTCTGTGTGTGTGAAGAAGAGTCCGTCAAAATTTGTTAAATTAGTACGATCGAGAAATAAACTTGGAAAATAACTTTCACTTTGTTTATATTAATAATAAAATATTGTTTGTAGCTGGTCATTTTTTCAGCTTTCCCCCATATGAGACGGTTCTCCTTACCTCTACCCTCCGTAACTAAAAAGTAAACGTACAAGCTTAATTTTACCAAAATTTTTTACAAAAAATTTTACCAAAGTTGCTCATTTCACGGACCACAGAGCCGTTAGTTCAATACATGAAGTTAGTTCAAGGAACTATCCTTAATCATCACAGTTTTTGTGTGAAATGCCTTTTTAAAACTAACTAAATTGACATTATTAAATGCCAAACTTTCAACATCATCCATAGTCCATAGTCATTTAAAAGCCTTCAAAATGTTGACGATTTAAACGAAAATAAAGTCTGGGTTGGTGCAGCAGTTACTTCTTTTGTCAGGATTTTGTGGCGCCTTTACCCATTTGCCGTGGCAGTGAGGAGCAACCAAAGCGTAGAAACGTGTCGCGTGGCCGGCAACTCCATGGCCACTGCAACGCCACTTTAAGTCGCGCCGGAGAGCCGCTGTCTCGCAAAGAACGCACACCGTGTTGCCTGGTTAGAAGAAAAAGGTATACAAATTAGTAGAGTAACAAAATATAATTTGAGGATATTTTGCATTCGGTGGTTGGACGAGATTGATCGATTGGATTCGATCAATTAAATGTAAAGCAGTGAAAACTTTTGAGTGAGTAGACTTTATTTTACATTTTTAAAAGTTTGTGTTTTGACGTTGGAATTTAAAAAGTTCTAATTATATAACATACAATTAAAGAAAAATGACAAAATTACCTTTGTTATATTGATTGAAAACGTGAAAGAAAATTAATTTTTAGTAAACTTGCAACAATAAATCGCAGATGAGGTCTTAATTTCATGTCATTGTTTATGTAAAGTTTAATCATTGCTTTGAAATGCATTGCTTATATAAAGATTATTTGCAAGAATTGTTTGTAATATTTAGATATTGACAATAGGCATTTTTTTTTAATTCATGACATGGTATGACACCATGTTATGCATTTGTTTTGAATATTACTAAGCATGGCTGTACCACTATAAATATACACGGTACATTATCATTATTAGTATTATCACTAACCACTTGACTAACAGGCCAGTCAAGGGTGAAAGTATAGATACCGCTCGATATTTTTGTTACAAGTATAATACTTAAGTAATAATCTAAACAAAATATTTTAAGCTGCTAAATAATGACTGGCTTTATGTTCATTGCTAATAGTTTAAAACATATAATACGGTAAAGCCTCGGGCAAGAGCGGGGCCTACACGTGCTACATATTTTCAAGTCTCGTTATTCAGGTTTTGCACATGTACATACGAGTATAATCTATACTACAAACATAAAATAAAAAGGGAGCCACTCATGCTTGCTATGCTAAACGGCATTAAAACGCCAAAATTAAAAATAAATATTTATTTTTACTTATGATAAGGATACATCTTTAATATTTATCTAATCGCCAAGTTTTTAACTATGTATATGTAACCCAGGGCCGCATTTAGGAGGTCAAAGGGTTGGTTCCAACGCACTTGTTTTCATTTATACTTAGTTTTTTGAAACTTGGTACTGAAAAAGTTTTTAGGTAGATCACGTCAGTTTTAAATGGATTATGATGCAAGGCTGGATTAAAGAGTTTAAAACAGCTCTCCAGAATTTACAAAATCGTTACTTTTTCTACTAATGACGGGAATTTTGGCTTGAAGGGAATTTATAAGTAGGATACGTCAGCTAAGAATGGATTTTATGACAATGCCGGATCGAAAAGGTCTAAGAGCTTTCATGTATGAAAGTCTTTTTGCACTAGCGACAGCTTTGAAACCCCATATCCCCGATCGGACTGTTATTTATCACACAGTATAACATATATGTATACAGTTCTACAGTGCCTGAATGACCACAGTAGGGTTGCTTCCTTGAAAAATCTTCTCATGGAAGAAACTTCTTGGTTAGTGACACTGACTGCTAAGCCGGAAGTCACGGCTTGAAAAAAAAATTCAAGAAGACGGTTTATGAGGACACGTGGACCAAGCCAAAAGCTGCAAGTTAAATGTCAACTTTTGAATAGCATTAAAATTAAAGCATCTAAACTTTCTCTCAGCGCTTTATGTGAATTTTGCGATTGAGCAGACGACTGTCAAGTCAAAGGCAAAGCAGCATATTTATAGTTCAGTTAACTTTTCAAGTTCAGTACACTTAACATTTTGATATTTACTAAAAAGAGAATAATCAGAGGGTATTTATGTTTTTATTACATACCGATAGTAAGTTATTAATAAATTAAAGGAAAAATATATCATACGAGATGCAATGTAATGCGAGGCACAGACTGTCACACATAAAAAATGTAATACTTCAAATAGGCCTTCCATGTGTACGATGCGGACACACCTATTTACATAAATTTTTGCTATGATAGAATGAAGCTCAACATTAGATCCATCAATAAGCCAAAGAAAGGAAATCGGACCCGACCTATTAACGAAATTATAGATTGTTAAATAGATGCTATAGACAGATGGATAACTTATACTATATCTATTTAGAGGGACAGAAGAACAGACTGGTCATCAGATGGTAAGTGATAACCGTCGCCCATGGACACCTGCAACTCAAGGTCGTAAATGCGCTGACCGCTAAATATTATAAAAATATATACTTTCCCCTTCTCACATCGTCAATCTGATCACTTTTAAAGGCGGGCAGTGCGTAAAACTCTTAAGTTAGAGGTGTCGATGAGGGGCGTTGATCACTTAGAGTCAGGTAACTCGTCTGTTGTTTGTACAAAACCGACTTCATTATTAACTGTTTCGTAGCTATAGGTGATTTTAAATTAAACCTCACATATGTCCATTCATCCGACGAAGCCGTCTAGGATTTAGTAGATCATTGTTATGCCGACAAAAAACATACATCACGCTTCGTACATACATCATACCCTCAAAAAATATATGTAACCCTTATTAAACAGAAGACTCAGTTTCATATCATGCGTTGCACTTGCTTCTTTAAAACTAAAGTTACGAGCATGAAAACAATGCAATCTAAAACATCTTTATATCTTTGAAATTTCGAGATTGCTTTCCAGTTTCAATTTTCTTCTGATTAACATGTGCAAATGAATACATACCTTCTCTTAAAGCTTTATAGTCGGAATCCGTGTGGCATGCCTTTGAGACTTTGGTGACCTCGAATTGTGCGCAGTACCTGGACAAAACAATATGGGAATGAGGAATGGAGAAAAATAAAAACCTTTTGAACGTTATTTATTGAACAAAACACATCTATCGGGATTTTCATTTCATGATTTCGCATGATATGGTAGGGGAAATTAGCTTTTTATAATACAGGAACAGTTATTTCCACGCTGTAATGTACATAACATCGGTTTGTACATCTATATTTTTTTACGTCTACCCCTCGCCCATTTCCGATCAAATCACCCCCACGGAACTGTGGTCAGCCTACTGATTCAGGGATAAATTAACACATTTCCTAACACACGCTACCAAAAATCAACAGTTCTTTTTATTACTAATAAAAAGATCTGTTGACCGGCTGTCTCATGCAAAATGATGGATGGAATTTACATCTTGAGTGATATCACAATATTTATTTAATAAACCTGACTGGTTTCGCCTTACTACTATTCAATGGTTTCTAATTGTTTTGGAAGTTCATGCAGAACGAATGTAGAATGTTAGTTTTTCCTCATCAAAGATGTAATTATCTGGCTGTTAAATTTTTAAATGAAAAAGGCCAGTACATGCAATATTATTCACGGCAGGTCTATAATAGTGCATGTACTACTGTGCTTAGGACACATACAGTATATCGGCTTTTAAACAAAGCAGCTTTGGTTACTTATAAGCTCAATGCGAATATCAAGAAGACATAGAAAACGTTATTTTTTAAAAGACCCCTGTCGTTTATGTCTACTTTTGCATACAATATAATAATAATTACTATTGGTTGAAAGGATTAAGAACTCATTTAAAATAATAATTTAAATGAAACTTTATATGAACATTTTAGGTTATTGTCATTCTAATCAGTTTAACTAGTCCAATAGGACGTTTAATGCCGATGAGAATCTCTAAAAAAAAATTCAAAACGAATATTTACGTTCTGCCCACTTTATTCCTAAGCTTTCAAAACCCCCGTTATCTTACACTTACAATTGAAATAGAACTTACTCTCTATGTGAATTGGATTCAGGATCATCAGGGTTGCGAAGCCGTAAATTCTTGCGGATATCCACCGTATCATTTGAATGTCGGCTTACAGACAATCCACCGGGTAGAATCATCGCAGTCTCATCTGTTGAAATTAAAGTTTATTTCATAATTGTAAGTATGGTCAGAAATATCATCCATTCCAAATCCATTGCATGTATGCCTCAGTTTTGAAATAAAAAAATTAACTCAATTTCTAATATGCTGAGGAATGGATATAGCTATAGTGCCTAACGACAAAACACTGTTTTTTCATTTTCCAGCTTTTTTCATTTGTTAAGAAATCATTTTTCCCACTGGTCAATTATTAACCAACTAAAAAAATAAAACTTTATAATGTTTGATCTCTCAACTGAAATTATGCGTGTATAACTAAATTTTACTTTTCCTAATACCTCTTAATGGAACATCACTGTCTTCAGAGCACCCTCGATGCTCCTGGCAGGCTCTGCGCTGAACCAGCGAAGGGCAATGTTTTCCACCATGTGCGGGTGCTTGCACTACTCTGCGACTACGCTCCATGCTACCAGAACCGCAGTTGGTGTCGCAACTTGACCACGCACCCCATCCAGAAACCACACAGTCGATTACTGTAAATATTTTTTTTTTTATCAGCATTACTAATAACAGTCTTAATATTTTCATAGACTAAAATAAAGATCTAATTAGCAGTTGCCAAAACCTGTAGATTGCAATCGTAAACATGACTAAATGTATTATCAAGTTGGATTTTTAAGGTTCTATGCCATGTACTCCCACTGACGTACCAAACATATTCACATACACTATCAGACCAAGACGTTTTTCAAATGAAAAATATCCACCCGCAGCAATTCATATTGTACCGTTGTTTTCAATGTATCGACCTATGATTGTTTTTATATAGTAGTGCGGTGTGACACCTGTTAATGCTGAAACTTCAATATACGTATATAAACATAGCGTTATTAACGCTTACGTTTTAAGAATCCCATTAGCTAACAAGTCCGCCATGTTATTCCCGAAGGTGTTATAACAGAGGAATAATTACTTAGTGCCTGAAACCAAACTCAAAAGATTTTTTTTTTTCATAAGATTACATTTACGTGCATATATACTCACGCCTCCATCGCCGAAGGGGTAGGTAGAGACGTAACTAACGCCCACATTTTGCCGAATATAATTTGGTCTAATTATCGTATCCTATTGCCGTCATTCTGTCAGTTTTGGAAAATTATAGAAGATTTATTTATTTATTTATTCAATACGGTACACTATTATTAAACTATTATGAAATACTAAACTATATTATGAAATTTGGAGTATATTAAAGAAAAGGGAGGACAGAAACGGTAAGAAAGGAATATTGCTTATACATATGGATTGAGAAGTAGAAGCAATAGCTCAAGCAATCGTATAACCTATAACTCAAACTGTTTTCAGACATTTACTGTAAAAAAGCAGATAATACGAATAATCAAGCCTATCACGATTTTTTAACAGTACCATCGTATGAGATGGGCAAATGAGATGTTATAAATATATGACTTTTTTGGCCTCATACGAATTTCACTTTCGAAATAGAATTGATCAAAAACAGCAGAAGAATCGAATGATAATTAAAGATCACTTAGATATCAATAGAAACCAGAAATAAGCAATCTTGTAAAAGGAGTATCTCTTGAAAACGGTAAGTAGTGTTAAAATAACCCAAAGTGATGCCTTTTAATGTGAACATTATGGTTTGTTGGAATAAAGGTACGATCCTTATTCTTCTATTTCTTAAACTGCTACTAGAGCGTAGGCTGCTTGGCCATTAAACGTTCTCGTAATGGCCTTTTCTTTTTTGTGGGGAAATTAAACTTCTAACATTAGGCAATTATTGTACATTTTAAACGTAGTAAATATACAACATTGTTGTTAAATTACTGAATAAACGATTTCTTACAAAAAATTTAGACAAAATGTAATCGAACGGATTAAAATTCTTAAAACTTCTTCTTTCGAATGATATATTTTTGTGCGACAATTTTTTTTCACACGTCTCCAAATTGTTGAGTCGCCTCTGCGCTATACAAGTACAATAAATACCTCTAAATATGCTTAGTACAGGATAGCAATAAATACCTTCTAAATCTTTTCGTGAAGAAAATAAATCTTAAATTCATGCTATTGCTATTGCTTCATAACATGAAGGTTATTAAAAGTAATATATAACGTGAGTAAAATAGCAGAGCCATTAAACATACCTACATAAAAACAAAAATATTGAATATTACTGTACGACTTAACTCGTAAATTCCATTGGCAAGGCTCCATTCAGTCCAGTCCTGCCCTTTTCGTCAAACAGCCCGTTTCACTGAATTTACCCCGGCCGCGATAAATTAGCAGTGTAACACATTTGTTACGGTTAGTCACGTGAAAATACCCGTTGGTGTATGAATTCCCGTTACCTGTATGTTATTTACCGATTTATACAGAAGGGTGCATTTCTAAAGCCGGATTTTACGGTGTGTCGTACTGTCAAATGTATTAACGTTCTCCAATAAAATGGATTAGGAGGCTGGAATATGATTCGTGGCCCAAATTTTACAAGGTGCATTTTTTAAAAGAGCTCTAAAAAATAATTGAAGCAATATAAAACATTTAAAAATATAATAACTGGACAGTAAAACAAACAATAAAACAGAGCTTGGCTTCCACTTAGTCATCTCTAGCCTATTCATTCCATTCGTCTGAAATGACCGGCTAACAAGGATTGACGACATGACTTATCCTATAATAACGTAACTAATCTTATTTTCCGGCATGAGGTATAGATGTTAGTCGTGAATCGCAACCTTGAGATCTTGTTTTTGATTTAGGACATTTCATCGACCTAGAAGAACACGCCCACTTTAAAGGAACTGTTTCTACAGGCTGTTAGGCTTAAGATCTCCAGTAACAGTCAAATAAATTATTTTTATGAGAAGTAACAGCTTGCAATTCGATGATAAAGTGTAGCATAATGTTGGTAGTTACATTTTGCTGTCAAGTTTGAATGCCTAACAACCTATTTACACGAGGCTATTTTTCGAGCCATTCCATTAAGCCCGGTCAGTACTGGCGTGGTCTCAATAGAGAGAAAAGCATCTGGTCAATGCAAATGATACTTGTATAATATAAACTGTATATAATATATTGATTGTTTGCTAATTATTGAATACTCTCATTTACCTTATAATGTTTATTTTTTTATTGATAACACTAACGTTCGACAAAACCTTCTAACTGCAGTGCTAACGAAACCATTCGATATTGCGTTGTCATATTGACTTAGTAACTTAAACGCTTTTGCAAAAAACTCTACCCATTTATATTGCTGTATAAATTCAGGTGACTAAAAGCATTTTCTACCATAGTGCTTTTAGTTGGATTCGCCGTAGCATACAGGTCAAACTAGGGGTTCAATGGAAGTGGTTACCTGTGCCTACAAAACTCCAATCATCAGTAGTACATTTGCGGTTTGCTAACTCCAGTTAGAGTGCTACTGACAACTCTAGAAAAGTCACCGATCTTATTAGAATGACAGTGAGTTCAATGTACCTTTCCAATTTCTTTGCACAATACTTGAAATCGAAAACAACATGCAATTTTAAAACTTATTCGTAATTTCCATGGTATCTCATGATCAAATTCTCTTTGTTTTTCTTTCTTTCAAATCGAGCAAGTCGTTTAAATATTATGGAATTCTCAATTTTCACATTCTCAAATCCCCATGTAACGTCACTTTACAATACTCACCGCTCTCACTGTAATGTTTCACTCATAAATTGTTAACAAATATTCCCTATAGTTAATCATGATATCGTTTCCAGTTCGTGTCATCAATATTTTAACCCATTTTTGACCAAATGTCATTCACGCAAGCACGCTCTTAGAGACCGTTGGAAAGTGACGTTACAACAACGGGCTTCGAACGCTTTTCTAAGAAATATAATATCTCCGAATGTATATCACATATCAAAACAATAGTTTTACACTATTCTTTCGCTTTTAATGGAATGTATTATATATATTTTAATTTAAAAGCTAAAATTGGTTACTATTCTCAATCGGCGGAGTAATCGCTAAGATACATAAAAGAATAGATACATACAGTCGAACATCGAACCTCCTCCTTTTATGAAGTCGTTTAAAAAAAAATAAGTGAGCATTTTCTAACCACGTACTAGGTTAATAATAAGGAGTACTCGTATTTACTTAATACACATACGGCCTTTTTTTTACGTGTAAAAATACTCATGGACTAGCATCCCGCTAGTCTAAGGTTTAACATTGACCTCTATTCGAAAATATAATGTTTTTATTAAGCCATAATCGTCTTTGTCTTACGTTTAATAATCGACATGGTTCAGTGAATAAATAAACAAATAAATAATCAGCCTAAAATTCTGGGATAACTTAAAAAAATCTATTAACATATCAAAAGAACCAATGTAAATTTAGAAATGTTATTTTGTTAACGTGATTGGTTCCTAAAAGTAATTTAGAATTCAATATGTGATTTTCGTTAGGTCTTGTATATTTATTTTATCCTGGGATATATATTCTTGTTATAAGGAACCTGTTAATTAAAATAAATTTTTTAAGAGACCTACATAAAAGAATATAAATCTTACATGCCACCAAATACACCACTGTAGTCGTAGTTTTTTAGAGTTTTTCACCACACCGGTTAAATCACTAGCATTGGTATTATTTATAGACATAAGTAATCGAGAATGATGCCTTAGCCTACCAACTAAGTTGTGAATAAAAACTGATGCTAAAAATATAAGATTGCTTCGCATGCTTGGTCAGAAGTAGTCACCCATGTATGGAACGAGGCTTGATAATGTGGGTATAAATAAATAACCTTATTCAAGGCCTATTTATAAGCAGTATTTAAAAAAATATAATAGGGCGTTGTGACAAGCATTATTATGAGCTCTTATTTGAGGAATACGACTAAGATTACCTCATAATTACAAGGGAATAATTTAATATAGGTCATGTAATCAGTGTTATTTGTTTTAGTGCAATCGTCGTGAATTTTAACATTTGTCACTATGCCTCCACAAGGTCGTAAGACAACCCACATATCTTGAGGCATGTAACGTAATATTTGAACACTGATTGTGGCAAGCAACAGCATCGAAGATATCGTATTGCTCGTCTTAAATCGAGACAAATTCGTTTTGTCTTGCTATTAAATCATTAGTTTCTGCCCTAAATTTAATGGGGGTCGTGGCAATGAAAGATATTGTATAATCCTTTACTTATCTATTACTTATCGTTACCTATTTACTTGTGTCATAAATATTATACCAAGTTCTTTAACCCATTGGAATCAGCATGAATTCAGAAGTGATACATCTTTTTAAATGTAACATGGACTCAATTTCATCCCATATGGGTAATCCAGGGTTAATTTAATTTAAAAATGGCTTTCGCTAAAGTCAAATGATCCAATACAACACCATATTCAAGTCCAAAGTACCAATTTACCAGATCATTTGCCAGGCCATGGCATCATAAATCACTTCGAAGATTCACCACTGAGAAACAATTCTACAATATTAAATAAGCGATATATTCAAAAATGTCGTTACGAGGCCTGAGAATGTTCGAACACGAGTCTCGAGCGAGGTAATGGCCTATAAAATGGCCTTAACAGGCCATTTATCATCGGAGAGAACGTTCACCGCTGCCGATGGCCAATTTATTGACATCTACAAGGGGTACAACTTATCTGCCTTAGTAAGTTGTAAGTGCTGTTTTGATGACTCAATTCTCTGGATGCTAGAAATATACTTTATCATAATATTAAATAAAACTGAAGATAATGTTGTTTGCAATAGGTTGGAATGCACCTGTTTTATTTGAATTTTGTGTAATAAGACATTGTAATAGATTAAAGAGTTGTTATAATTCAGGTTTATATAGAATACGTGACTGATATGAATGTCGTGATATATCGAAACTAACAAATATCAGTTATTTAAATCGTCAGTTATATTTCCTTTAAATAAATTAGAACAATAGACATAATATACAATATGAAGAATGCGATAATAATCAGTTTGCTCAATTTGCTCACCGTCCGATAAAAGAAGAAGGTCGTTATCATGTTTATCACAAAGCCTCGTGTGGAGGCTGGGTTGGGACGAACTAATGAATAGGGATGTCGCTGGACTAGCTGCACTCAGTGCAGCTTTTTATACCCGTAGACTCCCATAACATGATGTGAACATCGATAACTTTTTTTTGCCTACCATCACATAACAAAATCATATTGCTTAATGAAATTACATAATTTAATTAGTAAAATAACATATTTTTCTTTTCTCTATAAAACTGTATAACCCTATGTCAATTTCAGACGCCCTGTAGCTCATACTTTACCCCGTGCTTTGAAGCATACGTGTAGGCAAAATTTCGAGATGATCAGTCGAGCAGTAAAGTATTAAAATATAACAAATAAACAAAACCAATTTTACATTTAGAACCTTTTGTTTATGGTGATGTCAATGTTGACTTGCTTGTTGGTCTTTGTATCCAGGACAAATGATTGTGTGATGAGGATGATCATTTGTTCATCAATATATAAATCTATAAAATGTATTTAGAAATTACTAAAAAACGTCTTAACCGACACCAAAACATTTATATATAAGGTTTATATATGTAAATTACTGGCAATAAGGTAAGCTCTGCAGTACCTACTTACGTTAAAAACGTTTATTTGAATTTTTTCGGACCCGATCGGTTGATTACAAGTTAAATTAAGTTAGGGAGAACTGATGTTTGATCGGTGAACCAAAGTAAACTGATGGAAATGCAAGGAAAACACTTAATCTGAGTTTTAACTCCATTACGAACTTTGGCTATTGATGAGGAAATCGGACATTGATTGACTTTTTATTTCACCCAGGCGGCACTTTCAAACGACTTCAAAAAAAAAAAAAGTATATAATACTTTTATATTTTGGTGCGGCAATTCTTTATTAATTATTTGTCATTTGCATTTAAGATGATTGACAACAACTTGAAACATTGTATGATTAAATTTTGTAATTAAAATGTACATCATGACTTTAAACCATGGCGTAATAAAAACACTATTAAAGTCTGTAGTATTTCACAAAACATTTGAATTTTCTTTCTAATGAACTATTTTTATTTACCTATCTATGCTATTTTGCTATAGACTGGTTATGAACTTGTGCTATGCACTTTGGAAGAAGCCTACATCCAACACATGACTTCAGTGGGCTAATTTATAATTTTCCGTTAAAATTTATTTGTCGACCTACCGGTTACGGTTTACTCGCACAAGCTAGACAATTACATTATCCATCTAATCCGGATTTTATCCAAGACACAATATCTGGTCATCACAACAGATCTACTGTTACAATTAAAACGAATCTATCAGTGACATTATCTTGTTTCAATGCGCTATGCGCTTGTACTATTACAGTAATTAATATGAAGAGGCGATGTGTACGTACTGCAGAACGGTTTGTCAAGCTTGGCCTGCAATATTGCATTACTCGTAGTTACATAATTTCATAGGATCGATTCAGTAATTAATAAACTTTACATAGTAAGATATACTTTGTATGTAATAAATTACTACAAGTTAAGCTGGTGAGTCGGTACTTCAAGTTAAATTTTATATTTATTTTTTAAAGACAACTCCCGCATTAGAAATAAATCATGTGTCGCGGCGCGCTTCACAAACGTTCAATTAACGGACACAAAGAACAATCAGACTCGGGACTACCATTCGTGGATCATACAAAGTTTGTCCCGTGTGGGAGGGAATCTAAATCATGACCTCCGGTTTGATGAATTTGAATCAAATTAAAACGAACGCTAGGTGATCTGTAATTTCTTATTAAATTTAAAGTAAAAGTTTTTCTCTTTTTTGTTAAATTATTAATTACATAACATTAATAATGTATGTGTAAAATTATTAACTCTCATGTAGTGGCCATTCGATGTCACTTTTCAATTAACTTCTTTAGACTCATGACGGACATATGGACAAACAACAACGGCCTGTTCGAGCCGCTTTCGTCTCCGTCCCTTTTCCCAATCCTAGACTTGCGCTATCCCTTACCCTAGCTCCCTTGCCCTATTCGTTTCACTTCTATTTTACCTTCTTGTATTGTCTGAAAACTTTTATATTCTCAATAGAGCTTGGCGTTAGGCAGCCGGCCGATCATATAAGAAACCAGCCAAATCCTTTTACAATGGTTTACTATGTGCCTACACAAAGTATTATAGAGAAAAGAGCAGAAAGATTATGATGATAAGGTAAGGTCAACAGTAAAATCACGAGTCTTTTGTATAAAACTCAATTATCTACCAATCAACCTACAGTAAGGGATTATATAATACGTTGTAGTTGCATTTACAATATATATAGTATCTAATATTAGTCATAGTATTTACTAGTTTGCTATAGTAAAATTACATAAATAAATGTAAAGATAATAGATATTGTTAAAAGACGGTGTAGGATTCCTTACAACTTATCGTTATTAATAATAAATTACATTATCGTAATAATTACATAAATATGCTCACGCTTGCAGGGCTAAGGCCTAAGGGCTAGGCAGAGGCGTATAAAACACTCACATTTTGCTAATAAGAATTTGGTCCCACTAACGTGGGGCAAGCTTATAGCCGTCACTCAGGCACTTTATGGCTGTATATATATATGTAGTGTATACATTGAAAGATAACAGTCCGATCCCTTAAGCACCTTTTACGACATGCACATGAAGAAATGGGATAATATGTAATAAATGTGCTGTTACAATATTTCTTAAAACAACTCAACTAAAGGGACCAATGTGTTTTATGAGAAATTGAACTGATTTGGCTTATTGAACCCTTGCATTGCTATACTGGATATTATACTTAAAAGCAAAGTAGAAGTTTTAATATATCTGTTAAAAACAAACAGTTTCAAATGACTGTCACTGGATATATGTACATCGTTACGCCTTAATTTCAAACCAGGAACGTTGGAAACAAACGAGCCTTAGGCACTACGTATTCTACATAACCGGCTATGCGTATACTAACTGCTCCCGGCACAGGTTCTGCAAGAGTTGACCTAATTTGAACTAAGCGGTTGGTGTACGTGTGATTAGGTTTCATGTGCCTATAAAAAGGTAGATTTATTTACTTTATTACGTGCACACTTAACGTGGTGTTAATTGTGACCTTAATATCCATTACTTCTCAATATTGTAGGATAGTTGATTTAAGTAAGCTTTGATAAAAGTGGGCATTAAACTTCTAATGGTATAAGTATGCTTAGAACATATGTAATAAGGTTTTAAATATCTTAAAACCGCGCAGTTATAATAATACTGTATTATTACAGTATAATGTGATGTCAATACTTTGTTTCGTAATATACTTTATCATCATACACCAACATTGCATAATCATTTATCAAAATCTAGAAGATCATAAAATATTTAACTAATGTATTTATCCTGCTCCGGATTTCTATAATTTCTATTTTCCTCTTGGACCGAAAACAGACGAATGCAAAACCTGCAAGACCTCCTACTTCTAAATTAAAAAAGAAATGCAGGAAGCTTTACAGGACACTACTATTCAACACTAGAGTTGTATTAATATTAATAATACGAGTATCGTATTATAATGTGCAAATTAATTTGGTGTGCAAAAAGCTGATGTAACCTTAATACATTCTTGAGAGCGTACTTCATCAGCATGCTCATGGATGAGGTAAATACTGCACAGAATACAAGAATTCCTGTACTGAGGGTTCAGAATTCCTGTAAAAACGTTTATTTAAGCTAGACAGTGAAAGTACATTTTACATCGCACCGAATGACATGCCTTACGATACCCGCAACTAAAGAGCTGCAAGTGCACTGCCGGCCTCTGCAGGTGCCCCTTCAATATACGGGTTGTGTTCTATTATACCGGTCCGTACCAACCAAACGAAAATAAAAAAATTCTAAACAGAAATAAAAAAAATTGCTTACGAAATCTAGAGCCCGACATGTTGAAACAAAATTGTGCTGTAAATACATCGCCGTCTTATAAACAAGAGTCTTAAATACAGTCAACGTACTCACAAAGACAAGCAAGACTTCTAAACAAGAAACTAAACTAAATAATTAACCATCAATCCACGTAGTTAATTACGATCCTCATTTATACAACTGAAAACACAATCAGAGGATCTGAATGGAAGATTGCATTAAGACGACACTGACAATTAGCAATGTAAATAAGTGATGTCTTTTGGTTCGCTCCTCCTTGGGCTCGAGATTAACCCACGTTGTTTGTTGAAGAGACAAGACAAATCTGAAGACATTAGCCGCCTTAGAACAATCGAGTTACAAATTCTGAATACCTGCCACCTCGTTATAACTAGATTTTGATGGGCCGTGATCTTTGGTTATGAATTTTTGGTGTCCTTGTACAGAAAAAAAAAAGGGAATTATGTTAACTAAATCTCCAAAATACGACAACCATAAGTATCAACATCGTTTAAGTTTTTATATTATCTTTTTTTTAGACTTAACTTCCTATCACTTCATACCTCTTGCCAAATATGACATTATATAAATGGTTAAACGGTTTCTATTTTTTATTTATTTAAGAAGCTTAATAATATACATAAATATGTATATTGGATGTTTAGTAAAGTGATTCAAGTTTAGAGCATTCTTGTCGGTAATGTTTAGGATTCACTTAGAACAGTTTGTAAATACTGTCTTCAATTAAGCAGTAGTATCATCATTTAACTGTCGACACACCAAAAATTCGAACGAATCTAACGATTGGTTCATGTCACCAAGGTCCGAAATGAACTGCCTGCTCCTAGTTTACCATACAATTAAAGTCCTGGCCATGAGGTTTTCATTGAAGTAGAATAGGTATCTATTAGGTTGTGCAACTAATTAACCCGCCACCTTTGTACACAAATTTATTTAATTTTTAAAGTATACAAAATCAAATTATTTATTTAACTAAATAAGCGCTCCGGCAGAGACATAATGCCTTCCTCGTAGAAGTTTTTAGGCTTTTGATCAAAAAAGGTGGTAAAGTCACTTTTAAGCTGGTCTTCGTTTTTCATTTTTTTATCTGCTAAGTCACTACTTAGGCTAAGTCATTACTTACTATGGGTTATAGAACGCAATAGATGATAAACTGAGGGCATAATGTCTGGAGAGTACGGTGGGAGAGGAAGGACAGCCCAGCCAAGCGAAAGTAATTTTTCACGAGCCGCTCTTGCTACATGTGGTCGAGCATTATCGTGCAAAAAGTATATTTTATTTGGATTTTTCGGTAATCTCGCTGCTACTTTATTCAGTTAGTCACAATAAATATTGGCCGTGATTATAGTGTTAGATGGCAACAGCACCCACTATATAATTCCGTTTATTCTCCACCAAATACTTAAAAGAACTTTTTTACTCGTGTCAGATTTTGGCGTTGGTACCCTGCTTCTCCAGGTCCAAGCCTTACGCGAAAAATTTATGTACATAACCCACTTTTCATACCATGTAATTACATCCTTCAGTTACTCAAAGGTACGATGATAACTAAGTAGTTCCATACACAGGTTAGCTCTCTTCTGAAGTTGAAACGGCGTCAACTCATGTGGCAACTAAACTGAATATTTCCAGGTCTTTTCTATAGCGTGGAGTTGTTTTTCTACTGCAGTATGAGAACACTGAAGCTGCTCTGCCAGACAACGTGAAATGAACCTGGCATTCATTTCTATGAGTCTTTTTAACTCATCTACATCTATTGTAGGAAGTCTTCCTCGATGAGGTTCATCAGATAGGTCATAATTTCAGCCCTTAATCTTCTGAACCAATGTTTGGTGGTTTGGATAGGCAACCATTATAGTTTTCATCGCGACAATCGACCCGCTATTCGCCTATCGTTTGTACTATAGCTTCCGGGAGCCTTTTAATATGTCGAGTTGTTCCGGCTTAATGGGTTAGTATTCATCTTGCTATGTCAAGAGCTAAATACCACGCCAATTGAGGCAGACAACTATGAACTCAATGAAAGCGGGATATATTTGGCGAAATATTTTACAGCAGCAATTCTTTTCATAGTGTTTATGTTGACTAATAAATTATAAAATCAGGTCATTATTAAGCGAAAAACATACATTTACTAAGTTCTTCGCTCTCTGTAATAGACGAACTTCATAAGAGTACTGTACTCATATTAAACCTCAAGGTTGTCTGTAAGAGATCGCCGTGTGTGATAAGACCGTCTCAATAGACGGTCTTATCACAATAACAATTTATACTATAAAGGTGTACAATAAATAATTAAATAAATAAACACTCAGATATTTGAAATCATTTCATTTATACTAGCCTATTTTTTGCAGTTTTTGTAGTAGACTTCTTAATATTAAACTTATTATTTGAGTTGATGTCAACGTCTATTTAAGAAATAAAGGTGAAAGAAATCTGTCGTGAAACTATGTTAATGGTAGTAGTAGGTAATTAATGATTTTGCAAAGATTCGTGGGTACTTATTCAATCCTATGTTTCTATATCTATCCAATCGATAAATATGAGACAAATTCTATAAGTAAGAAGAATGGAAAATGAAAAAAAAAAACGATAATAATACGAGTACTTCAAAGCCTATCAAAATAGACTACCATAATACTTTATCATTTTATTTTGAACAATAAATGAATGTATATATGTCATTGACAAATGTTACATCCCCTTAATATCCCCACCGTTTTTCATTTGGCAAACAAAATGAGGTTCAAAGTGGCATAAATCTTTTGGAAATGGGAGGGCCCCAAACTGGGGTCCCTACAAAACTTCAATTAACTTGAATAATTAGACTGAGCCCCAGATAGGTACATGAAACCTTATATAGGTAAATATATTTTTCTACGTAACAAGAATTTGTGATTGTTTATAAGAGATAAAAGCATATAACGATAAATAAGCAACACTTTATTTGAAGGTTACTTTTTTATTTTTATATTGCCTTCCAAATGAGAGTAGTACGGCTTAAATAAGAATACGAATAAATAACAGTTAATAATGTCTTAGATAAAGTTTCACTCTATATGCACCTGCACAGGTTTTTTTTTTTTATACCATAGGGGACAGGCGAACAGACGGAAGGATAATAGCGTCATGTCACCGGTGGTCTAGATAAATTCCGATAGTGCTAGGTAACCATGGGTTTCTACCCATGGTTATGGAACCCAGGAATATTATCAAAACTATTGATAATAAACTTATAACATAATTCACTTTAAAAAAGTAGACAACCGACTTCAACACGTCTATCATAAAATTTAAGACTTATATTGTTTTCTCAAGGATGTCATTGTCAGAACTGGACCAAATTGAAATGGGACCACACGAGAAGCACCAGCTTTCAAATAATTTCCAGCTTTCGAATTGAGAACTGTCTCCTTTCTTGAAGTCAGTTGAAAAACTTTGAAATTAACTAGAAAAATGGAAATATGATATCAAAAATATTTTTAGAATTATTTATCGGAAATTATAAATTGAATGAAAAAGTATTGCTAACCCGATAAAAATTTGCCCGACAAGAAGTTCGACCCCATGCCTTCATAACCGCACTTCAAACATGCGCGGCAGCGTTAATGCCTAAACGTAAATCTTAAAGTAAGCCATACTAAGTTATAACTAACTTATTCTTATATAAACTTATAAGATCAGCTTATAAGTATATATAAGTATCAGTACTCAAAACATATGATTTCCTTTGCATCATATGAACCCCCAATTTTCTTGTAAGCTACTAAGCTTTCTCTACACATTGGACAACTTGCTAAAGTATTAAGTTTGTTCCACTGTCTTAAATCGTATTGGCACATTTCTATTCTTCTTGCAAAAATAACATCGGTGGTATCGTCATTCGCAATAGTTTAACCGTATATAGGCAACCTTTACACAGTAGCTTTTTAATATGAGGAAAGAGCAATCAAATTGAAAAAGTGTCGATTTCAAAAGACGTACATATCAGTCAAATATTCTTTATGATAAACACTCATTGACCAGTTTCTACTATTTTTAAAACAAAAAACCTTTTTGATATATGTATGTACTTATATCTGAATGTCTAAGTGGTTACAATTAGAGCAGAGTATGTATTTTGAAGAGTACGCTAAAATACTACTACTTTAGTGAAAATAATAGGTCTTATTGTCCGTATCAATTTTCATATTTGTAATAATGTAATTCTTAAATTAATATCATTTTGAAATTAAATCATAATTATTAATTATGATTTCCTTTGCGTTTATATGGTTGGTCTAACGTGTAGAAGCTTTATATAACGACCATTACGTTAGTGGGACCAACTTGTAAATAGCGAGAAGTGTTTAATACACCTTCAAGGGTACAGGCGTGTAGGTATATATGTCTATAAATACTTAGGTACATATATAAAAGTCACGATTACGTACAACATTGTTATTGATATTGCTAAAAACGACGTCAAAACCAATAATGATGTCGTTTATAATAAGAAGCCCCTTAGTAAAGTAAAACTCCAAATTAAACCGAACAAGCTTTATTGTTATGTCATCTTCATATCACCTTTCCAAGAAAGTAAGAGAGGCAAACAATCTTTAAAAAAGAACTCAAAGAAAACAATGTCAATGGGATCAAAGAACAAAAATGACAAAAAAAAACAAAAGCGTTATCTTGTAAGTAGGTATGTCAACAAAAGTTATTTGAATTGTAAATATGACAATGGCCTTTAAAAATTTAATTTTCGTATATTGTTCTACCCCTAAGCTTTATGTACAAAAAATGTTAAATCGTTTATGCGTAATATAAATGCATTGGTACGAGGTTTTTTTGTTTGTTATGCAAATTACGGGGCGGTGCAGGATGGAATGAAATAGATGAATGGTAAGAGTTAAGAGAATTGTCTATGTTTTTATAGTTCTTTGTATAGGTTGACCACGTCGGTGCGTACTTAATATTTTTAGGCTCGTTTTAGTTCTAAAAATCTTTTGGCGCACGGTTGACAGTTTTGTCTCCTATCTACTTATTTGCAATTTCCAACACCGTCTGAAATTCTTTCACTGAAAATGCCTACATATATGTACAACATATATACATTCTGTTGTTTATTTATTTCTAGAAATCAAAAGTCTTATTCAATATTATTAAAGGTCTAGAAATCAAATTCCAAATCATTTATTTCAACTGAACCTATTTTCAAATTGTCAGAATTAGGAGTCTGTCAGTTAAGTCAGTAATGAAGTTAGTTCCAACACGGTGATCCTAATGAGAAGAATAGGCAAGAAACCGAATCTGCACTCTTTTTAGCATGTTATTTTTATTAACGATACAATACATTGTTTGTAAACGTAATGTGAAGACATATTAGAATATAATGAAATGTGAAGACAATGTAACATTTGGTTCTAATACAACAGACACGCAAATCATTACCTACGATATTAAAGTAATGGCATCACATTGTTTGAACTTGTAGGTGCATTGTCATTCATTACAGCTAGTGTTTTTAAGACAGAAAAATACCTAAAGAAAATCTTGGCGTCTTGGCTTTGCCTGTTTTTATCTTATATGGACAAAACACGGTTATATTCAGCTTGTAACTTCAGACCCTTAGCGCATAACATTTTAGGTCACACATAAGCGTAATAATTTTTTGTTTTTATAGTGTTCTAAGCTACAAATTAAGAGGCAGCTATATACAGAATGCATGTACAGAAGAAGATATGAACAGAAGTAGATAGTAAATGTACTTAGAATGTTTATTCTCCTAACAAATAAAATATTTTAACCTTCCGAAACCCCATATCCAAAAGATCCCCGACCCCTGATTTAGATTTAATCTAAATTCCTAGAACTAAATTACTCCATTCCATACTAACTGGATATGCCAATATAAACTTCATTCTAGATGTACGTATTTTATTAACTTTCTTGGATTTTCCAGAACATTACTTTTGCCAAGGAATTATTGGAAACTATTGTAATGAAAGTAATATATATAGTTCTGTTGTTATAACTGGTAACTGACTGGAGTTAATGGTGTGAAAGATATGTAATGAATGTTCTCCCCATGACTCGTACGGTCTCTTCATAGCCATAACTACGTCGCAAGCGAAATTCGTCATCAGTACTAAAGTAATTGAAAGTTAATGGTATTACAGATATGTATGTTGAAGTATTACTTTTGGAACCGCATATAATATATAAATAAGTTAATTCTTCATATATATAAAAATAAATGCTTTCCATAAGTCTCAATAAAGGCTTGACTGGTTTAAATAATTTGTTTAGATGCAAAAACAAATAATTATATTAATTATATTATATTAAGCGACCGGTGGTTACAGCTCCAGAGACGGGGACCTCCTCCCAACAAGTGCCAGCTGCGTAACGTTACGCTGTTATTATATACATATATGTTATTATTATTAATATAGTACGAGATGTACTAACCTTTCTACATTGTTATAGAGGGGCACATACTGTAGATTGGATCAAGTACAGCGAATATGAAGTATTGGACAGCCCAGATGCAAGATACTATAATCCTGGTGTTCATACCAGTTATCCGGATCAACAAAACATGGTGTACAGAGCCACTGTAACAATTTGAAATAAATATTGAGCTACTGCAGTTTTTAACTTAGTCTTTTTTTTATCCAGTATTGCTGCTTTAATTTCTCGCTTCATAGTAAAAATTAGCCTCTGAAGCGTGTTCAAGACTAAAAAGTTCGCAATTTGAAACTGCCAACTTTATTCCAGGAAACGTTGTGATCGCTTTTGAAATAGCGCACTAGCGAAAACTTCTTTAGGGCGTGCATCAAAAGCAAACGAGAACATAGAGGGAATTCTTCAACAATACGAATGCAATTGAATATCTGAACTGTACCAATGAAAGGGATATATGAGCTATGATATATCTGCGACAACTAATATATATGTGAAGTAGCACCAGCATTAGTAGATTGCGTTTTATATTACGAAGTATAATAGAGATGGGCTTTACTTTCATTCGGGTGCCGTATATATTGCGGTAAGAACTATGCAATTTAATTTGTGGTAGAGCCATGCTTAGGCACGAATGGGCTGGCTCGACCGGTGCGATACCACGGCCTCACAGAAAACCGGTTGTGAAGTAACGCTTGCGTTGCATTTCCCCGAAATGAGTGAGGTCTCCGGAGGCCCAATTCCCCCTCCCCCCTTTTCTCTCCCCTCGTCTACTTTCTCCTTTTTTCCATCTCCTCATCCCTCCTCTCTTCTTTCCGCTCCCTGCATCCCCCATCCCTCATCACCCTCAAAGGCGGGCAGCGCACTTGCGACTCTTGAGCTGCAAGTGTCCATGAACGGCGGTGTCACTTACCATCAGGTGACCCGTCTGTTCGTCTGTCCCCCTATAGTATAAAAAAAAAAAAAAAAATAATATAATTAATATAATTTCATCAGAGTGATATATTTATATGGCATTAAAATTTGTACAAACCGGTTAGAGGGCCCGGATAATTCGAGTTACATGGTACGCCACACCCAGATCTACTCGAGCTATTGCTTACACTCCCCAATAAATCCATAGAAACAATATAGTTTTCCTAGCCTTCTATTTAAAAAAAATCATCTTCACCTTTAAAAAAAACATCGATTAATTGAGAAGTGCTCTTAATGACTTCTTAAAATATATAACGAGTCTAACTTCAACCTAAAATGGGATCTCAAAGAGTTTAAATTTAGAATACCCTTTATTGATAGTATAACACAAAAGTTATATATTATCGATAAAGTAAGAACTTCTTAAAACACTCCATATTTTCTAGAAAATCTTTTGAAACTTCGATATACACTGATCACTGTAGTATAAAAGGTTGTGTTTTCCCCTAAATCATTCTACGGTACAAAGCGAAACTTAGAACTTAAACTTCTCGAAGTATTCGCAAACATTTGAAAATGTTTGCGATATATCTCAACCGAGTCACAACAGCGATTAAGAATATTCTATGAAATACCTGCCAAGACATAGAATATAACTTTGTATTCACACACACAAAGACCCCGTATACCGGACAACATGTAATCTTAGGAGGTACTGCAGCTTCCAATGATTTGAATTTGTCGACGTCTGGCAGTAAAGTTCTCAATATTCAAACAAGTCAAGTTTGCCCAAACATATCCTTATACTTTATAAAACCACAGTTTGTGCTATTTGACATAAAACAAAACATAAAACTTTTATACGTCTACATTTTCATACATATACACTAATGTGTATTGTTATTCTGTAACTCAACGCAAACGCTTTTACGTTTTAACTGCTAAACCGATCAGTCTGGGATAGAAAATATATATTTAAAGTTAGAAAAATTTCGAGTAAAATTTGTCAGACAAAAATCATAGTATTCGTAGGAAAAAGGTGACCAAAGCAGTGAAGGAAAGAATTCGAAGAAATCCTGTCCGACAGCCAAAGATTTTATCTCGGGAAATAAATGTAGCACCAAGAACCCTGTCGCGTATTTTAAAAGATGACTTAGAACTTGTACTCTACAAGAGACGCACTGGTCTTTATTTAACTGATAACTTAAAATGAATAGGTAGGTAGGTGGTAAAATCAAAACAACTTCGTAAGCGGTACGCAAAGGGAGGTCACAAAAAATATTTGACTACGAGAAAATGTTCACTATTGAGCAATATTTTAGCAAGCAGCATGGCAGAGTTTATGCTTAAAGCTCTATAGAAGCTTCCCAATTAGTGAGCAGAGTAAAACGGTGGCATTATCCGACGTCACTGATGGTTTGGTGGGGTGTTAAACATCAAGTAGCACCTGAGCCATATTTTTGTGAAAAAGGTGTCAAAACATCGACAAGTGCATCAAGATAAGATTCCTGAGAAGGTAGTTGAGCCTCTTAACAACCCTATATTCCATAACCAAGAATGGTCCTTTCAGCAAGACCCAGCACCGGGTCATAAGGCTCGATCCCCCCGAGTGTGGTTTAAAACGAATTTTTCTGACTTTATTAGAGCTGAAGATTGGCCGACATCTAGTCCCAATCTTTATCCGCTTTATTTTGATTTATGATCAGTTTTAGAGAGTATGGCACGCTCTAAATGCCATGATAATTTGAAGTCCCTAAAAGAATCCATAAGATTGGCAGTTAAGAGTTTTCCCACGGAGGGAGTGCGTGGTTCTATTGATAACTGGCCCTAACGTTTAAAGGTACAGTCCTTTAGACGTTAGGGCCAGTTGCTTTAATTTTTGTAATGCCAATTGATATAATTTTTAATTAGCTTCATATATTTTTAAAGTTACTACGTTGATGCATAAATATAATAACACATTACAGTTATAAATATTGTCAATATAAAAAAAATAACTAATTTGAATTAAATACTGGAAATAAAATCATGTTCACGAAATAGTGCGATGAAGTATAAAACCATTAACGCTTCAATCACAAACATTCAAAGTAATAACACTGATGCAATATCGAGCGACACTGCAGTAAGTCTCAAAAGAAATCCAATATACTATGTACAGTCTAACCCAGAAAAGCTTTTCAAGATATTTATTGAAGAAATGCAGTTTTTTTATTTATTCCTTTAATCCATATTGGAGTAAAGTGAAGCAAATAAGAAATAACAGAATTGTTGAATGTTCTACTTGACTTGGAGTGCGCTATTGAATTCAAACGTATATCTCGTATCTTATATATAAAATATACTCAGATTTCTCCAATCTTTATTTTATAGTACCTCAAGTATATATTAATTAGAGGGCATCTAGCACCATGCATAGTTAGTTCTACTATTAATCGCATGATTACAAAGAGGCTAGTAGAATAAATGTGCAGCATTGAAATAAATATTGTTACCTACCTGAAGGCATAGCCACGAAGTAGATTGCTCCAGCAGCTAATTAAATCGAAGCCGTACTACTGATTCAGAACCTCAGCCCAATAAAACACAAAATTAGATTAGTTTAGATTAGATTAGAATATTCTTTTATGTACATTATAGGAATTACAATAAATTTTAATTAAACATTAACGTATTGTACGATGGGTGGCCAGACAACCTTAGGATGGGTTTAGTGTCAAGAGAATGGTAGCTGAGGTGTGCAACATATATCATAATAATTGTTTATAAATCAATATATACATATTTACCTATGAATGCAAATACACAAATTATATTATATATACAATAACACATCCGTATGTATATATAAATAATAATTATCTAATATTAATGTTATAGGACGATGATACATATGAATAAAATTTCTCCATATGCTATTGTGTTTTTCTACATAAATTAGGTCATGAAATGTTGCTCAACGGACAAATAATACCCTTCCCTTTTTTTTAAGAAAAATCGTTTGAGCGTGAGCTCAAAAGTAGCTTTATAAATAAATAGCTAAAACAAGTTATACTGTAAATATAAATAATAACCGCAACTACCGTGAAATAAAACTTATTACTGTCAATACCTATTTGATATATACAAAAAGATATAGTTAGTGTCACTTGCGATGATGATGATGATATGATATTCTAAGCATTCATTCGATCCTACCCAGACATGTAGAAATTGTGACAGATGTAGATGGCCATTACTTACACTCCTTTTTTATGAAGCCGCTTAGAGATCATATAGTAGTACATATTGTTTTACTACGACTACATATAAATATTATGTTTTGCGTTTATACTTTAATATTTTATGATTACGATACTAAAAGATAGCTTTAAGATATATCGACACATTGTAAAAATTTTACTACTATCATGAAAATGGGGTAAAGGGTAAAAAAAAACAAACAATAAAGAGACTTGAATATTATAATTCATATCGACGCCTACAGCTTATTCATAGCAATAACTCGCACATACGCAAGAATCTGCTTTTTAAGATAATCATATTCCTTTGCATAACGCGAGACATTTTTCAGTCTCTTATATCATAATAATACCGGCAAACAGCCCCACTCTTTGTTTTAACGTGCCCCATAAAATATTTTACACATTTTTATGTTTCTAGAAGACATTTTTCTTCACTGAAATTACATAAGGCATTTTACATACAAGAAAGGCTGTATTAAAATGAAGACGGGTTTTGTACCGACAAATTAAAGGGTGGAGGGTGAAAAATTGTTGGGTAAATTGTTTTGTGTACACAGCCTTATATTGCAGAGCTTATAATCGTGTCTGGGGTCTAAGCGGGCAGTGTTAACATCAACATGCTAACGACCTTATACTATTTTATATACGCCCATTATAAATGTATTTTATTTTACTTTGTGAGGCGAGATGTTGACAGAATTTTACACTTTATGCTTTAAATTGGATTTTCTGTTAACTTCTTCTAACTAAAGTTGTTTTGTTTTAAGTATCGCTTTTTTGGGGAACCTCAGGAATCAAAGCATTTCGTTTAGCGGATACGTTTCGAAACAGTCAGTCAATTTGACTGACCTGTTAGTCTAGGGGCTAGTGATCCTGACTGCGGAGCTAGAGATCTTATGTTCTATTCAATAACAGGAAAAAAAATTGTAATCTACAAATATTTGTCTTGAATCTAGGTGTTCTATGTGCCCGTTGTTTGAAGTCCACGAGACAGTAATAATTCCTGATACAGAAATTGTTGATTTTCTGAATGAATAGGTGAAGTTCAGAAAAAAGTAAGAAGTATCCGAAACCGGCACACTTGTATAAAAGGAACAAGTGGCGGGCTGTTGTCTCTGCATACCTTGTAAGTTTATGTATCCCGGTATGTATGTATGAAATTGTCCATGTTATTAAAAAAATAAAGAATCTTAAGACATCGGTAGACGTTTTGAAACGCATTACATTTATACAAATGCCTAAGTGAGAAACAAGTTTGTTAGGCCTATTTAATTTAGGTTCTGCAACTTGCAATGTTCCACGTTTCCTAACCAAGTTTCGAATCATGCCAATAAATCTTTGCATTGAAGATCCTGGAATACAATGTTGGGCTTGATGAAGTTGAAGCAAGTTCTTATGGAATTATTGAAGTGCCTATTTACATGAATTTTAAAAGATATTAAGTTCATCTTTTTTGCGTCATATTAGAATATGAAATTAATTGGCACTGCCTAATTTTTTTACTACGTGTCGTACACGGTTGAGTATAATAGCGTCACCCTATTTCTTCCCGTTGGTGTTGTAAAAGGTAACTAAGAGATCGGACTGTTATCGATCAGATAACAGATATACAGCAATACAGTGCCCTAGGGAAGGCATATGTCTGGCCCGATTACGTTAGTGGGATCAAATTATAATTGGCGAATGTGGCGTATTTGATACACCTCTGCCAACTCCTTAAGAGATACAGGCCTAAGCACATGTACATATTTATATATGATTTTACGGTTTATCGTTTTTACTCTTCACAGCAAACTGTTGAAAACCTAAAAAAATTGTTAGGGAACATTGTTTAAAATCTAAAAAAAAATATTTTTCTATCAACGCACTAAGTATTTCAGTTACATTACAATTTAAAATTTTACTGTGTGTTACTATTTCGAAATTCGTATAGTGTTTGAGCTGTTTAGCAAGGAAACAAACTCGGGATTAGCTGGGATTATACAAGTCGTTAATAATACAAGAAAATGTTCACGGCTGCCGAGTCTTGTGTCCGGTAAGCATTATACGCATGACTGAATTAAATTCTTTTACAAATATTTCACTTTAAGCTTTTATAATAAAAGTGGTACTTTTAATTTCCGGACTAGTAGAGTAAAATTAAATAAAGAAATGTGAACGCTTTTTAAGAAAAGCGTTCACAGTTTATTATTAATTTTTAAGAAAATTAATACATCAAACTAAACTTTCCAAACGCGGTATGTACCGATAGACTAACTATGTTTATTTGTGCATCTAAAAAAAAAAAGGGTATAGAGCACAGCACCTGTACGTATTTTATAAAATCAAAGTTCTTTTATCGCCATTTCATTAACTAGTATTTATACATACATAAAAAAGTGTAGTATATAATTTAAATTAAGTAGTAAACATTATCACTGTGTTAAGGCGAATATCGAGATCGCGGTTGCTGTTATTTAGTGAATTTGATACTAATGACTCGATACACAATTCATAATAATTAATAAATGTAGCATTTAGAATACACTTATTCGATAACTACAAAAAATCAAACCACATTACACAATCACACGATAACTAAGTTGTTTACTTCGTGACCGACTACAGTCTGGTCAATACATATTTTTTCTATCTATCCACAGGACCCAGTCATTTCAATTGAACTCCGTAAAAACTTAGAAAACGCCAACATAACAGTGTCTATTTTTATGAAAGGGTTATTTTTTGCAGTTGTCAAAGTCCATTTAATTACTATGACTGAAAATGGAAACTTATCTTATGAATATAATTATGTATTGTATTTCTTAAACATAACGTGTTCCTATTGTGTTTATTGAATAAATAGAACAGAAAAAATGCAAATCAGTTAGTACTTTTTTATAAAAAATAATAATTGTCAATATTATTATTTTTTTTTTTGAACAAGAAGTTCTTGATGTTCCTCTTACGTCAAAATGATTAAAAGTACAGTATCGAACAAAAAATAAACTTAAAATAAATATTAAACATTAAAATTGTTATTTGAAGACCATTTTCAATAAAAATATGTACATTTTGCCAAGTGCTCCTTTTGAGATGTGCTCATTTTGAGAAGTGTCCGTTATGCAATGCAATTACGAAGTACACTTTTTTTATCCTGTGCACATTTTGCAAAGTGCACATTGTGCTACTGAGCCCTTTTGTCTTAATGTGGGTTGTTGTGGATAGATGTAATTGTGGAAGGCTGTGTATTTCCATAGTTAACAAATTTAATTCGTTAAAAAAAACGAGTACTTAGTAACTATAATTAATTATTAATTATAAAAAAAGGTGGAGGAATCAAATAAGATTATCAGCTTTACATTAATAAAACAAATTATTTCCATATTAGTATTATATATAAAATAAAAGTTGAAGCTTTTGGATCACATGTAAAGATAAATACCAATAAGACTAATCGTATGCATTCTGCCAACGTGAGAACTCAATAATGTAATGATAAAATATGGTAACATAGAAATTTAATTAGTTGACGCCACATAATTTCTGGGATTGATTGTTGATTAACAATTAAATTGCAAAGCTCATAGAAAAGTCTTAACAAAAAGCAAATCCATTTGTGTTTTATTTAAATTAACTCCAGTGCTCAGTGTTCATGCATTATTAACAGCATACCATTTCTTAGTGTCAGCTAATCTCAGATGTGCTATTATTTTTTGGGGTAACTCAACTAGTAAAGAAATGGTATTGAACACTCAAAACAGATGTTTACGGAGTTGAAACTGCAAAACCGGTAAACCGTACTTTAAACAATACATAATACTTACTGTTTCTTCTTTATATACCCCAAAAAGTTCAATGTTTGTCAAATGTAACCCTAACTTATTTCTAAAATTATCTGATAGAATCAATGGTAACAGGCGTGACAACAGTACACTGCGTGCATCATTCAAAAACTTCCCTCATGCGTAAGGGTTCTTTTGTATGGCTCCAATTATATACAGTAAATTGCCTAAATGTTGGAAGGAGTTAGCTATTCATATTTTTAAAAAGAAACTTAATACATTCTTGATTGATAAAGCATATTATGATATTGAAGAATTCAAAAATGATAATATTACGTTAAAGTGACATGGCAACTATGATTTCAATAAATCATTTAATGGTAAATATTTAATAGCATATTCATTTAACTTTATATTATACTATTGAATGGATGATAATTATATTTTGTTTGTTATTCTCTTATATGTAATATTCTCTGTATTAGCAGTATTCTTAACTGTCGTAACTGTTATATATAAATAATAATTAATCTGCTTCTATCTTAGTGCATGCTCTCAATATTTGCACGCCTTACAAGCAAAACATGACTGACCTTCTGGTAATCTATTATTTCACCTTGTATACTTATGTGTGCATAGTCACGTTTAAGCAAATAAAATTATCTTATCTTATCTTATCTTATCTTATCTTATCTTATTTTATTTTACTACTCTGATTTAAATTAAAATATTATAATTAAATATATGGAAAACCATATGTAATATCAAGACTACAACTATATGTAATATCAAGCATAAATACTTCTACAGTCAAAGCAATCTAATTAATATTTTTTCACACGACTATCCAAATGCTGACATCTTATTTAGACATATCTCATGTGATATGATAATATGACTGAATATACGTATGTAAATCCCCTGCCGAAATAATTGTAATTGTTAATGTAGTTTAATTTAATGTACTAACATTATTACATTATTTGGTTTTTTGATAGTATTTTATTACACGTACAGCGACAAATAAACAATTTGGTAGTATACCGTAAGCTTATATCGTATAATAGACAATTAATAAATACCACTCAGAATTTTAAATTAATTAATTTATTAGACGGTAACCGCCTCTAATAAAAAAAAAGTTAAAACTTATTCAATTTTTTTTTTACGTAAAGTTTTAGTTAGTGCTGACATTTAGGACATAGATACAACATTAAAAAAATAACTTTAATGGGTGTTAAAAAGTTTGTTTACATGAGATCTTTTTAGAAGTTTCATATTTCCAAGTTGCAGTTCTATTAGTTACTCTCAAGTTTACACGCAGTGTGTAATGTAAATTCATTAAGTGGAAATACCGTTAATGACCATTCTCCACTCAAATGACACAAAAGGAAGAACAAAATTAGTTTATAAGTTCAATTGAAGTGTCTACACTATTCTTTGAAAATAAATAGTAGTGTAAATTAGTAAATGAAACAGGTGATTATGAAGAACTAAAAACATTTGTGCGGAAGATACAAAACCTTGGATTACATAAGCAAAACTGCATGAGACTACCTTAAATTTGATAGAACAGTATGATATCCGGTATTTGTGAGTCTGTTTTTCTAAATCGGCACAGAACTGTAATTACCTTATAATATGTTTTTTTTTTATTTAGTTAATCTTTATGCACATATCGTACACAGCCGGTACACTTAATGCCTAAGGCATTCTCCGCCAGTCAACCTACGGGTGTAGCAGAGATAAAAGTAGCAGAAATGGAGATATATATATACATATACATACATACATATACATATTCTAAAGGTAATATTATAAGTAAGTGTACATGTGATTGGATTGGATTACTCAAACGTAATATACCAGTAAAATCACACACAAATATACAAATACATATAAATAAACACACATAATATCTCTGCTGAGCAATCGGAGAAGTGTAAAGTTAATTTTAAAAAGTGATGAATAATGAGATAAAAAGGCTATAAGTTGACAGTTGTAGTGATAAAATTTAAGAAATGCATGCAAGTTTGTGCATATTGTGAGTAAACTGCAAATGTCTAATGCCCCTGAGAGTGAGCGAGATAGCGCGGGTAGGCTCTGACAGATGTATGCTATCTGTATCGTCAGTATACTCAGGAAGTACAAAGTTTAAAGTACCCGTCATCGATAGGCGTGTATGAAAGGTTTGATTTATAGAAGTTCTTACTACTACTGTTCCAGTAGTGTTAGGTGATAACTTAAAAAAGCGTTTAGATCTTTATTTACTAACCGGCTATGGAATAGTAGACGAATGAGTCCTCGTTACTGTATGCTTGTACAAAAAAGGAAAGATCTATGTACAAGAATATATTGAAGTAACTAATGAAAAGTTCTTTGTTCTTAGCAACAATACTAGACTACGACACTAACCAGGACAAACGCCTGTGCAGAATGGCCGAATGTTATCGCCACATTAAAAAACTGGTATGTATTCTATTTAAAATAGGGGTAATTATAATATCTATTATAATTACCCCTATTTTATATAAAATATAAATAGTACTAGTAGTTAATAGACATTATTACAAGATACACAACGTCAGCTCGGCAAGTTACGGCGCTTGGTGGGGTGATTAGACCAGACGCTGATGTTCACTGGAGTGCGGATCGACATCGTGGTTAGTGTTATTAAGTGAATTTGATTCTTTATAGTTATGTGGTTGTTTCTAACAACACCGATGATAATCATTTGGCACCTGTCACTGAACCCTTAGGCAGTGCAGATAGGGGCTCCAAAATCCCGTTGCCATAGCTGCATGCTGCAATGTTCAGTCAACTAACGACACACATCAAAGGTGTGTAGGGATCAAGTACGGTCAAGAGTATCACCGTAATTGAGGTTTATTTGAATTATTTGTGTTATTGATTCTTTTTAGTGAGTATCTAAATCTATTTGAATAAAGAATTTTCTTTAAATTTTGATATCAACTAACATTTAAAAATAGAAAATCAACTGTCAATCGGGATTTCTATAAAAGTGTGTCATAGCGTTTTTATAAACCCATTACAAATTCTGCATCAGAAATCATTTGACTGGAGAAGAGACGATGAGAGCCGTCGGAATGTTGCAATCTGGGTCCAATCAACGTACTGTGGCTGTTGCTCTTGGCACTACACAGAGCCTCATAAGCCGCCTCTAAACACGCTATCTTATCATGGGCAGCATGGCCGAGCGCCATGGACGAAGATCTCGCATGATAACTAGCACCCCGCAATAGTAGGGCCCGTTTACAATGGGCTCTCCAACTTAAGAATGGGGAGGAACAAGACTGGTGCTGTGTTTGCTTCCCATAAATTTCGTTTCAGTGTGAGGCCTAATACAAGACTTACTCAAGTTTGGAGGACCTCTGGACGCCAAGAAGGCTTGAAAATTTGTCACGAAATTCATTCAAATAGAGGGAGAACAATAATGGTTTGTGCCGGTTTTTGGATAGATCGAAGAACCGATCTCATTAGGATCACGTGAACCTCAATGCTCAGATTTATGCGCAGAGGATTGTTTCAGATGTAATCATCCCTTTGCAAGGTCGGTTTAGTGATTGGTATCGGCTAATGCACGACAAGGCACGTCACGTCTTGCCGATGCTCGCATCAAGGTTCTACGGTGGCCGGCTCAATCGCCAGACCAGAACCCAATTGAGCCTGCATGGGATATGGTCCAAAGAACAGCACTGCCGAATATGAATGCTGCGTTAATTGCACAACATTTTGACTTGTTAGAAAGAACGGGGGCGGCCATTCCTCAAAGTGATTTTGACGAACTGATTTTAGGCATGCGCTATCGCTGTTATTGTGTGATTCCTATTAATGGTATTGTAATATTTTTTTATCTTTACAATAATAAAAAAAAAAATCCTCGTTTTTGCCTTTTAGCCATTTAATTGAAGACATTAACTCATGTCAATTTCGCACTACTTATAAAAATTTGTTTTTTTTCTTATTTTTTACAAAATATAGGGATAGGTTGTTAACTAATAATAAAACATAGGAATTAAAGTAAAAAAACAGTCTGAAAGACTAGATTTGATAAATATTAATTGGATATGTTCTTAGACACTTTTGAAGAGGGTTACATCTTAGCGTATGTGAAGCGTAGGGCTTTGTATATGTATTTTTAAAATAGTTTTTATGTGAAACACGAAGAAAAGCATTGTAACGAAAGTTAGTGTATACTGATATTATAAAGATGTAGAATTTTTTTGTTTTTGTTTCAAGGTGCTCATCTCGGGAACTACTAATTCGATTTTTGTATTAGTTAGTGCGTTCATTGTAGTAGGTTAAGGACTGGCTATAAAATATCACACTTAGAAGAACATAAATCTGAAATTACTACTGAAATTACTGGAAATTGCGTGTATATAATATTTGTTTTTGTTTCATTGATCTGATTACCATTTCGAATGTTAACGTATAATATAAAAATCTCATGTTTTGCCAGACACAAAAACGGATTCAGTATTCTATAAAATATATGTCATACTTCGTGTATCCCAAAACTTTGTCCCGAAAGTTACATCATAAGTCTTTGTGGAAACTTCGCCTCCACTCGTAATTGACTGGAAATGTCTTCTGCATTGGTACACGTATACAACTTGTAATCGCTTAAGAAATGGTAGGGCAATTTGTTGGGAAAACTTATTTATCATAGAGAAATTACATTAAATATAATAATAACTTAACTATAGCCTTAGTAGTTTAGGTCATGAATGAACAAATGTTATGGTTTAATCGATTTAAATTGTGTCGAGGTGAAAAAGATTGCTTACCAAAGAAAACAAGAACAATTATTTAAAAATAAATCAAATTTTATACAGTATTATTTTTTATACAATATTTTACTCCCGTTGTCAATACAATTAAAACGATACGTCGCATATGGAAAAATATGAAGCCGTCTACAACATCCAAAACATCATACATGCATACAAACACACACACACCCGAAAGACATAACATTATTTCCTCAGTCTCATATCTTAGTTTTAGTATAGCTGAGATATAGAAATTATATCCTAAAATAGGCGATAATAGTGAATGATCTCGAATCCGCCATTCATATTTAGTAGATCAACATTGACTTCATGGTGGCGACCCATGGCAATATTTTTATCAAAATAATGCGAGGGGCCACTCTAATGGACACTCTACCCGTGACAGTCCCTGCCCGAGGCTGGCATAAATAAATCCGCCTAAATCAACACCCAAGCATTTACCGAAGGATATGCAGGAAAATAGCGATGATTTAGGTTGTCCGACGAATATTGCCCACTGTATAACATATATTGAGTTTGAATTTTCCTTTGCACAACTTTTTGCGTTGAAACTCGTCGACTGTGTATTTTATACGAGTAATCCTTTGAAACAATAATGGAATAAAATAGATTGGAGTCTAGAGAAGAAAATTGTGCAAATTCTGACTAAGATTTTTTTTAGATAATCTTGTAGTTGTTTGCAAAAGCTAGTGTAAATACCTTAAGGTTTTACTTAAAGCTTAAGGTATTTAACGAGAAGCTAAGCACCAAACATGTTGCTCTTTTTAAGTAGAGTCCCAAGTTCATTATGTTGATTCCAGTGATGAATAAGGGATACGAAAGCTCCAACAAAATACAATGTACCTTATCTTAGTATCCACAAACATATGTATATGAAACACGCACTTTCGTTACTCAAGATTGTATGTTTGACTCTTCGGCCATGTTGGCCTACATAAATCATGATATTTTGATGCAATGAGGCCCTCGGGTGCGCTGTGAAGTCGTAGATTACAGTAAACAACAATATAACGTGGGTTAAACTACTAAAGTTGAGTCTTTAAGAGACAAAATGAAATAGCTTTTTTTTTTCTTCCCCAACATTCGTAGATATTTGTTTTGCGACATTTCAAATTAACCAGGAAAGGTCAACTAGATCGGTCTGTGGGGGCTATAAGGGTTTAAAATGTATTTTTTTCGGTAAAAAATAACAAACAGGTTTTCTTATTTTGAATTTTTGTTGATGATGATAATAACAGTTTGCCTCTAAAACCTTTTTGTTCACACGTATATTTTTTAATTTTAAAACTTTCTTTGCCTTATTTTTAAACAAAATACAGTGTTAGACACGCTTCTTTAAAGTATGGTAACTTTACCTCATATTTTAAAAGGAAACTCTTTACTTATTCTCTATGGTTTATCTTAAACTTGTAACATTTTAGATTTGGACGTTCGAACATTTTCAGCAGTTTGGCATCGAAAAGGTTTTAGATGAAAAATGTTAAACGTAAAATAAATCACGATGAAGTTAAAGATTTCTCAGAATATTTTTAGAAAGTTTTCTCTTTCGTTTACGAGTAGTTTACGATGGCCATCCTTTTGTCCTAAAACTAATTACAAAGGTTATACGAGTACACACACAATACTATTCTATAATCATACTTATTTACATACATACCTATATACATACATACACTTACGCCTGTATACCCGAAGGGGTAGGCAGAGGCGTAATTAACGCCCACATTTTGACGATTACAATTTGGATTTTTTTTTAACTGTGCACACTTAACATTTTGTGCGTACTTAATTATACTATTCTTACTTACACTTATGCTGAACTTACTCTAGTGATTAGTACCGATTAAAAGTCTAATTTACGTTAAATATTGTGACAAAAGAAATAAATATTTATTTCGTGTATTTATTAATTTAAATTAGTCCAATTTGCGTTGCAAAAAAAATCAACCTCTGTTGCTTACCACAATCACTGTAGTACTAGACGTTGGTGGACATAGAGAGGGCAATGTATAACAATGGTCTTTAATTAATAATGGTCTTTAATTTTTGGGCGCAGAATACTTAATAGTACAGATGCTATGGAGCTGGTTTATTTACTGGCCTGGATTCGTTGCCTGAGGTCAAAATATTCTCAATTTCTTTAGAATGATCGATCTATATTAACAGAGCGGAAGAGATTGAACCCATATTTGTTTGTTTAAAGGGACTAATCTCCAGAGTTATAAGGCGGATTTGAATTATTCTTTTTGATTGATATGTGGGGAACGGCCACTTTCTAAATAAGGCGTGTGTTCTAAAGAATACCGCCACCTCATCTCTTCCCGTGGGTCTTAAAAGGGATTGGACTGTTATCTGTAAGAGCATAATGTACAGATTTCTGTTGACAGCATTAGGCTTGCCCCTGTTACGTAAGTGGGACTGAATTATGATTGTCGGTAAGTAGACGCTTAATACGCTTCTGTCTACCCCTTTGCTGATATAACAAAGGCGATAATGCATGTATGTATGCTAAATAAGTTAAGTGAATGATTGGCATTTAATAAATTTGACTATATCTAATCTCTTCTACTCGAAAGCGACATGAAAGGGGAAATGGGTATCCAACTCTCGCAAGATATTTGGACGAAACGTCTTATTTTCAATCTCTATCTCGATCGTTCTTTAACAGTTTTTTTTTTAATTTTTTTCTCTTGCTTTCTCATGAAGATCTCATGTAATTCCTGTGTTACGAGAGACTTCGCATATATTTATACAAATAAGACAAAAACGAGAGTGCATCGTTCGGTAATGTCGCGGCTGGACGGCTTACTCCTTGCAAAAGGCCTCCTGTCGAGACCGAAAATAGTCGAATTCTTGCACATCCGAGGGTCTTTAGGTCTTCGAAGAACTTGACATTGACAATGCCATCACATGACACAAATTTCATAGACAAGTCCTCTTCTGTACAAGCCACACGTGTATGCTGTTATCCATCAAGCGCGCAAAAACTCTAGCCAATTTAAAAAAAAACATTACTTGCTAGCTTGATGCCAAGCATTTCTTAAATGTGTGTTAGTTAGGTATATAATTATTTATATTAATAATATGGACATATGTCTTGTGCGTATTGGATGTATCTTAGTATTTATGAATATGAATGCAGAGTATATATATGAGTAAGTCAGTTAATTAAACACCGCAATAACACTCTTAGACTCCACTTATTGCTTTCCATCAGACAGAGTGGAGGCATTATGGTAGGCTTATATATAAAAAAAGTAAAACTCTTCCTGCCATACATAAACGCTCATTCCATCTAAAGATTGCCTGGAAGAGATCGCTAAACGCGTTAAGTTTTTAAGAATATATACTTACTATATTGTAATGTCTTTTATTTGGACAATAAAGATTTTATCTATCTATCTATATTATAATGTTTAAAGTAGTTTGAACGTTATTTCAAAGGTGCGATAACCGCCTTTTCTACGAATACGTTGAAATGTGGCAGTTTTCGGTATTTAACTTATATCATGTGGTTTTACTAAAACTTTCAATTTTTTGTCTATAAATGTAGTTACCGCATGTGCATATTCTTAACTCACGTTTGTAAAATAAAAAAGTACACTTTACAATAATAGTAATAATATTACAACATACTATTATTATAAATTACATGATGTAATTGTAACCGTGGCCAAACAACTATGAACCTACACGCTTTTATTTTGTTTGTTATAAAACATCGTAACATTGTCATTATTAATAATTAATGTATTAAAAATACAAACAGGGAACACCACAATGAATAATCTCCATCTCAGGAGCATTTCTGTTCATAATTAATGACTTGCCTCGTAGCGTGTGTTTGTTCAGGTTTGTAGAGGGAAGGAAAAATCTGGGTGAACTTGTTACCATTTCAAGAGGGGTTATAAGTATAGTATATCGTAACGCCTAAGCGAAGGGACCGATTTTGATGCAGTTATGTTTGTTCGAAAGCTGACGCGATCGAGTGTTCTCAGCTGTATGTTTCATGATAATCTGCTCAGTCAATCGTTTGAGGGTCATCAGCTCTTTTCTAATCGTTGGGGGTGTTCAAGTCGGGGGTGCAATAAATTTATAGATATAAGCAATTTTATTTTTCAAATTTTTCAGTAACTATTCTAATATTTAACTTTTAATTGAAAAAGCTTAACTTCAGTGAAAAATAATTATGACGAAGTGTTACAAAATTTTGAACATTGCCAAAATATGTGGGTATATTCATTTATTTAAGTATTTTTTAATATAAAAGAAACGCTGACATAGCGTGTTTTAAAGAGTTATAGGTTTGTTGATTACATATTATTTATAATAGTAAGTAAGCGTCACGTAATTTGAATATAAATAACGTGACCTTTACCTGTTTATTTATCCGTTATGTAATTTTAGAATTTATAATCTGCTAAAAAATATGTTCAGGAATAGTATATAGGTTTACAAGCCACTATTAACTAAGTACTCAGTGTTAACAAGTATTCATAAATAAAAAATGTTTGCCCCCAAACAATCTTTTAAACGATTGCTAAAGAGCTGTATTCTTCAAACTGCTTATATAACACTCGGCGAAGTCACCTTTCAATTGAATAAAGAACTAAATCAAAAAGTATCCATCTGTTGAGGAGCTATGAAGTTACGTATGAAGACATACAGATACATATTCCGAAAAAAGAAGAAAAAGTAAGTGGTTAATAGGCGAAGCGAGGTCACTATGTAGTCACATTGCAACGTATTGAGTTTTTCTTTGAACAAAAACCTTCGTAAATAGGGTGTTTCTTATAAACGTTAAGTGCAATTTCATATATTTACTGAAAAAATCACTCATAAGTTGAATTTCTTAATAAAGAATTTCTAAATAACTATTACCTGGACTCATTAATTATATTATCAAATATGTCACCTATGTACTAGGCTAGTTTTGAATAAATGAAAGCGATAGATAATCCATTAATTTATGTGACTCTGGAGACGGTCGTTTTATTTTAAATATTTTGATAAATAGTATTACCACTGATAATTATTTATTCTGTAGATACACGTTAAAGTTGTACCACATTTTTGCGATAGGAACTCAGGTGTTAAAAAAATAGTGTATTCTCTATAAGTGCTATATTTTTCTATCTTCAAAGATTTTATAGTACCTTCTAAGCCAGGCAGTCAAAGTGTCAAAATTACATATTCCCATCTTATATCCCTCAGATTTTCGATGGCTCATTATGCCAACATTCTAAACACAATGAATAAAGTACATTCGGGTACAAAAATGAAAAAAGTTATTAAAATGTAATCTCGCGTACTCGTGTTCCAATTTGTTACTGCGACTGTCGAGAAAAAAAATGCTGTACGTGAAAGTGATTTGCTGCGAGTGTACATTTTAAATTATTTTATCAGTGCGGATTTATAAGTTTATTACAGATGCTACAGATTTATTAAAGTGTACACGGAAATAATGGTGATAATAGACGAGAATCATAAGCAACGTTTTTAAGACCTTAAGTTAACATACACATTATATGAGTATATATATACACATATACATAACAATAAAATAAAAACAGGGACTAGTTACATACATGAATCCTACTAGTAGCATTCCCACGAGGCTGGCAGAATTGCCACGTTCAATGCCAATGCTTATTCGCTGTGCAAGGAAAAGGCCAGCCTTCTGGCCACTGAGCAGTTGGTCTAGTGGTGAATGACCCTTACTACTGAGCCAGAGATCGGGGGTCCGATTTCCACACATGTCAAAAATGTGTATGCTCCACAATAGATTTCCTAAGACTGGGTGTTCTTTGTGTCCATATATTAAAGTCCATATGTAAAGTCTCACACAGGAATTATTCTTAGTGCAGGAGTTGTCTTAAAAAAACTTGTAACCGTAGTTAGAGTCAGTTGCGTGGGGACTTACTACTTTAGATAGTATTTTTTCCTATCACCCTTTATATTTGTACAATTATCCTTTAAGTTTGTAATTGTGATGAGAAATAAGCGATTATTATTAATAAATAGTGTGCAGAAGCATGTACGAGAAAGGAAATATGGTTCATCATTCGTCAAGAAAAAAGTGAATAATAATAACAACAACATCATAATAACGCAAGGGTAAAGCTAGTTATAAATAAAAATAAAACATTTAAAAACACTTTTGACGTGACTGTACCAGGTTCTTTTTTCAGACTATTTTTAACTCTGGTGTCATAATACCGGTGTATGCAAACGACTAGGATTTATAAAAAGGAATGAAGCCCTCCGTAGGGTGTTTGAGGGTGAGGAGGGAACGTGATGCAGGGCTCATACTGTATTATGTCAGGATTAGCTTGTTATTACCTTGGTAAAATATTGAATTTACATATTTTCGACAACGATTAATCTGTAGGTAAAACGAATTTAGAAGTGTTCGTTTAATGTATGCAAGATACACAGTTTGTTTTATATTTTTTGTAATGAAATTCCCATAATACAACTTTATACTAGAGTATTTTACTCTTGAGCGCGTTGTCGGCCAATCATTACACTGAAAGACTTGTTCGAAATAATCTTTACGTTTACCCGTTTGTACTTAGAGATTACTTACACACACCCATGTTACCTAAACACTTGCCCTGCTTTTTAGGATATCGTGCCTCAAAAAGAAAATAAGAAACATAAGGTATCTGCATGTCCGTCTATTTGTTTGACAGAGTGCATTTTCCTCCGTGAAAATACAGAGTTAAAATTATATTTATGACTACGGTCCATTGCAGCTGCAAACAAACCAAGCTACCAAGTCAGTAAATAGCAACGCAACCATGAGAAATTGTCATTGAAGAAATTTTACCAATTTTGAAATTTTTTTGGCCTCACAGTGGTAAAGCCGGGCTTACACGAATGGGCCGGCTCGACCGGTGCGATACCACGGCCTCACAGAAAACCGGTTGTGAAGTAACGCTTGCGTTGCATTTCCCTAACTCCCCTCACCCCCCTCTCCTCTCTCCCAGCTCCTTATCCACCTCTCTTCTTTCCCCTTCCCGCATCCCCCTATCCCTTATCATGACTCTTGAGTTGCAAGTGTCCATGGACCGCGGTCGTCACTTACCATCGGGTGACCCGTCTGTTCGTCTGTCCCTATAGTATTAAAAAAAAAACCTATTTACCTTAACCTAGAATCAGTCAATCAATCATTTTAGTGAAAAAAATACACGTAAATTTATTATTATAATGCATATTACATAAAAGAAACTTATATTTTCGGTCGAAAACCTAGTTGATGTAAGGGAGAGAGTTGCAAAGTTAAGTTTGTCTTTCGGAGAAAATGGTAATAATCTTCGGGATCGCTTCCAGAGATAGATAAACTTTTTAGTTACATAGAAGTTTGTTTGTTTGTGGAATAATCGGTGCGTAACTCAGACGGCTCGTAGTACTCCGCAATTTTATGATTAAGGAAATAGTCACTTTTCCTCATATGTTAGGATATTCATTCTATCATTGGCGGTAGAATAGGATTTGAACATGCGTAAAACTGTCTTTAGCTAGTAGTAAACTAAGCTTAAAATTTAATAGTTATGACTAGTCTGTTGGTTTTGTGGTTAGTAACCCTGGATGCTTAGCCGCAGGTCGTATTCTCAGATTGTATGTATACATTCATACAGTGCCTGGTTGACAACAATAAGTTAGTGACCAAATTGTAATTGGCAAAATGTTGATGTTTAATACACCTTTGGCTACCCCTTATAAGATACAGGCGTGAGCGTATGTACGCATGTGTCATACACCTTCAACCAAAATATGCTCACTTCGAAAATATTTAATTTTATTCACAATTAAAACACAAAAATATGTTGACGCTTCCCGAGAGCCTTTTAAATCCCATTCCTCAATCCTCCTCATTCCTGTATTCAGATCCAATTACGCGATATACCCCAATGATTAATTTTTAATCTGTGGCTCCAGTATGGGGCTGGGGTTAATAATAAATTTATTTCGGTTGCTAACACTGCCTAATATTTCCTGTTCTTTTAGATTGACAGGGTGGATATGCCTCATAATTTATTTAAATAATTAGCGACCGGTGGATCCTACCTATATACATACATACAGGGTGCAAAGCCATCGCCCTTCCAAGCACTGTACGGCTGTATGTATATACACTGTCTCATAGATAACAGTCCGAGCCCTGGGAGAGATACGGTGGCCCTATTCTATCCACTCTACCGAGAATAACACGGATTGTTTAGACACTACCCGTTCCCAGCAATTTTACCTGCACTTATGCTCACCGCTTTGCTCCCAAGCCTAGGCTATCTATATTAAGCAAGGCAATATGCAAAAAAAAAAATCTTTTTCTATCGAATAAAAGATTTGTTACTGTATTGGTGGTAATTTATACATTAATATAATAGCAACAAAAATATATGTTATCAATGGAAACACCCACTCACTCCATGGGAAAACTCTTCACTGCCAAACTTATGGATTGTTTTAGGGATTTCAAATTATAATGGCGTTTAGAGCATGCCATACTCTCTAAAAAAGACCATAAATCATAATCCAGTTGATTAAGATCGGGACTAGATGACGGCCAGTCTTCAGCTCTGATGAAGTTAAAACGTTCGTTACCAACCACGTATATCTTGTCTTGCTGAAAGGAGCATTCTAGGTTATGGAACGTGGTCTAGTTAAGAGGCTTAACCACCTTCTCGAGAATCGTATCTTGACACGCTTGTGCCGATGTTTTGACACCTTTTAAATAAAAATGTTACTCAGCCATTCCTCTCCTAACACCTCTCCGAGCAATCACTGAAGTCGAATAATGCCCATGTTGTACTCTGCTGGCTAGTTAGGAAGCTTCTGTAGAGCTTCGAGCATGAACTCGATCATTCTGCTTGTTAGCATATTTCTCAAAAGTATAAATTTTCTCGTCAGTAAAATAATAAATAGTGCGTGTCTTATTAGCTGCAAGTATGTGATATATCCACTTCCTGAGATAAAATCTTTTGCTTTCGGACATGATTGCTTCAAATTCTCTCCCTCACTTCTTTAATTCCCTTTTTCGTAAGAATACTACGAGAATGGTCAGATCTTTTTCTGTCACAAACAGAGGAGGTTTCATTGTATCTATCAATAGCTCGGTACACAAACATTCGTCTAATACCAAGCGGATAGAGTTTCAAAAATGCATTTGGCTCCATACCTACTTTGTATAATGCCATTACACATTTATCACCCCACTCCATTTTAATATCACAAAAATATTTAACACCGATTGGCCATAAAATGAGAAAAAGCAGAGAATATTTATATACGAATGACAATATGAAATATTATATTATGCTTTTTTTATTGTAACAGTATTTATGGCCAGACTAAGTATAAAACAACTATATAAATATGTATATATATTTTTTTATTATGTTGTCAAGCAAGTCGAGAGTCGTAAGTGCGCTGCCAGCCTTTGAGGATTAAGGGGTTAAGGGGGGTAATAGGACAAGGGGATGATTGGAGGGGGAAATGGGAGTTGAGGGAAGGGGTAAAGGGAGAAGGGGAGTTCCGCTTCCGGTAGCCTCACTCACTCTTCAATAAAATGCCACACTGTTTGCTTACCGGTTTTCAGTGAGGCCTCAGAATGGCTCTCCCACGGCATTTACATACACATGTACGAGTACATGTGTATAAACTGAGGTAAATTTTCCGTGCATTTAGAATTCTGCCTTTCGTACTTGTGGAATCAAATATAGCTCTCTTAGGAGCTATAAGAGCTTGAGTTTATTGTGAATCTTGGTAACTATGAAGGCTTTAACATACCTTCCTATGCAGTAAATAAAGGGATATGAATTAGTAATTTCTACTGCCTCCCACGTGTACGAACGCCGTCTTAAATTCTAAATAGATTATAGATAATAGCTTTCAGAGTCCCATTATTCATCACTCCCTTAACTCATCTAATCCGATATCTTTTTTTTGTCTATGGCGTAAACTTAATCTTATTTTCTTGAGGCGTGGTCGTGTACTTACGTACTTACTTACTTCCATTTATACTAATATTCTAATACAAAAATAAAGCCGAAAACATTGTTTGTGTCAGTTAGCTTGGAAATACCAGTCAGATTCGATAGAAATCTGTTTGTATTGCATAGAGTATTTACAGATAAATAATATAGGTTATAGAACATCGTACTATAACCCCTTAGAGTGAAGCAGTGTTCATAAATGCAGGTGCAACGTCTATGAAAATTACGATTGCTTAATCATTTATATTAAATTTATATTATTTCAATATTATATAGATTTGAGCATGATTGATGCATCAAATAGATTCCAATGACCAGATTTCCCTAGAATGAATACAAGTTTAAAAGTTACTGTTTGTATTTAAAATAATAAACGTACATAAAAAATTACCAGACTTAAGGTACTAGATATAAATGCATGCTTCCATCACTCATATATTTTACTTTATGCCGATGATATGAAAATACATAAAATAATTCTCATATCTCCGACAGTCATCAATTATTATACAACCGTATCTCAATGGATTTGAAGATGAATGCCAAGTCAACAGTCTTGATCGAAACGTCTCTAAAGTGTTTTACATTACTTTCAGTCGTTAGAGATCAGTAGTGCACACAGTACTGTAAACAGTATCAGGGACTTGAAAGTTGTCTGAGATATTAAACTTACGTACAACGAACACATCGGGGATGTTGTTAATAAAGCTTCAAAAGCATAATATATTATATCTGAAGGTTGCTTGATGATATGTCTAATCTGATACAAAGTAAGGGGGTCGTTGTATCACGATTTAGTACGTTATTTTACCGCAACAAAGATACGGGAGACACAAAATACTACGTCGAGTAATCGGATTAAGAATAAACATGCAACAGTAGGTTACGTTATTCCTTTAAGAAGATATCACCAGTAAAGTATATAGGAGACATCACTATGAATAATAGATAGTGGATAATGTGTAGAATATAAGTAACTACTTGTTGCCCGCGACTTGAACGGTAAATTTATATACATACATACATACACTAACAGATTTATCCCCGAAGGAGTAGGAATAAGCGTAATAAACGCCCACATTTTGCCGATTATAATTTAGTCAAAATTACGTAACGTAACGTAACGTGGGACAGACCTATTGCCGTCATCCGGGCACTTTTGGGAACTAGATGGTAATATTCGGAAAATGTTAACAGGAAAGGGAGAATAGAAAGAGATGAAAAGGGATATTGTATATACAGATGGACTGGGCAGTATAATCAATAGCTCAAGCAAGTCATACGTATAGCTTGCCCTGGCTGGTGCCGGCAAGTCCGAGTACTCTATATTTATTCCTGGATAAAAGTTCTGATCCTTTCAGATAACTTTAAAGTATTTGCTTGTGCTCTCGGCTCACCTCCCGTGGTATGTTGACATGTCCTTCCCTAAGGTTCGAAGTACTAAATTTAATCACATAAAAAGATAATTACCACGGTCTCACAGAAAACCGGCTGTTAAAAATGCTTGCATTGTGCGACTGAGTGAGTGAGGCCAGAATCCCTTTCCCTTCCCCTGTTTCAGGTCCTCCCTTACCCATTCCCTCTTTCCTTTCCTCCCTTTTTCCCTACCCTAAAAGGCAGACAGGACTCTTGACTCTTGAGTTTCAATTATTCATGGGCGACGAAAGTCAGGTCTTCAGGTGAAAAAAAAAAACATTCGCTTCAATAGTCTGTTTATAAGTAAACGCGTCCTTTATCTATCGCTTATATAGCAATACTGGGAGACAGCGAGGGGCGCGGCGGCGGTGGCCATATCAAGCGAGTCCCGTCATCCGATGTGAGAAACGCGCTTGAATTTATTTTCGTACGCGTTTTTATTTGGCCATAACTCCTAAGAAATTAATTTAAATAATAAGATGTAAAGGATTATCATAATGTACATGAAATCCTCAATTGCTTTATCTGTGTAAATGACTCTCAAATATAATACCGCATTGGACGTTATCACTTTTTAAGGACGTTATCAGTGTCTAAAGAGACTTGTCTTTTTCCGACATTTTCAAGAATTATCGTCATATTTCAACCAATTTACACTAAGCCTTCCTCATGACTCCTGTCTGTTGGTGAAAACCGCATGAAACTCCGTTCACTAGTTTTTGAGTTTATCCCGCCAGACAGACAGACAGACAGACGAGGCGGAGGAATTCGTTTTATAATATGTAGTAATAGTAATAATATTGTCATCTGACATCTCACACACGTCCGTGTAATCCCAAACTAAGCACAGCTTGTATCTATCTATCTGGTGTTAAATATGCCTAATATGTTTTTAAATACATATGCACATATTTTAGATTAACAGAACAAATAATTATATTGGTCCTGAGTGGGAACCAAACCCACCCACCTCTGGCTTAGCAGTCAGGATCACTGACCACTAGACCAACAGTGTATTAGACGGTGTTTCGTTAAAAAACAAAAACGACATCATTAGGTAACACTTCGTTTCGAAAAGTGCTAAACAATTACTCAAAAGTGCTGCCTCTTTAGTTAACGAAGTTATTTGATACAAGCATGAAACTGTTTTATTTGCAAAACCCTTACAGAACTTGCCCTACGTTCTTTCGCAATTCCTTTGTCCTAAAGCTAAATAACATGCGTCTGTAATTGATGTATGTTTTGTATCTCCATCACTACAACTTTTTGTTATAACTGTGTTGAGGAGTTGAATTAATCTACTTTAATACAATATCGTTATATGTTCATACACATAATATAGCTATAGCTATTCTTGTTAACAACAATACTTACCTCCACAAGTTTCCCGGAAATCAGGACAGCAATCGCCGAGCTTCAAGCAGGCATGATCACAGTAACACGGTTTGTCAGTTAAGTCTTCAATTATAGCATTCTGGTGGGCTTTTTGCACCACGCAGGAACTGTCACGACCAGGACAACATAGATTTGCGTCCCTACAGTAGTTCGCCCCGCAATGTCCCGCCAGACACACAGCACTCGCGAAACATAACCAATAACGAAGCATTTTAATGACTGTTATTATTTTTCTTTTTTAAACCAAATCGCTGTTTTATTTTTTTCTAATAGTAGGTTAATTAATCGCGTCCGTCTGCGTCCTTATTTTTTTTAATGTAGAATGGTGTTATTATGTGTCTTTCCGAATTTGAATTTCTGCGAACGGCCAGTTCTGAAACAAAAAATTAAATTTCGTCAGGATTGCGTCTGGTTGTAACTTCTTTTTTGTTTTTTATTTAACTTTTCCTTTTGTTAAACTTTTATGATAACTGTTTTTTGTTACTTTGGTTTGTGGATGTATTCATTACCGGCTATGAGTAAGTATATACTAAGGTTTTACTTGTCACGTACCTAAATATAATTTAACAAACAAATAAATAAATACGTTACAAGCGCATTATATAATACGTAATTAATTATTGAAAAAATTAACTTTCAGCTAAGCGCTCTTAATTAAAATTACTTAAAAAATCATTACAATATGTCTGTAAAATAACTATAAAAACTTAAAAAGAAATATTACAAAAAGAGCACATTTGCCTCCTGTGAGGTTTGAACTCACGACCCCTGGTTTACGAGACCAGTGCTCTACCACTGAGCTAAAGAGGCTTGCGTAATTCTATGCGAAATAGCAGTGTACATACTAATGTAAGAAAACAAGATGAAAAATAATTAAAAAGGTTCTATGGGTAAACGTAAGGGCCACCGACACTGGTGATCTTTAGTGGACCAATAGTTTGGTCGCTTTGGTATTCCGTATGAAGATGTAAAGCAGTGCGAACATTTGACGATTTAAAATTGGCCTATTAACTATCGAAAATGACTGCCCGCTGATAGTGACTAAACTAAACCTAAAAAACGTCCAGTTAAATAATACCAGTGCGCGAGGTCCGCCCTTAAAGGTAATGTTGATCATTCATTATGAGTTTTTTTTTATTATATATAAGGGGGCAGACGAACAGACGGGTCACCTGATGTACACCTGCAACTCCAGTAAGTGCGCTGCCCGGCTTTAAGGGTGAGGTGAGGGATGAAGGTATGCGGGGAGAGGAAAAGGGGACTCCGGGAACCGCACTAATTTCGGGGAAATGCAACGCAAGTGTTGCTTCACAACCGGTTATCTGTGAGCCCGTGGTATCGCACCGGTCGAGGCGGTCCATTCCTGCCTGAGCATTACTTTACCACGTACGTTTTAATTTGCAAGTTAACTGAATTGTGGCGAATGATATTATATTTTTTAAGTACCTACTGGTTTAGTGAAGCTATACGATATAATTATGCATTATCTCCTTTTTTCGAAATGCTATACGGAAGATGTTCATTAATGCTTGCCTAACAAAGTTTTGTAGTTCTTTGTTTATAAAAAAACATCCCTATACTAAGTTAATATTTATTGTTATGTTATTGCTCCATTAAGAATGTCAATAGTGTCTACGACAAATGTGTGATTCTTACTATTAAAAACTAGACGATATACAGCGCAGTTCACCTAAAATTCAATCAGATATATTTAAATCGATATCTGCAATAAAATTGATGTTGAAACTAATTGGTCGTATCACCTCAATTTGAGAGCACTTCCCTAACTGCATCAGCCAGTATCGGAATCCTTGGCGTCGATATATCAAGCGAAGTCCAGTTTCGCGGTCACTTAGAGAGTAAGGCCATATTAGCCTCGAAGAAGCTTGGTGTGCTAAACAGATCGAGACAGTATTTTACTCCGGCCCACCGCCTGCAACTTTATAAGGCGCAGGTTCGGCCGCACATGGAATACTGTTCTCATCTCTATGCAGGTGCACCCCAGTACCAACTTCTCCCTCTTGACCGCATTCAACGGAGAGCGACTCGCATCATCGACTGCCAAGATATCTCTGATCGACTTGACACCTTGGCGTTGCGTAGAGATGTAGCTTCACTCTGCATCCTCTATCGCTTGTATCATGGGGAGTGTTCAGAGGAATTGTTCGGACTTATACCGGCTGCTGGTTTCCGCCATCGTTCTACGCGACAAAATATCCATCCCCATCACCTGGACGATTGGCACTCCACCACTGTGCGCTTCTCCAGAAGCTTTTTGCCTCGCACAACCAGCTTATGGAACAAATTGTCGCCTGCCGTATTTCCGAACCGATACGACCTTCAAACCTTCAAGAAAAGAGCGTACTCCTACCTAAAAGGCCGGCAACGCACTTGTGACCCTTGAGTTGCGGGTGTCCATGGGCGGCGGTAGTCATTTACCATCAGGTGACCCGTCTGCTCGTTTGCCCCCTATCGCATAAAAAAAAAAAAAAAAAAAAAAAAAAAACTATTATGTATTTTTTTTTATTTAGCGTTAAATAAAACAAAAATGTCTAAAACATTAATTTTAAAAACCTTACAGCTATTTTATTCTGTATGATATTTTGAAGTCTCTCTAAGGAACAGCCGTTCCCTGCGGAATAATTGTATAAAATTATTGACCGTATCTGTCTGTAGTATACCTGCCGTATCTCCTTTGATCTCGTATACCTGCCGTAGTATATTTGATCAAAGGCAAACACTAGAGCTGAACTACAGAACCGGACAAGCAAATGAAGAGGTTATCCGTCCGTTAAGTCTTCTAAAAAGCGCCGTGATATATCATTTAATTTAGAGCCGGGCCGTGGCCAGTTTCCTGTGTAGGAAGATTGAAATTGAAATTGAATTGAAATTGAACAATTTTTGTTTAATCGTTAGTATTTTCAAACGCAATGCTAGTAATGTGGTCATTACCGTCTCTTTAAAATAAAAACTGCTTAAAAAATAATAGAAAACAACAAACTGAAATGAGTACGGTACGCTCCTGATGGTACCTATGATTATTTTCGTTTTAATTTTTTCAATCCTCTCGCTTATTTCTACAAACTCCGACATGTTCAAAAAGGTTTGTTTGAGCTACTGCTACCAACCTAACAAAACGAATACCATGATGACAAAAGGACTTTTTTTTCGGGCAGGCACAGGAACGCGGTTGTTGACCTTCAGCTAACCAACTAGTATTAGTCACTGTTGAGTTTAAGATAAGATAATGTTAAGGGAATGCGTCTCCCGATGTTTTATGTTGAATCAAAAGGATTTATGATAGACGGTTTTATTTAACTGTCTAAGTAAAATAACACAAAGATGTGTTGCGTTACAGGGCTTGAACTTCCCGGCACCAGCCAGTTCGAGTTCTAGGTATGCGACCCTGACAACTACTCACAAATACATCTGTAAAAGCAAATTCCCTTCCCCTCCCTTTCTATAATATAATCCTGATTTCTAATAACACAAAACTGGGTACCTAAACCAGCCATAGCTTTTATTTGAGAACCTCAATTGTCACTGTATCGCTACCTAAAAAGAAGAAACTCCTTATAAAACTTTTTAAACTGCCAGAAAATAAATTAGAGTACTGGCATAATATAAAAGTTTTTAAATACAATATAAAAGTGCAGTCAATGGAATTCCAATAGCGAGTGGTTCAAACAATCGAATTGAGAATCGAGACAAACAATTCGAGAATTTGTTATTCAAATACAGAGCATATTTTTGAACCGCCTTCAGTACGATGTGTGGTACTTAAATAACACATAACATTTAAAAGCTTTTTGGGGTTTTCACTGTAATTTGTTTTATTAAACATAAGAATTAATGAGTCGTACCCACTATTTAAATTTCCTTTAATATTATAAATATGTAAGTACATTGCATATCCGAGATACTCGTATATGAGGGAACCGAGATCTTTAGCAACACAACCTTCCTGCCAAATAAACTAATTACGCGCCATACAGTTATCTAAAAATTATGATGGAAAAAAGAAACTCACATTCATACTATAAAGATAAGAACATATGTTCTACTTAAAACCTAAATAATGCAGGACACTCCTTTTTTAGGAATTCTCACTTTATAATATGGCGAAATGGAAGTTTGTGTGTATTAAAGGATATTAAAAAACATCTTTCGAATTTGAATAATTTCATAATGGAACTATCCAAACGAAAAATATACAGAACTAAATCTATGTGTGTGAGTAAAGTGACTTTGCTCCGTCAACCTTTGGAAAAACTCTCGGAAATTTAATTAAATAGTCAAACGCTCTAAAATCCGAGAGAACTTAATAATGAAAATACTTAGGCTCTTAACCACTAAGTTACCTCCACATGTACTGGTTTTGAACGATAACAAATAAGTTAGAAAAGTGATAAGTTTATACCGTTATGTTGGCAGGGCAAAGGTATGTCGTAGGGATGAACATCCCAACTGAATTATTAATCAGAACAAGAGTTTTAGGTTAACTGCTGTGGTACAAGTGTTATGATTACTAAATGTGTAAGTCTTTGAAATAATTAATTAAAAGATTACCCTCACCAAATCTTTCATGCACAGAGACCACAAAGTTACACATCAACAGTAGTTAGCAAATCAGCAGTACCGATTTGCTAACTAAAGGGCGTATTTTCAAATGTTACTGATTTAAAAGAGATAGAGATAAATAGAAATAGACTTAATTGTACCAAAGAAATAGTTTACAAGGTCGATCGCTAAAAAACATTTTTACAGGCATATTATATTGGCAAAAACATTAATCTTCTTTCATTGATTACTATAAAATAAGACTTTAAGTATATTTTGTTTTTCGTATTAAAAAAGAAAACTCACGAACTAGGATTTTTTTTTTTATAAAAAGACAACTCCCGCACTAGGATTAATTCCTGTGTCGCGGGGGACTTTACAAACATTCAAACAACGGACACAAAGAACACCCAGTGCGGGAATCGAACCCACAACACTCGGCGCGGCAGTATAGTGGCAAGGTGACCACTTAAACCGCTACGCCATCCGTGCAGTCATTATTCCTGCGTTGTGGGGGAATTTTCATACATACATTTGTTACATTGGTAGATCAGAGCCATGCTTAGGCATGAATGGGCCGGATTGACCTATGCTATACTACGGCATCACAAAAAACCGGTTGTGAAGCAACGCTCGCTTTGCATTTCCCCGAAATTAGTGAGGTTTCCGGAGGCCCAACTGCCCCTCTCCTCATCCCCCTCCCCGCACCCCCCCACCCATCCCTCAACACCCTCGAAAGGGGGCAGCGCACTTACGACTCATGAGTTGCAGGTGTCCATGGACGGCCATTTTTGTCACTTAACATCAGGTGACCCGTCTGTTCGTCTGTTCCCCTATGAGGGTACACTTTTGTCCCGTGTGGAAATCGAGCCTACGGCTCAGCAGTCAATTAGTCAATCACTAACCACTTGTCCAACAGGCCAGACCATTTCAGAAATTCTTGTCATGTTTGTTTTTTGACTGATCTGTGTAAATAATTTTAAGTCTGTTATATTGTTCATGAATTATGATTCGCTTAGCTTATTTTTCATGAATTATTTTAAACTAAAATGAAACAAATCAGTAAATTCGTGTAACGTTTTCGAAACTTCAACACGGGACAACACCTAAATTCATACTATTCACGCGTTCGTAAATATCTTCACTTTGAATTAGATATGTTATTTTTAAATTTAACAATTATATTTATAGCCTGGAATGAATTGGTTCAATTGAAAGAGGATATTACAATAACTATAAACCATTGAACCTCGGACTGTGTCCCGGGGTCTTTATAAACATTCAAACAACGGACACAAAGAACACCCAGACTCAGAAGAACAATTTGAGGATTACATAAAGCGTTGTCCCGTCCGGGCATCGAACCCACAACACTAGGCGCGGCGGCATGATGGCGAAGTAACTACTTAAGCCGATATTCCATTCGTGCAGTCACTATATGTATTTATAGTGTATTGATTGACTTTTTGGTGTAGAGGTTTGATTCTCACCCAGGATAAGTATCTGTGATGAGCATGATTATTTGTTCTATGACTGGGTGTAATTTATTTATTATATGTCAGTATGTATTAGAAGTATATAAGTATGTAAGCAGCAGTCTGCTCTGCTTAGTTCGGGATCAGACGGCCGTGTGTGAGATGCGTCAAGTTATTACAGGTACTATTATTATCAATTACTAGTAGCTTTCAGGGCCCGGGTGCATAGACAATACTCACAAAGATTGGCGTTCATGAAAGGTAGGGTTTTCCAACCTAACCTTGGGTAGGATTTAAACACACAACAAGGGTTAGGAAAACCAGCGGCCTAGTTTTCAAGTGAGTTCAATTTTACCCAATATTCCTTTAGTTAAGTCATAGTTAAGCATGTCTAAGAAAAGGTATTTATAATTAAACATGTTTGTAACTTAATTAGTTTCAAACCTTGGCTACCCTCACGTTACTGTACATTTAGTTAACTTCCTGGATGGATGACAGTTCCCTATGTTCTTTTCTGTACTACTAAATAAAGTTAATGGAAAATTACAGAATGATCTGTTTAGTAGTTTACGAAGAAAACTATATTTAGCAAACAAACAACTCATATATCAAGCAATCAATTAGCCTATATAGCCTAGCAATAAGTCTACGTCAGTCCACTGCAGTTATATACTGTATATATATGTATATGTATATATCGTTAAACAAGTATATGACATTCAGTCAACGCTATTAGTTCACATCTTAGACTACATAACAACAGGGGGATGCTGAAATCTCATCTTAAAGTTAGGACAACAGCTGAACTTAATATGTGAACACTTCATTAAGCAATAATAAGTTTAAAAGCTCTTCCAACGTGTTAACGCTCCATTTAATACATAAATTATATTATATTCAATTATTATAAATTCTTATTTGGCGTTTGCATCTGTTCACTGACTCTGTGATCACGTGTTTCATTGTTAATAGCGCATATTACAATAAACGTATTCATCTTTTTTAACTAATTTAGTTTTTTTTTTTTTTGTTTTCTATAGCGCTGTGGTGAGATACATATTTTGCGGTGGGAATATTATTATCTAACCGCGAAGTGTAAAGGAAATGAAAATCTTTTGTTTTTAAAAAGATGTGAAGAAGGAGGACCAATACATACTTACGTACGGAAAAATTCTGTACTGTACACAAATTACATGTCATTTGTAAAGTAACTTTTAATGTTATAAAGATGTTTTATGGTATAGGGGGAAAACGAGTAAACGTATAACGTGATGATCGCCAAACGCCCAATGGACGATCGTGGTGGCTCGTACGGCTTTCCAGTTAAACTTTAAAAAGCATGGAACTTCGACTGCACAGATGGTGTAGCGGTTTAAGTGGTCACCGCGCCCCGTCGCTGCCGCGTTGAGTATTGTGGGTTCGATCCCCGCATCGGGACACGGACTTTGTGTAATCTTCAAATTGTTGTTCTGAGTCTGGGTGTTCATTGTGTTCGTTGCTTAAATGTTTTTTGTTTTTTTTTTCAATTTTTCCCCACCACACAGGAATTAATCCTAATGCGGGAGACGTCTTTCACAAAAAAAAACTTACTTATATTTTTTGTTATATTTCTCACCTACTTTAAGATATGAATTATACATATGCAGATAGAAAAAGAATAAAGCATTTTACCTTAGCTATAACATTTCGTAACGTTTAAAAGTTTCATGATAAATCTTTTGTTATAACTTCGCCGTCAATGAATGACCGTGGACAGAGCCAAAAAATAATTAAGTGAAAAGATTTTGACATAGCTGTCATTTTTAGCTTTCCCTTGTCAGGTTTTTACGTTTTGCAGTCTTTGCTATTATGTATAGGGTGAAATTTAAAGATTTTTTTAATGATGATTTATGAAGTTTTGGCAGTTTAGCACATATTTCTTTTTTGAGTTCATATCATCACTATGTAATAGTATAATAATTACACAAAACATTGCGCAACACACATTTCAATACCCTTCTATAAGCTTAACCTGTAGGTTACTATTTTAACAAATCTTGTAAATTCGAATTGAGCCAACTTAGAATTACCGTACCAATTTGAAACTTTGCAGAATGTACATTTATTACCTTTGAAAATATGAAAAGTTCGCTCCATCCGATCTGATAATGAAATCAGAAGCTAGAACTCTGCGATGGTTTAAAAAAAATATTAGTTAAAATTATTAGTTCGTAGGTGTACTGGTGTACACCTACGAACTAATAATTTTACCTGTAACTGTAATATGTAATTACCTTGTATATTTTTTATTATAATTTTAGTGTGAACATAATCTATAAAGTCACTTCAAATCACTCTATTCCGCATCGTGTTACTACGTGGTACCTAAATGTGATTATTATGTTTCAGGCCCCAGGGGTCTTCAGAGAGCACAGATTAAAATCGTAACTCGTACGTACTGTCGCTGTATGTGTACAATTAAAGAAAATGCATAAAGAAAATCATAAACTGTATTATGTGTAAGAGTATTTTTAGCTACCGCAATAAACTCCATTAACTATATGGAGAAGGCAGGTAAGTGAACTCATGAGGTTATGATTTCAAGACGGAGAGGCGATAGGAAATTAAAGTTGGTAATTATTACTTGAACTTTTTAGAGGTGAATATTTTCAAATTTGACATCTTAAATTACCTTAACAATGAGTTTTTGTAGGTATATAAAAATGCAATTTCTATTCGTTTCAAATGAAAAGGTAATGCTAAGCTTCTTTTAAGATTTGTGTTACAATATGCCAATTACAAAACCTTAACAATAACCTTATCTCCTTCATCCCCTACAATAAGATACCGTTATAACATTACATTGTGAAGATAACAGTCGCGTTATAGTGACACCCAAAAGAAAACCGGTTATGTAGCAACGCTTGCGTTGCATTTCAACGAAATTAGTGAGGTTTACGGAGGCCCAACTTCCCCGCTCCCCTTTTCCTCCTCCAAAAACCAACCATAAAAAATGTACTAAGTAAATATCTACCATGTTGGCGTAAGGTTCATGTCCTACATACATCCTACTTCCTTGTAGACTTTTATGAATGCCACGACACTGTTACGTATTCAGAAAAGGAAGTGAGGTCTAATATACAAGCCTACGTTGAGTGCGACCTATTTATATCTCGTGTGATGAGCGCGTACCGTCATGTGTATGAAAATCTTACGACTGGCCTAAATTTACACGTCCGTCTGGGCCAGTCGGGTCTATATATCGAAAAATATCAATGTGTGTTATTGAGTAACAACCTTTATTAATTTTTAAATAGCAGCCAATCACATGATATTGTACGCACATGATTAGAATGAATACGGAAAAATATGTTGATAGAATAACATTAATGAAAGCTATTTTAGTAATTAGTAGATAAACTTATATCTATGTGTTATGAGTAGCCAATAAATTGTTCATTAATTAATTATTAAAAAGAAACTCCTGCACTAGTATTAATTCCTGTATCACGGGGGAATTTAATTCCTGTATCCTTTTAATGCCGTAAAGTTGATTTAGTAAATAAAAGTGCATTTTAATTTTTTTCTTCGGAATTTACTTTTTCTGATGTACACACATCATATACAATAATACATAATACATATTTATAAACAACATGCTATGAACTTCGGTGTAATTTTCAAAAAAACTAAAATTGTATATATTTTAATGTGGATATGGCATTAACTCAGATTGATAATAGTGAGTTGTTCTTTCATTAATAGAATCTGGTATCACAGCTTTTGTACTTGCAGAATGATAATTGTGCCGATTTACAATATTTACATCAATTTAATACTAATTTGGATAATTTGGCAGAAACTGGGAGAGTGAAATAAATTTAACTCCAAAGTCCGACACCTTAATCCGCTATCCGCAGCTTCGTATAATATTCTAACTTAATTACCCAACATAATTCATGTTAACCTGAAATTACATTATAAACGTTGTTAACAAACGCGGAACCAACCCTAAATCTCAAGTTACGTTGGAATGAAAACCGCAAAACGCTTCTCATTTAGTTTAAAATATTTCACTATCAAATTAAACTTACCTACTTGAACGTGTAGTCAACTTAGATACTTGTTTTCGTTAAAACAGCTGTATGACCATACTTATTAGCATTTTAATGACCTACAGGGCACATTAACAAGGAAGCGGTTTGAATTTCAAGAAAACTGCAACGAGTTAACGGCCTCCTGCTTGCATCGTGAACAAAGTTTCTGTGTGTGTGTGGATATTGTAGATATACGTTTAAGGATGTGGATCTTTTGCGGATACGAATATGCGGACAAAAAACCAATTCGGTGAGGCCAATGACAGGTCGCTGGTTGCGGTTGTAATTTGAGGTTCAAGTTAAGTGAGTGATTGCTTTGTTTAGAATATAGATTTTTACTGTCCGAAACTTTAGAAACTATCGCCCGTCAATCATTTTCTATACCATGATCAAAGGATTTTCAATCGCCAAATGTGCGCACTCCAATTCTGAAGTTTCATTCTGAATGCCGTAACAATCAAACTATTGATTAAAAACTACCAGTGCACGAAGAGCCCTTGTTGTATATCAATGAATACATAGTTAGAGAACGCGAATTAATGAATTTGTTGCACAGAGAATTAGCGTAACATTCACCGTGGCAATGTTCCCCGTCATTTGGTAACGTAACGTTAACGCGACGACGCTTGTTTGTAAGTAGTCCATATTATTAGTTATATTGATTTGTGAACGTTGTTAGTATTATAATATTTATATTAATAAAAAATACTTCAAAGGTGATGTCTATGTCTTTATAATGATATAAGCTTCCTGGTAATCCATATACTTAATACGCTTTGAAAGTTCTACATCAACAACCTATTTAACATTCTATAAACACTATCGCGCTTCAATAGTGTCCTATTGCCCTGAGATAGTCTTAACATATCGTTCTTACGATTGTAAGTGATTGACTTACCGATTGAGGTCATATTCATATTTTATGTATATTTTAACGCGACTACGGTTCACCGATATCAACATTAAGCGTGTTACAGATTGTTGTAATTCATTGGCAGAACAAAACTTACATATTACTCTATTATACATACAAAAAAGAATAGAAGACTAGAATAATAACAACATACTTACCTGTTGTTTAAAAATGTGCTCCCCTACACACGAAATATTACGATATAAATATACACATACATATATTCAAGCAGTGCAGTTCAAGCAAGCAGTAGGGGGCAAGCTTATTGCTGTGATCCAGGCACTGTATGACTACATATATTCAGTCTGATAGATAACAATTCGAACCTCTACCTGAGATATAAAAACACTTCAATAATTTGGTTATTTCTCCGGGTATCCTAATCTTATTTTGTCAATTACGCTACATCTATGTCTATAATAATTATGAAGTGAGAAGTTTATGAAAAACATTTACGGCTATTACGAGTGCGTCAAACGGGCAATACATGGTTTAAAAATGGGAGTGAGAGCATAGTGAAAGGTAGTCTCTCTTTCACTCATGCCTTAATTCATAGTAATTGTGTGCTTAAATTCATAAATTTAACCAAAATTAATTATTAACTACACATTCCAAGTGAACTCAAACATCAAGCATTTTAATTGTTTACCCTAATACTTGAGTTGCCAACAATTATGCCTTTTATATCCCCAACGCCGAGGGATAATTTATTAATTATAACTTTTAAAAGTACTTTATGATCGTGCATATGATTTGTATGTAAATCTAAGGTTTCTCGTTCTGTTAATATTCTCTGTACCTAATTAGCAATTTATGAAACTGGAAGGTATTCAATTGTGACTGTGATGGGGAGGTGAGGGAAAGAGAAGGAAGGGGTTCTATGTGAGACTCTTTATGTATATCTTTCTACTGCATGTATGTTAATACATTTCTCTGTCAATTGTCGACCGATTTCTAAAATCCTTTTTCGATCCAAAATCGATTGAAAATCGGTCGACAATGGAAAATATTAACGAGTTCGTTTTATCGATTGCAACTCCATAATCTCATAGCCTAATTGTCTAGAAATATAACTGTTTTTCTGATATTTCATTCAAATCAAGCAAATAGTTTGAGTTTTACGATTATATAAATATTCCGTTTTTTAAATCCACTTTACAGCACTCGCCGTTCTCACTGTAACGTTTCACACATCCATTGCTCACGAATATTCCCTATTATTACTTTTACGTTTTTAGTTTCTTGCATCAATATTTTAACCAAAAGTTCATACACGCAAGCCAGGAGCCGGTGCGCGTTCTTAGCGACACCTGTAAAGTGACGCCACGGCAGCAGGCATTGTACGCCTTACATATAATATAAGTCATACCTTCGAAGATATTTATAAGATCTCCGAAGGTATACGATGTATCAAAAAAACTTTTTACACTTTTTGTTTTTAATGTGGGTAATTGTAATTGTGTAATGAGTGTACTTACAAGTAAAAATCTAAAATTAGTAATATTCTTCATTGACAGACAGACAGAAATATGTAGCTTAACATACATAAAAGGAAAAGTGTAGTCGGTTAATGAGAACTTCCTGATAAACTAGCATTTACGGCAATAAAACACACTTCAACTTGAATGTGTATATACAGTGTCCAGACTTGTTATTTGTAACGGTTTCAATAGAATTACGGCTCTTATATTGATAACCCTTTTATCTAGCCTAAAAAAATATTAAAAACTGATTAATATGACCCATGTGTAAGACTGTTTGATAACATGAATAATTAAAGAAAAGTAATACATTTTACGTTGCATTCGCAAGAAAGAATAAATTTAAATATTTTTTTATATATCTACATATAACATTTAAAAAAACTCTGCTGTCCACAAAATGTTGGCCCAACTACCGAGCTTTCAAAATTGCATTTCGTACGTGGAGTTATCTCGAGTCAACATAGGGAAATCGTTTTGCATATGCTGGTGAGCAGGGGTGCCGTAACTCCGTTAAGATCAGGTAATGGAAGATAACCTTTGTTGTTGTGAGCTTTTATAGTATTTGTTAATCACTTGCCGTTAGACGGGAAGGGTAAATAAAAGCCTTTTGTCGAAGTCATAAATTATCTTGGAACCTACAAAATAAAACCACATTTGCTGACATTTACATACATAAACTCACGCCTTTCTCCATCGGGGTAGGCAGAGAAAACAGTCTGCCACTTGCTTCTGTCCTTACATACATCACGGGCTTCGTCTACTGTCGCTAAATCTTTTATACGAGCTTGTCGGGTTCAGCTACTTCTGACTTGTCCTTTCTTCAGGACCAATTTGATTGGTGTATGCTCTGTGTGGTCCACCACTGCCGTTACACCCATTCATTTTGCGTTATATAATTGATTTGTTATTCGAACCGCATTTATTATTTTTACGTGCTCAAACCACCCCAGCATACCTTTTTATAGTTTCATCACTACTCCCTCTTTCAAGCCACACTTCTTCCGAATATCTACATTCCTCTTTCTGTCAACCAATCTTACCTTACACATACTTCGTAGTGATCTCATCTCAACAGCGTTTATTCGAATTTCACAATTTTCTGCCATACCCAACTCTCATTATCTTACATTAAAGTGGGCATCCGCACGCCATTATGAACAGGCGGGAATACCTTCTTCTATTGATTAAACATGATTGACTACTCATAATGGCATGTAGAGCTCCAGGTAAACGATCACTGCATTTATTATCATTTCAATATCTCCTTTACTTCTCCCTATCGGGTGTTTGTCGACATTATTCAGATAGGGTGTGTATTTTAAGTAAGTGCATTATTTATTCTTTGATAATATTAATTTCATGATTCTATCTCGTTTTGAGACGTTAGGCTAAACTTAATACTAAATCCTAACATTATAAATGCGAGCCGTGAAAAGGTAACAAACTTATCTATCTGTTATCTTTTCACGGCTAAACGACTAAACTGATTTTGATGATATTATGGATAGTCATACTTCGAATCCTGGGGATAGACATAGGGTACTTCTTACCGACATACCACATAAATCTAAATAGGAGCATTATGATAATTATGTTCCCACGAAGTCAGCGATTTATAAGGCGTTGAACTATAATGTATACATTATAGGTCAACGCCTTATCGCTGTATAAGAACGTAAGACTATATTTTACATTGTAAATACAAATTAATATCTAGTATTACAAATGTTGACATTGACGTCCTTAGAGAGCTGGAATGAGGAAGTGCGAGATACACTCTTCCACAGTTATAATATAATTGTAACAGGCTGATGTCTGTACATTATAGATATTGAAGAAAAATTAATAATACGGGGGTCATTATAAGAGCAACAGAAGCCAAAACAACAGTTTTTAGATTTTTTGTCTGTTTGTCTGTCTACACGCACGCATTACTACTTCATAGCACTGAGTGCAGTTTTATCACATATATTACTACAGGTGAAACTAAAAATATAGGCTCCACGTTACCGTGTCTCTCTCTGCATAATTAAAAATGTAGATACTTAATTATAAATTACACGCGTACGAAGTAGAAGACTATGAAAACAAAGACATATACGGCGCACGAGATAACTTAGTCAGTCATTGTTCTTTAGAATCATATCGCCGAGGTTGAACATTGACACGAACTTTGATTATTCTAATACATTGCATTGTTTTTGTTCCAACTTCCATAAACTGTTAGCTTATAGGTTGTACCCGCCTCAAACACGCATGCTACAATACGTTGAATGTTATAGGTACTATAACTAAAAATTACAATTTACATTTATCTATAAATTTATCCAATAATAAGTGTAGTACATAAATACATGCATCCCCCTCCCCCATATGTATACATATATTTGAATTTGTACGTATATCTTTAAAAGTATGTAAGTATATTAATCAGTAGTCTGGTTACCACACGCTCTGCCTACTGTGTGAGATGTGTAACGTTATTATTATTATAGTTTTATCGTGGTAGAGCCATGCTTAGGCACGTACGGGCCGGCTCAACCGGTGCGATACCACGGCCTCACAGAAAACCGGTTGTGATGATGTGAGGTTTACGGAGGCCCAACTCTCCTTCTCCTCTTTCCACTACACTCATCCCTAACTTGCCCATTCCCCGAATCCCATCTTCCCTCTTTCAGCGCACTAACCACTCTCGAGTTGCAGTTGTCCATGGATGGTGGTTTTCACTTAACATTAGGTGACCCTTCTATTCGTCTGTCCCCCTTATTATATAAAAAAATAGACCTACTTACGTTATAGGAGCCAAGCCTGTTGCCGTCTAACGGTAATTGTTGAATACTGTCTGGTGGAAAACAGCCCAAGCACTTAGTCGCATTTTCAACACCCACGAGAGAAGATGTAGTGGCCCTATACCATACCATTGAAGTGTTTGTTTGTATTTTAAAAATAATAACTTTTTAATAATTGCATATAATTAAGAGTAAGGCAATAAATAGGCTTACACCACAATGTCATTTTTTTTTGTCACTAGCTGATAGCTGTTGTAATGAGAAACTTAGACGTTTTTCATTTTTGGAAAAGTAATTAGTGTTCTGCACAATACATACGCGGTATAAGGGAAAATATTTCGAATGCGAAGACAGACGATATAACGATACCTTTGATGATGGGTCAGATAAAAATCATTATCATAATCTTAGGACTAAAAGATAGTTAGCAAAAAGTGTTTGTTTGAACCGCCTTTGGCTACCAGCAGCACAAGATTACCATGAACCAGCGTAACACGAACTCATTTGTTTTTAATGACACATAGTTTCGAGTAGATTGTAAAGGCATATCTATTAACATACATACATGAGCTTGCCTTCTAGGAACAATTGATAAGCTTCGATAGAACTCATTCAAACATGAATGCAAGAGCTATTATTTATAATTCGTATTCGATGTTGTTTTTATGTATCATTCCAACTAATTTTACTATTAGCTATTATAAATGCGCAAGTTTTGATGGGTGTTTGTTCAATCGCCCTTACGTTAAAAATATATTTTTAGTTGTGCCTCACGGTACTAAAATATTGCATGTAAACAGAACATTTATGGTATTTTAGCACCTTATTCTTATGGCATTAAGTTCTATGTTACAGAATTGCTTGATTTGATTAATGTTGGCATGCAAAACATGCAAACGTTAATTAAAACAAGCAATTTCTGTGCCTTTGTAAGTAGTTATATTGCTTAATTATAACTTAATAAGACTGAAATAGGCGCAGGGTAGGAAATATTAAAACAAAGCTATATTAACATATAATATACAAAAATAAAAGTAATCGCTAAAAGATGAAATGAGCAATTAAAGCTGAATGAAATTTGATTGTCTCAAATTTATTCATCTTGCGATCAGATTGAATGCGAGATACACGAATTGTGTACAAAATTGGTTGGTTGGTTGGTTAATGTTGTATTGAATAATATGCAAACATTAATCAAACCAAGAAATCTGTACATTACTAATTGTGTACACATGTAAAAAATAAAAACAAAAAAATCACTAATCAGTCTAATCAATTGTAAATGAGCAAAAAAAAATTTTCTCAGGTTTTATCAACAGTCTTCTTTTATTAAGTAATTAAATGAATGTATTAGAAGCGAGACACTATTTAAAACGTGGATAAATTGTATGAAAGATGATTAGGTTGGCTACAGCATAGAATAGAATTGATCTTCTTTCCATACACACATCCGCATACATCCCATGTGTATGGATAGAAGTTTAAATTAGAAAGAGAATCAGATCATAGGATACCGGGCACATTACAAATAAGTTTATAAATTCACGCTTTTACGATTTAAAGTATTGCGTAAAGGAATTCGAAAAACGCATTGAAGGCATTTACCTACTTTTCATAAAAGTCAATTATTTTTAAGTTATTTTAAAGTTGTATTTAAAGACAGTCACATATACCAATTAATCATTAATTTAAACACACTCTATTATTACTATCATCTGAAAAGTACTTACATACTTCGGTGACTAAACGATAATAGGCACACAAATATCCATGCATTGAAATTTGCTAGCACAGACAAACTGGTGTCGTTTTGTAAAATAATAATTAAATGAAAATGCACCAGGCCTCGCTTACTATAGTCCACCCGATTATATCGATATTGTATTCGATTACTGAGATTACACAGATAACATTCAATAATCGTAATTCACGTGCCTTTAGGCTTGAATGTTCCAGTATGGAGACAGGTGAATATTTGCTTTAATTCAATAAACATTTCAATGACCCTTGAGCGTTATTTATACATTGCAATAAAATTAAAACTATACATTAAAGGCCACAGCGCATGCAGCATGATATTCGGTTATTATATTCGGTTGACATAAACCACAATAAAGTTAGAGGGCGACGGACATTCTGGCACAAGCTAATTCATGTTATAGTTATGCAACCCTGACTTGCTTCAGCTATGCTTATACTCCCCAATCGATCTGTATAAGCAATGTCTTTCCTGTGAACATACTCAAAATTTCCCATCTAATGCCCAAAAGTGCCCAGATTATGGCTTACGTAAATGGGACTAGATTATAATCGGCAAAATGGCGCCTTCGGATACAGTGAATATATGTATATACAATAATGGGGAATATAGTTATTCGCATTTATGATCACTGTTCCGCTCCTAAGCGTGATGTTAAATTGTTGTGCTAAAAAACTTAAAATCCGACCGGTACTTCGAAATTTAAATTAAAATCACTGCTCAACTTAATTATTGGTATATTTATTATGATATATAGCAGGAGATATATTGGTATATATCATAATAAATATACCAATAATTAAGTTGAGCAGTATGTTTTTTTTTCTGTACGTGTGGAAGTATGTCTTGCTGTATGTATATATATCTTGTTAATATATATATATATATAAATGCATTGTAGACGTATATGTACGAAGGTTCTTTTGCCATGTAATACACCTAAATAAATCAATGTATTAATATTTATGCAACACATTCACAGATTGCACAAAAGCTACAAATGAAGTTCCACTTTATGTTTTAACACCCAAACCCACGTATATCATCACGCTCCTGTCCATCCTAAGGTTGCCTGGAAGATATGCCTGTAGATTTAATGTCAATACAATAATATGGTGTTTTTAGCTTATCTGATGATGGAGCCAGGAGGTGATAGTGGGACTTTTCAATACTTACTATGAAAGTAATCCCCTCGAATTTGTTTTCAATTGGTTTGTTTAGACGAGTGGAATACATTACACTAATAACAAACGAAGTATTGTTATAAGTGTATTCCCAAACTGTATTCCCGAAGGGGTAGGCACTAGGCAGAGACGTATTTAAGGCCTACATTATGCCAATTATTATTTAGTTACGTTTACGTAATAGGATTTTTTTTGGAGTATATTGACAGGCAATTGATGCTAAAAAGGGAAGGAAAGGTATATTGTTTATACAAATGGATTGGGGAGCATAAGCAATAGCTCAAGCAGGTCAGGGTCGCGTACCTATGACTCGAACTGGCTGGTGCCAGGAATTCCAAATCCTGTAACTATAGTAACTATAATCTTAACGGGTCTATAGTCCTAAAATTACGGGAACTGAATTAATTCCGATCATTGATCGATATTTGTAACTATCCTGGAATGCGATATCTTGTATGTTCTTCTCCATAGGATCTACGTATTGGAAGAGCTTCCCGACTGACTTAATCTTACCGACTTCTACTCTTGTCTATTCAAAATACCTAATAATAATGATTTTCAATAGCTTTTGGCATCGGAAGCGTGGACCAATAAAATATAACTTAACACACGAACATCATTCAACAAAGAGGTTTGATTAATTCTTCAACTACATTGTCAACATCCATCACAATATACAATAAAGAGTCGTCCACTTGTAACAAAACTTGCAATAAACACAAAATAGCTTTACGCACACCATCCGCAGACATTCGATTACTTTTATTGTAACAAAAAAAACTATTATATTGTATTGCTGGTATAACGTAAGGTTTTCTATAAAAGCCGCACTTACGAGTTCCATGGCTATACATTTTCCGTAATCCGTGCACAAATACAGCTGAACCTCATTTAACCGGCTTAAGTATATAAGCACCTATGTATATAAAAAGTGGTTAGGCCGAGCTTGGAAGGGTTCAGTGCTTAAACCTATTACTAGCATACGGAATCAAATGTATTTTAAATTAAGACTTTTTCATAGAAAATGTCGATAACAACAAGAAGGAACTTTATGCTTTTGGAGTGTATTTACATATGTATGATGTTTATTTGTTACGCCCTAGTATCTATAGAGTTCTACGCAAGGTATCATTTTAATTATCTTAATATTAGGAGTGACATAAGGTATAACATTTCTACTATATTATATTTATCGCGTTTATATATTTTTTTAATAATTATTATTACATATTATTAGTTTCGTATACTTTAAACATAAAAATAATCAGGCACGTAATGCGATAAATATGAATGAATTTATGTTTAAAAAAAGCAAACCTATATTTTGAATTCTTGAAAATGCATTTATTTACTGGAATCTATTTAAAAATCTATGGTTTCTTTTTGTGATCATAAGTTGTAACAAGTTTTAAATTAAATTTGAATTATAAAGGTTACAGTGTTTTATGGTATACATTAAATAATATACATGTATTGATTTCATTTGATTTGGTGCTTAAGAGTAAGTTACACTTCGTAATAACTAATTAAAAAATCATTTACATTAACGAGAAGTGGCATAAAGATACCTAGAATAGCCCTGTATTCTGCTCCTTTTTACAGTCTCAGCCCCGTTTCCTCATCCGTGAACTACGGTACCCCTTACCTTATGATCCTCTCCATACCCATTTTCCTTATATAAATATATATACGGCGTAGGCGGCATAGAGAGGGGCCCAACCACGGCTAACCACCCTGGGAGGCTGCCCCGTCAGGTCGCGCATAATCCACGGAGTGGCTCGTCGTGCCGGTTGGTGACCGGATGGTGGGACCCGGCGACCACTTCCGGGAGGGTACGGGGGCCCTTCCGTCCGGCGGTTCGGTCACCGTCATGCTTCACCGATACATGATGACACAGCATTTTTAGTCTCAGTTTACATTGCCACGATGACTGTCATGCCTTTTACGCCCCCTTCCTCTTCTATCATGGCAGCCCAAAAAAAGAAAAGTGGTCTTACAGCGGCATCCTCCTCTCCCACCAACCCGCTTTTTGAGGTGGAGTTTCACTAACATACGTGGACTCCATGCAAACCTCAGCGCCGTACACCAACACCTCGAGACGGCTCGGCCGGCCATGCTCTTTCTTACGGAGACACAAATACGCCGCCCTGCCGACACGGCATATCTCCACTATCCCGGCTACGTGCTCGAGGAGTGCTTCCTCGCAAGAGCTGGAGTGTGCCTTTTCATCAGGGTGGATGTTTGTTGTCACCGTCTGCACTGCCTAGAAGACACATCCTTCTCCATCCTTTGGCTCCACGTGGATTTTGGCTCTACGAGCCGGATTTACGTGTGCCTCTATCGCTCCCATTCCGGAGACTCCGAGACAACTCGACTCTTTGACCACCTGAGTCAAGCAGCGGATAAAGCGCAGGAGCAGTTTCCGACCGCCGAACTGGTGTTTTTGGGAGATTTTAACGCCCATCATGAGTCCTGGCTGGGATCTTCCAAAACTGACCACGCTGGTCGAACTGCCCACGCATTTGCTCTCACGCATGACCTTACCCAACTGGTACTCCAGCCCACCAGGATACCAGACATAACGGGTCAAGCGCCCTCTTTGCTGGACCTACTGCTGACGAATCACCCAGCGCAGTACAGCGTATCGGTTCTCGCCCCTCTGGGATCCTCCGACCACTGCCTGGTGTCGACCTCAGTGCCTCTTGTTACGCCTCCACGACCTGTGGTAACAAGGCGGCGGTTATGGCACTACTCGTCAGCTGACTGGGATGGAATGCGGGAATATTTTGCATCCATCCCGTGGGCTCAACGCTGCTTTAAAGATAGGGATCTGTCGCAAAGTGTGTCTGCCGTGACTGACGAAATCACTGTCGGTATGGAGTATTATATCCCCTACAGTGAAGTCGCCAGCACGAAGACCCGTCCCTGGTTCAATCGCGAGTGCATCCGGGCCGTTGCTCAAAAGCAGTCGGCCTACCGCGCATGGATCAGGGCCCGCGCACATTGTGACCCAGACATTGATCGCCTAAAACCAGCACTAAACAGAGCCACTCGGGAATGCAAGAGGGCTTACATCAGAGCAGATGCCCAGCGCATTTCACGGTTTGGTCAAGAACTCGTCGCGTACCCTACGGGTAGCCGTAAGTTTTGGCGATTGGCCAAAGCCGTGCAGTCTAACTATTGCCAACCTTCGCTGCCGCCGTTGAACTACCCTGACGGATCACTGGCCCACGAGCCGCAAGAGAAAGCGAATCTACTAGCTGACCTCTTTGCGGCTAACTCCCGAATCGATGACCGTTGCGCGCACACGCACACCATTGCGTCCTGCGACTCCGCAATGCGGGATATTCGCATCCGGCAGAGGGATGTCCGTGCGGAGCTTCGGTCACTCGATGTCCGGAAAGCCAGTGGACCCGATGGTATTCCGGCGGTGGTTCTTAAGAACTGTGCACCTGAGTTGTCTCCCGTACTAACGCGCTTGTATCGCCTGTCCTATTCCTCAGGAATTGTTCCGGAGGCCTGGAGAGAAGCGAATGTCCAACCCATTCCCAAAAAAGGCGACCGATCCGATCCAGCCAATTACCGACCTATAGCCGTCACTTCCATACTCTGTAAGGTGTTCGAGCGGATCATCAACACCCAACTAATCCGCCACCTAGAGGATCACTCCTTGTTAAATGATCGGCAATATGGTTTTCGGCCGAACCGATCCACGGGTGATCTTCTAGCGTACGTCACACACCTTTGGGGTGAGGCTATGGATGGGGCATGGGGAGTCCTTGGCCATCAGCCTCGACATTGCCAAGGCCTTCGATAGGGTGTGGCACCGCTCGCTTCTCTCCAAACTTCCTGCATTTGGTCTGCCACCTAAACTCTGCAACTGGGTTGCTGCCTTCCTCGAAAAGCGCCGCATTAGGGTTCTCTGCGACGGCGCTGCCTCAAACTTCCACGAGGTAAGCGCTGGTGTACCTCAGGGCTCCGTCCTATCGCCTACGCTGTTTCTTCTGCATATCAATGACATGTTAACCCTTGGCAATATACATTGTTATGTAGACGACAGTACAGTGCACGGGCGATATTTCGGGCATCCTACTGCCAAGCTGGCAGACGTTGAGGAAAAACGACAGGAGCTTGTCGCTGAGCTCGACCGGGTCTTGAGCCGCATTTCCCAATGGGGCTGTGAGAATCTGGTCGAGTTCGGCGCAAAGAAAACACAAGCGTGTGTGTTCTCTACCAAAAAGTCTCCATTGCTTCCCCTTCCTACTCTTCAGAGCACTCAACTGCCACTGCAGGATAGGCTTAGTATTCTGGGTATGGATATTTGCAGGGATCTCAATCCGCGAGATTACATCGAGAGTGTCACTAAGGCGGCCTCGCGTAAGCTCGGCGTTTTGAACAAGGTGAGACGGTTCTTCTCGCCCGAGCAACTGTGTCTTTTGTACAAGACCCAGGTTCGCTCCTGCGAGGAGTACTGCTCTCATCTCTGGGACGGCTATGCGCAGTATTTGCTTGACGCTCTCGATCGGTTGCAGCGGCGCGCAGTCCGCATTATCGACTGTCCTGAGATCACCCAGTCTCTTGAGCCTCTGCAGTTGCGAAGAGATGTCGCCTCTATGGCAGTCCTCTATCGCCTACATCACGGGGAGTGTTCTGATGAGCTCTTCCAATTGGTCCCACCTTCTCCCTTCCTCTACAGGACTACACGTGCTGGCCTGAGGAGTCACCGTTTGTGCGTCGAAAATATACGTACCCGAACTAAACGGTTTGGCTCTTCTTTCTTGTGCCGATCGGTAAAAGCCTGGATTTCTCTACCAGCGCACGTGTTTCCTTCCCACTATGATCCCGGGTCTTTTAAGCGGGGCGTGAAAAAGCATCTCACCAGGCCGCCATAGTGTGGGTCACCATGCTGCATTGACTAGACATGCAATGAGGATGGTGACCACCACTCTTTGACTCCACCTATTGCTTTCCATCAGGCAAAGTGAAGTCACTATGGTAGGCTAATATAAAAAAAAAAAAAAAAAAAATCTCAGTCCCCCTTTTTTCCCGCTTTAAAACGACTACATTCCCAAATGGTGTTAACGTAGCAGGGAGCCCGGCCATAACAGACACTTGCCAAAACTATCTTGTAAAGTACGCTATGCACCTACTGGGGACAAGGAAAAGATGAAAATGATAGTAATATGAAGAACATAGATCTCAAGATCTAAAAATGTTGCCATAACACATATAGCTCTGTTCAGAGTTTCTGTTCAGAGTTGCCAATTACTGCTGAGAAAATAAACGGAAACAGACCAATAAAAGCAGTATCACGACTGCTTTTATGTTTTCTTATAATGTGTGTAACATGTACTTAGAAATCTCAGTTTGAAAATGCGCAATGTGTGAGGCTTTGAATGTAAACGGTTATTGGATAAGTAATTCCTAGTAGTGGCGAAAATATGTATGTTATTTTAGCTTACTTCTAATGAAATCGTTAAACAATGATGTTACCCACTAGTTTAGTTATTTGAACGTACGCTTATATGTTAGTAAAAGGAGTGCGTACTTGGCTGCTGACATGGCTGCTTGAGCTGGTGACCATAGGTTCGATTCCCAAAAGGGACAAAAATTTATGTAATCTACAGACAGTGTCCGTGGGCGTTCTTTGTATCTGTATATACAACCGTGACGAAAAAATCATTTCTCTTAGTTGTCTTTAAAAGAAAAGCAAAGAAATTATCTTTAAGTTTTTAGGAAAATATATACTTTAATTATTTTATATTTATATTAATCTACCAGTCTAATATTCATTATAAATAATTAATGGAATAATAAATACGTATATATATGTTTGTTTTTTATCGACTATTATACAGCAGTTCTAAATTAACATTTACTTTTTTTAAGTTACAAACTTATAGTCTTCTGTTCTCTATTCGCCTCTCCAAAAAAGGCTTCGTCTTCGTAGGAACATCGAGTACCGGTGTCGCCCAATGAAGACACATTTTTTTTTCTCCTAGACTCACGGAGCTTTTCTGTCCAATACCAAAACGATACCACTTTTACCTAACATGAATCTTCAAGCGGTTACCGAATCTTCGTTCTCTTCTTTCGAAATACTTTTTGAGCTATTGCATAGCTTTTATTGCGGGCTTTGAGCGCAACGACCGAAGCAAGAAATTCCGTAACGAAAATAAAACCTAACACCCCCCACTCCGCCTACCATGTAGCTCGGCCGAGCGTTCCCTTAACGTGTATGTATACGGTACGACTGTACAAAGCTCGCACGAATCGAGACGAGCTGCTCCGAAATCGGACGAATACGTAAGCAGAATAATTATAATTGCATAAGTTGATAAAAAAATGCTATGCAATAGCTTTACCGCGGCAGTCCCCGAATGCCACACGTTTTTTTCACGATAGATCAATGAAATGTGTTGTATTAAAAAATAAAATACAAGTAATTATTCTCGTGATACCACCAACAATGTATACTAATAACATACATACGTTATGCCTTCTAATTCCCAAAGTGGTTGACGGCAATAGGCTTGTTCTCTCTTACAAAAAAGGGCCTTAATTATATAGTCTGCAAAATGTGAGCGTTTAGTACGCCTTCACCTATCTATTAGAGGCCACAAGTGTCTTTGCATGAGTATGCGTGTAAATTTAGGCAACTATACGCATTATAAAATTGTGATATTATTTTCGCCGTCCGGTAAGCATCTTGTTGATCCCTTTGAACTACGAGTAGCATCGCTTTGTAATAACCGTATATGCTGTTAAAAATTAATATGTTGTAAAATTGTATTTGTATTTATATGGGTCCCACTTCATACATTTATGTCTTATGATATGTGAGTAACAAGTTCTATCTGAATTTTTTATATACGATTACATTTAACGTCCCTTTTTTTGCTAACTACGAGTATACAATTGAACTGTGGCTTTTACAAGCACACCACACTATCCATAGTCGGGCTTTTATGCAAATTTAATGACAGTGGAGGAAGCTCGAGAGGGCAGGCAAAGGCCTGGGTTCATGTATGTATGTAAATATCAGCACCGTGTTTTGTTTTGTTGTGTCCAAGATGGATTTTGGATTTAGACAAAGCTTTTTATTTGCCTTTTCTGTCTAACGATTAGTGATTAACAAATACTATAAATACTCTCAACATGACCCCTACCTGATCCTAAAGGAGTTATGATACCCTTACTCACCAGCATAAACAAAACGCTTTCGAAAAACTATGATTTCCCTATGTTGAACACTCCACGTACGAAATGTTGCTCCTTCAATCAGTGAGGTGTCGGACACTATACTCTATATCTATCTCTACGAGTATACTTTGCTACTTAGATGCCACGACGTATGACGTCACAACCTTAATCAAAGCCAGAAGTAGATCTTTAAAAGCAAAATGAGTTTTCATCAATAAACTGATACGGAACATTACAGATTCTCCTAATTACATTACAATACAGTAGTTACAATATGTACGAATATACTTGACTTTTCTTTTAGACATCTGCTGCATAGAAAATATTCTAGTGACTCGGAAGACTTGACATATCTACAAACAACGGACACAAAGAACACCCACAGGATCCACCCAGTGAGCATCACACAAAGATTTGTCCCACAAGAGAATATAACCCACTGCCTCTGGCTAAGCAGTCAGAACCACTAAGCACTAGACCAACAGTCCAGTTTTTAAATTTTTAAACGTACATAACTAATTCAAAATGAAATAAAATAAAAAAATATTATGTTTACACTTAAAACGCAGATTTTACTTTACCAGTATGTTTTAGCCACAGACACTAAATTTTATTTTTTAAGGTACATGAATATACACAAAACATAAAATAAAACATGACCAACACCACAGAGATTAAATACAATTACGATTTTCATCAGTCGTGTTTAGACTCGTTGAAAAAGTAAAGAAGCAATTTTGTCATCCAAATATTGTACCCATTCTGCGTACAGTCTGTTCGGTAAAATAAATAATACGTGTATTGGAACGACTTTAACACATTTCAAACGGTCAGTGGTAACAATTGATATAAATCTAAAGAGATTTTTGTAGGGAAATCAGTCTAGGTTACAGAACCTGAAAGGAAATCAAAGGGTTATGTTTTTCGACTTTAGACGGCTCATTCATTTGTTTCTCTGGCCGTAGCCACCATAAAAACTGTGTATTTTACCTCTATTTTATAAATATCCTTTCACTTGACGATTGCCACGCAAAACGACCGCTTAATATCGTCTTGGTAGCCAGTTCTCCAGTTACATAAACGCAGATAATTTACCAACATATTAACAAATTAAAGGCTTACACACTTGATGCGCAACAACATAGCTTTTTTAACTGATTTTTCTTTCAAATGCTTACATTAAATTTACATTTGCAGACCAATAACCGTTATATTTTTTCTATCATGCCGTATATTCTGCTTATTTTAACAATAACTACAATGTGTAATTTAAATGTGTATTTTAAGAATATACACATTACATCTAAAAAGGGACTGCTTTTTGTCAAAAAACGGAATAACCGACTTAATGTGAGGAGTTTTCCTCTCATTCTTAGAAGAGCTTCATTACAACTTCACCAAATTTAAGACCCCCTTTAAAACAAAAAGAAATCATGTAAATTAGCTCATAAACAAAGAAGTTATGAGTCCATAAATTAATATAATATGTACCGTCGTATAGAGAAACCTCCTCCTTTTTTGAAGTAGGTTAGTAAGCAATAAAAGTAATATAACAGATGTGGTATGCACTCGGCAACCGCGCGTCCGAGCCATCTACGAGTACAATCCGGTTTTATACAAAGCATATACAGGCTGTTTAAAAAACTTTTTTTTAGTTTGTGTTTAGTATTAACTTATTCATATTTTTTTTAATAACATTTGTCCCGTGGTAGTCCATTATTCACAATGACATATTATATTATTATATTATTTCAATCAACATACAAATTACATTTTTAAATATAACATAAAAAACTAAATATAGTTCAAAATATAAAAAATAGTGTCCCACCGGTATCGGGTACAGGGACCCGACAGAGACAGGAACCTCCTCACAGCCTTGCCGTAACAAGAAGGACTGGGTTTTGCATCTGGCCCTTAACCCAGCTACCTAACGTGAGCCCACATATCGACAATCTCATGGGCCAGATCCAAATATTTTAAATGTTTTGCTCTTTCAGCCTTTATGAGATTGTCGTCGTTATTATTATTACTATTATTATAAAACCTACCATAAGGCCTAGTTTTCAACTCGTCACTCGAAAATGAATCGCAGTTAAGGATTTGCATTGAATTTTATGTCAGGAAAGCGGTGCTCTGTCATCTCATAAGCATAGGAATAAATTGTATGTTTGTAAAAAGGTAGGTACAACTAAAAGTTCTTAATTTTAAAAGAGGATGTAACTATATTGATTGAAGACTGTTGATTTGGTTCAGCAGTTAAGCCCCTTGAAACCGAGTTATTCCCAATAGTCTACATAGTAACTCATCAAAGTTTAAGATATTTAGAAGATTATTAACAGCAGCTATTTGACGGTCTCACCTATCACTATGCATTCGAATCATTAATTATTGTTCCTTGTTCTTAATAACAGTTGATATAAATAGTTCTAGAAATATCTGGTTTAGTTATTGCTGGGTACAGAAGGAGGTACCCGATGTAGAAGTACCCAGGTAACCCGATAACCGCAAGATAAAGTAATTATTTTTAGAAAGACTCGTTATAAGATATTTTTAGCTTAAGTTTCTGTTAGATTTAATGGATGATTCAATAATTACATATGTAGGTTTTAGGAGATATATGATTCTCCTAATATTAACATTATAGTATTACAGCACCGACTGACAGACAGACATAATCCAGATATAACAAAATCCGAATAAAGGTGGTCTGGAAGAAATCACCGTGAGTTAATAGAACTAATAAGACTAATAAAATTTGACTGCACGGATGGCGTAGCGGTTTAAGTGGTCAACTCGTCACTATACTGCCGCGACGAGTGTTGTAGGTTCTCGATCCCCGCACGGGACAACACTTTGTGTAATCCTCAAATTGTTGTTCTGAGTCTGCATGTTATTTGTGTCCATTGTTTGAATGTTTGTACTTTTATTTAAAAAAAGACAACTCATGCACTAGGATTAATTCCTGTGTCGCGGGGGACTTCCCCCGCGACACAGGAATTAATCCTAGTGCATGAGTTGTCTTTTTTTAAATAAAAAAAAAAAAAACAAAAAAATTAAATGTCTGTATTATTTTTCTTCAAATTGTGTACAATAAAGATATATAAATATACATCAATTGTGAATATTATTATAATTACAGTTTAACGAACTTTAAAAACATGTTATTATCCACCAATAATTTAAAACATTTCTCTTTTTTGTAGACATTTATTCAGCAATAAACACTTTACGTATCTTTTATAAGAATAGATAAAATACAACCAACAATGAGTACAGATAGTGAAATATTTTTTTTTATTTAATAAATTACTCGTCAAAGTTCGTTTTATTTCACTTCTCGAAATAAATATAATTAAGGTCATTTAGATGCTATGAGTAACAATATTTTTCTACTGTCTGTTTCTTTTAAAACCGATTGTCTGTTTGATTTTTATTTGTATGTATATTAATATCTTATTGTACATTTACTTTTGAATTAAATTGAATTATGAAACATTCTTTTTCTTTTAGGTTTTAGGAATGTTTTTTATTATTATTTAAATCGAGTTCCAGTGAAACAGTTACTTATTACAAGAACATACATACATACAGACGATCACGCCTGTACCCCCGGGTTAAGTAGAGGTGTATAAAATACCCACATTTTGACAATAATAATTTGGTCCCCCTAATGTAATAGGATAATCGTATTATCGTTAATAGGGCACTTTGTGACTATATAAATGTCCAATTTTAAATAATAGTCAAATTTGCTTTCTGCTTAACTTATATGGTGTTATTTAACTCTAGTTGAGTTGGTGCGGGTAGGGTAGGGTAGGGTCAAAGAAGCCTTATAAATTACTTTACATATTCGCTCTTCAGTCATCCTTTCAACGAGACCAAACCAAAGCAGCATTCCTTTCTCTATTCGTGCCAACACATCCTCTTTATTCTTAAAGCCTTATTTTGAAACTCTAATGTTTATTTCCTAATAAAAGATTCTAAGCTGTGTATTTACTAGAGTTATCATTGAGTTGTTCGAACTAGTACATAGCTAACACTAAAAAATATGAAAGTACTCTAAAAGTCAAAACGAACTGTCAGAAAATATGAACGTGCTTGCTTCTCGTAAGATAATGGGGCCTGAAACTAAATATAGGAACACTCTGTCTCTTGGAGTTACGACATTTTTATCTGAGCTGTTTATTTTCTTGAATTAATAGACAGTCTCATTTGATATTTAGATTTTACAATGAATGACAATTAAATTTTGACGTTAGCAATACGTCTTGTAAGTGGTTATCGAGTCGCTGAACAATGACGTTCGGAATTTGAATTATCAATTTTAGATATTCTGTTTGATGGTTGTTTATTGTTTTTAATGATTTTTTTAAGTAAAATAAAACAATTTAAGGTAGGCAATATTAAATAAATTATGAAAAATGTTTATAGGTACTCTTGGTAATCGGTGGTTCCATCAGACTGTTATCATTCCGACGTTATGTGTACAGCTATACACCGCCTGATTAACGGCCATAGGCTTGTCCCTATTACGTTAGTGGGGTTAAAAACCAGCGCTCTGGCAGCTACCCATACCAAGCAATGCTGATCTGAATTTTCTTTCGAGACATATTCTCAACATAAGACATATTTTAATGTCCTTCTATGATCTTATTTATAACTATTCCAGAATATGTTTACATACCCATTTAAAAATGTCTCGTTGAACTGAATAGTGTCATTTTTTTCTTTCTTCTTAGTGAGACTAAATTCTAATTGTCAAAATGTTGGTGTTTATACACCTCAGCCTGTGTATACACATACATATATTCTTCGCCTTTAGACACACCATAAGCGATTCAATGTTAAAAAGTTTGAAAGCTATTTAAAAAAAAACCTTGCCGGGAAATTGTTGTTGCTCGTAAGTATCATTGGATACTATCATAAAAAAATCTGTAGTTCTTTTTTCAAATCGAAAGTTTAATTGTACCTTGTACCTAAAGAGCAGTCCTACCGGTTTTGATCCTGAAATATAATTACATGACAATTTAAAAATAAAGTGACTACCAATAAGTATAATAATAACAACATTTTTTAGAAAAAAAAATACCTCATCATTTTAACTACGTTCCGTAACTTGTACCTAACAGATGACGGCTGTGTAAATGATAACTGTGGAGTCAATATCCTCTGCCCATTGATGACTTAGTAAAATACCTACTCAATTCGTTAATTGTAAATAGTGGTCTCTCCGCATTGATTACTATAATTATGACCACCAATTCCGACGAACATGATAATTAAATACACAAATAGCATGATAACGGCCAATGAACTTGCTCCATAAGTACCTACTTTGATAAAAATATTAAAAGTAAGTGTAATATCAGTATATAATTTACAATGTGCATATAAAAAAAGTTACTGTTTAAAATTTTAGATAAAAATTAATTTCTTTACCATACTTTGAAATAAACATGTCTGTGAAAGCCTCAGAACCAGGTTTTTTTGAAGACTCTTCTTTGGTTTCAATAAAGTGCTTTAGGATACTTTTCATTCAGTAAACGTGTTCAATTAAATAAAATTAAGAAATATATTAGGTATACAAAGATATATTTTTGTGATATTAAAATGGAGTGGGGTGATAAAGAGAACCGAATTGCTGCCAAATGCAATTTTTAAAGCTTCCCACCCGCTTAGTATTATTCGAATATTTGTGTGGGCAATGGATAGGCATAACGAAACCTCTGTTTGTGACAGAAAAGATCTGGCTGTTCACGTAGTATTCCTACGAAAAAGGCAAAGCAGTGAAGGAAAGAATTCGAAGACATTCTTTCTGAAAGCAAAAGATTTTCCTAGATTAGTTTTTTCTAGAACTAAAACAATGGATTATGATTAATGGCCAATTTTAGAGAGTATGGCATGCTCTAAACGCCATCATAATTTGGAGTCCCTACAACAATCCATGAGATTGGCAGTAAAGATTTTTCCAATGGAGAGAGTGCGTGTTTCTATTGATAGCTGGCCTCAAGGTTTGAAGAACTGTATTAAAGCCAATGGAGATCATTTTGAATGAGATACATATATTATATTAATGTAGAAACTAAGACACAATTATAACAGTAATAAATGTATTATGCTAAAATGTATTATTTATTGCAAGACTAGAGACATATAAATATAATGTCTGACTCATAATCAGTAAGCGTTTCACAAGCTTATTAACTCGTCATAACGACACACAAGAAACCATCAACAAAAATACCAGACAACACCAAAACCTTTATGAATTACGGCGCTTAACTGCAAACAAAAGTCAAAAAAGCGGTCTCATTTTTTAAAAACCTCTGCACAATGGCCTGAGAACAAAGAAGAAACGACCAAAGGTGAAAACGTCACAAAATATAGGATTTTTTCAGCCCTTTCTTAGCGATGAGTAGGCACTTCTTATTGCGCGTGTCCTTTCTAAATAATGTTTCACTTATATTCAACGCTTTTGTTGTTTGTAAATTAGCTCTATTAATGGATTTGTTGGTTATAACTTTAATGGCTTGTTGGTATCTTGAATGGTTAAACAGTGAGTCACACATTACTAGTATTCTTGTTAACGGCTAAGCTAAAATGTTTGGCTTAGGGATGATTTCACGACGGTACTGCACTGGGTGGAATTAAAACCCGGAACCACATGATCACAAGTCCGACGCCTTGGCCATTACGCTACAACCTCTACCTTTGTGGTTGAATAATTAGTTTTATAGAAACATATAACGAAATAGAAGAGAGTTCATCATCTTTTGTTAGCTGACAGTTTACGGTAACAAGAATCATTACTGAACATGGACTTTTAACGGAAACCCTTTTTTGTTATAGGTAATAAGGTCAGCCAAGTGCGCAGAGCATGCATGGCAGCTTAGGTAATAGCAGCCTGTGTACGTATTGTACTACCGTCCTACGATTGAGGAATACCTGGGATTCTTCGAGGAGGTTGGGTGGCTCAAATAGCTAGTATACCCATCCACCCAAAATAAGCTTTTAGACGGGGAGACGTCAAACTTAGATTATAGATTAGTGAAGTACTCATTTGGCTTTCTGTAGAAGAAGTAGTGTACACAACTGTGGAAGAAGCTCAGCCAGTGCCGCAACGCACCTCTATAAAGTTCATGAAACTATGGAAAGTCATATCATCATAGATTAATATATCTAGTCATTAGTCGGTAAAAAATATGGTTTACCAAATATTTATTTTGACGCTCCCTATACTTTCTCTGAAAAATCTTGGAGTCTACACTTCCTAAAGACATTCATACCTACCTATTTACATTAAAATGAAATTGCTTATTAGCCTAAAAGGAGCTAGATTGTAATATAAAGTCTTGACAACAGAAAAAAAGTGTTAGTGTCTGAAAACTTCTTTAAGTGAAATTTTCTGTACAATACATTTGAAAAACGACAGAACGACAGACATGACCTATTTGTTTGAATTTTATACTAAAATTTCTTACTATATATTATTAATATTACATCTGCGAAGATTAAATAAGGAAAATTAAGAATCACACATGAACGTCTGAACCTATCTGACGGTAATTCGGCGCACAGAGATTTCATAATCTCGAATCGCACAGCAAAGGCACGGTTCAAAATTTCCATATGGACGAAGTCACAGTCAACAGATAATTGTATAATTTATCTAAATTAGTCGAAGGTCATCATCATCTGACCAATGCAGGTGCAATATTTTCTCTTCTTCCATTCCACTCTTTCATTATATCCGTCAACTTTCATACACAACAGTATATAACAACAGTGGTAGAACCATGCTTAGGCACGAATGGGCCGGTTCGACCGGGGCGATACCACGGCCTCACAGAAAACCGGTTCTGAAGGTTTCTCATCAGCTTCAAAGACGGGGAGCGCACTTGAGACTTTCGAGTTGCAGGTGTCCATGGACGGCGGTTGTCACTTACCATCAGGTGGCCCGTCTGTTCGTCTGTACCCATATAGTATATAAAAAAAATCTTTTTTCAAGACATTTTGATCATCCCTTCGTATCACATCACAACACACCTGTCTTTGTTATTAATTGTGATATGGCACAGACCTTTGGCTATAAATAATAACTCAATGCCTGTGGAGTCAGAGGTAACATATTAGACTTAAACAAGTATAATAAGTTTAATATATTTTCTCTAGCTCCTGGGTCCTTATAAAATCCGGCCCCATAAAGTCTTGGATATATTTATATAATATAAAACAGGGAACGAAAAAAAATTAAAACAAGTACCAAACCAGAAGAAACACATTTATCAGAGGAACCCAGTGCTCCAGTCAGTAGGTGTTTCCTATTCTGGCGGCCCCTCCATTCACTTGGCTACACTGAGACTTACTCATTTTAATAAAAGACGTGCAGTATCCCATACCCTAGCTTCCTCCCACCATCCATTTCCTCTGCATTCCTAATGAAAATTAGTTGATAGAAGGTAAAAAAAATGTTTTCATTTTTTACTGTAAAACTAAAGCTTGAGAATAGTTACTTAACAAAAGTAAGAAGGAAGTCTTTGCTTTTTTCAATTGCGCTGATAAAAATGCTGTTTTTATTACATAAAGGCGTGACACTGGTCAACTTACTAGCAACCACTGATGATTGAATATTTAGTATTGCCATCTTAAAATTATAACCTTACCTATATATATCATATCAATTCTTTGCTAACCCCTTGATATTAACGTTTTTACTGTGGAGTCTATTTTTATTATAGAATCAAAATAAAATATGAATATTCTGACATTTTAGAGTGACAGCTTTCTTTAAATATTTATTCGGCAAATGATGACAAACACATTACAATTATCTATGAGGATTTTATTTGAGGCCTCAGAGCAGTCCTAGGTCCAGCTACAAGTAATTAAAAAACGGCGAAGTTAGGTATATAAAAATATTTTAGCATTAAAATAACAAAATTGTATCAGTAAACAGGGTTTAACCCGACTTAAAATAATTTATTTAAAATTTAAACAATTAGTGGAAGGTTTAATGGGAATATTCAAGTACTCAATCTTTTCGAATAATGTGAAAACCGTGAAAAGTGATCTAAGAAAATTTGTAGACAAATTGAAATTACATTAGACTCTAAAGGAGACTACAAAAGCATGATCATTTACCAATTTCGGTTTAAAGACATTTATTGATCTCAAAAAAGAACATCGCTTATATCGAGACATTATAATAATATGAGTATATGTATCTCTATGAATGATTTGCGGTTTGACAAAAAAAAAGTAAGTAAGGTTGAGTGGTGTAGTGACTAAGAATGACAAGTATTTATCGTTGACATAATATAAAAGTTTACGTCTAGTCCAAAAGTCTAGTCTGGTCATCTGGGAGTTTATTTGCATTGAGTTGCACACCTTCGTACAATATGTTTCGCTGTTAGTGTTATAAATACTTCAATGGATAAAGTAAAGTAATGTGGGTGTTTAAGACGGGATTGCATACGATTTCGGGGATATATGTAGATGTAAGTGTGATGTTCAATCCATATTGCTTGTTCGACATTTATGTATGTTCAGACCATATTAGCTTGCATTCTGTGGTAATTGAATACAATTTATCAACAAAGTTCATCACCTCACCTCCGTGGTGCAATATTAACCTGCCATGTACATATTTATAAGGTTTAGACGTGAGAGTGAGTGAGGTTACCGGAGGCCCAATCATCCTCCTCAAGGGGGGCGCACCCTCAAAGGCTATCGCACTTGTTACTAGTGTCCATGGAAGTCACTTACGATTCGGTGACCCGTCTAGTAGTTTGCCCCTATATAATGTTTTTTGTCCAAATCACTTGGAATTAAATATAATGCAAGATTAGTCTATGTGCAAACAAAGGAAGTTAAATAAAACTAGTAGTAGTAACTACTATTACGTACTAACTACTATTACGTACTTCTATCGCTAAACAACTCGTCTGAGTATTCTCCTTACGCTTGAAATGTCAATTGTTACACGTTTCGATTCGTCGACAAAGTACAGCCGTCTGTATAATTAGTCTGTGACAAAGCAGTGCTGGGATATTTGTCGAAATGGTACAGGTCAGACACATACACATACACACACACACACACCTAGTTTTATGAAAGAAAATTTTGACTTGTCAACATTTTGACTTGTCAACAAGAAAAACGTTTGAGTTTTTCAGTTTTAAAGACTTGAGACAAGTTATCCTGTTATGTTAAAAAACGCATCGAGAGCGCAGTATAAATTCCAATACTTTGTTAAAATCTCTCTAGAGTTCATGAATGGGTGTGTCCCTTTATAATTTAAAGGTAATTAAATGTCTATATGCAGTTTGAAGTTTCTATCTTAAAATAGTAATCTATTTAGTATTAAAAATAGTAGTACATAAAGTTATATATAATTTAACCTTTAATTCAGTTGTATTTCAGTATGAGAATTTCACCTTTTATTGGTTATGTTTCACTTGTTTATTTCTAGTTCCTTGTTGTCGGGTGTAGAAGCTTAAGCATTCATAATAATTTAAAAATATATCGTCGGCTCGCATCATCGCCTGCCAAGATATCTCTGATCGGCTTGACACTTTGGCGTTGCGTAGAGATGTAGTTTCACTCTGCATTCTCTATCGCTTGTATCATAGGGAGTGTTCAGAGGAATTGTTCGGACTTATACCGGCCGCAGGGTTCCGCCATCGTCCTACAAGACAAAAATCCTTCCCCATCACCTGGATGATTGGCACTGCACCACTATGCGCTTCTCCAGAAGCTTTTTGCCTCGCACAACTAGCCTATGAAAAAAAATGTCAACTGCCGTATTGCCGGACCGATACGACTTCCAAACCTTCAAGAAAACTCTACTCCTACCTAAAAGACCGGCCACGCACTTGTGACTCTTGAGTTGCGGGGGTCCACGGGCGGCAGTAGTCACTTACCATCAGGTGACCCGTCAGCTCGTTTGCCCGCATAAAAAAACATGACAAGAAAATAAATTATCTTTCTAAAACCTCGTCTAAACGTCATCTGTCATCACTTTTGAAATTAGGTGACACTTCCATAAGTGGACGTGAATTAGCGCTTCAACCCGTAGTAATATTTCGAATTAAGGTGTAATTCGAAATATTACTACTATATTTCGAATTACACCTTAATTCGAAATATTAATATTTCTAATTAAAAAAGGTAGGTAAAAACTGTACAGGTTCCTACGAAACGCCTATAAATATATAATAAGTTTTTATGCAAATTTGGTCACGTTTGTGTTCCTTCAGTTCAGATTAATGACATTCTACAAGAAAATTTCATTTTCCGACACCGATTTGAATTTTTAAATTGGCTTCTTAAAGAAACAAAATTTGTAATTTAGCGTCACCTTAACGCAATATCAGCAGCCCATAGAGTAGATGCTTGTGAAATTAAAGGGGCCACTTAATACTATAAAACGGTCCTTTGTGGATGCCCAAAAAGATATAGATATATAAATTATATATTTTAGGATTATATACCTTAATATTTTGACATTTTTGGCAATTTAGCGTTTGTGTATTATGTAAGTTTTTTACATCCATTTTTTTTTATTCTTGAACAGATTTCGATGTGTATCGATATACGATCAATAGAATCCTTATAGGAAATCGTGGGAAAAAGTGACTTTATTACGACATAAGTTATTTGGCAGGATAGTTAAGTTTTCAATTTATAAGTTAATGACTTGTTTGTTATATAATATGTATGAGATTTACAGCGTCGACGATTATATTAGGTTGGCAACTAATAAACCCGCCACTTTTTTTGATCAGTTTCTAAAACGTTAGTATATAAACAAAGCAAAGCAGTGCGCAATATATGTAAAACAGTGGTTCAGAAGATTTAAGGATGAAAATTATGACCTATCTGATGAACCTCATCCAGGACGACCTCCTACAATAGATGTAGATGTGTTAAAACGACTCATAGAAATGGATCCTAGGTTCACTTCACGTTGTCTGACAGAGCAGCTTCAGTGTTCTCATACTGCAGTAAAAAACAAGAAAAAGGCCTGGAAATATTCAGTTTGGTGGCAAAAGCGACTCGTGAAAAATTACTTTCGCTTGGCTGGGCTGTCCTTCCTCACCCACCGTACTCTCCAGACATTATGCCCTCAGATTATCATCTATTTCGTTCTCTAGCTCTACTTAGCAGATAAAAAATTAAAATGAAGACCAGTTTAAAGGTGACCTTACCACCTTTTTTGATCAAAGCCTAAAAACTTCTACGACGAAGGCCGAAGGAGGAAATTCTCTGCCTGTGCCTTGGCGACAGGTGATAAAAAACGACGGTGCTTATATAGTTGAGAAATAATATGATTTTGTATACCTAAAAAAATAAATAAATTTGTGTACAAAGATGGCGGGTTTATTAGTTGCCAACCTAATACACATACGGCCTCAACGTGTCCCATAAGGTAAAACAATATTTTACTTATTTGAAGTAATACTGTCAGTATTATATTTACGTGGGATGGTATATTGAAGAAAAAAACGTTGTGATTAATAATATCTTAAACTCTCACACAATATGCATTGTTGTATTTTATAATAACTATTAAAACTTCAATATTTTTTTTAAGAAAATGGATACTGAGGCATTACACATTTAGCAAGTTTCAATTGACGTCTTGCATCGTATTATATTTCTTTTTAATTACCATCGAAACATAATGTTTAATAAAACATAAAGGGTAGGCAAAGGCGCATGAAATACGGTCCACATTTTACCAAATATAATATAATTTAATCCCACTTATATAATAAGGGGCAAACCTACTGCCTTCAATCGGGCATTATATAAACTGTGCATACACCGTCGGACAGATAACAGCCCAATACCTTAGACGCCTATTACGACAACCATAGTAAAAGACGGGACTTCACCGAAAACTACATGGCATGAACAGTAGCTATACAATAAAACCTTGCTATTCCTACATTTATATCAGTAGCAATTAAGTTAGGCAGTGGATATTAACGTAGTGAGGCCATAAACTAACCATAAAGCAAAAGGTAAAGGATCAGGTGCTTTATGCAAATTATAATAGGTCTTTAGGCCTTAGTAATTATTATCCTCACGCCTGTTTATCACCGCAAGGATAAGCAAAGATATATTACACAGTAATTTTATTGCTATAGTTATCTGGTCTCACGTTTAATAGATTTACATTGAGGTACTAGTAATAAGAATATAGACAGAAATATGATAAATAATTAAAAAAATATAAGACCTTTTTAAAAGTAAATGCTTTACACAAATATTTTAAATTCAGTCTATAGTACACGTATTCTAAAAGTTACCTGGAAAATTGATCGAGTCAACACAATTGAGAGTTGAAATATCACGCTTACTACATTATTTTTTTAGGAAAATTAAAACACTATTAAGACGATTAAAGTGACACCTTATATGTCGAATCGTCCATTAAACCATGTAGGCTCTAGTCCGTGTCATAAAGAAGCATACGGAACCGGTCACAAGTCCTCGATCACATGTAAAATTTTGCAATACACACAAGTTTGTAAATGGAAATTGAGTATTACTTTATTATTACTATACTGCTAATTTATACAGTGTAACTACCTGAAAATAAATAAATTTTAAATTGAACTTTCTAACAATATATATATATGTATATATAATCTTTTTTCCCATTTTAGACTCTTCAAAATATCCTCCTTTAGCTTTTATTACTGCTGAGCAAACTTTCGGCATTATTTCTATCAGTTTTTTAACGGAATTTGACTCCAACAGACTTGTAGGTACTCCCAAAGTTGTTTTTGATTTACTGGCTGCACTTTTTTTACATTTCTGTCTAACTCGTCTTCGGAATTGCGTGATGTAAAATTTTGTGGTACATACATACATACATACATAATATCAAGCCTCTTTCCCATAGGGATAGGGGTTGCTAAGTGCCCTTTGAGCCCCTGTTCACGTCGGCGTTGCACCGTTGAAACTGAAGCGGGATTTTGTCGACTAGCATTGCTTTGAACACAGATGAATTTGTCTTTACTTTTAGATGTGACTCTAGGTCTCCCAGATCGGTGGTGGCTATTGCAAATCCCGGTCCCTCTCTGCATCTGCATACACTACAGTAGACTAAGCTACGTTCAATTTAGATGCTATTTTTCTCGTGCTAGTCTTCTTTGTGTAATGCTATCATAACTGCACGTTTTTCTCCACTAAATTCCTTCTTTTGACCCATTTTTTTAAAGTTTAAAAGTTTAGAACTAAGTACAAAATTTAAAATATAACTAATAAATATTTCAGACACAAAATTTAAAATATAAATGTTTACTATTTTAAATCAACGTACAGTACTAACTCGGGAGTGTACACGTGCTAAACTTTCTTAACTGTATAAGCACGAAAATATTCAAAAGCGTAATTTGGAAATTTTCTTATACAAAGACAATCGAACAAAATTTCAACGGTAACGTATATATAAACTGACACTAACGCGCTGTGCGAGTCCTTGCGTCCTGAGGCAAACTACAATGAAAGCGTGTTTATTGGACTACTTTGCTACTGATGCGTTCATTATTGTAAACGCGTTCATTTTGCAATAATGCAAAAAAAATATTACGGTTTTTATTGGATTATGTAAAAATTACTATTTTGAGAATGTGATCGAAAAATTTTGACCGTTACTGTACATAAATACATAAACTTGAAACACATAACCATCCTTCTTGCACAGCCAGATAAACGTTACGCGTATACATAAAACTCACTCAAGTGTATTCATTCTGAAATCTCCAATTTTATGATTAGAGAAAAACGATCGATCGCTTTTCGAAGTAAATAAAAAAGGCAAAATGAATAAGCAAATGTGTATGTCAATAGCCACTTGTACAAATTTCTTTACAAAATAAATCATATTAGAGTAATGATTGACGTGAGATGAATATTTTATTTCATCAGAGATTTATTTTATTTTGTGGTAAACGTTAGCCTCATTCACTAATACAGTCAAATAATAAAGGTAGCTGGATATTTAACTATGTATATAAAAGATTTAGTTTTTTGGTATTTTATATCATAAAACTACTTCTTTTTTATTTTGGTACAAGACAAAATATCTCATGTCAAGCAAATCCAATGCGAAAATCTAATTTCTGTTAGAATTAGAGGCAAAATACTAAATCAAAATTAAAACACTCCTGTCACAGTTTATCAGCTGTCCAGTTTTGATTGAGGATGGCAGCAGGATCCATCAAGCAGTCCTTGGGACCAATTTCAAACTAAGTATCATTTTTAAAGCAAGAGATTAACTATCTGTAGAATTACTGTAGAGGTATTTGACCACCTTTTCGCAGGTACGAATATTCTCTATTATATATGAATAAAAAACTATACATAAATGTAAATAAGCCATCATGGAAATCTTTAATGATAGTGTGGGTGTCCTAACATTTAGATATACTTTATCACTTTATAGACATAGACAATATTTATCTACATAACTCAAAGTATATAAAATAGAAAAAAAAACAACACTAACTTTATTCGTTAAATTTTTTTTTGAAAATAAATTTCTTTTTAACCCTTTTTTAAGTTAGTGTTACTGTTAGTAAGGCCATATTTTAAAAACTTGCATAAGTATTCTAAAATAGTTTAACAAAACTTCAAAGTACGTCACAAGATAATAAACATTGCACAGCGAAACTCTACAGATTGTCTTTTAAAAATAGAACACAGTAAGAATAAAAAAAGACAACTTACATTTCGTTCACAAATCACAGTCACTCACTGACGCGCGTAGCTCCCAACGCGGCACGTCCTCCCGGTAGAGCACACGGGGGAGGTATGAGTCTATGTGATACTCGCTCTCTGCCGAATTTCCGTCTGAAAAAGTACTGTTTCACACTGACGAGAGCCGAACCACACAATAAATGTGAACTTTTAAAGCTTTTGAATGCTTATTACTAAAGAGGTTATTAAGGTTCTAAAACTTCAGCAGTAATAAGGAGAGGACCTGCTGTTTTTAGTATATACATTAATTAACGGTTAATTTCGCATATTGGAGACTTTGTAACTTAAAAATTTCTTAGACCACGAAATAATACATATCAGTAATAGTATTTTTTTTAGTTATGTAAGGTTATAATTACAGAAATGTTTAAACTTTAGAAGTTTTGAATTCCCTTACCAGGTTTGGCTAAAAATATAATTTAGAAGTTAAAGCCAATTATGCGTCATTTTGACAAATCAAAATAAAAAAGTTTACAATATTGTTCTAGATTATACATAAGAAAAGTTTGACAATCAAAAAAACTAAAATCTTGTCAAACAGACACGCAACGCATGACCAAAATCAATCTGTATACACCCCAAGACTGAGTGGTCACGGTCGGGGTGAACGACTCTTGATAAGATTGTGGTGCCGGATGAGCAGCATTTGACAACAGGATTGATCAACGTAATTACTGCCACACACCTACCTACAGCCACTCCTACAATAAATAATACTGTTGCAAGCTTATTATATTTCCCGTTAGATATAACAAGAGAGGCAGTTAAATTTATGTTACAACACCATTAACGTAGTAACTCAAAAGTATTTGCCATAAATGCAATTTTATTATCTTAATACTATTATAAATTACAGTTTGGATTTGTACTTCTTACTCGAAAACGCTAGCGCGAATGAACGGACCAGAATGAAATTTGGCTCAGAAATAAATTAGTTTAGAATAGCAAATACGTTTCTATATCCTGAAATAATATATAGTAATAATTTTTTTACGCAAACTAAGTCGCAACAGCTAATACTTGTATAAAATACTTCTCTTAAAGTTATTTATTATTTTTGAAATGGAGAAGTTGGTAACACCTACATTTAAACAGTTATTAGCTTGTAGTGTTATTTTATTGCGGTTAGAATCAGTTCGATTAACGTTTATGCCACCCCGTCGGACATCTGTGTAAGCAATATCTTTCCCTTGTTCTTAGCGTTCCAGTTCCAATTTTCCTTAAAAAGTACCCAGTTTACGAAAATAGGGTTACCTCTACTACGGTCCATTTTATTATAATTCTACAAATATGCTTATCCCTTCAGCAATATAGTCGTGAGTGTAATTATACCAATATGTATGTAAGGTAATGTAGTGCAGTTTAAAATCACAGTGCTTCCCAAAATGGTGCGGTATTTAATTTACAAAATGTATCACAACTAATACGCACCCTCAACCATACCAAATAGAATATTATGTTACAATCACAGCAAATAAACCGCACTTTATATTGACGTAATCAATCATTGCTCATTTATAAAATTAGTATTGCTTAATGTAGGTAATTAGCAGTTTGTCTGTTTGTAATATGTTAACAATATTTTGATTAGTTTTAAATAATGAACTACGAGTATTTAATTATAAAACAAAGTTTCAGCCTTTGACCGGGACGGATACATCGCCTCAGGCCTGATCAGGTGTAATTCTGACTAATTTATTTAAAATATAGTATTGATTCTTAAGCATGCGAGGATCGTATGGTGCCATTATATCGATCAACTTTAGATAAAGAAATTTTGTAACAAAAATGACTTATTGACCTATTTGATTATAATTAGGCATTCTAATTAAATAAACAAATTCTCATTGTTTCCTCTTAAAGTAAATAATATATTACAAAAAAATATATTTGATAATTTTCTTTACAATTCCTGTATCTAAATAATGTTGTAATTTCAGCGGCCAGTCACAGGTGGACATAAAAATTGGACGTCCGAGGTTGTCAGAATTTCGCTCAACAAGACACGGAATTGCTCAAACATTGGCGAACTGAAAAAGTTACACAGACCCTGTAAATTGAATTTATTTATGTTGGAAAAGCCTAACAACAACTGTATGTAGAGTGACATGTAGAAATTATAGGGACTCTGCAATACTGCTAAACTGTTTTGGGGCAATTGAATAAAACAATCAATTACATATAAATTTTTTGTAAGTTCCAAATACATATATGCAAACTTTAAATTATAAATTGATGATGGCAAGTTATCTGATGACTTATGGCCCGTGGGGCAAAACAAGGTACGATGGATGATCGATGATTTGAAGGAGATTACATTAAAACTGTTAAAAGACATACTTGCGATCACCTAATTTCAAATGTCAACCATTCACTTTAATAAGACTAGTTGTGAAAGAGGAGGAGGTTTTATTTTGTCCCTTGGCAACTAGTTGAGATAAGATTTTTCCTTTTACTTTTTTACCGATTTCAGCAATAATTTACCAGTTACCACTAATAAGATTTCGTTCTTGTATAATATATCTTGTATAATATATTATTGAAGGATGGCAGGTTTAACAAAAATATTGGACGAAAGTATCTATTATTATCACCATTATTGGATTGTTTAGTAACGGAAAGTAGTGAACAGTGTGAATAGGTATAGTATGTTACTTTGTATTCTTTTAGTTTGTTTCGTGTGGAAACCCCCACGGGTCATCACCGGGACCCGGGATACCCTCAGAAGGAAACCTCCGGGAACCCCAGCAGGCCTTGGCCACCTGCAAGCTAGCAGGCGACCACACTTTGGAATATGGGGGGCCTTACACCCCCCACATCAAATAGGCGCGCGTCGAACACGTACGGCACACCACCGTCTCAGGCCTGCTTCTGCTGGGGTCGGTCAGCCCAGCCCGATACCCCCAGGCCAGCGCTTATGTAGGTCGGAGATCAGTGTTTGCTCTCCGACGTCTGGTGCGTCTTCTGTGGGATGGGAGAGTACTTCTCCTCTCCCTTTCCCGTTCCGTAGTAGTAATATAATTAAAATGACTTGGAATATTATTAATAGCGAAACGGGAAGGTCTTGCAACCGAACTTGTGATTACAGCCTTGCTGTTGATGACAGTATCATTAAATGAGATTCGAAAGTAGCCGCAGCATTTGAAAATTTCTTTGCAGAGAAATCGACTACAAAATGTCTAAATTGCAGAAACAATACTTAAAGAAAACGTTCCAGTTTGTGAATTCCAGTTTTATTTCCAATATGTAACTTGTAATGATATAATAAAGACTTTTAAAACTTTAAATATTAAAAGGACTGCAGATCTATGGGGTAATTCTGTTGACGTTGCTAAGTCTATTATAAACATTGTAGCACCAAGTTCAACAGTAATCTTTAATAATTGTATAGATTGTGGTGAGTTTCCTGATCTAATGAAATATAGTAAAATAATACCATTGTTTAAATCGGGTAGTACATCAGACCCTTCTAATTATAGACCTATATCAGTGCTACCTACTTTTAGTAAAATTTTTGAGAAACTTATTTTAGATCAAATGCAAAGATATTTTACTAAACATAAATTATTACATAGCAAACAGTTTGGTTTCACAAAGGGTCGTTCAACAACTGATGCTGGTGTTGAACTTTTAGGGCACATTTATAATGCATGGGAAGATAAATGCGATGCGTTAGGCATTTTTCGCGATTTGTCTAAGGCTTTTGATTGCGTTCTCCATGATACACTGATCAGGAAGCTGCGCTACTATGGAATCCGGGGCACCTCTCTGGATCTTCTTACTTCATATTTAAGTAATAGGATTCAGAGAGTTGATGTGAACGGTAAAAGATCTCCCGGATCTGTAGTCAGAATGGGGGTTCCCCAAGGCTCTATTCTAGGTCCCTTTTTTATTTATAATTTATAGCTATTTTCGTAGTGTAATGTCGTACGGTATTCTGTTGTGGGGAAATGTCGCCGATATTCAATCTATTTTTGTTTTACAAAAAAGAGCTACATATAAGTGCAATTTATAAATTAAGTCCCAGACACTCCCTCAAAGATAAATTTAAAGAGATTAATATTATGACTGTGCCCTCTCAGTATATTTATGAAAATCTCATGTACGCACATAAAAATATTAATCTGTTTAAAAAATACAGTGATATCTATAGTGTAAATACTAGGAACAAAAACAAATTTGTTGTTCCTAAAACCAGGCTCAACAAAATAGGTGGTTCGTTTAGATGCCAAAGTATACATTTCTATAATAAGCTTCCTAGCCAAATACAAGAACTAAGCAATAATAAATTTAAATCATTTATCAAAAAAAAACTAAGTCAGAAAGCTTTTTACACAATTAAAGATTACATTGAGGATAAAAAGGCTTGGAAATGAGCTGCTTCATTAATGTACATGAGCCTTTGTTTTTCGTTTATGTTTTTCGTTTATACTTTTTGCTTTTTTTTTAAAGTTCTCCTTAAAGTTCTAAGTTGAGCTACACGATAACTGACAAATGCTTGCACTGTTTGGACGGGTCCACTCAAATGAGCGTGGTGCTTTCTTCAAAAGCTCATCTAAGACGTTAGCGTGCATGGTTCTCATATGTTTTTGACCAGTACATCTGTATGGACTTTAAAACAGACTTTGACCTCTGAGTTTGTTTCGGTGTTTCTTCTCAGGGTAGTCAGCTAGGAAACACCGGCCTCATCTAGCATAAACTAACAGAAAAAAAATATATATTGACGTGTAAAAGTGTTGTTATAACCTATTTACAAAATAAAGATCATTTATCATTTATCATTCATTATTATATTAAAGTTACTGGTACCTTAAAAATAATAATTTCTAATTTAAGTTAATTTGTATGATACTAACAAATGACTAGACAAACTTTGTCTATTGTCAGTTTGTCACACTTTGAAGAAGAATACCTGTGAACCATTTATCAAACGTGTCTACCTCCAAGAAGTGGATCAACAAAAGAACTCTTTAAACAATGAAAGCTCCTTCTTATTGTCTATGCCTAATGGGTAAGTACATTGCTGGTTTACAGACTCTCTTTTGTTATGTACATATCTTGCCCGGATAGTGGAACACGACACTACCTATCTTTTTGCGCTATTCAGGAGCGGTCACCGTTAGCCAGACAAAACATTAGATTTTAAAGCTTTTTTTACTATACAATGATTTGACGATAACAAAGTCTGAAGTCAAAAGAACGATTTGACTGTTGATGAATAGATAATGATTTGAAATCATTTGATTTCTTTTAAATCACTACAAATTTTAATTTTAAAATGAACAGGCATGTTGTGAGATATCCCCCGGGTATTTGAGACACTTATCTTTGAGATCTAACGTATCTGACAATGACATTGATGTCTTCTCTATGATTTTTTTATCATTCAGACACTTCCTACTTACTAAAGCTTTTTAATAGTTGTACTATTATGATAATTATATACAAGAAATATCAAAGATATAGTTGGACTTTTCAATTTGTGGTTTATCTAATGTTTAGACTGTCACTGTCACTGTTTTTTTAATATTTTCATAAAATGTCATCCATGCCTGTGCTTTGTTTAATACTCGGAAAATGTTAAATTAGTAATGTCTCAACTATAAAACATTGTGATTGTACAATTATAGTTACAACAGTGTGCTTAAGAAATAAATAAATAAACACACAGGCATATATCCCCGAATTATACTATACAAGTATTTTGCTAATAACAAATTAGTCCTACTTACGCAATAAAGGACAAGGGTATTGCCGTCAACCGGGCACTGCATTCATACTGTCTGAAAGAAAACAGTCCAATCCCTTACATGGTCTTTTAAGACACCACCGCCGGGCAGAGATTGGGCCCTGTTATACTCCACCGAGAGCTACAAGGCAATGAACTCACTGCAAAAAGGATTACTATAAGAATAATATAATCCCGAAGTACTTTTGTCATTTACTGTGTAAACATAAACACTCATTTTAGCGTTAATTCCGATTGCCTGTGGTTTAAAAAGATTATATACACGTGTTCATGCAAATACATAAATAAGAAAAATGCCAGCGTCGGAGCTACTAGACAATTTTATTTTACTCTTGATGTAAAAATATACTTCAGACCACTTGTGAATTATCCCCTACTGAGTAAGCGTTTGACTTGCATTTACACCGTCTTGTAATGTATATTTAAGAGCACATTAAATTAGTATAAAACCTTTAATTAATAAATAAGCTTAAATATGTAAAAGCCAAATGTATAAGCAAAGGTTTATTCTAACAATAAACACTGGTAACACGAATTTTACATTTGTAAGTAGTAAAACATATTTGTTTAATAACCAGAATATAAGAAGACCAAGTGATAAGGCATTTGTTTTACAAAGAATATGAAACCACATAATTAATTTAAAAAGGTAATAAATTTGTCAAAGACAATAAACAAATCTAGTTTTCTAAAGTCGATAAAATAGTATCAGTGTTAACCGCAGTATACACGGTGTAAAATCAACGGTATGTCCCCACACTGTTAGTGTAATAAATGCACGAAGCCGAGGCAATAAATGTGCACGGGTACAATTTGGCACGAATAGAAAATGTATGTACATTTTATATTAAGACTATATTCTAATACAAAATATCGTTCTTCATGGAAAAACATAAAAATAAAGGCCCTCTTTGCTCTTTTGTCTGGTTTTTTTAACAACTTAGGGAAATAAAAATTTGATAGTATTTTTTCATGTACAACTCCAACTACATCGTCTAAATGAATTCAGTGTTATGTGTTAAATAGTGAATTTAAATAATTTTTGACCGTGTAAGTACCTAGTCTTGCCATAAACATTGTTACAAAATTTTTTTTTTCTAATGCATAAAACATTTATTACGGCATGTAACATTTATACTGTACCGCATTTAAATTATATGAAGTTCATTCAAAATTATCTCCATTGGCTTAAACTTGAAGGGCCTTTAAACGTTGACGCGAGTTGTCAATAGAAATTCGCACTCTTTTCATGGGAAAAATGTTCACTGACAATCTTATGCATTGTTTTAGGGACTCCAAATTATTATGACGTTTAGAGCATGTCATACTGTCTAACTTTGACCGTAAATCATAATCCAGATCAAGATCAAGATTAGATGACGCCGAGTCTTCAGCTCTGATGAAGTCAGAAATGCTTGTTTCCAACCACGCTTTGGTGGATCAAGCTTTATGAGTCTTTTCTATTGCCTATTCTTGGTTATGGCACACGGCAGCTAATCTGAATTTCTATGACAAGGATGCTCGACAGACTTAAATATACTTATACACTATTACGTTAGAAACTAAAACTTTTAAATAAAAAAAATATAAGAAAAATTCTAAGAAATTGGATCATTTTAAAAATGCGTCGAGAATGTAGTCTGTTGTTATCAAAAAAGTTTTTTCAGTGGTAGAGCCATCCTTAGGCAGGAATGGGCCGGCTCGACCGGTGCGATACCACGGCCTCACAGAAAACCGGTTGTGAAGTAACGCTTGCGTTGCATTTCCCCGAATTGAGGGAGGTTTCCGGAGGCCCAATTCCCCCGCCCCCTTTTCTCTCCCCTCATCTCCTTTCTCCTTTTTTCCATCTCCTCATCCCTCTCTTCTTTCCGCTCCCTGCGTCTCCTATCCCTCATCACCCTCAAAGGCGGGCAGCGCACTTGCGACTCTTGAGTTGCAAGTGTCCATGGACGGCGGTGTCACTTACCATCAGGTGACCCGTCTGTTCGTCTGTCCCCCTATAGTATATATAAAAAAAAAAAAAACAACGTATAAGTTAATAAAAAAAATACTGGGTAGGCTTACGTGCCATATAATAAAAAAAAAGTTAGATAAGATAATAATAATATGTATATAAGATAATAAGAGCTGAAAATGATTATGTTCATCTCAGAAATTTTGTAATTGACGTTTTTCTCATAGCGGAAAGGATATTTTTCTTTTATCCAATACTTAGAATCAAAATCAAACACTTTTAAAAAAAGCTATCAACTCTAATAAAAACACGTTAAATAGATTTAGAGTTTTTTTTTTTTAATTTGATCTTTTGATGGTTATACCACTTTTTAAACGTTTCCGATGATGGTGTAAAATTCAAATAATATGGATATGTGATAATCCATTCTAGCGTCATAAGGCATTATTAACACAATAAAGAAACGTTCCTACTTAATAAATAATACGTATTTCGCCGTCTGATCCGAAACTAAGCAGAGCTTGTACTATGGTAACCAGACAGCTGATAAACATCCTTATATACTTCTCAATACATACATATTAGATTATAGATAAATTACACCTAGACACAGAAAAAATGAACAAAGAAACAATATTCACAGGAAAGCTGAAACACTCAAAAGTTAAATAAAAGTGTATTGACAAAAACTAAAAGATAGCGCAGTATTCAATTTACAATTGAATACTGTGCCATACTCTTTTTTTATTCTTTTTATTTAAAAAGACAACTCTTGCACTAGGATTAATTCGTGTAAATAAGAACACCCAGCCACAGATTAACAATTTGAGGATTACACAAAATGTTGTCCCGTGCGGCGATCGTTCTCACAACACTCGGCGCGCAGACAGTCAATTCACTAACTAATTAATACGCTCACTTCGCGTATTTTGGTTTGTGATATAGGTAGAGCAACAAAATCTTGGAGTGAGCAGCGACAGCGTTTATGAACACTGTCAACTAAGATCATTCAAAACCAAAATAAAATATTTAAATTAAAATATTGTTTCTATCTTTTCAGTTCTTCAATGAATTTACGGCAGCTATTGACGCAGTTTTTTTGTTTTTTAATTTTGATGTGCCGAGTGTCACTCTCACGACTAAGCCGAATCTATTGACACCTCTCATAAAATTACGGCAAGCCGTTTAGGCTCTAGGGCCTGCCAGAGAAATATACATATGTACATACACTCGAAAACATAACCCTTCTTCTTTCGCAGTCGGGTAATAAGAATATGGTATTTGTTTATTGTTAAGTGTGTTTATAATATATCTTATTTAGGCATTATTTTTACCACAGATGTTAAGACACTAGATGAAAATATTACCCATCAGAAAAGAAGACGAACTAACAGCAAGCCAGACAAACGCAGCAGTTTAGGTATAATTTTACAAGTTTATGTATGATGCACTCGTACATACACACAGCACGGTAGCTCGGCATTAACTTACGGGAATAATTCAGATGGCTGCCACGCGTAGGCCATGTTGCATGTTCATTCCATACTCTCATACCGCGTTGTCTGATATATGTACATATATTACTTAACTATAATATAGGCACAAATAAGGTAATCTGTTGTTAAATAACAACAAGGATCTAATAGTCACGGTTTTCACTTCCAAAGGACATCGAAAGTCACTTAGCTTTTCATTTTTTTATCCGATAGGGCCCGAACGAGAAGACGGGTCACCTCATCAGGTGACCCGTCTTCTCGTTTAGGCCCTATCGGATAAAAAAAACAATTTACGATGGTAAGTGACTACGCCGCCGCCCATGGACACAAGTCGCAACTCACAAGTCTCGTCACAATTGTGGTGACGGCCTGTTATAGGTAGGAATACGCTTTTTTCTTAAAGATTTGAAGGTTTCTTGATAGTATAAGTCTTTCCTATACAGATACAAAAAGAGCATCTGAATGCATTATATAGTAACTTTAAAAAAATTAAACTTTTGCCCGTGATAAAAATCGGTAGCAAGTTAATTTTTTTAACTTCACTAACAATTCTAAATTTAAATGTCAGAGGTCAAATTCTACGAAAATTATTTGTTTTAAAAGGCCATAGAGCATGTAGTAGGTTTATACCTACTTTAAAATAAAACTAGGCACTATAAATTCACTACCGCTGTGCGTGTAAAAAAATAAAATGAAGTGGGTAGCTTTACGTGCCATATTATTTCAAAAAAATAGCTACCCAGTTCGTTTTACTTAATAAATGTAAGAAATAATCAGAACAATAACTATGTTTCATCCCGGACATATTATAACTGCAGGTCCTTTGGAAACAGTGTGGAAAGCCGTACATGATATAACGTTTGAAACTTTTAATGAAGAGTATAATCTACCTAAAATGTGGTTTGTAATTTTTATTTTTTATATGTGAAACTCTAGAATAACATGAAATTGTCACATTCTAAAAAAAATAGCTCTGATGAAATACGATAATTGATTTAGCTTTTTTTAAATCCCGAAGTGTTATAATAACTTTTAAACCTTTAAGATGTGTAATAAAGCATTATTGAGGCTTTCGGGCACGCAAATGAGGAACCTTTCTTACTTAACAAACGAAAACATATTCGCAGGAAAGCGCACTAAGAAAGAAAGTGTAATCAAATTGTATTGACAAGTATTCAATTGTTAAATGGGTATTTTTATCACATCAAAGGGGGCATTAAAACCTGTTTATTGATTAACTTTCCTTTCTTATAATATCGTTAAAAAATTATATTAACGTAACCCTACTTCACACACACAGTCGTTACACAGTCGCATAAAATACGGGTTTATATCTATTTTGAGAATACGAAAGCAAATGCAATTATTTACTTTCAGTCGAAGTTTGGATACCTGGGTATGCAGCGAAGCATTCCAAGAAGACAGAAGACTGTCTTTGAGGACTTCAGCAACACTCATCAGCGGACTCGCCAAACTGTACAAAAGTGGCATTGGTAAACTATTTGAAGGTAAGTTGTTGTAAACACGTTAGTTAGTCTATTACAGCTGTATTTATAGATTGATTTTTACATAGCTTAATTTTACGATTTATCATGACAGATGAATTGAAGAATAACTGAAGCAATATTTTTTTTCAGATGTGAAGACACTGGATGAAAATATAACTTATCGGAAAAGAGGACGAACTAACAGCGGTCCCGATTCACTCCGCATTTTAGGTAGATGATTAGATGGTAACAGTGTATGTATAGGTACGAAGTACGTAACGAAGTTGACGTATGGGCATAATTCAAACGACGAAGACGGCGGTCTTCGCATGTTAGATTCATACCCTCAACGCGTCACGTTGTTATAATAGAGACAAAAGCAGGTAATCGTATCAGCTGCTTAAATAATAACAAGGATCCAAAATTCACCAACTCACACTCAAGGAACCAAAAGACATCGAAAAGTAGGATAATGCAACCCTAACATTGAAGAGGGGAAAGTTACGCGATGCAGTTGGTTTATTGGTGAATATAACTGCACGTGATTAGGGCTATGCAACATAACTTGCACTTTTGTGTCGGAGCAAGAGTTGCTATTTATTTAAATAATTATGCTCAGAGGAAAACTATTCTGTGCCGCAGTTATACTTGCATAGAAGTCTCGAAATAAATTCAAATCTCACCTTCCCGAGACATATACAACTGAGTGCCTGCCTCTTTTAGGAAGTCGTCAATCAATAAACCTTTAGTATTTTTAGTGGAAGTCCTGCTATCCGCTGTCCCCTCCGTGGTTGTTACTTTGGCTAAATTTGTTTCTTCTTAATTGTTTCAGATTCATTCTCATCAAGTAGTTATGATTCCTCGGAGTATGCAGCAACTCCTGAGCTTACCAGGCGCGAATGTGTACACGATTTCGGTATTATATTTAGTAGTAATAACAATAAATAATAACAATAAATCATAACTTGGTATATCTCACATACGGCCGTCTGATCCCAAACTAAGCAGAGCTTGTAGTACGGTGACCACAGCTGATAAACATACACTGATAAAAAAAAAACAAAACTACCCTGCTAACTAACTACCGTTAAATCATTCGGGCCCGATTTATTTTTTTGATAAAATATATTACCTATTATCTATTTTTACAATAAGGCATGTATTTAATTGTTTAGGTTTTTTTCAGTAATGAATGACACGTCTTTATCGTTCCGGTTTCGAACAAGTAAATGAGCGATAACAACATCCAATCTCATCGAGTATGGAGTGGTATTTTAGAAACGATCTATCATCACGATTGCATTCAGATTGCTTGAAACGACAAATCGTACCGTATTTGGGGGCTTTGGGACGTGTAAGCGTCTACTACAAATGGCCATAGCTAAAAAAGAAATGTATTTAGATGTAGTGAGGCGGAATTGTCATTTCCTTTGTTACATTATCTCTTAATGCTGTAGTTATTTGCAAACCAAGGAAGATTTGTACCTTCCTTATATTACACACCCACAGATAAAAATACTAATAACCACATCACCGGTTTTTTAAACTTGAAGAGATAAAAAGAAAATTCATGAATCATGCATAAGTATCCAGGCTTTTTAGCAATAACCTTATTCTTTTTCATACAAAAAAAAATCTCTTAAATTACACAAAACCTTTTGTTTTCATATTGAATTCCACATTCAAATCTAATTGTTGATGACCAATAACCCATTTGAGTAACCAGAGCACGAAAGATAAACCTTTAGGGTTGAGTGGCCTGGACCCGTTTTATAAATTGGTAGGCTTGAATGAAAGGGTCAAAAAGTGTTAGATCCAAATATTACCAGGTTGTCAATTGCCACATAAGGACTGACAGTTTTGCTCTGGATCTTCACTTACTGTATTTAATTTATCCTTCTTCGAAAAGGAAGAACTTTATCATGTAATTGTTGTTACACTTTTTCAAAGTTAAATATTGATATCTAACGTTGTTGCCAGATACATCATTTTCTTCAAGCAAAAGAGTCAAAACAAGTATATCAAGAAATAATATCACTATAAGACATTCAATGAACAGATCAGCTGAAAGTATTTCTACGACAACACAGCGTCGTACTCGCAGTGAAACAAAACCCGTATCATTATCCAATCAAAGTAACAGAAGTTCTAAACAAACAGAGGTAAGTTTACTTATGTAATTCTATACTTTTGTACTACTGTTTGTAAGCACAAATACAAAAAGAAAAAAAACTATGCAGTAAAGTTCAAGAAAAACATAATACACTTAAAACACTGTTACGATGTATGATGTTCTGAAGTACCTCGAATCATGATTTAAATATTTATGCCTTAACTACTAACCATTTAGGAGTCGTACCTTCTGCCATCAGATTAAGATTTAGAAGGTGTACGAACAAAACGCTAAAATATGCCTATAAAATTTTGTCCCTTCGATTTCTTCACGTTCCCATCATCAGAACCTGACCTGATGACCATGGGACTACCTGGGAAGTATAAAACAAAAAAGAATTACCTAAATCGGTCGAGGCGTCTTCAAGTGATCGGGGAACATACAAAAAAAAAATAAGATTCCGACGAACTCAGAACCTCCTGCATTTTAAGTCAAGCAGCAAGAGCACAAGTTACTCAAACAAACACATGGCCCGACGGCTTTTGAAAACTCGAAACTCTTATGCTATCTACTTCTCCGTAGTACTGTAGTAAACATACTTACCTACCTTGTAAACATGTAGAAAAAAGTCCCTAGCAGTATTTTTCTTTTCTTAAAAATAATCAAAACAACATCACTCCAGACTTTTTGAGTATCGAAGGGTAGAGGTTCTTCTCTTCGCTACCTCTCTACTATCTTTGTTACGCCTTGTCACGCTATATTGACTTTGATGATTTCCACAGGACTCAACTTCTCCAATAAACCAGAAGCGGGATGAAGGAGCTCAAACTTCTCCAGCTATATACACTCCAGAAAGAGACAGCAAAACTCCTGAACATGACTGTCTAGACAAGAATCTACCTTTCGCTTACATACTGGTTCACGACAATTATCATTCTAGGGTACCTAGTAGGATTATAATGTCTTCTATTAACAGCGACGTCAGGAATTTAAATTAAGAATGAAAATTGAATTACATATGGCCTTTTTTATTTTTACACTGATTTGGGAACAATTTTTTTTTATATATTTATTTTTATGTATAAAAAATAAATACTAAGTTTAATTTTCCTAACTTTTCTCTTGTGAGACCAAGTTTGTAAAATTATTATTGTTAATGCTGCGTACACCAATATGAGTACTTGCACATAGGGATGTCTGCAAACAGTTTAAGTTCTCCCTCTTTAGGCATTTCCCTTCAGAGTTAACAGTTACAAAATGAGTTTCTTATAATTAATTAAATTGTAAATTCCAGTTAAGTAAGTACCCAGATACTGACACTTCACAAGTGTTACCACGTATATGGAAATAACATTCGGAATTCACGTCAAACAGCACAAGCCCTTAACCTCGAGTGGTAACAAATAAAGCCTTACTTCATCGCTTATCGATTAATCAGTGTTTACAAATAATTTACATTATGAAATATATATTTAGCTGTTTAAGGAACTGTTTATTTGTAATTGTCTGATCATTTTATCATTGTAGTCATTGAACTGTATTCGTTGTGTTAATTAGTTTGTGTATATCATTAAATTTTTGGTTTCATAATTTGTGCCTATTACTTTTGTTTTTTTTTTTTTATATATAATAACTTGACACATCTGACACACGGCCGTCTGATCCCAAACTAAGCAGAGCTTGTACTATACTATGCTAACCAGACAGCTGATAAACATACTTATATACTTCTAAATACATACATATTTTAGATAAATTACACCCAGACACAGAACAAATGATCATGCTCATCACACAAATATTTGTCCTGGGTGGGAATCGAACCCACGACCTCTGGCTTAGCAGTCAGGGTCACTAACCACTAGACCAATAGGCCAATGTTATGTGCAGTTATAATAATTGTTAAAACTTAAATTTTACTAGGCAGTTGCTGATGTAGCAATTTCTTTTGTTGCTTTGACTTTTGAAAAACAGGACAGTGATCTACAGTTGACTTTTACTGCTTCCCGCTGGTATGAGTTTAGATTACTCATACTGGAAGGTTTACGAGTGTAGAAAATGTTATGTAAAAGTTATTCTTTGTACACGTTCACGTCACACGCGGACGTTTCCTCCTCACTGCTGGCCACTATAATGGGTAGAGGGGAAAACCTATCCCGACCATCCATGGTCCCACCTCTCGGGCTTCCTCTCGGGCCCAACGCACCGCCTCCTTCTGTGACATAACGTCCTCACAGAAGGATGCGACCGCGGTAAAACATCTGCTATCAATATCAACAAACATCACAACATCACCAACCATGGAGCGTAAGATGGCCAGTAGGTTGAGATCTTATCTAATGACTGCAATGAGAGGCCGACGCTGCGTCACCCAAGCGAGACAATCCGCAAGCGTTTACTGACCCGAGTCGTCACTGCAGTTTTAGTTGTACCAGGTGGGACTCAATTCCCTCCTGGCAACCGAGTGCAGGTGCTTGCCGAAGCAATTTTTTTATTGAAATGGCTTCACAAATACCTAAGGTATCGCGTAACATATACACAAAAATTGTCGAATTCAGATTCTCATCCTTAACGAAGTCAATAAAAAAAGTTATTTCATCAATTGAAATCAATATCTTTTTTTCACTCATTTACATACTTAATCTTTTTACATACAATAAAGTAGGGGAAGTAAATACATAGTTTATTAGGTATTACGTTGAAAATGCTAATTTTTTTTACCGTACTTAATGTCTGCAAGTAAAATATGTCGTCTATTATAAAAAAACGGGTGTATTTTAGTATCAAGAAAGTGTCTCTAGTTACAAAAGTGCTATTCAGGCGTAACATTCATTATTGAACATAATAAAACCCGATTGCATTCTCATTATCCTTTCTAATTTTTGACCGTCTACAAAAAAGGCGGAGGTTCTGTATTTTACTGTATTTCTTTTTTTCGTATTTTAATAATAATCTCCGACAATTGATGACCGATTTTCAATTTTTCTTTAAGAAGAGTACAGAGCTGACACCGGGGAAGTTATCATATATAATATATATATTTAGTTCGATAAGTTATATTTTTAATGTTCGTTCGCGTCCAAATTTGACGTGCAAAGTTGGGCGCGAACAAACATAAAAAATATTGTGCGTTTAATAAAACCTTGTAAAATCAGACCTACGGTAGTAATAAAAGTTAACCGTTATAAATAGAAAAATCCTATTTGCTGACGGTGCATAATTAAAGTGCAAGATATAAGTGAGGGAATTCCCTGTTCGGTTTTCTGCACTGAGTTGCAACTAGGATGTGCCGTCCTCTAGAATTATTATAATAAAAGTATTTTAAGTCGACCAGAAATATATTCGTATCACACTTAGTTGTCGAGAAAAAAGTACTTTGGCACGTTCAAGTCCTCAACCCCAACAACTTGACTGACAATCGAGAAGTAGTAAGAAAATTATCGTCACCGATAACTAGTGTGAGGACACAAGGAACAATTTAATATATTTGACACTTTAACAGCTCTAGAACGAAAAACATAATGAAATTAGAAAATCGCTTACTACCATACTTGTGAAATCGTTTTATCAAGTACTGGACATTTATTTAAACACGATTATTGAATATAAAAGCTTTGATAGTGGATCAACGGTTAGTAGCACATTTGTCGTCTCTTTCCATTATTAGTTATCACAGGGTTTCTAAGTCTTCGTGGAAGATGGGTATTTTGTTTGAGATGTAAAAATAACACCATTGGTTTAGCGATTAGAGTTGATTGGTAGGAATTAGTATTACTATCAGGCGGTCTGTTCTCGTTTACTAAATTAATTATATAATATAACATAGAAAAGCATTTAACATCCTACATGATAGGGGGCAAGCCCCATATATTATATATATTTCTAATAAATCTCTAAATTATATGTCTCTTTTTTTGCCTAATTTATGTTATTATCAATTCTTTAGACATTTGTAAGTTACAAACAATTTCTTGATATTTGCTTATATGTATTAACTTGTTATTAATAAAACCTCTATGGCAGTTCTCTATCGCCTACATCACGGGGAGTGTTCTGACGGGCTCTTCCAATTGGTCCCACCTTCTCTCTTCCTCTACAGGACTACACATGCTGGCCTGAGGAGTCACCGTTTGCGAGTCGAAGGTATGCGATCCCGAACGAAACGGTTTGGCTCTTCTTTCCTGTGCCGATCGGTGAAAGACTAGAATTCACTACCAGCGCACGTGTTTCCTTCCCACTTTGATCCTGGGTCTTTTAAGCGGGGCGTAAAAAAGCATCTCACCAGGCCGCCATAGTGTGGGTCACCATACTACATTGACTAGACATGCAATGTGGATGGTGACCACCACTCTTGGACTCCATTTATTGCTTACCATCAGGCAAAGTGGAGTCATTATGGTAGGCTTACAAATAAAAAAAAATAAAAAAAAAACCTCATTACTGAAGTATTCATATTTCATGAGCAACAACGAATCAAGTTCAGAAACTACTCAGCCCAGTATGCTTTTCACTTAAAATCTAGCGAATATTTACAGTCTACATTTTTATTCATCGTGCATACTTGGAGGGTGTAAAAGGGAAACTAAAATATTCTGAGAGCTTCCAAAAAGCAACTTATATCATTCGTTGATACATAAGATAGTGGCTGAGAGCTAGCGTAACTCGGTATTAGAACCGCACTGTTCTGCCAGTTACCTGCAAGTAATGGCCGGTTTCTGAGATCACATATCTTTGGATAGTGATGTGTAGGCTTGGGAAAAGATTTAGTGAATCTAGATTTAAACAGCTTCAGCCGGCTTAGTTGCTTTTACGGTATTTCTATAAATCGTGTTAAACTTAGTATACATTTGCGGCTTCGAACCCTGTAAACATAGTGTACCGTGCTGAACACACTCAGTATGGGCTCGACTTTATAAAAGAGGTCTATAATAAAATACATACATTAAACAGGACTACACATTTCAGACTACTGCACATTTGGTTATACGTATATTGTAAAGGTTCAAACACAAAAGTAACGCTCAGGATTATTTCTTCCTATTTTTTACTTAAATTGAAATATAATTTTCCAAAACTTGAATGGTATGAAGTGGCTCTCTTACAGGTTACTTACGCTTACGCTTTGGTAACTCAGATGTTTATTGTGTATTTTTTAAATGTTGCTATAGAGTAACAGAGCACATGAACATTTAGTATATATAAAAGCGCCTGCTTAAAAGTTGACAGCAATTATTGTCTTGATGTAAATCTTAATAATATTTTTTTAAAAACTCTTTCTATTTTGTGATCCACGCTTTCCGGAGAAAGAGTAGAGGAGTAGAGATAAACGGACAACCGAGTGATGATATGAGGTTTTCTTTTTTCATTTTCAGGAACGAAAAATGAAAAAGAGTGATAAAGATATAAAATATTTTCCAACCGTTTTGGTTGGAAAATTTTATTAACAAATGGCGCCTTTCAAAATTATATCAGTAAAATATTTTCTTTTGTTTGAGAATAGTATTATGTATTAGACAGTAATAAACATTGAGTTAATAATCCAGGCGAGTTATGTAAACAAATCTTAAAGTCAAAGTTTTACCCTACTAATGCTTCCAAGGCAAGTCAAGTCAAATATTAAGTTTAAATTTATCCAAAGTTGTCTGCTTTGTGAAAATAATTCGATGGTTCAAATTTAATAAGATTGTTTTTAAATAGCAAACATTGTTGTAGCAGAAAAAGACATGAAATGTGACTTAAATTTAATTTATTTGTGTCTTCACATAAATAAATTGCAGGATAATTTACAAAGTCAGAGAGTCAGTTAGATCTCAATTCTTTTATAGGCGAAGTCGACATATCGATTCAAGCATATTCTTAGTATTGAAGTTTTCTGCCACGATGCGTATGATCTTCCATCTCATACGCATCGTGGCCGCTTCATAAAACTCCTATAGAGAAGAACTACTTGCAGTTCCTAGTGCAGATAACAGAATTGCTCTTTTAAATATAGAGTCAAAACCATCTTTATTTAGGATGTTTCTAGATATTTAATTACGGCATACTTACGAAACTGAAAGTGTTAATATTTATTTGTGACTAGCGTGTAGCTCTGATACTTGAGCTATTGCTTACATTCCCCAATCAATCCGTATAAGCAATTTTCCTTGCCTTTTCTTCTATCCCTCTTATAAAAAAAATAATTTTCTAATTTATTTCCCAATCGGGAAACAACGGGTGACATGTCGACACGTCTCTGGTCACTTTTTCGGAAATACAGCCGTCAGTGTATATATGTATGTACATATGTATGTATGTGTAAAATAAATTGAGATTGAGAACCTCCTCCTTTTTGAAGACGGTTGAAAATTCAGTCGGTTCAAAAAAGTCTCTTGAGCTTGGCAAAATATATAATACGTACATATATATGTAAATACATAGGAATAGGAATAGGAATAAACTTTACATATCCGCAAATACATGAGTGTTTCCAAAGACTGATGCAGTGAGATCGAACGGTTTTTATGCAGTCTTACGACGTCATCTCTTCACACCATCGAATCTTTTAACCAATTAGGTGATGCAACGAATAAATATTAAACCTACTGCTTTATTTATAATATATATCGGCAAAGGTGGTATTATTCTTTACACAGCGAAGCTCGGATCGACGTGCGGAACATATGGTACAGAAATAGAGCCTCTAATCGATAGCGGTTTAAGCTCACTTTTATATAAAAATGTAGTGAACTTTTACTATAAATCGTCTAGATGGAAGGTTCGTAAGTCTAATCTATGAACGCTACAGGTGATCGCAATATAAAAATCTAGAAACATTATTAGTACATGGCAGTGTGTTGCTTGATTCATGGTTTGTCACACAAGGTGTATTCACAAAAGACTGATTTTGGAGACTTTTAGGTAACTTTATTATTCTGGTAAGGCCGGAAGTACAAAATTAATGTTAACTAAGGAGAGTTGGTGTTTACTAACAACTAGCTATGCCACGAGTAGCTTCGCTCGCTTTTCATATTTATATTTTTGGGCGGACCCCTAAAATCTTTTACAAAATAAACCAATAAAAGTTAGGTGAAAAACGATCAACCCTTTCCAAAAATTTGCCGTTACAAGCGTACAGACATATAAAGAATTATTCTAAATAAAATATTCTTACATAAATAGATATACCAGGTGTTAAAGACATATGTATATTTTATAGTAAAGATAAATTGTGGCCGGTATTCAGGAAGCCGGAAGGCCGAAGGAATTTGTTAACAATTTTAGAGAATTAGCAATAGATATATACAAAAATATTATATTGATACTGACAAATTGCACTTAAACATTTACCGATACAGCTAATATGTATAAAATTGTATTGCATTAAAGTTAAAGGTTAAATTAGTCGTGTGCATCTCGGTTTAGTAAAATAGGGCCATCCCACTACCTCCCTTTGGTTGTCGTAAATGCGACATAGGATACAAGGATAATAGTGAATGCCCCCTGTTACGTAAGTGGAACAAAATTGTACCTACTACGCTAAATTGTAATTACATACCCTGTTAAATAAGAATCCTCATCAGTATGTTATTAATACTGGAGTATTAGGCTGAGGTTGATAAATCTAATGGATTGAATTATTATGAGAAGTCAGTTCTACGCTGACACGCGAGTAATATTAAACCCTGTACGCACACCCTTTTTTTTGTGCTGAAAACCCCACGGGTCGTCAACTTACCGAAGCCGGTAAGTTGGTATGTCGGATTCAAACCGACTAAAACCACACAGTGTTCCGTAATCGCGTCTTGCAGCCGGGACCTCAGGTATACCCAAGAAACGAATACCGTGGCAGACTTGGCCGCCTCTTAACAAGGCGACCTCACTATGGTGGGATCCTATCTTTGGTTTAGACACATTAGATCACATAAAGACACCCTTGTCAAAAGACATGACTGCACTGATGGTGTAGCGGTTTAAGTGGTCACCTCGCCACTACGCTGCCGCGCTGAGTGTTGTGGGTTTGATCCCCGCACGAGACAACACTTTGTGAAATCCTCAAATTGTTGTTCTGAGTATGGGTTTTCTTTGTGTACGTTGTTTGAATTTCCCTCGCATCACAAGAATTAATCCTAGTAGACTTGTCTTTTTATAAAAAAAAAAAAATATACCTTCGTTAACTTACACTAGCAAAATGCTGTAGACCAGGGGTGCTCAAACGGTCGATCGCGATCGACCAGTCGATCGCGAGTGCTTTTTGAGTAGATCTTGAGAAGAAAAAAAATTTTAATAAGTAGGTAACTAAACTACAAAAATTTATTACGTAATAACACTGCTTCTGCAAAAGGCGGCTTTATCAAAGGAACGCGCGGTACTTGTCAAAGAAAAGCCGCGTTGTTTCTAGACTAGATTGTACTAGACCATTTCGGGCGGCGCGTTTGACGGGAACATTCGAGACTTTCGTTCACGCCGATATAAATGTTGCGCCTGCAGGAATTGGAGTCATTCTGAATTGTAACTTGATGGCGATACTACGTCGATACAAAGTTTATTATTAAATAGTGCGAAATGAGTGCAGTGAAGAAATCTAAAACGTATTATTTTAATAACGATTGGGAGGAAGAATTTTTCTTTTGTATGGTGAAGGATAAGTGCATTTGTGTTATTTGTCGTGCGTCAGTTGCAATACCTAAGCGTGGTAACTTAGAGAGGCATCATAAAACGGTTCATAAAAACTATGAAAAGGATTTTCCGCCACAGAGTGAATTAAGAAAACGAAAAGTAAGTAATTTGATATCTTGTTTGAAAAAAGAACAAACCATGTTCACAAGACTAGCCAAACAATCAAAAGCTGCTACGATCGCGTCATTTAAAATATCTCATATATTGGCGAAACACAAGAAACCATTCGAAGATGGATCGGTTGTGAAGGAAGCATTTATTGAAGCGGGTGAGACTTTATTTGGAGATTTTAAAAATAAAACAGAAATCATGTCTGCTATTAGAGAACTTCAGTTATCTCGTCCGACTGTCACAAGGCGTATTGAAGTCATGAGTCAGGACATCGCAGATAAACTAAAACATGATATCATGGAATGTACATACTTTTCTTTACAGTTCGACGAATCCACCGATATGACAGACACTGCCAAGCTGTGTATTTTTATTCGGATGGTATTCAATGACATGTTGGCTAAGAAAGAATTTTTGACAATCATTCCTCTGAAGGGGAAGACCCGTGGCGAAGATATATATGACGTTTTCATCAATTTTGTAAAAAACTACAAGCTACCAATATATAAATTAGTGTGCATTACAACCGATGGAGCACTAGCAATGACTGGAAACAAGAACGGTTTTGTGGCATTGTGTCGAGCTAATGAAGAATTCCCTTCATTTTTTTCATTCCATTGCATTATACATCAACAAGTTTTGTGTTCAAAAGTTTTAAACACGGAGAAAATTATGGGCATTGCAACAAAAATTGTGAATTCCATCCGTGCACGTAGCTTGCAACGGCGGCTCTTTAAGTTGCAGTTGGAAGATAGGGAGTCAGCTGAACACACTGATTTAGTTCTTCACATGGACGTCAGGTGGTTGAGTCGCGGAAAATTCCTAGAAAGGTTTCAAGAATTATTGCCCGAAACAACAGCTTTTCTAGACGAAAGAGGTGATGACACTGAGATGTTGAAAAACGAAAAATGGCTGACTGATTTGGCATTTTTGACTGACATCACAATGCACTTAAACATTATTAACTTGGAGCTTCAAGTTAAAGGAAAAACTATTATTGAGATGATTAGCGCAGTAAACGCATTCAAAAGTAAATTGCAACTTATGATAGATCAACTGAAAAGAAAGGATCTGAAACATTTTCCGTCTTTGAAAGCAAGGATTCCTCAGTTGAATTATGATACGTATGAGGCTGAATTATCAAATATTTTGGGACAATTCGAAATGCGTTTTTATGATTGCAGTAAATAGGCAAATATAGCATCATTTATGAGTTATCCTTTTTCATGTAAAAACATTGAGGAATTAACCACTGAAGTAGCAAGTCAGTTTAATATGAACTCATGTTCTGTTGAAAATGAGTTGGTGCAGATTATATCAGATATACATCTCAAAGCTACAGCATCTGATACAAATTTCTGGTGTTTTATATCTGAAGATAAATATCCGAATCTAAGGCAAATCGCCCTTCAACTGACGGCAATGTTTGGGTCAACTTACTTGTGCGAGTCTGCATTTTCTGAAATGAAGATAATTAAGTCAAAATATCGCAATCGACTAACTGACGATCATATGTCATCATGCTTGCGATTGGCACTCAGTGGTTACGCACCATCTTATAAAAAGTATGCTGAGGACATGCAGTGCCACGCTTCAAGATCCAAAGTCACTCCTTAGTTGAGTTTAACACCATATGTAACTCTTTTGTTTTGTAACAACGAATAAACTCGCAATTTTGAATAACTAGGAGTTTTTTCATTGATATTGTAGAGAAGAACTTAAGTAAACCTAACCCAAACCTTGACTAAGATAATGTAAATTGTGCGGAAAGCTAATATCTATATATGCTACGGTACACCCTACCTAGGTAGGTAGGGTGTATCGTGTATGTACGACAACCCTGCATCACACATACTTGCAGCCTCTCAAGTCGATCGTAAGTAGTCTAAAAATATTGAGGTAGATCGCCAGCACTTCAAGTTTGAGCACCCCTGCTGTAGACATATATCAAAGTCCTGAAAAATAAATTAAATTTATTTCTTCACGTCAAATGGATACATTAGATCTTAATAAGTATAACATGTTAAGTCCTCAGTTTTAACGCTCCGCCCTTACGGTATGTAGATAAAAAATAGCCTAAAATAAGGTATGCTTTCGCATTTATAACATTCGTACAGATTATATATATAATAGACATCAACATGGTAATTTCACATCTTAGAAGTCAAACTTACTTGTATATAATGCTAGTAATAATTATGGAAAATACTTACTCCCCGTTCAAAGAATATGTAAATTAATAAATATACATACAATGATATATTCGTGTGCATACATCTATTATAGCTAAATTTGTGCTGTTGTCCTACTAAAGCTGGAAGCTGGTATAGTTTCACTCCAATACACAAGTTTTGTCCACGTCCAACGCAGTAAAATATACACCTTTTTATATAAATCCAAGTTATTTATTGGGGTATCACATGGATGTCTGTCACACCGAATATATTTTCGTTACACATGTACCTAACTGTTACTGTAAAAGGACATCCGCCTAGAAGGTACCAGACTATACAACTTAATATATTTTATTAGTCGCCTCATGCCGTTTATTATTAATCATATTTCATAGAAAAATATTTTTTTTGTACTTGTCTAATTTACTATATTTACAACGCGTCATTATAGATTACGGGAACAGGAACGTATAAATGTGCAGTAGTGAAGTGACAGTTACTACGTGCAGGTAAATAAACTATCGATTATCTGTAATTGTCACAAAGATACATCCCTTTTGAGGGTAATTAATAAAACAAATCCAAGTATCATAATTTGTATGTGATTAAAAAGTACTACATACTACATCCAATTGATGCACATTCTGACATTCGTAGCCTCTGTTTTTATTTCAGACGACAATATTCTACATTCAAGAACGCTCCATAGGCTGCTGAAGGGAGTGTGTGACACAACATCGAGGGTCTGCGTTTAAGTTGAAAACGTAATGACTGTGGCTCTTTTTGCAGCGTCCCTGTGCCGAAGGAAAATATTTAAACCGTGTAATGAACATAATGTAAATTATTGTAAATACAATTATGAGATACCATAAACATTCTGGAAAAAAAAAACATTGTTTCCGTGTTTGTTGTTATTTTCTATACAATCGTCTGCTGTAACACGATTTTTATTCAAATAAAATAAATATACTTCGGTATAACAGTAGCGTTAGGAAAGGTACGCCTACGTTGACAATGCATTGTTGTTGAAGAAATACGAATGAAACTACATCATCCGAGCGTACAATATACTTAGAAATGTTTCCGTACAATGTTGCCAAGTATTGTAAATGTTACCAAACGGTTTGTGACATATTTTAATATTTCTTACTAACTATGACGAAGGCCCATCTTTTGTAAATACTTTTAGCTTCAAATGTAGATGGGAAAAAAACGCTTTATGTTTTGTAGAATGTATAATTTTGTTCTATTTCTGTTTAACCAAGTGAATTCTACACATAACGTAGTATGGAGGCATTTACGAATAGTGACCACTAGGAAGTGTAGCATCAGTCTTTTAGAAAAAAAAAACATATTTATGTTACTATAGTTACGTCTCTCCTAGAACGGCAAGAAGAAGAAGAAGAAGAAATAAAACGTTCTTACGCTCTCTGGCCCGACAGATCTACAAGTGTACCACGTTTCTTGGAACTGCGACGATTGCGCCACCTTACAGAGACGCGAGCAAACAGTATGTATTCCGGATTGGAAGAAATTCCGACACTCCTGTTAACGAACATAATTAATGAAGACGTTATTATTGGTTTATTTTAGTTAGATTTTTAAATAATTTCAATTTTAGTTTTAGAGGGTTTTGTTTTTAATTTAGGGGCTTTTGTTAAAAGCTTTAGGGAAAAGTTTTTTCAAGAGTTAGGGGCACTGCGTATTGACTATTTGCAGCCGCCCATGGACACGTTCATTGCTTAGTGCGTTGTTTGCCTTTAATGTGGAAGTATGCTCTTCCCTTGAAGGTTAACGGTCGTATCCGTACACTCTAGAATGTCTAAATTAATATAAATGTGTTTAATTTAATTTTGACTTCATATAAATACAAGTAGAATGTGTAAAGTTAAAGAGAATATTAGGTATCTTTTTTATATTGCAATTAATTAATCCGCTATTAAGAAAATCCATAAAATTTAAGTTTTTAATCTTCAAAACTTTTGACACTGGCAATTAAAACGGACATTCACATTGTTTTTTAAAGAAATGTATATTTTTAGTGGTTTAAACAAGAGTTCCATTTTTAAGCAGCTCGCTAGCTTTTTAATAAAAAATAAACAGCACTTCCCGTACAGTGTACTTATAAGCTATAAGCAAATACCCTGTAACGGTAGCAAAGATAATGAATCCCATTTCTCACCAAATTGCTTTACAAAAATCCGATCTAATTTCCTACCCCAAATGAGTGGCATTTAAAAGGGGCTACTTATTTACTGGAGCGGAGTACATATCAACCAGTCGTACCAATTTATCTGCTATGTGACAAAATAAACGCATTTACTGTCATGTAAATAGGAGTTCAAAATTTAATCCTACTCATATTGTTTAATAGTTGAACACACGGGAGAGGCAACAAAAAGCCGTAAACATAGAAGCATATTTTACAAAACATTTTAAACAATAGCTTGGGACAAAAACATTACAGGAACTGCGAAACAATACAGTATGCAAGCGGATTATAAACTTGTTCGCGCTTGTAGTTTAATGTTTGGACATGTTTTTGAATCTATTATATATTTGTTTAAACATTCATACACTCACGCCTATACTCCCGAAGGGGGTAGGCATAATTAAGTAGTATAGAAGTAGTAGTATAGATAGTACAGATTTTAAAACAATTGTTTTGTCGTAGATTTATTCCTTTGCAGTTTTTTATGTAAAATTATTAAGCTCCCGCGTCACAGGAATCTACTGCAGGTGTTGTCTTTAATACATATGTACATGTGCGTATTTATCCTCTAAGGGGTAGTCAGACGTGTATTAAACACCCACATTTTGCCAATTGGAATTTGGTCCCGCTAACGTAATAAACAAGCCTATTGACACTAACCGGGCACTGTATGACTGTATCCATACTGTCTGATAGAAAACAGTCTCATCACTTAGTCCAAGGGGGAATCTGTTCTTCTCAACCGTGAACCAACGGTAAATAATTGTCCATTGTAATTAAAACAAAAAAAACTTGAAAGTGCCTGTTGAAATTATATTAATAATCTAATTTTAGATCTCAAAGAGGGATTGTAACTAAATTGAGTTAGTCTTATATATCAATTCTGCAGCAAACATGGTAAGTAACTAAACTGACTTAGGTTAGGTTAGTATCTTGTATATCAAGACTGACTCAATTTAGTTACAATTCCTCTTGTGGTCTGTTGAAATGATTTCGATAGACACTTGTTATTGTATTAAATAGAGATTATTAACGAAACGGACAAACTCAATTTAGTTACAATACTAAATTGAGTTAGTCTTATATATCAATTCTGCAGCAAACATGGTAAGTAACTAAACTGACTTAGGTTAGGTTAGTATCTTGTATATCAAGACTGACTCAATTTAGTTACAATTCCTCTTGTGGTCTGTTGAAATGATTTCGATAGACACTTGTTATTATATTAAATAGAGATTATTAACGAAACGGACAGTATCTATAATAAATCAAAATTGTATCGGATTAACAGGCGTATCACGTGCGATACCGGCCCGGAATATGTAATACTGGCTTATTTTGAATAACTAAAATATTGAAGCAGTTATTCTTATCGGTTTTACTTGTATATGCTGAGGTAGATTCTTAATGAATTACTGACCTGAATCATTCAACCAAATTAAGCTAACATTTGCTTAGATCTTTTTTTTTTTTAATTATTTAGGGCGCGTGGCCCCAGTCAATCTGCTGAACTAATTTATTTAGAGACAAATAAGACATTTGGGAATGAACATAGCGTAAGTACTTTTTGTAGCAAATACAGTCATAAAAAGTGGCAAAATAAGGAATTAAGTTTGTTTGTATGTGAGACAAAAAAAAACAATTTGGATTAGGTAGTCCAAACCACCTTGGAAGATTTTATCGATTCTTGATTCTTAAATTTTTTCTTAAGAGGTAACTATTATCGTATATGTGGCCTTAATTCTACGGTGATATACTGTACCCCACTGAATATTTCATTAATTTACAATTTGTTTTAGTGTTATATGGTTTTGTAATTATATAATATATATCCAAAAAAGTACAGTAGAAGTCATAGCCTTTCCATTTTGAAGGAACAGTCGTCATAATATAATAAATATGTGTATATATATGTATATGCCAACACATTCAACGTACTTGAGACCAACTGAAATAAAAGTACTAGGTAGGTCCTACCTCCACAAATCAACAAACTTTTCGATTCGCTTGAAAAAATATATATAAATAAATGTATATAGATATATATAGCGAGCCAAACTTGTGTCTGGCTCTGACGTTGAAACATGAATGAAAAACTTTATCTGCGTCTATTTTTTTGAACAACGAAAAAAGTGTGTGTGCGAAGTGGAACTGTTTTGTGAAATTTTATTTAAAAAAACGGAATTCCGAATTCCGCGGTCAACAGTTAGTGTTCTATAAAAATCTATACTTACTAGAAGATTCTCTCAAAAGCAGAGACTATGTATGTTTACATTGTCTTTATATAAATTAGTATGTATCCTCAGGCCTATTTCGGCTACGGCGAGAACATTTCCCCTTTTTATCTAAGTCTACTCTTCTCTGTTCTTCATATTGTATACTTTTCACGTACTGTATGTGTCCACTCAGGTCGGGAACTTTATCGTTCCGTATTTTTAGGGTCGTTGTGGCATCATTGCATATGTCTTCTCTGAACATTCTTATAACGTAAGCACTGAACAGCCTTATTTAGGCTTACCGTTATGGAGTTTAGAGTAAAATGTAGATGCCGCCGCATTGAGTAAGCTTCAATTCCATATATTTGCACCTGAACATTTGGTAACTTAATTTTATCATTATAGATCTTAAGAATTGTTTACTTCGCAATACCGTGTTGAGTAATAATAAGTACCTAAAAAAACTATATTTGTTTTGAGTATTATATTATTTGAGTTATACATAATTAATTTTTAAAATTTATGACTCGTTCGTACACCCCTGTCATTTCACTTACGCATGCATGAGGCAGAATCTGTCATCCGCTTGTTAATTTGCGAATGCATCCATCTGTAACCGCGCCCAGCTGTCACTCGCCGCTTGCACATATGTATAGCGATACATCAGTTTTACACTGGTATAGTTAGTTTCACACAATCTATACAGATCGTCTGACTGAAAATTATAGTTTAAAAATGAAAATAGTTACTATGTATTCCGTTTATACTTTCCTTGCAACTGCCGAACAGTTTACCCGTAGTTGTGAGGAATCTATAATACATACCTACTTAATCTTATAAATGCAAAATTAACGCTGTCTGTCTGTTACCTTTTCACGGCTGGACCGATTTTTATTCAATTTAGTCCTAAGGAAAAACATAGGTTATTTATGGGGGACTGAATCTAGTACAATATATAAAACTACAAAGGTGCTTTCGAAACGTTTATTAAGATTATATGTATTTTATATACAAAAGTTTATATGAAAAAGGTAATGCAGTACCTATTCAATATTTTTTTAATATTAGATAGATAGATAGATAGATAGAATAGATAAGTGTATTATATGCGCCTTGGTGCAACGCATACATACAGCGGTGAGGTAAGCTGAGGTAAGGGGAAGTTGTGAAAATGTACTCACGGGTTGGTGATGGTTAGGAGCTGGTGGAAGGCGCCAGGGGTTCTCGGCACTCGTGGCCCTTCTTATTTTATCACGACACGGGAAGCAATGAGCTGATTCGGGGTTTCTTGATCACACTCGCGTTTCTTGAGCAGAATATATTTAAACTTTATAGCGCGCGCGCCGGTACACGTTATATCGAATTTTTTTTTCTAGTCTCTTACGCAAACGTCACTTGTTTGACACTTTGACGTTTACGTTTCGTTTTTGCAGACGTCTCGCTAGTGGCGAGAACAGAGAGAATACTCTTTATTTGTACACCATTCTTACAGTTAAATACAATAGATACAGTACAAGTGTCAACTATATAATGTACAAATGGCGGCCTTATTGCTATATGCAATCTCTTCCAGGCAACCTTAGAATGGATTATAATCATTCGGAGAGACAGAGGTAGTTGCAGGATCACTTCTTGAAAACTATACTAACTTATGTTCAAATATAAAACTTGTATAAAAAAACTAAACATATTTATGTACAACATATAACATACATACTAATACAAATACAGATAAACATACATACATACTAACACACATACAGATAAAAATACATACATACGCATACAAATATATACAACAATACATACATACATACCATTAATATGAAAATAATAGATACTAGATAACAGAACTAAATTGATAAATAATAGTCATGAACCATTTTCTTAAAAATATTTAATGATTCCGCTAGCCTAATGTTCTTTGGTAACGCATTCCACAAGCGTATTAAACATAACATCTTTGATGAACCAGGAAATGGTACCATTAACTAGGAGGCTGAATCAAAAAGTTTAAATTACTATAAATATATGATAAAACTCAAACAAAAAAAAATTACATATCTATATAATTCATAATCTCCTAATTCAGTGCTTTCTTATATCTTCCGCAAAAACACATTTTCTTGACACTCGAAAAACTCATCTACGGCTGTTCTAACTGCGTCACTTTCCTCAAATTTAATTGTAATGATATCCTTTAATTTTGGGAATAAGTGAAAATCATCAGGGGCTAAGCCCGGAGAATGTGGCGGTTAGTCAAGAGTATCACAGCCAGTACTGCGGTTTCCCTTAGCTCAACATCCGATCGATGAGCAGGATGGTTATTGTGAAGAAAAAACACGCCCAATGTTTTCCATGACGTTTTTCTGCACAATGGGGTTCAGTTATAGTCTGTCCTTTAGGCATTTAATAAATAAAAATTATTCCTTCACTATCCCAGAACACTGAAGCCATAAGTTTAGCAGCGGTATGAGCATTTCGAAATTTCTTCGTGGAGGGGTTTCCGCCTTGTGACTTCGAATTGTGAAAGAAATGGTGTTGCGTCTCGGCTTGTGTCGATGGTCGACGGCGAAACTTGGTTTCGGAATCGAAATTATGGACTCACGCCTCATTCATGGTGACAATACGAAGGAAAAATTTATCCTAATCATACTGTAACATTTCGAGATTCGACTTAGAAATTTCCAAACGTCGCTTTTTGTATAAATATTGAGTGAATGTCACTCTTTAAAATAAATATGAAACTGCCAGAAAAAATATTATTTATGTACGCGCTTCTGAGAAATTTTTGATTCACCCTCGTATTTAATACACTATTACTGAATAAAATTATCAGTCAAACCATTACGTAAGACTGAATTGAATTTGATTCCATTCCAAAATGGCGCTGGATGCGGTCTACCGGCTTGAGCTTGATGAATGAACCCGTTACCAAAATAGATGGGGCCACCAGTTTAGCTTTAAAGGCGTCAAATGGAAAATACATGTCACCCGCACAAGGTTTTGGCTTCTACAGATTTTTTCAAACAAGTAAATGGAATCTAGTTTACAGCACTGCTACGAGTACAAAGTTACGCCAATGTTTATAGGACTTTATAGCTTAACCGTTTTTTTTTAATACTTTATGATGTTACAATGTGATTTGAACGAATGAAATGAAAATAATATTTTAGTTGTATTTACAACTACACTACGATTCAGTTGTGTTTAGGTATATATTTCGCTGTTAGGATGTAAATATACAAACACAGATAGTAGTTGTAACCTCTGGTGAGAAAAATAACAGTCGTAACGTGTTTAGTTTTGTTTTGTGACAGCAAAAAGGTAGTTTAAAAGACTGAAAGCGAGATGGTAGACGGCCTAGGTACTGGTGATTACCAGGCATAGGAGTGAATCTTAAAATTTCGCGTATTCAGTTAATTCGCTGGTCAATTTTATTTTTGTTGGATTACCTTCAAATAATATAAGTTTTACCTTCATTATAAACACATTTATCGAATAGGCGTCATTTTTGTTGACTCAATCCAAAAGATTTATCAGTCCAAATTTTTGTTGGGCGGGGACTCAAAACGCGTTAGCAAGGGAATCACAATTAAAATATTGTAGGTGGAAAATATTTTTTATTCAGAAATTGGCTTAATAGTCTTATATCTTACTTATAAAAAAAATTTTATTTAATCACAAACATTAGCACTTTCATTCATAATTAAGAACTAATTATACTATAAAAATTTATAAAACTGTTTTTGATTGTGACGATTTGAACTTTCTCATAATTTTCTGTTGCCGTGAACTCATTTCACTTATTGGTACTATCTTAAATGCTCTCTTTTTCTCCAAATAAGGTTGCCTTTCTTTTTCTTTCTGTTAGGCACTTTTAGATCCTAAAAAACGCACATACTAAGTATATATAGGTAAAATAAAAAATTTATAACTACTTCCCTCTACACATAATTTTCTCAGATTTCAGATGTTTGAATTGCTTATCGTGATGGGATATAAATGTATTATGCAATAAGTATCATATATTTACAACATAAGTGCACATTAACACAAAAAAGAGGTCAGAGGAGGAAATCTTGCGACGTAAGTATAGAAAACGTTGATTACCCTAGCTCAAATACTGAGGGATTCACACCAAAGGAATTAAAAAAGTATGTTTTTCATCGAATAACTTAAAAATAACAGGTTTTCAATCATTATTATTAAAATAATAAAGAGGTGTATTTAATGTAATTTCCTTTATAACAGATAACAAATCCTAATCCTAAAACATGAAATTTTATTTTTAAATAAGGTCAGGGTAATCAATGACCTAGTGAAACAAAACCAGGGGAATCAAATACATACCTTCGTAAATTCGTCCACGAGTAAGGCGAGGCACGACCTACCACTACGATGGTTAAAGCGCGACTAGCACTCGCACGATGACGTTGACTCACATATCTCGAACAATCCAATAACAATGTGCGCGTTATTTAATGACGCGCCAGTGGAATCATCGTAAAGCACCGGACAAAACTCAAATTCTATTCCTCGGACAATTATGGTATCAAATACACAATGTTTATTTTTATTTTCAAACGTTAACTAATGTCCAGGCTGATAAAGTACATGAATTATTCATTTGATGGTTACAAGTTGGTTATTTGTTCATGAATACTTTGGAAAATGTGAATAGAACACACCAGAGGAATCAACTTTTCGACTTCTTTTTTTTTCACTATTTGTACCTAAATTAAAAATAATGACTATCGTGCCCCTACTAGATCTAACACTGAAATATTATAAAAAAAATATTTTGCAATTTAAAAATAATAACTAATCAATGTCCGGATGTCAATTACCGATGTCCGGATGTAAAAAGTGTCTGTAACACTTTTTGGATCCGGACCATCCGGACATCGGTAATTGACCCCTTCAATTCATGTAACATCACCACACGTTCACAGTCAAAGACACAAATACAATAAAATAACATGAAGTAGCATCCTTTAAATTTACACACTATTTTGCATAGTTTTGCGTCATACAAAAATGATTATGACTATTATATGGTTTTAATACTTTTGAAGAATGTTTTAAACGATTCATTAACATTTATGTGAATGTGGGTATACAAAATATAAATAGCGAATACTTTTCAAACAACGTTAATAGCTTCTACGTACGCTGATAGCCCTAGACGGAAATGAAGACAAGAGATTAAGATTAAGATAATTAACTTATTGTACACTTGTAGAGAAATTTAGTTAAAAAATGTCAAAAATGTTCCCCAAAATCAGAAACATAATGCTAATGAGAATTTAAGCCTTTTTGAATCCTACATAATCGCAGAAAAACTTTAAGCTTCATTTCTAAAAAGTAGCTTGATATGCTTTTGAAGATCCCCATTTTAAGAAGTAGTTATTGAGACCCTAATCCAACGATATTTCAACGAGAACGGTGCTTTTCTTTACTCCGAATTTGGCAGAGTACCGAGAAATTGGTAGCATTATTCGGAATCGGTAAAAAGAGTTTTGAAAGAGACTAAATAGAAGGTGAAATTATAGCAAAGTGTGCGCTTCAGTCTACATAGTGGCATGTTGTCATAATGATTCGTTCGAGAGGAATGTTTTTGTGTTGGATAGAGTATTTATTGAGTAAAAATATAGGCTATAAAACATCGCGATACGACCCTTGGAAGGTTATCTAGCAATGTCTTTGGAGAAATATTTAATTTCAAAGTAAGTGAATGTAGTAAAGTAAGTTAGGCCAAAGTCTATTAAAAAGGCTGTCTGAGTAATAGAAGAAAAGCAGGAGACAGTTGGCTGGCGTTCTTGAACCTATATCACGGTTATCAATATTCTTGCGGCGCGCTTATCTGTAGTGAAACAGTAAATTATGATTTATGTGCCAGATTACAACGCTTTCATCAACAGAGCAACCAAACTTCAAACGGAGCTCGTAGCTAAGGAAAAATATTAATTTCAATATAAAAAAAATTATAATAAATAATTTATATATTAAATTCATATTATAAGCTTTATCGGGGCTAGAAGTGTAGTCCTTGGCAGAATGAACGAAAATAATAAACTGAATTGTGGAATGTGTTTGGAAACATGGAGCTTGATTCATCTAAGCTTGTTTCTTATAAACGTATGGAATGAGATATGACTTACTTGTTATTGAAGAAAGAAAATAATAATCACTTATAGATGATTATAATAATAATACAAATTACCACACTTCGTCAGTACTTCTACGCCAAACCTGAATTTACAACACTTCACAGAGCTATGACACAGACCGACCAAAAGTTAAATATACTTAGTCTAAAAGATACAACAGAAAAAAGAAATAAAACACTGACTAAAAGTAAACTTGCTGGGCCCAACATCTCTCCATCCAATAAGACATTGCCAAGATTTATGAGAACAAAATGTCGACAAAGTGGCGTCGAACACATGGTTAAGTCGAGCTGTTCCCGGAGACGGAGGGTTTCATGATTGCCATAGAAGATCAAGTTATTGAAACCAAGAATTATACGAGATAAATAAAAAAAAACTTACAAACAGATTTATGCATTAAATGGAATAACTCCGGAATCCATCCCATATTACAAAAGGCCGTAATACTCAGCATGTGCAAAATAATTAGAAAATGTTTAGAATTTTAAGTGGTCCTACTTAAAATTGTAAACATTTTCTAAATATAATATATTACTAAATACACATATCATTTATGATACATTTACATCTGTTTTGATTCCCTCTGATTAAATAACTACAACTAATATTAATGAACACTTAGCTTAGGCCCGTGCCATCAAGTTTTTGCGGGCAACCGAGATAATAAGTAAAAGTCCATAATAATAATAACCTCATACATCTCGAGTTTGTACTATGGTAACTAGACAGCTGAATCAAAGAGTGGGCAGTGCACTTAAAACTCCTGAGTAGGAGGTGTCCATGGGCGGCGGTTGTCACTTGCCATTAGCTGACCCGTCTACTCGTTTTCTTCCCAATGCCATACAAAAAGGAAATTAATATCACTCTACGATATTAGTATCTATCAACAAACACTTCTAAACTAATGAATATATACGAATGTTAGAAGTTGTAATACGTCTTATTTTGGCCTGTTTTAAACATTTAACATCATTTTGAATAAGGATTTAATAATAGTGAATTACCGTCACTATTATTAAATCCTGATTCAAAATTAGGTTCAGGCAAATAAAAAACAGTATATATGATATTTATCACCGACTGAAATTATTTTGGTTCGTACGCTAGACTTACAATTCTAGGATACAAGTTATAGTACCATGTCGATCCATGTCCAATATGGAGCAATAAAATAAAATTTTGAAATTTTATTCACAGTTCACAGTTTGATAATAAATAATAAAGTTACGTCACGTTAAGTCTGTGGTAACTTAAAAGTTAACTAAGAGCATTCAACAGAACATTTCATAATAAGGTAATATAATAATTAAATACGGGAAAACTTTTTCGAATCTAACTCATTTACGAACAATCAGCGCAGTCGACATGTTGGTAACACTTGTAAACCAATTAGATATGAAGTTACGGACCCTCCCGGTCGGGTTGCCAGTGTAAATTAAAGCTCTCTACATATTTGTGTCACAAAAAGGTATTTATGTGACCCGGCCGACAACTTCGTAAAAAAATATTTTTATTTTTCATTTTTGAAACGTATCAAAAAGCCTACCAAAGTTAAGTGTTTTGTGTGTTAAAAAAAATGTTGTAGTTTCTTTTGTAAGGCTGTTTTAATCACCCAACTTCACAGCTAATGTGTATATATGTAATTATGCATGCATATATAAATGTATGTATGAGTTTTCTTTGTTACGCCCTAGAGTCTAAACGACTTCACAAATTTCGACAAGTGAGGTATCGTTTGAATCGTCATAGTACTAAGAGTGATACAGTGTGTAAAAATTTGCGATAAAGTCAGCAAAAAAAGAAGAAAGTTGTATTTGCAGTCGAGTTTTATATATTTCTTTAACAATTTTACATGTTTTATTACTAAAAGCATCACACATCATTTTTAACAAGTTATGTACGAGGGATATATAGAAGGTAGAATATAACTTTGTATTGAAAGCGAAGCTAGGAATCCCTCAGCTTCCATTTCTTTTGTGGCGACCTCCACATACAGAAAAACACTTGTTAACTCCATCTAGCGAAGACGTAGTACGATCTTGAATCACGAATATAAAGTTCTCCCAGCGATAAGTATCCATTTTGTTCAGATATATGGGCCTATATTTGAAGTTCTAACTACGTACAATAAATTTCATAGAATTCGCCGTTCAGCACTGAAGGAACACAATTTTTGCTCTATCAACTTAGTTGTCGAATTTGCAATCTAGTAGTTGTAGGTTCAAACACCATCCAGTGCTTTACCGTCGTAAACCCACTCCTAACACATGCATTTAGTTTAGATGGAGATGTTAAAAATAGAACCTACTAAAAACACATAATTTATCCACGCGCGGCTATCTGATGTGGGCGTTAGGCCCCCACACTCGAAAGTGTGGTCACCTGCTAGTCATGTCTCCAAGGTCTGCTGGGGTTCCCGGAGGCTTCCTTCTGTGGGTATCCCGGGTCCCTAGCACTGGACGCTCTCGTTACAGAGCACCATGTGGTTTAAGTCGGTTCGAGTCGGACGGGGAAGTGACGACCTGTGGTGGTTTAGACACAAAAAAAAAATTGTGAAATCCATGAAAACTAATCAATTAGCAAGGTCGGAGTAGACATTATTGTTCCTAGCTTAATTTCAGAAGTGCAATAGGTGCTGTAGGGAAAAGGGTAAAGGTGAGGGATCGAACAGCCCTGTATCAGCATTCCTTCGGAGCTAACGACACTTTTTAACACATCCGTCAGCAACTGTTACCCTAGCCGTCAACTTAGCAACGGGTCGGACCAAGTAGTAGTATTTGGACATAAAATACGCTTGTTGTAACACACCTCGCAGGAAAAAAAAAAGTAATGTTATATGCCTCATCATTACAGTATTTTTTTTTGGAATTCATTAATGTTTGTGCTATGTGTCATCACATTACTTTACAGGTGCTCACTATCACTGTTAGGGTATTGATAGGGTGCAGCTGCTTGTAATTAGACTAATAATTAGCACACGTGTGTTTCGGTGAAGATAAGAAAACACTTATCTTTGTTTTAGGGTTAAGAGGGTTTTGCGGATTTTAGGCGTATGGTGTATTTTGTGAATTTGATGATAGGCTTGTCTCTATATTAAATAGTCATAAATTTTTGTCACTTAAAATTTACACAAACAATGATTATGTAGCTGCTCATACAAATATTAAACTAAAAACAAACCGATATTTCAAGGACTGTTAAAAACATGTTGGTTAAAGAACTGGTAGCATTGTAATGTAACTCTTGCTGATTAATTCTTCCATCAATTATCAGTTGCCAATCACAGTCGATCGCAACAAACCTACATAAAGAGATACATATCACATACCTATCACAAAAATACCATCTACGGAACCCTTACTGTGTAACTTTCTTAATGTTTGACGAATTATCCATATCTATTGATAACAAATAATCACTTTATTATTAAATGTGGTAGTAACTGTATCAGTACATCAATCTGAAAAAATGTTGCGTTTGGTATTGCTGTGTGCGGTCATTGCGCTAGTCAAGGCGCAAACTACAAATGTTCAAAGATGTAAGTACTTAGTATACCTTCTCTTAATTAATGTACTTTAGAACATAACATGAACAGTTAAAAAAAAAAGTGTGTTTACCGCATTAGCTAGGTATATAATCATTCTCTGGTGGCTTTCGATAGTGTAGTTTGCAGCAAAATAAGACATTTGTTCTCTTTAAATTTGTATATTTTTAAATGTAGAAATTTAACTTCTATTTCGTAATAACTGTTGTCTACAGCTTCACTAGCGTAAGTGTAGTTTAAATTTTTATTTTTTTTCATTTTTGTTATTAAAAACAGCCAGGTATTAAAGTCGAAACGACAAAAAGAATGATGCGGTCATGCCGTTAATGTTTTTTAGTTTGACTAGCGAACGAAATTTTATTTTTGTACATATATATAATATATATATATATATAAGAAAAAGATAAGAGAAGATAAGTGTCTTCAACTTTTGTTCCAATTCAAATACTTCCATTGGCCTTTTGATACTAGTGGTGTTACCGTGTGAACTACAGTACAAAATGATGAATGAGTTGAATACACCTACTCCCGCATGTAGGAGTTTGTGTATACATACATATATGTACCTACTGTTCAATTCAGGAACAGTAACTTGTAAAAAGATATAATGTTACTTTACTCACAGCTTTACTATGCAACAGGCTCGATCAATGAAGGAGACTTACCATTGAATGCCCATGTGGAAGGCTGCACAAACCCTCCGTGCCAAGTAATGAACGGCAATGATGCAGTCATTCACCTGATCTTCAAAGCCCGTAAGTATGCCTTACATATTTGAATTCACTAAAAATACATTGGTATAACTACAATTGATCAACAATACTCAGTTACCTACAGATTACCTACCTATTTAATCTGATGTAACTACTACATTTAGGTATTGGGCTCGGAATGGGTAGGGAGCTTGGCCCCGGCTACTGCTTACACTTCCAAGTCCATCCGTAAATACAATATACCTTTCCTTCCATTGTCTTCCCTACTCTTCATTATATTCCCAATTTTCCCATTTTTAATTCCTCAATGTGTATCATTTTACAAAATAGCTTTTATTATAAAACATTAGTACCAATCAGGACATCTTTTTTAGGATTTGTTATCGCAATTGTTTTTGCCTACTATCATGAGAAATGTAAATAATATGTAATTGACATCCACAGCTTATTTAATCAAAAGTATGCAGACTCGAGTTGTGGTGCAAGTGCCAGTCCTCGGAACAGTGCCCTATGACCTTCAGGAATATGGAGTAACTTGCAATTTCCTCACAAATAGTTACTGTCCCATTCTCCCAGGCGAAATCCTACAGTACAGCCTCAGAATGAATATACCTTCAATTGCTCCTTCGGTAAATATTATTTTTTAAAGAGATTTACTTATTTTTAAGTTTGAGACGTGCATGTTCCTGTTTGTCTAAGACATTATAACTGCTATAGTTACCTAACTAAATATTTAAAACCAGTAAGCTAGCTATCTGGGTGGCTATAACCTAACGCGCATAAATAAGGCTCTCTGGCAAATAAACTACATTAACATTACATTTCTTTTCAGCTGACGGTCATTATTGAATTCTATGTCGTCGATCAAAATGAAAACACCGTGATGTGCATCCGCGTACCTGTCAGTGTCATTACATAGATGGCCGCATAACAGAATTCTTCAATTAAGACATGTTTATATGTACCTATTTCCCTTCCTTTAAGTAAGTATAGGTACCTAGCTAATAAATGTGATATTTTTGTAAGTTTGTTTTTTTTTACATTTAAAATTTGATCAACAATATTTCGTTATCTGATGCCTCCTCAAGAGGCCCTCCTGGCTCATCTTACTCCGATTAGAAATGAGGCACACAGGGTGCCTCTAAACAATAAAGGCTTGATCGCAACGAGGAGAGTAACGTGTCGTTTAATCACTGCTCTTGTTCGCGTAAACGTTGAGCGTAGAAAATTCGAGTTGAAGAAACACCATCCCTCCACCATACATGGCTAAATAGGCAGTGATAAGACCATAATATATTATTAAAAAATCCTTTATTTTGCTTTACAGAGAAAATATTTGGCAAATAAACAATCCTTCGACTATATTCAACAATATAATCAATCACAAACACTGAGTATGGTTAAATTATCTTTAGTACAAAAAATATTAAACGATTTACAATGACACATTAAAAATTATTAATTCTCTGCTTTTACGAACACGATCTAAACAAGTACCCAATACTATTATGGATATAAAAAGCAAAAACCTTGGCAGTGGACAAAAATAACCTTTTTAATTGTATATAATATACTTTAATAAGAATATATATCAATTAACTTGTGTACACATATGAATTGTAAGACATGCTCTCACTGCAAGTAGAACGCGCTTCAAAAGTGTGAGCTAGTATATGCATTAACTGATTGGATCGATAATATGACGTTATATTTTTCGAAATTTATGACAAACAAAAGGCCTTCAGGGCACATGTCTCTTTGAATCTGCTTGTAACATATACTTTAATTTTCTTCTTATTACTTAATCCCCATGAAATGAACATGCATTCGTTTAAAATCAACGGATTTATGAGTAAACGTAAGAGAAAAAAAAAAATCTCAATATTTTCTAATACAAGCACTAGTAATCGCCAATTCCAATTACATATAACTAGTCCGTTACAAGATAAAGGAATGGACGTATTTTAAAATTAAACCTTATCAATAAGCCCGCTTTTATTATAGTTAGCAATCAATGGACACCAGTCAATACCATCAAGAAAGGGAAACGTTCAATTAATACTACGGTTTACAATCCTAAGCAACTGTCTATATCCTGGTATTTTCAAAATAGGTGTGCAAAATATGGCAAAAAAAAATCTTAACACAATAATAAAATACAGATCTTTAACAAAAACAAGTCGATAGAATCATCAGAATACAAAATACAGTTGACTCGAGTCTTAACAGACTACAATAAAAATTTACATTAAGAGCTGCCCTTATGATATATTAACTTACCCCTCTGTGCAAGATATAGCGTCTACAATATAGTTCAGTCCATAGCCAAGGATAACAAAAAAAGGAACCTGACACTTATGTTTATGTAAATGCTCCAAATATCGACTATCTAATATACAAATTATCACTACTATCTAATATATAATCTTACAAGAATGTATCATAAATCACAGATATTTTATACTAACCAAAGGTTATGATAAGTCTTACGCATAAAATTAGAACTCTACAACAGAGCTTCAACAGGCTAACTTAAAAGGTAAAATATCCAAATATTACTTAAGCATTGCAGTGCTTATTAAATTCTGTTCTCAAAACAGTCTGCTCCTTCATACACTGTCCATAGTGCGATATACATTTTATTTGCGTAAATTACGAATAGTATACTACACTACTACTAATATTTGTCTATTTTACCTTCACTTTGTAAGGTAAACAACTCGAGATCCGATAGCGATTTTTAAGCACAACACAATACTTACGAAAATGATAAAATACTAAACAACTTAAACTAAAGACGTTGATCGTTCAGAATAATCTTTGTACGATATTCACATTATTAACTCTTATAGACAGTGGAGTCTTTTAAATCAGTCACCTTAACTTGTGGTTCAATATTAAGATGTTCACTTAACTGTTTTAACGAGAACGGCATCATCATGTTACAAAATGACATCATAGTTGTTACATTGGCATATTGTTGCAGTGGTGGAGGTTTTGTACCATAATACGAGTACTCATCCTTGAAACTCGGTAGATTGTTTGGTAATTTTGTAGTAGACTTCTTAGCAACGAAATTTGGAAGTTTTGTTGTCGACTTTCTTGCACATCTCTTTTGTACAGGAGGAATCACATCACTTCCTTTACTCTTTGGCATATCATTGGGTAACCACGCATTTATTTTAAACTGTAAATTAGGGTGGGCAGCCACGTGATGTGCTCTGCAATCTTTTATATATTTATATTTGCTATCGCAATATACACATTTATAAAGTTGAGTTGTGTCACCTCCTAGTCTGTATAAAACATAATTAACAGATTTCTCATGGTGTGCTGTATTGTGGTGTTCCATTAAAGCAGGAAGGTCTCGATACAGGTTCGAGCAAATGCAGCATTTGTGAGCAATTGAACTACTCGAAAATTCTGGCTTCACATTATTATGTAAATGCGTATGAGTATCAGACTCTGGGATGGGCTTTTCACAAACTAAACATATGACGGTTGTGTTGCCTAAATTGATAGTTTTTTTCGACTCAAGTGGCAAGTCCGTCGTCTTAACCTTCATAGGTTTGTCGGGATGCATTTGTTCTACATGTTTAGTAACATATCTTTTAGTGGAGTTATTATACGGACAGTAGCCGCAAGAGTAAGGCTTCAGTCCGTAGTGTGACAGCATATGAACTCTAAAATTATTGTAGTATACGCTTTTGTAGTCGCAATGTGGACAGTGCTTCTCAACTTTCTTTTTAGCAGGTGGTTCATCAATGACTAGTTTCTCGTCGTCGCTCTCCAGAGCTGTTCGTTTTCGTCTCAAATGTACCTGGTCAGGAGTGGGCACTTTTTCCTCATAGCGAACGACGAGAAGAGAGTTGTCGTTATCTTGAATGTTTTCAGGTGTAGGAGGTTCCAAAGTAGAGGTTGTGGGCATATCTTGAATGACTTGTTTCTGTTTCTGTATAGCAGTGGAGACCCACACAGCTCTCATGGCTGGATCTCTTAATGCTTCTATGGGCCGAGAAGGGCCGTCATGCCCTTTGCAGTGAAACTGAGCTTCGTGATATGTCTGGAAATTCTCAGGGCAGTTGGTGCAACACCACCTAAAAAAATTGATGTTAAATTATTAGAAAGGTTTTTATTTCATATAACACAAACCAATGTCTTAAAAATGTACACGTTAACCAAAATGTAAAAAAAGCGTCATGACAGTGTAGGATCTTTTTATGAGTATTTCTTATTGATAGTAACAATAACAAAGAAATCTTGTTGTACAAGCATTCATTGTAATTGCTAGCTTGCTAATTAATAACTATAATATAATATTAATAAATTAAGTAATTTATTAAGATGCATATTTAACATCAATCATTTTAATAACAAAAGTTTCCTTGTTTATATTTTGGGCCTTATGTCCATAGAAATGTTTATCTTTTATTATCTGCTTATGAAACCTCTAGGGAGGACATAAATAACATGACTTACCTTATTTTATTTAATTCCATTTCCAAATGATCTCTAATTAGAATTTCGTCTTTAGACAAGAACCCACACTTAGGACAACAATACATTATGCAGTTGGGCAAGCCGAAGGAGCCGAATGCCGTCTCTAAGTCTCTATCGGTGTATTTCCCAACATTTTCTTTTGGGATGACAATTTCCGTAGAAGGACTAGGCTTATTGGTTTCAACAACAATTTTTTGTTTTGCCAGGTTCTCTTTATGTTTGTTTATGATGGCGGCTTGGTGATCTAAGACACCGGTGACCCATGTTTCAATATTTATGTTGGTAGGTAGTTCGATGTGGTCGTATTGTCTCCGATGCTCGGACGACATATGGTCAGTGAGACCAGCTTTGTGAAAGGCCTTATAGGAGCAAAGGCCACAACTCCATCTGAAAATTAATTTGTGAATACAATTAATTGTGATTATATATACAGACGAGTCTAATTGTTGGAGCATTAAGTGTTATAAACATATATTTTTTGTAGTTGCTAAAGAAAAGTATTGCTTTTTATTTAAATACCCTTACAGTTTGATAACTGTAAGGGTATTTAAATAAAAAGCAGGTATATCGTGGTCAGGTCATACCGTGATCGGTATTGGGAAGTGCTTAATATCAGGACTGTCTGTGTATCGCAGTCTTCTGACATATGTTGCTTTTAGCTAGGTAGTTCACACAGTTTAACATGAATAAACTTCAGGTCTTAAGGTCTCTTCCCTATACAGTCATAGCTGATTATGACCTATTGTGGCAAGCGATCGTTTGTTGTGTGCTAGACAATCCGTCAGGTACTTTGTAACTAGATAGACCCCCCCCCAATTTGGAGGCGGTATCAGAGAATCACAGTATCGAAAGCTGAATAAGATGAGTAAAGATAGTATCAGCTCGAACATTTTTTAAACTTCATTATTCTTAAAGTATTCCATTAAGAAGCATCCCTGTTTCTGAGGTCTGTAAACGGTTTTGCGAATATTTAATAATAATGAATATACTACATTAAAACTTAAAACAATAGTCTATCTAGTGACTAATAGTTTACATCCTTCACCTTAACCACCACAATCACCTTAATTAATTATTAATTGCGCCTTTCCAATTAGTTTCCGCAGTACTTTCAACCGTTAAAACCTTTAATTTAAAACTATTTGTAATTTCTTTGTTATCTCATGATCAAATCCCGATTTGGTAACAATGGGATCGCTACAATTGGCGGGGAAATCTTATAACATACATAAAAAACATAGTCAAACATGGTACCTCCTCCTTTTTTGAAGTCTGTTAAATGTAACAGGGAACAGTATATTATTCCTAATACGTATGTATAAAAGATTATTATTATACTCACTTTCTATAGTTCAACTCTTCATACAAGTGTGATTGTATCAATTCTCTAGTGTCTTCCATGACAACTGAGCACAGTGGGCATTTATATTTAATTCCATTAGGCTCACAAAACTGTCCGAATTGTTTACATAATTCCTCCATGTTAGGAGGCCCAGCATCAGCTGCATCATTTACCTCTTTCTTTACTAAGTTAAGATCAATAGTAAGAGGAGTGGTCACTACGGACGTTACAGTTTTCGGAGACACTGAGGTCTCGACTTTCACTTCGGGCTCTGAAGGTCCCGCCTTCTGCCGCTGTTTGACCCATCGCTGAGTTCCGTCACTCTCATCAGGTATAGAACCTTCTCTATAATAATAGTAAAATACTTCTTCAGGTTTCCCAGCGTGAGAATTAGTTTGATGCTTAGTGACATTTTCAATAGCAGACGTCCTAAACGGACAGTAAGCACATTTGAACTGCATTTTCGACTGGTGAAACTTTGAACAATGTTCCACTACCTCTGGGCGCAGCATACTTTTAAACTTGCACAAGCCACATTGCCACGGCTTTAAGTCCATAGTGGGAGCAGCATTACTCTGGACAGGCGCAGGCGAGACAGGTGCACTCTGCTCCTCCCTCACAACCATCAACCGCCCTGTTTTATGGATTTCGGACAAGTGTTTCTCTATAGCTTCTCTCTTGAAATGGTAGTAAGAGCATGAGGAGCAAGCGTATAGTGTAGAATCGTGCATTTTCAAATGGGATACAATACGGGTGGCAGTTAAAGGCTTAGAAGTATCAAGATGTTGGTGAGGAGGACAGTGAACACAGTGGAAGTCACTTGTTCCAGAGTGCAACGCGTCCCAGTGACGACGCAGCATAGCTTCATCAACTGAAATATACGAACAGCCTTTAGCACCACATGTGTGCCTCTGTCGCTCCGGCACGTACTTGGGGTATCGTGACGCCGCTTCTGGGGGTATAAGCATAGTCACTGACGGTGTATGCTCCACACGCGACTTGTCTAGTGTTCTATTTATTATTGAACTCGAAGCTAGGTTTAACATCTTATCGAAGTGTTTCTCATTGCTTTCTAAGTGTGGTACAGGATTAACCGGTGCCGTCTGAGGGACCGGTTGTTGGTCCGCGTGCAGCTGCAAATGTCTGACCATATTTAAGCGAACCTTCGTGCTAAACTCGCATCTTGAACAGTATACCAACTGATCTAAAATGGGATTTATGGGAAGCTGGTCGATTTCTTGTGGTCCGAATCTACGTTTGACCGGTATCGGGTCAGTCTTTGGACCACTTAGTTTCCTTTTAGGTAATACTTTTTCTTTTTGTTGTTCCTTTACAGTTACGATAACGCGGGCTTTATTGCCACGCGTAAACACAATGTTACCCTCTTTGTGAACTGATCTCATATGTTTTCTAGCGAAATTTTCGCTGACTAAAAGTGCTCCGCACAAACCGCACCCAAAAGTGCTTTTCTGTGTATGATCTGCCACATAATGCAACGTGATCTTGTCTAGATTCTCTGCATGGTACGTACAATGAGGGCATTGAAAGCTACGAGATAAATCTGTGACGCAGCTATATATATGCTTTTTAAAGCCACCCATGTTTTTGCAAATTTGTTTGCATTGTGGACATGTATATAAGTTGGCAATGGGAATAATTTTAGATGTTTCCTGCTTTGAACTTGTGGAAGCTTCGTCATTAGAAAGATCAATGACGGCGGTATGGATGTCATTTGATGTGTCTTCTTCATCACTATCTAAGACAACGATGCCAGTGGAAATAACTTTCTCTGTGTCGATTAGTTCTGTTTTTAGTACAGGCATTTGCGTATACGAAGGCATTACACGAGACGCTGCTATGGAATTAATCGTTTCAGGAGCCTTAACAAGACTACTCGTTACAGGAGGATTGGTAACTGGAGTAACATTTAGAGGAGTGTCAGCCACAGGCAGTTTCGGAGAACTAGTTAAGGACGGTGACGGAGTAACTGTGGCAGTCGGCTTAGAAGAAACACCGTCGGTCGGTGTTGGAGCCTGTGGCTGAATAACTTGAGGTACCTGAGCTGTCTGCATACGAACATTTACATTCACTGCGGGTTTAGTGTCTTCAGAAGTGTTAATTAATTCTTCCGGTATTTCAGATGTTTGTATTGTGTCAGTATTTTCTATTGGAGGTTCGTTTGTTTGATAGACCGGGTTTTGTAAAGGTTCAGTTATAAAAGGTCCAATAAGAGCTTCCATTTCAATTGAACGTTCTGCTTCGCGGACGGGGTGCTCTTTGGTAACAGACGGAGTAACGTCCTTTGCCTCGATTTTATGCTTAGTTAAAACGGCTAATGGAAGAACTCTAAGCCCATTCGAGCTATCCTGAAATCGATAAATAAAATAATTAGGACTTATTTATTTTCGTATGCTAATGTAATAAACATTTTCCGAAAAAAAATACTAGCCTTGATTTTTAAGAAACATCAACTAAAACTAAACTAAATTGAATGTATATTACATTAACTGCTACATGTTTGTATGATTTATTATTAATTCTTATGGAAGTATCAAATATGCACTTAAATGAAGGCCAGAATATCGCGATAGTGATAGTCCTGCCATAAGTTAAGAACTAAAACATTTATCTGATTGGCCTAGCTAAGCAAATTTATACTGTGATTTATGAATTAGTTATTATAATATGACTCAATGATGAATTTAATGAATTAATGAATTTAATAAAATTACGCACTTTCTTAGTAATGATTCGTATATAAGCTTGTGGTTGCTTATTTGGGTGCCTGATGGACACGTGAGCTAACATCTCACTCTCATTGTCCGCGCCATGAACACACCAAGTACACTGGTATAATTTTATTCCATGAATCTTCATGTGCTGCACCAAGTCGGCAGGTGTTACAACATCCAAGGCACACAACTGTAAATAAAAAAAAAAACTATTGTGAACAGGTATAATAAGTATGTACGTATGTATTATAAATCAGCGATTACATTTAGCACGGTTTATCTTAATGCTTTATATACATATATATATATAAAGCATTAAGATCATTATGAGCAGTCAAATGATATGATGATCGCCATATGATACTAATTACCATTGTACGCATTTTTCCTAACCAGGCCGCATTAAGTCATATTTTAGGTATACAAACGACAAGGCGGTAAACTGCGCACAGTAGTAAATTTCTTTGTTTATACTATACATATGCAAGGCATAGCAAATATTTAATTTGTACATAAGCTGAAGCATAATTTCATTTCTTGAAAATCCAACATACGTGACAAGGATGCGCAGACGCAGCGCTGTGTCGTTGAAGTAAATGTTCACAAAACTTATCTGGTGTGTATGCGCGGAACTTACAGGAATCACCAATATCACCTGAAACACAATACGGTTAGTTGATTGCATTTATTACAATATGAAGTTTCAAATACATATACGAGTACATATACTCATACTCACGGTGGCCACAAATGTAATAAGACACGGCTTCTTCTCGAGTCAGCATCTTAAATTGAAGTGTTGGAATAGTTGAGACCATTGTTGTTCGCATCACGCTGCCGGGGACCGGTGTCACTCCATGAACCCTCGAAATATGCGATCGCACCGCCTGACTAGACGCGGCCCTGTAGAAACACTGCGGACAGCAATAATGGCAATTTCCGTGCTGCTTGAATATGTGCATCACCAGGTCAACGGCATTGCCTGCAGAATCAAAATCACAGTAACAGCAATTCAACGCGTCGATGCCACCAACTCTTTGATGTGTAGTGGCATGGGCTAGAGCTTCTTCAGTAGAGTCCGTAGCGTACAAACAATATCTACCAGAACACTTAAAAACTTTTACCAAACTATCTGTAGTCATCATTGCTTCAACAACTAAATAATATTTCTTTGCTACAACTTCGGCCTGGTGTTCTTCGTATCTAAAAGTTTCTTTTTCAGTTTGTTTTTCTCGCAAATCAGATGGGAATGTGGGTTTCAGCTGAGTATCTTCAACAGAGGAGCCAAGACTTCTAACACTCTGTATTATTGGCAAAGAAGCGTCTCCTTGAATCGTAGTTATATCTTCTGCTCTAGTGATCAATTCAGAAAGAGGTCGAACATTTATATAGGACTTCGTAACCAGTGGGTTCTCCGCCGGAGATTCTGCAGATCGTGGAGCAGGAACAGGTTTCGTAATTTCTTTCTCTAGAATCGGAAAATTGTCCAAATGTTTATCGAGATAATGTTGCAAGCAATCATTAAAACTGTGTGCTCCTTGCGGCGTTACAATTACTTTACACACGTAACAATAACCGTCCCAATTTTCTGAATGCTTGGATTGGACATGCTTTTTCATAGAAATCAAAAGAGTTGTCTTAAAGTGATAGTTATCATTGATGCAACACAAATATTCCTTAGCACCAGACTCTGTAAGGTTAATCTTAAAATGTGGACAGTTAGTAATGTCGCTAGAAGGCCGGGGTTCGGGGCCTTCTAGTGGTTGATTAACTAACTGATCTTCTAAATTTGGAGATCTATCTATTTCTCTAATATCAGTTGCCAGGTTATCTACATTATTAGAAATCACATCAGCATTTTCTATTTTAATACTCGCTTCCTCACTAATGGAGTCCGTCGCCTCACTGATATTATCGTCGCCTTCAAAAGTAATCTTAGATTGAATCGGTGGCGTAACAGACACATTTGATTTTATCGCCGACGTACGTGTTTTAACTCCGTCGCTATCATTGCCTTCAGTACTGTCCTTACATTTTTCATGTATGTCGGTGAAAACTTGGTCAGTACTACTACTTGCTTGTAAAGCTATTTCATCAGGCTTGCTGCGTCGTATTAGCGCGCTCAGGGCTTTTTGAGTCATTGCCGATAAATTAATGGTATAAACAGCAGTTTGTTCATCATTATGACGGACGATTACATGAGTTTTAAGATTCTCTAAAGAAATTTGAGTAAAATTGCATTTTTTGCAAATAAAACCAATGAGTTGCCCTTTAGTGTCCTTGGGAGGGGGTGGAATATCTAAATTAAATGGACATTCGTTTACATTGACGCATTCAGAGCAGTTCTGCTTGTATTCGCCGGTGTGCATACTCACTATATGCCAAAAAAATGTTTCCAAAACGGACTTACTATAAGTGAATTCTTTGAAACAAAATGTACATACGTATTTTTCTGAAGTGATTTTGCTAATTGCTTTAAAGTTTATATCTACGCATTGCTCAATGGCTGCTTTTGCAACTTCAGGCGTCATTCGTGACAGCGGAATCTCAATATGCGGATGTTGATTTCTGTAATGTAGTACTATGTCAGTACCAGTGAAAGGACACAGTCGACAGGAATAAGAAAACAGATTTTTTCGGAAACAATAATTTTGATCTGTAAAACAGTTTAGGTCAGGCACCGAGACTTCAGGAAGAATATCCTCATCAATTAGTTTAGGATCAGGTTTTTTAAGCGGCTCCTTTTTCTTTTTAGTTTTAGTCTTTATTACACCAGCTTGCCACCCACGCCTTTTGCGTTTTGTCTTTTTCTTTAGGTCAGATAACAATTCAGTGCTGCTAAAACTTTTGCTAGACGCAATTGAATCGCTTTCAGAGTCAGAGTTACTGCTAAAACCATCTTCACCAGCTTTTTCTGTTACAGTGTTACAAACCAAATCTGATTCAAATGCGTAAATGTCAGAATCTTTTTTGTTTTTTGTCTTTGATTTAGGACCGGGTTTATGCTTTAAGGATATGGTTTCTTTATCTTCTGTAATTAATTCGGGGACACTATCGTTAAAAGTTTTAAATTTAGCCTTTGTCACTATCTTCTTTTTCTTAATTTTATTGGCATCACTGGCGTATTTTTCTGGAGCATCTTTAAACTTCTCTAAAACAACTACTGGTTCCACTTCAGTAGCCGTTTGTTCATCTTTTGATGGCGTAATTTTTTCATCCACTAGTTTAGCTAACCGACACATTCTTATGCCAGTAGCACTCAATACTTCATCTCTTATGAACATTTCTTTTATATCTTCTTGTAGCTGCATTAACTCTCGAGGTATTTTTTTTACTTTTGGTTTACTTTCTGCTGCAGCTGCTCGAGTGATTCGCTTCGCTGCAATTACAGCGCCCTTTTTCGCCTTCCGATTCACTTTTTTCATATTTTTGGTTTTCTTAACGGGTTTCGTTTTAGGTATAGTTTCGACATTCGGAATATCAATGTTATTGCGTATAACCTCCACCTCAATATCTGAAGTTTTAGAGTTATCATCTTCTGTTTTAAAACTATTGGCAATACTACTATCATTGGTGATATTACTGTCTCTACTAAGTTGCTCATCATCAATAACTTCCATTTTTTTAACATCGGTTTTCTCTATTCTATCAATATTAGTATCAGTTATTTCAGACGGTATAACTTTGCCAACCTCTTGATCTATGTTAGTTGTTGGTACATCACAACTCTCTTCGTCATCTGATACTATTTCACTTAATTTTTCAAGTTTTTTCTTGATTTTTTCATTTTCACTCGACTGATCACCTAACATACTAAGTAATTCTTTAATTTTAGATTTATCTTGTAGTATAGACAATAAACTTCCAATGGAGTTTAAGCCAGGCGTCACTTCTTTGGCACAGCTAGGCTTAAGTTCAATGGATTCGGTTGAGGTAACTTCATTAGTACTCCCAGGTAAACTTTCTTCGTTAATAGATTTAAGTTCAGTATCCTCTGTATTGATTGTACTGTCTGGAGTAGAACAACCATGTGCATTCTCATCTGACTTTGCCCGTTCCTCATTAGGTTTAAGAGTTTTCTTAGTTTCCGTAGTAGAATCAACGTCATTTTTATCATCATTATTTTCTGCGTCACTTTGAGTGGGCGTATCTCCAGCAGGGTATTTCAACCCACTTTTATCTTTATCTTTAGCATTTTGAGATATCAGTTCTTTATATAAACAGTCGTTTTCTAAATGTGCAGAAGGTAGAGAATTATCAACAGCAGCATTAATTTTAGGCTGATGATTTAGGAACTCTTCATCTCTAATATTGGAATCTTTGTTCCTGTCTTTAGCCGAGTCTTCCTCCTCCACTCCCATTGAACGGTCCTTTGCGGGACTAGAGATATTTTCCATCATATTTTCTAAAGTGATTTCTTTAGTGAATTGATGACCCGTATCACTTTTCGACGTATTAAGATCATTATCAAGGTCGGCAATCAGAGCAGTAATATTTTCAATTACGGGGTCGCTCACAACATTGTCGGAAAACATTTCTAGTTCGTCTAGTCCGAAGCTTGAATCGTGTTCAATACAATCCACGTTTTTAGTTTTCTTTGCTTTTACAGGACTAATATGAGAAATCATTTTAGTTTTTGGATTCATTTTTTCTTTTATAGTTACATCTGCAGTTTCTATATCACTTTTTGAATCTGTATGGAATTCCTCACACTCAGAGAGTGTATCTTTGGTGTGATGTCGGCTTACATCTGCTTGTTGTTTATTTAAATCTGCATTTTTTGTTTCTATATCTCTTTCCACGATAGTTTTTTCTTTTATATTAAAATCTTTGCTCTTTATCACTATATCATCGTCCGAATCGGAGTTATAAATTAACTTTTTGAATTTTCTAGGTTTCCCAACTATGTCTGTATCAGCTTCTTCCATACTCTTTTTGCTTGATCGTGTCAGTCTCTTTTCAGTGGAATCGCTTACCATACTCTTTTCAAATTGTTTCTTAGTGACCTCCTTCTGACCATCTGTTTTTCCCTTACCTCTTTGTTCTTTGGAGTGTAGCTTCTCTTTAGATAGTTCTTTTTCTTTATTACCATCTTTGACTTTTGGATCGTTTTTTTCTTTGTAGTCATTTATAATGATAGAATCGGGTTTTGCCAAGGTTTCTTCTTTCTCCTCAGCAGTACGTTTTATTTTTGGTATTTTATAGTTTTTCACGCCATAACCAGATGCCAAAATAGATCCCGCAACAATGTTATCATTTGAATACACAATACCACTTTTGTGCCCATAGGTTTCTAAGCTGTGGCGTTCAGTTTTATTCGTGGATAGTTTACGCATTCTTGGATCTCTATAATTCCTTCGAGGTGAATAAGAAGATTTCGCCTCATTTCTCTCTGGCTCACGCTGTTCATTTTTCTTTTGGTCATAAGTTTCTTTTTTACTGTGACTGCTATGTTCTGTATTTTTATCATCAATAAATTTATTCCCAGAGAAGCTACAGGATCTGAAATCAGCTTTAATTTCTTGGAAACTCCTTTTGTCTTTCTTGGGATCAAAGACTTCTCTTCCTACACTAGATGCTCGCTGGAAAGTTTGTCTATTATTTCCATTATCACTATTGTTGACCTTCAATGCTTGCAACGGCACTAGCGCCACACTAGGCTCACGGGTTAACGATCGTCCTACGCTACCAGCTCTTTGCCTTCTAATATCAAAACTGTTAACAAAACCTTGAATTTCATTTGCACTGTCTATGATTCTTTGGAAAGTAGCATTAATACTAGTGTCAATAGTAAAAGCTCGACCAGTATTAGATTTTACAGATAATGTATTGCTATCTTTTGTGTTGCCTTTACTAACACTATGTGCTCTTAACGAAGATCGTGTGCCTCCTTGTCCTGAGCTACGTCCAATACTTTTTTCACGTACGTATTCACGTCGTAAACCAACCTCTTCACGGGGCCTATTGTCACTCTTATACCAACGTTCTCTACCGTAAGCGCCGCTACTTTCTTGATCCTTAGATAAAGAACGGTCTCTTCTATCCTGATCTTTATTTAAGTGTCTTCCCCTTTGATCAGGAGCAAAGTATTTATACTTACTATTTCTATTAGCACTTAGCGCTCGGTCACACTGACGATAGCTTCCAGATCCACTGTAGGATTTTTGTGATGAGTAGGAGCTGTTACGAAATCGATCTTTTCCCTTATAATAGGTTTGATCTCTCTCGTCATATTGTGACTTTAACTCAGAGTCAGATTTTCTATTAAGCCTAGGGTCTTTAATGTAACTTGAAGTATTATAATCAGATCTACCGAACTGATTTGTTAATGAATCCGTACGTCCATATGGCAAATTTGTTTGAGATAACGATTTGGCATAAGTATGACCAGCAATTGTTGTAACTTCGTTTCTTACTAGTATTGGTGTAGGAGTCGATGGGCCGTCAGCTCCAACAAATGAATTTGTAGGTGTATTAGGACAATCACTCATACTGAGCATATGAGGTGGAGGAGCATCAGATCTACCAAAAGGATTGTTTGGTGTAGGGGGACAATCAGATCTTCCGAAAGGATGACTTGGGGTGGTGGGACAATCAATTCTTCCAAATGAATGAGATGGTGTCGGGGGACATTCTGATCTTCCGAAAGGGTGACTTGGGGTAGTGGGGCAATCAATTCTTCCAAATGAATGAGATGGTGTAGGGGGGCATTCTAACCTGCCGAAAGAAAGACTTGGTGTTAGAGGGCAATCCAACCTCCCAAAGGGATGACTCGGTGTCGGAGGACACTCTAATCTTCCAAAGGCATGAGTAGGTGTCGGAGGACATTCCAATCTGCCGAAGGGATGGCTTGGTGTAGCCGGACAGTCAGATCGCCCAAATGAAGGAAGAGGCGTCATTGATCCTTCTTTTCTCATCACATCAGACCTTAAGAAAGCTGTTTGATCCAGGTACCTATTATTAGGAGGACCATTACCGTATTTATCATTATTAAATGAATCACTAAATCTTTTATTTTGAGCAATATCGTCTGTTTGGGATTTCCAACAAGGTTCCCTCACTTCATCGATACGTGATCTTCGATCTCCGATTGAATCTGTCTCCCAAGACATAGAAACATATACGTGTTTCCGATTCGATTGATCTATTTCAAAAGACTGATGAGTTGGTGTCATTTCATATGTCCGAGCATTTGGTGTCATTATTGTATTTGGTGTAGAACTAGACGGTACACCAGGATATATTTGCCTTGACGTTCTATCGGGGTTACCCGAGTGCGGATTTGGGCTTTGAGTGCTAATAGTTGGATTTAGATCTCGTCTGACACGGGGATCTATCAACATAGGCCTATTTTGGCTCTGGTTATGATCTGTTTTGATTTCAGTGTTCGTTTTATCCAAATCGTTATGTGTATTCGTAATTATATTATTGTACATTGTTTGGGTTTTATTGTGGTTTGGTGACAAAAGTGGCAATGCTCTCATATCTACATCAGCTTTATAATCTATGGGCACACTTTTGACGGGATTCACGGGAATTATCACTGGAGGCGTGGGCTCAATGTAACTGGAATCTTCAAAGTCAGGCGATTTAGGAGCGAGGTCTCCGTATACATCACTAGCTTCAATATCTCCAGCACCGTATTCATCTAAGCTTTCATCCTCATCGTCAAAAGAAATTTTTGGAACATTAAAAAATCTTTCACATTCCTTATCAGTCAATTTTAAACTTGTTTTTTTCAGCTGTTCATCTTTGGGAGATATTTTGTTTAAATTTGACTGTGAGCATGTCACACTTTTTTCTTTATACTTTTCAATCGATATCCTTTTTTTGGGTAACGTTTGATTAGCCTGAACGTTGGCTACTTTGATGACTTTCGGTTGATGTAGAAGGGGAGTAGTGCTTTCGGTACCAGGTACAGTAATTTCACTTAATATTTCCTTTTTCAGAGCTTGGAGAATATCAATTTCTGACAACGTGCTGTCTGGTGGTTGTTTTTCAATCGTGCGTTCATGTAATAAGGGTATTTCCGTAGACTTTTCCATATTTTCTAATGTACTCTCAATTTGACATATATTAAAGGATGTAGAAGTTTTAGTATCATTACCACTTTCTTCTTGGGCCGGTACACTGTCTTTATTCTTAGAATCTGTAATTGCAGAATTACCTGGTTCGTTTAAAGGTTGATAGAAATTTGCTCTGAATGGAATAGCTTCTTGCACGATGGTTTTATCACCTTCACTGGAAGATATTATGGCTTGTTCTTCTTCCGTAGACACAATACCAATGCTATTAGCTGTAGCTTCTTTTCCAGGAATTGATGTAACACTATCCTTTGTAATTTTTTGTGAATTTTTACCATCACTTTTGTCCTCGGAGATCGAGGAAGTAGTCTTTTCATCACTCATCGTTATTTTAGACGATCTTTTGTAATCGACATTTTCTTCTGCTTCGTCTCCTACTTTAAATTTGTTATCTTCTTTGTCTTCGTACATTTCTAACTCTACAAATTTAGTGCTATCTTGTGCTAGCAATTCATTAGTTTTTGCCTCGGATTTAGTATCAGAATTAATTACAAGGCAAATTTGAATTTTACGAGGTTGGGTGTCATTTTCTGTAGAGTTTTTAGTAAGACCTGGTTCTTTAATTACTAAACTCCCATAAATGCTTTCAATCGCTTCACTTTCACTGTCAGACAATTCACCTTCTTCTATTTCCTCTTTCTTCGTAGGTTTCTTTCTAGTATGGTTATTTTTATTATAGGATTTTAATATTAAATCAGATATGTCATCCCTGGCCCCTGTCTTTTGTAATTCTCCAAGTATTTGTTTCCTTAGCTCGCGCAAAGTATCAATATCAACGTCACCATCGCTACAGTTAATAATTCTTGATAGTATGTCTTTAGTGTTTAAGGAATTTAAGCTTTCCTCGGGTACATTTAAAGTAATGTTTAAATCTTTTTGCTTTCGTGATTGCCTTTCCCTAGACTTTTTCCTTTCTTTTTTATAGTAAGAAGGAGAATCCCGCCTAGGTGACTTACGAGGCGATCGTCTGCTAAACAAAGGTTTTTCTGAGGGCGTCTCAGATGAAGACCAACGTCGTGAGCTAGTTTCAGGAGAAACCAACACTCGTGTATAGAGTCGCTTAGAAGTAGAAACCGGGGGAGTAGCCTTGATTTCTTCTGTATCTTTGTTGGTATGATTGGGCCTCCTCTGAAATAATGCCGGTTCTTTGGTACCCGAAGTTTGAACATCGTTAATTTCGCTCCGCGGCAAGATTTCTGGTAATGTATCTTGAACATTTACCTGGCGTTTGACCACAGTTTTGAGTTTATTTCTAACGGCCTCCAAATCAGACTTTTCTTTCGGTGTGGGTGCATCTATTGAAAAGCAAGAATCTTTTTCTTTTTTGGAACTTGATAATGTATCCCGCTGCAAGTTAAATTAAACTAATTAAGTTACTTTATAGAAGGATTCAAATAGAAAACATGCTAATTAAATTACTGACCTGTTCAACTTTCGCATATAAATTAACCAAAACCTGTTCACACTTCAACAAGTTTTCCATTTTCATTCTAAAAAAAATAAAACAATTTATGAGAAAATAATCATATTTACAAACTTATAAATATATACTTAAAGCGTAATTTTATACTTTAAAATATCTAAATTAAGATGATACAATATTCATTTGAGAACAACCAAGTTTACGCTCATCTAGACCTTATTTTAAAAGAAATCGCACTTAAGCATTCCTAGTACTTAAAAAAAGAACTCGTAAATAACTTATACATACATTTTCTAACAAGATATTTAGCATTAGTTACTTGCCTTTTTTTCTTGTTAGAAAGCAGATCTCTTAAAGAACGAATCTTATCGAGCTGGGCCTGTCGAGGATTAGAAGATGTCGTGTTTGTAGACTCCAATCTTGTGATCATATTCTCGAGAAACGGAATGTACTTCTTCATCTCCTCGAACTTGTGGTCGTATTCTAAATCCATCTTGAAATCTAAAAATACTCAGAAAATTTTATTTTGAAAATGACATGGGCTTGAATAAGAGATCCAATAAAAATATTATTAAAGCTGTTTAGTTAACAACAAGCATAATATATTTATTATATATTCAGATTTACTAACTAACGAATGCTTAGAGTAAGAATATTTTTGTAAACATTTCCTAAAACATTTAAATGACTTCATTAGATTATACAAATATAATAAGATTATATACAGGTATAGGTGGTAACGAAATTTTTTTAAATAACATTGGATTTCCAATGATTAGAGAATCGGATTCGTTTATAAAGTGTAAATATAATGAGTAAGTAAAGCATAAGTGGTTATTTAAGAAAACTAGACGATGTAGACAAATGTACAAAACTCAGTGGTAAAATAAACATTTTTTTTTTTCATTCATTTCATTTAATAACATACCATATGATATTAAATGAACGTAACCGAGACAATATTGGAATTATTACGTGTTATAAATTACTAACATAGCATGATAATTATATATCAATTTTATTATACATATTTATCTGCGCATCAAGTTCAGATTATAAACACTATATTATGTGATACAATTCATTATGAATATACAACACACACAAACATTAAGCAGCGTCAAGCTAAGGTCTTACAATGTAGTATCAATATATGTATATATATACATATAAAATATGGTGGTGCTATGCATTGCAGCGTTATCAACATAAGCTATGTGTCAAAATATTAACTAGAAAAAATGCATATGTTAACTGAGATGAAAGCTATCCCGTTCATACTTTAACAGTGGTAGAGCCATGTTTATGCACGAATGGGCCGGCTCGACCAGTGCGATGCCACGGCCTCACAGAAAACCAGTTGTGAAGCAACACTTGCGTTTTTCCAAAATGAGTGACGTTTCCGGAGGCCCTACTTCTCCTCTCCTCTTTCCTCTCCCCTTATCCCTCATATCTTCTTTCCCACCTCGCATCCCCCATCCCTCACGACCCTCAAAGCGCACTTACGTCTCTTGAGTTGCAGGTGTCCATGGACGAAGGTTGTCACTTACCATCAGGTGACCAGTCTGTTCGTCTGTCCCCCTATAGTATAAAAAAAAGTTTTGCGTTAGTCTTGATACCGATAAGGTTAATTATCAGTTACACCAGCTACTGCCTACAAACACAGTATGTAGTGGTGTACGAATCGAGAATTAAGGTAACTATTATATGAATTTATTATTATTGGTGTTTTGAATATTCTTATACCTATAATTTAAACAAGTATTATTTAGTTAAAGGTTCGATCCATTATAGGGAAAACTTCGTGTGACCCTCAGATAGCCTTGACTGGCCGGTTGGTGTAGTGGTTAGTCGTGGGTTCGAGTCACCCCCAGGACAAATATTTGTGTGCTGAGCATGATCATTTGTTCTGTGTCTGGGTGTAATTTATATATTATATGTATGGTGTCCCAAGTCTAGGTGCTCTTTATGAACAAAATAGTTGTTTGTATGCGTGCACAGTGTAGAACAATTCGCATTGCGGGAGTGGAGTTAAAAAAATATAAACTTGCACAATTTCACGATTTCAAGGATTAGTGTCGATACGCTAATCGTTTCTCTAGACTAAGTATAGCTTTGTGCCTACTTTGCAGAGCTATAGTTAATATATCATCCAGCAAGGAGGCTGCATGTCCACAAAAGATGAGGCGGCCTATAGATAAATGCGCATATGCTGGAAGAGGTTTATTCTACCACACCTTATTTAAAAAATGTCACCAACCAAAAGTTAACAAATGAGGAAAAATTCAATAGTTTCTTTAGTAGTTATTGGAAACCGAAAGTACGATTTTGTAGGATTCCTCGGTTAGAGCTTAGACTTAACTGTTTCTTTTCTCTATTCTTCTCTTCTCTTTCATTAATGTCAAACCTTACACGAATGTATAGATATGTGGCTTAAGGCTTCCATCTCCAAGATAGTTCGTAAAAACTTTACCAACTATCTTGGAGATGGAAATGGATATTGCAACCACATATTTGATATTTAAAACTTTAACACAAACAAAACCTATCAATAATGGGACCATAATGGGACCACCAGAAATACGCAATAGTAACATAGACCTAATTGTACATAACGGCTATGAAGGTACATTTAGGTATGCAGATATTGACCAGTATCCTTTGAACATGCACCAAAGGCATGCGCTGCAGGAACATTTCCAAATGCTAAATTTACCTTTTAGAATATGTACAGAAAAAAATTGGAATCATGGTGGCTCTCGTTTACGACTTATTTCAACAGTACACAAAATTTAAATTGATAACGACATTAATTAAAAGTTGCTAAGTCATATGGCATCTGTCTATAAATATTAGCGATTAGCTATTACGTATGTTTATACATTTCATAAAAAACAAGTGCAGTCCACCACTAAACTAGTGTCATTACATAGGCCGTTAGTTATGTTATTGTGCTGCTGTTTTAACTATCCCCGAGATTCAACTGTTACTAGTGTTTCTTCACACCTTAGACAGAAAAATGGGATCCTGGATGTGGATATATCTTATAATAACGACAAAAGCTAGCTCATCTTCGAAGCAAAGGCTATTTCACAAATATCAGGTTCTGTCTCACATGGAGTAGTATGGTGTAATACAAATGGTACATAATATATATACCTATATGCTTTGTTTGTACAATTTGAGATAACGTTAGCATCAAGTAAAATTGTTATATGTAATCCGAATGCATTATTAACTTCCTTTCTCTTTTTTTTTATCGAGGTTATTCTCGCAATGCTATACCATATATTTCACTCCGACTATTAAGGCGATTCAAACGATACCTGACATGACAAAAGCCATTATCGAGCTAGCTGACTAGGCTCTGGGACGAGACAAAGAAACATCATACATCGTCATAGTATAATATATGAATATACATACATATTTGAATGTACCCTAAAACACTCGAAAATCATTACCCTTTTTATTGCGCAGTCAGGTAGATAATTGCTTGGGCAGACTCATCTACTAGCAGGGTTTTGTAGCTTCATTTGAAAGGATGTTCAGCTTTACATGATATAAGATTAGCTTCCGAACGTGATTACATGCTTACATTATAAAAAAAACTAGACCTCAGTATGAAGTTCTTCAAACAAAAAAAATGCTTGCACTACAAATTCTTTATCAGCTACTACAAAGGATGCCTCTTCGTGTTCCAAATTTCAAGGCTGCGGCCATTATTAATTATGCTTTTTTACATTGATGAGTATAAAAGCTAATATTTTTCTATTTTGGTAGGTTATTGGTACAGCTTGGGATTTCAATCAAATCCATATATTCAGAAAATAACTATTCGAACGAAGGAAATCCCCTTTAATAACTACCTACCTCCTTAAAGTATCAGAGATTTTCTAGATATATCATCATGCTACTACTTTGTAACAAGTTATAAAGAATAAAAATATTATGGCATACCTATCCTTAATTCCATCTTGCTACTTTAGTTATACGATCGAAATTACGTTATTTGTAGTTTATAACACTTATTTATCACACAATCTTATTTTTTTTTTAGTTTTCTTGCGTCCAGTAAGTAACGAATAAGAGGACTGTACGCGAGTATATTTTTTTATTAACAAGAAAAAATATTTATTTTTAAACCTTTTAGTAAGGAATATGCATGTGGCATGTGGCAAACATAAATATATTTGACTCTTATATAGAGTCAAATATATTTATGTTTTTACTAGCCATTCATCGCGGTTTCACCTGCATTTATGCTCATTGCTCCTCTCGTAAGTATGGCAGCGTGATGTTCTATAGTCATAGAGGCAATATATATTCCTCAATAAACACTATCCAATACAAAAAGAAGAATCACCTAAATATTACTGATAGTTCCTAAGATTGGCGCCTTTAAACAACTGTGAGTAGTCGGGTTGTCTGTCCTTATACATCATAAAAAAAAACAGAGTTCTAACTCCAATATTTGTAGTTTCTTTACTCAAAATGAACAAAAAGAAACCCTTATAGTATCCCTCGGCTGTTCGTCTGTTTGTCAAGACCCTTTTCCTCCGGAACGCGAGGAGGTATCGAGGGTGAATATCACATCAAATACGTATGTCTGCTGTCCCTTGAAGCTGTAAAAAAATCAAGGTTCTAAGTCAATGCAATCAAAAGATACGGTCATAAAAGCCTTATATTTCTACAAAATAGAAAACTTCGTGGGCAAAGCAAAACCTACAGGGTACTTCCCATTGCCATTGTTAGAATAATTAAATTTGGCAAAAAAAGAAATGCAAGGTCTGACAGTAAAAGTAAAGGGATAAAAAGAAAAGTTTCATTTGCTATTTGAATATATAAAAAAATACAAACATATTTTGTGGTCAATACGACTTCAATGTATGGTAAAGAAATGCAAAGTTATGTTAGTATTCCGGAAATATGCTCAAAAATCTTCAAAGATCGATTGCCGAAATAGATGCACTATTACCCGACTGCGCAACAAGGAAGGTAATTCTTTTCGGGGTATAATAATAAGCATGTGTAAATGTATGTATAATGTTTCTTTGTCTCGCACCCTATGAGCCTAAACGGCTTGATAGATTTCGACCTGTGAGGTGTCCTTTATATCATCTTAATAGTGTTAGTGAGACAGAATTTTAGAAAAATAATGTAGATAATTATGCGTAATACGCGGTCGAGTTTCATATAATTTTTCAAAAAAATCACTTAAAAAAGGGGGGAGGTTCTCTATTAAAATATTCTTTTGTAAGTAGATTTCTAATTTTTCTTTATAATTAATTGTTTCTAGTCAACGTTGGTCCCATTTGAATTTGAAGACCATTGACATAGAGAAAGAATGCTTATGACACGATGTCTTCGTCATTTGTGAAACCATTTCAATATTTTACAAATTTAATTAATTGTTCGGAAGGTTTAAATTAGTATTCCATCTCGAAAGAAGCGGGTGATGTCGATTATATACATATATATATATATCTTTTAACGTCAAATATACTTGTTTTTAGATATATGTACGTTCGTTTGCTTACGGAACCCTAGGTGCGCGAGTCAGACTCGCACTTTCCGGTTGATCTATTTAAACTTACTTTTTGAGCAAGATTTTTTTTTAAGTGCAACATAACAATTGGAAGTTCAAATATTTGTAAACGACGTCATGTGTCAGAGCGAATGTGACGTTAAAATCTATAACAAATGCCAATGTCACCGTGTGAGCCGGTCAAGACGGCGAGCGTTCAAAACACTAAAACCAACACTATCAAACAAAGAAAAACACATTCATAATATGCTCTATTGCCTTCAATAATAAGTTAGTTCTAGATCCGAAACATGAAAGATACTACCAAAATGTTTCTAACGAGTGAATTCAAAACATTTCGTCAAAATATTATATTTTACTTGTTCGCAAATATAACACCATTGCGAGTTACAGTAGTTACGAGTACATAACATAAGTTCATTATTAATAATGAAACTGTATTGGTAACCGAAACTGCAAAAAAAAGTTAACGTGAGTTTGGAGAATCGATATGAGTCCTATTCACTATAATTCAATAAAAAACCATTGGTATTAAAAACTCATAAAACTAAAATTCTAGCTTAAAACAAAGAGGTGGAGCTCACACATATATTGTTACCTCCACTATCCCATAGTTGAGGTAACAATATATGTAATCACAATTGAAAATTAAGTGGGGAAAAAAACGTGCCATACGTGGCACTCCGAACACCGCAAACAAGATGAAGCTGAAAAAGATGAAGTTCTTAACTTTAACTACAACTAAACGAGAATGACCTATGTAACTAAAATAAAAAGTTCATTGCTATGTTGATGATTGAATTATTATTAGTTTTTGAACTCTAGTTAACTGGACCAAATGTGCTGACGTAAGAACCTAAACAGCCTTCTTGTTTAATGTAAATAGTCAGATGAAAGCAAATTTCTGAGGTTTAGTGTCTAAATCACTTATAGCAAGCACTTCATGAACGTGGCTGAGAACAAACTTTTCCTGAATCTGGTAAATAATTTTCATTACGATTTGCCTGTGTGCCACATAATTGTATGTGTCCCTGAACGGGTCTTAATTAGACCAGAAATATATACTGGTCTAATTAAGAGCACTCACACCTTGGGCCTCTCAGGTTTCGATTGTAATGAAAAAACCACTCAACAGCTGGCGAAAAAAACCGACAATTACCAAACAGCACGCTTATATGACTATAAATGTACAGCAACGTCATTAAGAAAAGAAAGAATCACACTACTGGTCTAAATGCTCGTAAACTAAGATAAAGGGTAACATATAAAAAGTATAATAAAGTCATACGATTCTAATCGTATCAAAAGAAAGAACTCGAAAGACAAGAAACCTTTGCAGTAACATGTATCTTTACCACAGTTAAACTGACAAAACATAACTTAAAGTTGATTGAAGGGATAACATGCAGATTCTGTCTTTTGTGAAGCTCAACAGTTCTATGTTGGGTATGCAAGACATCTATAAACAAAATGTGAATAATTGAGTCATTAAAATGTTGAACTAACTAACGTGTTAGTTATGATATTTCATCGAGTGCGCGAAGAATCTCTCTGCCTAATTGTGCCACGTGGGGATGTTGGCTAAAGAGGTGGCAGAAAGAAAAGTCCGAACGGTCTCAGTAGTCTATGAACGCAAGGCACGCTTGGGGCAAAACAAGCTGGACGGGGGTGTATTCCTAGGATATACCCGGGTCTCTTGCAACAGACCCACTTGAGACGGAACACAGTATTGTTTTAATAGGTTTGATTCGGACATACTACTTCAACGTTAGCTTCGGTAAGGTATTGACCCGTGTAAAGCACAAAAAAAAACAAACGAAGATTACTCTAAAACATTCTATTCATTTCATAAATGTTATGCAATGTCATGAATGCAACATATGTATACGGGATATTTTTATAAATAAAAGTAAAGTCGAAAAAATAGTCATCCTTATATACTTACATATTTTAGTCGAAGCAAATATTAAACATAATTTTGGTTGTAATACTGCCACAGTATTCATAAAAAAAAAAATTGACCCAAAACATATTGTGAATGTATTAGACCGTAGTGTCGAGGACACTTTCTGTTGGAAAGCATATCCACATTTTAGCGGTGCACTTCGCGACAGAAAGCAAACAGGGAGCAACGTCGATTTCCATTCGGAAATCTGCTGCTTTTCCATTTGTCCATACGTCGCTCTAACTACCACAGTACGTTCGTCTCTCAGGGCGAAGCACCTACCTAACCTTGCCCAGAAAAGAACCGGAACAGGGCTCTTCGGGACTTTAATTCTGCCGACATATTGATTTAGTAAGGCAAGAATGGATTGGTGTAGTCTAAAAATCTGACACTGAAATTCATCCGGTCTACCGGTAATCCAGAACGGCAGCGGACAAAAATGTTTACACCTAAGTGCCTGCCAAAAACTTCTATAAAAATTGAAACTACCTAGGGAAAGGAGGTTTGATAACGTCTACGCGTTTAGGAATGTGGAAATTACTGCATGTAGTTGTGGATTCAGTTAACTTATAACTTCACTTAAACGGAACTATATTATATATTTAACATACATACGTCTTACAAACAACTAGAAAACATCAAAAATATGAAACGAATAGAAGAATTTTAAACCTGAAGCAACATTAGCCAGCAGTAGAGGGTGATAGGCGTACGATTGAAGACACATCGCAATTTTCTTATTTTTTTATTAAATATATGGTTTTAGGAAATAACATAGCATGTAACCAAACTAGAAAACATACATGACAAGTAAAAACTTTAAACTTCATATTTAAATTTATTGCAGCAGCCAACAAACTCATACATAGAGTACCCATCTCCTCTCATTTCTTTCTACAGAAAGAAGTCGTTTAAAAAAAACTATGGATAACTCATTTTAAGAGTTTTTGTCAAAACTACAAAACACTGAAAAAAAAACGAATTTACAGACTTGTGAACGTATCATCGAATAACTGTCAACAAAAAGGAATAATAATAAAACATAAGCAACATTGAACATATCCATTATTAATGATTGTCCGTTTATGGCATCAGTCAGCATGACCGGTTGATAGAACAACAATCGTATAAAATCTAATCCCAAAACTAAACCACTTTATAACAACTATGAAAAATTGCAAATATAGACGGGACAAACTGCTCATGAAAATACAGAACTTGTCTGGTAAAATAAATTTACAGGGATCTCTTCCTAAGTATGTGTAATGTGTAAACTCACAGGGAGAGAAACCCACTGCAACAACAGACACAAAAGAACTGTTCCGACTTATTTTATCCTCAACTTTGTATATTATACTTTCTCGAAGTCATTTTTGTCTTGATATTCTAAGCTTCCAAACATTTCAATAGAACGGTATTCATAATATACTAAATCAATATCGTAAAGTTCGAATCTGGGAAAAGAACCATTAGCTGAAGTACATAGCAGTAGTATCAGTTGAAATTATTAAAATGAAAGATAAAATTAAACGTAGGTAAGTATAATTATACTTAAATGAAATTTCGTGTTAGTTTTAGAATCATTCGAATGGCACGGGTAAGAAGAAAAAGACATTACACAGGTAAAATAACAATGAGTAGAATATTCTGGAACTTAAAAACAAATAGTGTTAATACGATAAGGAGACCATATAAAGGGTTATCGACCTACCTTCAATACAATGTAAAATACCAGCAGAAAAGACCAGGTTTTAGTAAGCTTTAATAATACAATTTCACTTTTACACTGTTTGGCAACGTGTAATCGTCCATATATCGTAACGTGCCGTTCGCATCGTGTCGGTCCAAGAAATGAGCGAAACAAAATGGCGCCCGATGTGCCTTGCTTTCACAAGTTCTAATACTTATTGTTTATGTAATATACTTTTTTTTTATTTTACTTATTAAATTAAAGCATAATTTTATTTCAATATTTGTTATTACGTTTAAAAAAATCCATAAGGGATATCATTCATCGGAAGCATTTTACATCCATGCAGAGGTACAAAGGAACATACATAGGTAATAGATATTCATAGCTTGTGGTATAGGAATAGGTATCACATCCGTTTAATAGACAAGGCGGTGGGGCGTAGGTTGATTCGTTTATATGATAGGTACATGAAAGTAGCTTGTACCTACTTGAAGACTAAAATGATGCATTTACAAATAACTAAGCTGGTGCTAATTAGTTATTTTCTTAACTATTTTTACCAGGCACATACCTCTTTGTCCAAGTCATTTTTATTTAGGTACGGCCGATGGCCAATCTTGATCCGCTTGAGCAGCTAATAAATACCAATAAAAATTTAATATATAGATAACGAACTCATCAAAACACTAAACTAACAAACACTAGATTCGTTTTAACGAATTGAGAAGGTACTATTAGCGTTGTATAAAACATTATAGAGTAGAAGGTCCAATCAATAACTCTTACATAAGTTGTACGTTTAGTAAGACTTTAGTAACGGTATAACCCTACCTACTGCTCTTTTTCACACAGGTTTTATACATATTTTTAATAATATTACACTACACGCAAACACTGCCCTACTTTACTCCTATTTTTTAACACCAAATGTTCACGACGCCATCATGCATGTGTAAATACCACAGCGCGTGTCGGGACAAATTACTTAGATATTTAAAATCACTAACCTTTAAAAATTAATAAAATATCAATAATCCTAAACTTCTTAAACGTGCACTCCTTCAGGTAATGTGCATTTTAGTAGAAATGCAAAATGCATTAACTTGAATATGTTTAGAATCCTGTTTTCTTTGTTCGTCTCTGTCGGGCACGGACGGCGACTGCTAGCGCGCTAATAGTAGCGATACAAGGACGGCGAACCGCGCCCCACCGCGTCGACTAGGGCTCCACCGACAGTGGCAACAGTTATTGAATGCTTTAAAATCATTCGGCGACGGGCAGCCGTTGCGTAGGCACGACGCGCGTCTTGCGCGCCTAGTTGCCCTATTATTTTTGTCACCTTTCAATAAACAACGCCACGTCCCAATAAATTACTTACTTCCATCTTCATACACTGACAGTGGTTTACTTTTTTGTATTACGCTTATAGTTCAAGACTAAAATATTCGTGATTTTCGGTTATCTTTTGTTTTACGGCCAGCCAGAAAGAATTTTGTACTGTATACCAGCCATCTATCAAAACTGCGCAGTTATGTACGTTTTAAGATCAAATACGAAACTGCCAAGTTGACGCAAGAAGAGAATCTTTGTTACTAGTGAAAATGATAAATAAATTGCAAAATAACATGCGACTCGCCATAGTAACCGGTTAATAAATAATTATAAGCGTGCAGTAGATCTTCTAGTCTATAAAATTATGCTAGGTTAGGCTTGCCTGTTTATTATGTGCCTTGCCATGGACCAAACCTAACAACAACATGTACTATACATTATATGGGTTCCTGATTTCAAAACTATCATTTACTATCAAAACTGCGCTGTTAGGTTTGTAAATGTGTGTATTATAATACTCATTCAATAGTTGACCTAATGGCTACGAAATTAGATACAACTCAAAAGTTTTTAATCTTATTTTCTCAAACCCCAGGTACGTTTGCTGTTGCTTATAAATAACTGCATCACACCTTACCTCCGTAATTATTGTCCTTTTCATTGTTTTACATTTTCAGTATGAATTGACACATCACAAAACTATAAAGTTGTGTGGTGGTGGTGGGAAAATTAAGGGCAAATAAATTTACAATGCCACTGAAGCAGCAAAAAAAGCAAACGATAGGACGAGTCAGATTATATAGATTTTACATGAATTGACTGAACATAATTTTAATTTATGACATATTAGTATGAATAGGTACTTAGTTTTACTATGGAAGATGACGTGTCATTATTGCATCTTTAAATGAAATAGTGTAAGGCTGTTTCAAAATTAGCTAATGAAATTATTGTTTAAAACCCATTTATAAAACAACAGAGAAAATAGCATTCGTCTCTTCTTCTATATCTTATATAAATCTATATTAAATCATGTGGAAGGGGCTCAACAGATTTTGAGAAAATTTGGTATGGTGATATTCGAACCCTGGGAAAGGGCATAAGTTACTTTTTATCCTCATACTACGTGAGCAAAGCCGCAGGTGAAACTAGTAACACAACACATACGAAAGTAACTCGGTTTATTTGTCTGTCTGTTACTCGTTCAAGGCTCAACCAATCGGGACAAAATTATGTGGGTATAGAACAACTAGGACCTCGAGAAATAATTTTTGTTTCGCAGATAAATTTTGAAGTTGGTACAATAGGGGATTGAAGTTTATATGGGAGACTAAGCACGCATATACATATGTATATATAATATATATTGTAAATGAGTGTGGATGGATTTTTGTTACTAAATCACGCCAGAATCACTGAATTGATCGCGAAGAAATTTGGCACAGAGATAGATTATATAGTAAGCAAATACTTAATTATATAGTACGGAATAGGTACGATCTACGATCGACATTATCCCGAAAATGTTCGGTTTAAAACTACCAAAAGTTCTAAGTTCAGATTAGCAGAGGAACCAATAACTAGTCTTAACATTAAAATTTTAACTATTAACTCTAAAAAATAAATCCTATCCACTTCTTGAATTGGGTTTTACGAGTAGGTATGCCTACATGTAGAGGGTAGGCAGTAATTTAGAAATTCTATTATCAGCTACCGACTTACAACACAAATATTGTTTAGTATTATTTTTTTTTTGGCGTTGGAATACCTACTTCACTTACTAAGAAATAAATTGTGCGGGAGGGATGAATGTAGAAAAAGCCCTTCGAGCTGTAGGTATGGCAGGATTTTGGAAAAAGGCGTTGTCGTTTCTGCCTGCTGGAATAAGACGTGAGCATATGTACACAATACTATTGATTCTAATACCATCTTCCAAATTACCTATCAAATTATTATTAGCTCTTCAAGGGGACGCGTGCACTATCACGAGGTATATGCCTACCTTGATAAAGAAACATCACTTACAGTGATAAAAACGTTTCAATCCAGCGTTATTTTGCAGTAGTGAACCTAAAACTAACTGATTTTTTTAAGTCAATTAATTTTAATGTGGGTTTAATATTTAGTTATTATTGGGTGTAATTTTACAGCTTAGTCAGTTAAAATTTATTCTAACTAACTTCAGCTATACTTGAAGGACTTTGTACCAACAGTTATGAACTTGATATTTTCTACCTAAAGTTTTTTTTACAATTTTACCTTCTTTACTTGGCCCTCTATTTAACGACTGCGACTTGAACTTGATTATGTTATCCAAATAAAATACAGATAAAGCTGACAGCTTCAACAATCGTGGCTCCAACAACGCAAGTGGGAGTTTATAAAATAATTGCAAACCTAGACCTATTGAAAGGATAAATAGGGTTTTTAACCGATCGTATGTTTGTATATCATCAGCATTTTCTTATAAGCTAGTGATCCGATTGTGATTTCGTTTTCGAAACTTAAATATTTTAGGTAAGGTTTTAGTAGGAAATGTATTAGTATCTGCTCATTTATTGCTCCTTAAGTATTTCCTAAAGGGGCAATACATATATAAGTATTTCTACTTACTAAAAATAAACCTAACATGCTCTATAATGTCAATACGATGACATTAAGACCATCAGAAATAAAAGTGTTAAATAATGTTTATATTTTATGTTTATTTTCCTGCAACAAAAAAAAACATTAAAAACAAAACTAAACTGAAATCGACGGTTTATAAACGTAGGTATTATATGTACCACGTAATGCTTTCAACAACTTAGAGCGAGAACCTTCGTTACTTGGATAGATGCTGCTGGCAATTTCTTCAACAGTATTAGGGTCAGGCTGCGTAGCTTCACACAAGTTTTCGTTTTCTATTGCATGCTACGACTGGCATTTGCAAATATTGTTATTGTTAATACGAGTAGGTAGAATAAAACTTAAAACGACCTATGAAAGTAAAGCTGCGGGAAGAAACTATAGCTAGACGTAAAAACTTACTTTTATAGTTACACACTTCTTTTTTGCATTCATTGCACATTTTCGGTTATCTTTTTAATTATTATAATACGTATATCATCTGCTGATGGCGAATTTGGTAGGTTGTGCCTCGATTGATATGCTGGGCTGCGGTTCAGTCATTGCAATTTTTATATTTTGCTATTTTACCGTACAAAGTCAAATCATATAACAAAACAATGGTGACATATTGCTAATGTCAATGATTTAAATTACTTATAATGGACAGTATAATTACTTACCTACTTGAGATAGGCAAGTGCATAAAAGATGTACACACATCGAGTAGGTACACGTATTATCTTGTCGACTCTCATAACATCTCACTCACCTGGTTGAAGGGGTTAAAGTCGGTTTAATCTTTGATCATATAATAATAATCATCATAATTTATAACAATTATTTATTTCAGCGTAAACACGAGTGTAAACCTACCTACTGCGTCAGTTGAATTTGTACTAATGTACTTAGGTATTATCTCGAGCTTATATCACTGCAATGTTCATGTGGCTGAGTATTCATACAAACTTTAACGTAGGTAAGTATTAAGTAGTAGTTTTAAGTATATAAAACTGTATGAGTACTTAGGTACCTACTTGAACATAAATAGAGAGAGCGGTCATTAGAGCATGATCTTTATATTACAAACCGCTCACTTGTCTCATTTTCAAAGTAAAGTGGTACTGAAATAAACATAAAAGAAACAAATAAATTCTTGTATAATTGTTATGGGCCACCGCGCATCGCTCTGGTGTGCAGTATTAGGCTGTTTGTAGTGATTATATTTGGTTGATCATAGTATCGAAAATTATTTCCCGACGATAGCTTCGATTACACTATTTAAAAATCACCAGTGGCCGGACTTTCATTTGATGTTATCGCCGCTATGTACGTGCGCTTCACTCAGGGCTATTGCTGTATCGATTCTCTAGATTGTGCTATGATGACTTGCGCACTCTGCTCAATATAACTACGCATGCTCTGTTGATTACGACAGTACATATATAGTGACGTGGGAGGTGTTTACAGAGTCTATATTTGGTGCAGTTGGCCTAGAAGCTCAGTGTAGCTCAAATACTCAGAGCGGTAGCTACTGTTGCTTGGATTTGTGATTTAGTTTATTATTAGATTATAGGTATTATAGTGTGCTATAGCAATACAAGGAAAAGTATGAACAAATCCCATTTTTATATTAGTTCAGGTTCTTGTATTTGGAGCGTTTGAACACCGCAGTTGATAAGTAAATGTTTTTTTTTTTATATTTAAATTTAGATATTTATAGCACAAATATTTTATAACTTTTTGACGGTGTATAAATATTATTGCTCATTAATATTCTCTATTACTTAGTTCACATTATATTAGAGGTACTAAGCAGGTTTTTTGTTGCAAATAAACTAAGGAACTTGAAGGTCAACCGTTTTTTTTTATTTAGTTCAATCAGTGAACTCTTGTATATTTGGCACTTAAACCTCAATTAGCAACAAAATTGAGGTCTCATAGTTTATAAAACCTTGTACCTACATATTCTAATTTTCATGATTTCATAGTTTCCGTCGACAGGTCACCTTATCTTTTGTCTTATCTTGTGTAGTACTTTGTATGCAATCAATAAATATTATTACACAACTGCTTCTTCAGGTGGTCCTTACAACAGAGCTGTTTATCTACCTATTTACTATCTGTAATAATTGTTAAAAAACAACAAGAAGGATTCGACACTTACTTTACCCGACCAGTTTCTTAAGTAATAAAATTATAAAACAATAAATTGATTATATTATATATGAAAGAGCTACCTATAGGTAGTTATTGAAGGTTAATAAGGTAAAAAATAATTTGAAAACAGATATTCGAGTATCTACATGAAACGAACGGCCCATGCGAGATTGCTTCTGTGAGACCATGGGTAGGACCAACGTGGAGACGTTCGATAGCTAGGTCTGCAAAATCCTACTTTAAACATGGCTTGTAATGGCTTGTACCTTATGACAATAGTAATAAAATCTACAGAATTGTCTTTGCACAGCCGTAATAGGTATATAAATAGTATGATAGTTACATAAATTGCTTTTCACACTACTGTTTTTGTTGATAATTACAAGGATATAATTGTACACAGGTTATCTAGCCGAACAATAAAACTACCATGAAAACTTTCAATTTTTTTATTTAATCAATAATTTAAAGCTTACAGACATTCTCATGTTGTTACAAGTAAGCGTCGCCGACGAACAGTACGCGGCTCACAATCCCTTTAACTGAAATTTCACCACTAAACCACAACTTGGTACGTTGGACACCTCGAGAGGCGCATTTCATACATTACTCGAGGCCCGATATCTCACAAATAAAAGTCAATTCATGATTAGAGTATTAGACCTTCAAATCCGTCTCAAAATGTCATCAAAATGCTTGAAACCTGCGCTATTCGACCAATGTGATTAGTTCAGTTGGACGAACTATTTATAGATAACAGAGTGAATATAGATAAATAAAACTTCTAATCTATCCTCTAACATATCTGTAAACTTTGTCATTTTGTCCGTTCTGAACATATTGGTCTGGTCTACATAAGTTTTATGAGGAATTAAAAGGCATAGGCGTTACATATGTGGTATAATTGCTTGAGTTTCGAACAAACACATTGACACACTCTCTGGACGGTAATACTCTACATTTGTTTTGAGGACGTACACAGCCAATCGGAGAATGTTTCGAATACCAAGCTGTGTACTCCTCTATTCAAAATTATAACTGAAATGCAACTAGCTCAGGTCTCAATTATGAAAAAAGAATCGCTAAAATCACGTGCGAATCGTAAAATTCATAAAAAAATATATTTAAGAATTTTCAACACAAATGTCCACATAGTCACTACACTTGTGCCAAATTCCAAAACCGTATTACAAAATGAAACCGCGATTCGAAACTAAAACGGTGGCCTAGTATATTTGCCCACTGCCTCTGAGCAGACGACAGGATATTAGACATATTTATTTTATCAACGAAAATCTTTCTCACGTAAACGACGTAGTAACAAAAATGCTTACATACACAACCGTAGATACAATCAATCACTCACACATACACACAAACATTATCTCATCCAGACAAACACGCTTACAATCTCGACCAACAAAACGCGGAATCCAAGAAATATCTATTAAATGACCAAACTGGGATGCTTTCATTTGGTCGCAATATTTCTGGAGTTCAGCGCACACCGCACTAGTACATGTTTCTTACGATGCCTGGAGGTCCACTGTAAAGGTACCAGGTACGTCGCAAGGGAGCTGACAGGGGGATAAAATAATGACTATTCGTAAGTCGAAAAACCATCTACATAAAATTAATACATCAAAATACTTACCCTCTATCAGCTGCAACCCCCTACATGTTTATAATTAATGTTTGTAATAAATATTATGGTCACCATTTTTTTTGTACATTTACATTATTCGGACGCAGAAGTCTATTGCCTTAAGAGATAAGTAGGTACGTTTACAAGTAGTAAACACTACAGGTAAAATCGGGTCCGAGGGTAAACATCTATTGCTTAGAATTTTATACGACGTACAGGTTATTTGTGAATTTCGATGTCTAAGATTATATCTGCTTTGAAAGACTTACTTTGCTATCCTATAAATGGATTTGATAGGCACATATCTTTCTTTGTAATATTTTAAATAAAAGATATTGAACAGTTCGACAGCACAAATAAACAATTTTAAAATCTAAAATTTGAAAAACAAAACATGGGTGTCTAATAAATATTTAAGAAACGCAATCTTACTATAACCACAATGTTGGCAACACACGTTCGGTCTACTCCCGCACATTACATCATTACCTCTAAGTTTTGGTTCTATACAAATGTTAGATTAATACTACGTTACCTTAACTGAAGTCGATATTAATAATTTATTGCTATAACAGGAATCGAAGGTACCATTTCATGATAAAAGTCAATGTATCTGTATAATCTTTCAATCCGAGTATTTCCTGGGCGTCGTCACTGACAATTTTAATTCTCATTCGAAAAACTACGAGCGGATTAGTACTCAAACACCGCCAAACGCAACATCTGACATTTACTTCTGTGCACAGAAACTCAATCATTTTCATCAACTCCACTAATTACAATAGTTACGTTATCGCTCGCGGTGTTGACTTTCAGAGGTCACTCGGAGAAGTGAGCAAGTTTGAGTCGTCAAGTCCGAAGTCGGGACATTAGTTAGGCACTCGCACTGAACACAATTCACTAAGAGTAGAGTGCACATAGGTAAGGATGGTGGCGGGCGGTGGTGGGCGGGTCTCAGTTGTGCACGGGCGCGGAGGGCTGGTGGTGCCGCTCCAGGTCCTCCAGCGACAGCGCGTTGGGCACGTGCACGGAGGGTAGCTTGCCGGCCGACGCGCGTGCCAGAAGCTCGGGCGAGAACCAGCGTGCCAGCTGGTTGTCGCCGCCGCCGGCCCCGCCGCCTGCGCCGCCCATCTCTGCTTCACATCACAACTCATTATATATACATATACTTAGCGGACAGTGTGTACAGAGTCTGGGTGTTCTTTGTGTCCGTTCATTTAATGTTTGTAAAGCCCCCCGCGACACAGGAATTATTCCTGATGCGGGAGCTGTTTAAGAAACATTAAACTACAGAAGCTTATACTACTAAATGCGAAGAAGGTATTGGACTGATATCTAACAGACAGTATATATACAGTCTGCCCGGCTTGCTCCCTATTTATTATGTAAGTGAAACTAAATTATGGTTGTTTTCTATACTTCTCTGCTATTAGGTAACTATTGGAGAATGTAGGCGAGGGTGTACGAGCGTATGTACTCTTTGAGAGATCGGTTCAGAAAGCGCGGAGGGACGGCGACACGAGATGGTTGATTATAATTTACTAGCTAGGCGTTACAACTGCACTAGCTACATTACAACCTGGCGAACGTCATGTCGCCTTCTCAACCAGTCCGGTGGTTCGACTTTATAAAATATCAATTAAGTTCATTTATTAGATAGATCTAAGTCTAAGTCTGTTTTGAACTCAGGCAATGATAGATCATTATCTGAGTTCAAAACAGACTACAATAAATTTGTAGAACTTATTACGAGTCCCGTCTACACCAATTTCATTAACTAGCGTCGTGGTGCAGTTGACCTAAAATTAAACAATGCACGAGACATCCCGAAAGCTACTACATAATTAGCATCAGCAATAATTGTGTACGTGATCGGCGGCACTTTGGTTTTTTCCATAGAATATGACACTTCGCTACTAGCATTGTCCTAGTCTATACAAGTTCTAACAAATTGTAAAATCACTAGCATAGTCATATCTAAACGTTATCCATCTCAGAAAGAAACTACAAACAAATTCGTTTCTGTAAATGATTATTAATGATTTTTATAAGAACTAATTATTTTATATTTACTCGTTAAAAATATGGCCATTTTACATCCCAAAGTATTTACATCCCAAAGTATTTATTCCCATAAATTTAATCTAAAAGAGTTCTCAATCATTCTAAAAAAAATCAAGATCGTCAATTCACAGTTTTAGAAACGGTCGGGTTGGTTAGCATAAAGTAGAACACAAGTTATACGTACCGTTGAGAGTCCTCTGATGCGACTGGATTAGCAATTTATGCAAGGAGGTGCTGCCAGCCATGCCGCGAGCCATGTTATTCATATTATTGTACTGAAAATAGAAAAATAAACATCACTGATCGCAATTCCCCACGGCATGAGGGAACGACTTTTGGCATGGGCGAAAATCTTTCAAAGTTAAAAATATATATCATTTCTAGAATAAACCCTTTCCATTTTGGATTCAATAACCACAGGTATTCTTATGATGAATATCACAAACAATATATTTAATAAAAGCAATAAAATGTCTGCTTATTTATTAATATACATACACCAATACACATATTGATTAAGTGCGACTACTATCTGAAATATCCTACTCAATAAAGCTAATAATAATAAGGACATATTTGGTAAGTAGAGCACTTCTACTGCTAGAAATTTAATTTCATCTTAATATTCAAATATCACAGCTGGTACTTTTTAGCGGGTGTAACATATATACAATTTATCTACTAAAATCATATTATTATGTCTGTTTTATATAGGTGTGGTGAAATTTAAATAAAAAAAGGCTAAGTATTTGAGATAAAATAGTAATAATAATCTAGATAAAAATATAACAATTTAAATAAATTAAACAAAATAATCAACCCACTTGATTGTTGCTTTAAAAAGCATACCTATGCTTTTTTTCTTAAAACAGCTCTTTTTCGTTATAGTTAATATAATTAATAAGGCAAATAAATAAAATCTTATTACTTAATCTTTTGTAGCGTACTGTAAGAAATTACTGCAAGTGGAAAAGAAATTGGATATTAAAATTACCTGTACACTTATCATGACATAAAAACACTTGAAAATTAATTACAAGTATAAGAGAAATTGCATTTAGCGATTAGGACGCCCTTTGTGTATATCTGTTCTATACTAATTGTAAAATATTTTATAGTTAAACCATAAAGGTAAAGGACAAAAATCAACTATGAACTAGTATTAGAAGTTGCCTTAACTTATCGAATCCGAAGTGTAAAGGAAGGTTATGTTAGTTGTTAGTTATCATACAACTTACCGAATTGGGTACTTGCTGTCTCTGCTGAGGATGGGGAAAGGGACGTACTCCACCAAGCATTTGCTGTAAATATATATATATATAAACATTTTTGCTAATTATGGCAACATCAATGTTTTCATCAAGAAAATACATATAATTCCAGATAATGTAAAGACTTCATTTCTAAATTGTCAACATCTATAAAAAGCAGTTTGATACTATAAATTAATAATTTTCCCTTCACTACGATGATTGAATTTTACTATTGTTTTAATTTTTTAAAGGGAATTAACAACTTTAACAGTGGTAGAACCATGCTTAGGCACGAATGGCCGGCTCGGCCGGTGCGATACCACGGCCTCACACAAAACCGGTTGTGAAGTAACGCCTGCGTTGCATTTTCCCGTGGACGGCGGTTGTCACTTACCATCAGGCAACCCGTCTGTTCCTCGGTCCCCCTATAGCATAAAGAAAAAAAAAAGAATTTCGTAGAGGTGCTAAACTTTGTTGGGATTCATTCAAAGGGTTGATGAGATGATGACTGCAGAGGTATAGCCCACTACACGATATTACCTGCTGCTGGTTGATATAATGTTGTTGATAATCTGCAGGTGATGCGTAGCCGATCGTTGGCGCGGTTCCACATTGGTTCCCCTGCAGACACAAATACATATTCGATGTAATTGAATGATAGATTTTATTGACGCACAAATATGTATTAAAAAAACTATAGTTATTGTCAAATTATATTTGTAATGTGAAGTGCATACTGAGTAAACTTGCCCTGTGGGTACTTGTTAAAATAAAAAAATATATATAGAGCTAAAACACCTTTAAACCGTATATTTTAATAAATAAGTAATATACTGTCTGATAGATAGCAGTCCTTTTACGACACCCATGAGATGGACATGCCCTATTGCACTCTACAAGCATTAAGTACAATATAATTTATATTTAAAAGGAATATATATATATATAATACCTTTACGATAGGCCTGCCCTGAGGCACTTTGAGAGGCTGCGTCCACTGCTGCTGCTTCGGACTTGGAGCGTCCGACTCCTTCTCCGCTGTCATCTTACGTAATACCTGATAACAATATATATATATATACATATACAGCCGTGACATCACATGTCTTTAGATAGTTGATTTTACTTCAATTGTAAAACATCAAAAATCTTAATAAATAAATCAGTCAAAACAAGTTAAGACTTACAGAAGTGGGTGTAAAAGAAATAGGTGTGGATTGTTTCGGCTGCTGCTGCATCTCTTGCCGACGGCGGTAGTTCTCTCGCTGCTCCTCAAGCTTCTTCTTAATGAGCGCGTTCTGCATGATGGACTGCGTGTGAGCGGCTAGTTCACGCGGGGAAGGAATGCGGGAGGGCGCACCTGCAAAGTAAAGCCAATCAATGAACATTGACGACGTTGTACACTTTATATGAAAATGCGGTTCTTTTCAATAAATAATCATGAAAGTATGATCCTACACGCGAGAGTACGATAAATATAAGTTACTTATGTAACACTCGTGCCGATATGTTGAAATTTTCGTATACATTTAAGCTGACGTAGGGTCGTTCAAAAATTTCGGTAATCTTATCGATATAAAGGAAATGCGGTTTATTAGTCTCACGAAAATTCAATAACGGCATGACAGAATTCAATAGTCGTAAATTTCATTTTGTTGTTGTTCATATTTAACAAAGTGACAGTGCTTGTTGGAGGGTTAGGTGCCAATTAACACTTCTCCAAAGTGATATGGAAATATCCTCAAATGAAAAATATAGGTTATGTTTTAAATTATGCTTACATTAGACATCAATTAAAAGCAAATAATTTCAACAATAAAAATTAAACAATAGCAGATAAAAATACTACCTGTGTGATGTACTGCGAGTGTGTTAGGACTTGTAGCCATTATAGGTGACACACAAAATGCTGCATCCGTATAAATAAAGGTTACAGTTTGTTACAAGAATTTTAATATGAGTTAAGCATCTTTGTAGTAAATATTTTTTGTTTAAAGCGACAACTATTTGTTTACACAATTTTTTGTCCCATGTGAGAATCGAACCCACAAACATACATTAACAGGCTGCTTTTATTGATAGAACATTAAAGCATCAGCGTCATTATTTTTATAGTACATTTGTGATCTGGGTGTATTCTTGATGGCATAATTTACCATGCCTACAAAACTTTTATTTATAACGGTTTTGAGTTTATTAATTAACTTACATGTTACTTTTTATCTCTAAAGATATATATATTTCTACAATCCTAATGAGATATAAACATTATGAAATATAGCAATCGGTTGAGTGGTTGTTTACCTTGGTGAGGCAAAGGTGACAGTCGTAGCGGCTGATGGTGAGGCGGCACGACCAGGTGAGCGCCCACTCCGCCCGGCAGAGGGGACTCACCCATCTGGAGAGTAAAATATATAAAAAAAAATATTTAAAAAAATCTAGATAATATTCATTTAAAGACACACTTCTAACAACAGTTTTGACTGCATACTTCTAAATTATTTGAAGAAATTGAGTCTTAACTAGAAAACTTTTAAAACAAGTAAATTGGGAAAAAGCGGTTACGTCTATAAATACCAGAAATATTACTACGTACAATACTATAATCATGGTTTAATGGTAATCTTCGGTTTTTCTACAAGAAGACTGTGTGCTATGTTAAAAGTGTTAGTGTAATCTACCTATTTTTACTCTCTAAGAAGAAGATACTTGAGTACTTTTTACTTCATTATCATCAAATTCTCTTAATAATAGATAGTGGGTGCTGCTATGTTTTCATTAGTTCCTACGACTCTACAAATAAAATGTAATGTTTGACGAAAGCAAAATATCTTAATTATATATATTAGCTTTTAAATAGGCATACTAAAGGGCAGAGGGTTCGCATACAATGCTGACGTCCTTCAGCTATTGCTTACACTTCAAATCCATCTATCTTTTCCTTCCATTAGCTTCCCTTGTTTGTAGATTCCCATTATAATATATCCCCAGTTTTCAAATCTTCAATTCATAGTGTCCGGTTGTCAGTAACAGGCTTGCCCCCCAATTACGTCAGTGAGACAAAGTTCTTGTTGGCAAAATGTGGGTGTGCAATACACGTCTGCACCCCTCAGAGGTATAGGCGTGAGCGTATGTCTGTACATATATTATCTGTAAATATATTCAGTAAATGATACCTGTCTCTTGTGTTGGTGTAATCGCAGGATAGTCAAGAGTACTTCACGGTGGCGACTTTGTAGTCCAGGATTATTGAGCTGCTGCATTAAATGCTGTACTGTGATTTCCCCACTTTTCAGACCTGAATATAAAAAAAGCAAAGAATTAAGATATGCTAAAGTAAATTTTATCAACTGCTGGCTTATAAAATATCTAAGAAAGCATACAAGTAAACAAAAGTATGTTTACTAAAAATATGAATTACCATTAACATTTCGGATTTTTGATTATTTAAACAATGTTGATAATGTTACCAATAAAGTGAATAACCTTCTAGTAAATACATTCTGTTACATATATGTATATGCTTTCATTACTGGCTAGTAAATTTGATGCATACGCAATATTTGGTTCTTTTTTTCAGTAATTCAGATGCAGCCTTAAAAATTATATTTATCATTTGAAATGTTAAGTACATAATTACAACCTTATGTATATGTTGACCATTTTCATGTTATTGCAAAACCATAATAAATTCTTCAATAATATTTTCTGCTTGAAAGTTGAAGGGGCTCCAATTATAAGCTTTAAATAATATTTAATATTTATAGAGCATCGGTACTTACCACGAACGATAGCCTGCGCCTCGGGTCGCTGCAGCAGGTCTCGCTCAGCCGCCGCCATCCCACTCACTTCACCTTGCGCTTGTTGCTGCTGCTGCAATTTTTATTACATTTGAATATACTTGAGATCTTTAAAAAAATAAAACCTTTTTGCTTGATTAAGTTTCTAATTATTTTTTATGGCTCAAATCAAATTGAAATCTTTTGACATAGTCATTTCAACTATTGAGACGATTCAAATAAAACCGCACATTTATTGTAACAATTATAACGGCTAGGCTCTAGGGCGTGACAAATGAACATCAGACATACATTACATACCCAAATACAAAAAAAAAATTGTTCAGATGTCAATTCATCTATTTTTTTACTGTAAAGGGTAAAAAGTAACACAAAGTACAATGGTATAATTAAAGGTATCATCAACACATTAACAGCAAATCCTTAAAACACATTAAGAAGTTTCAAGCAAATATAAATACATGGAGGTGATAAGGACCATACTGGGAGTTGATTTACATAATCGCAACATTTTTACGTGTTTACCTGCACTTGCAGGAGCTTGTATAGGAGCTCCTGTGGTATGTGCGGCGGCTGCTGCTGCTGCTGCTGCTGCTGTTGTTGTTGTTGTTGTTGTTGTTGCTGCTGCTGTTGTTGAGCTTTTTGTTGCTGCTCCATACTTTTATTCAACATCTGCAAAAAGTATAACTTTGTAAATACATTAAAAAGTATCCCACAAAAAGATATCCCTAGCAAAAAAAAAATAGTTTCTCAAACCAATTTTACTTCATACCACTAGCGATAACGATACCCCCTATTTCCAAATCTGTTAAGGCATTAAAGTTATGAAGAAATAAGAATACTCAACATATACATACATGAGCTGTAAACATTATAGGCACTTTAATTCGGCAGTAGACTAAAAATGTCATTAACATCTTGGTATAAAAGTGGGTGGTAATATGTGTGTATGTGTGTATGTGTGTGTGTATGTTCTGTGTGTATATTCTGTGTGTATGTATATATGTATGTAGAATGTATGTCATTTGGTTAATTATGATAAGTAGAATACCTGCAACAAACTCATGGGCTGCGGCTGCGGCGCGTGCCTGGGAGGGGGCTCGGCTGCCGCCGCCACGGCGTGCCCGCCCGACACTTGCGCCAGCTGGAGGAGGGTAATACTGCTTCAGTATACATTGTAAGTCACAGCTAATTTGTCTATGCAAAGGGAACCTATTTTTTTTCTAAATGAAAGGTATGATGTCCTTCTCTGTATCTCTGGCAAGCTTTTTTTTCAATATTAGTAGTTAGGTAATTAGTAGGAAACAAAAGTATTTCGGAATGAAATCCTATATCCTTTAAATATGTATATTTCATATTAATATATGAATATAATAATATGAAATCCTATATATATATATAGGATTTCATATTAATATATTCATATATTAATATGAAATCCTATATTATTTGTAAATTTTGTGGGTTAACATTTTCTGTAGTTAACACATGATAGATTAACCAACAAAAAAACTCAGTTTCACATTCATAATATTAGGACTTGTAGACATTAGTGTAGTGTAGAAACTTAAATAGCTGAATAAGAACTACACATATGTAAAAAAAAAAGATTAAAAAAAATAAAGTGGTTATAGCTATCACATGAGCCAGTCAAAAATAAATCCTTGACCAAAAAGCACGTGTGTCATTTACTACCTCACTTTGTGCAAACATTATAATTAGTAGACAGTTGGGATCAGACAGTCAATCGTCTACGTTATAGTAATAAACTCGTAAGTACATACAAGACGTTTGAAGGCGGTGAGATCATGATCAGGTACATTGTGGTGCGCGGGCGCAGGCGCGTGCGAGTGCTGCGGGCGAAGACGCGCCTCCAGCTCCTCCAGGCTGTGCACCTTGCCACCGCTACCCATCGGCCCACCCTCTGCTGCTACACAAACACGCTACTTCAAAACGGTGCTTTTACATTTCGCAATAATATATCTTTGATGTCATACTGAATAAAATTAATTAATTTTGAAAGTGTTGCTTTGCAAATGTTGGTAGACTCAAAATTTTAGAATAATTTATTTGAACCATTGGCAACAACTACCTTATTATCTTACGTTTCTGATACATATGACACAATTTCCAAGAAGCAGAAACTGTGTGTGGCACTATAATTTCTAGCAGCATTAATTTTCGGCATGCATGCAACAAGGTTCAATAAATTTTAGCACTAACCAAGTTTAAAGAACTTAAAATAACGTGTGTAAAATAACATATATTCTGATAGCAAAATAATTACTTTGTTATGGTATCCTACTCCTGAAATAAAGACCTTTTACATCGATTTTTATAATATAGTATATTTACTTGGTCTATTATCTTGGTGATTATTAGCGTTAGCTCTCAACAACAAGTCGAACAGCGAGGACGGGTATGGCGTGAAAGGAGGCTGTGTCGCCGGCGATATCGGCGCGAACACGTGCGCCTCGCCCCCACCCACGCCCACACCTACTCCTGGACTAGCTTCAGAACGACTGTTATCCAAGTCTGTTAATATAATGAAAACTGTTTAAGGAACAAACAAGTAAAAAATTGTATTGTATGTTGGCACCATTCAAACTGTTACCTGATAACAAGCAGTTAATGGGACACCAATATCCGTAGGATTTTCGTCAGGTTTTTTGGAGTTATTACTTTATGATCCAAAAAGTAATCATTATTGCAGTGAAGTTTTACTAACTCCTAGTTGAATATTGCAACCAGCACTCTGTTTGAGATGTTCTAGAAATAGAAAGCTACAAAATGTTTTTAGTATGCTCACCATCAACCATGTTGTGCAGCAGACGTTCGTAGTGCTTGGCGTCGTTGGTAGGACTCTCTCGCCGGAACCAGCGGCTGAACCTGCTCCCACCTTCCGACTCACCCCCACCATTCTATCAAAACATACAAACATATTTAATAATCTTTTTTGAGTATCATTGCAAGTCATACAAAAAAGAGTAGTCACTGCTACTAAACTGAAGTATTTATATTTCAGTCAACTAACAATATCATGAGTAAGTTTTAAAATTCGAAAACCCAACTGCATTAAAACTGTTAAGTCAAAATTTATACACAATGTGACTCCCACTATTAAAGTGATTCAAAAACACACCTCACATGTATAAACCCATTAAAACGTTAAGGCTCTAGATACATAAAGAAACATCATACATTTCTATGTATAGTTGTTCGCAGTCAAGTAAAAATTGCAGGAACTCTATCATTAGCAATAATTTGATTGTCATACTAGAATAAAAACAATACTTTTTTATATTGCACTAACTTCTTTCATATGTAATAACGCCAAGGGTAAAGTAATTATAAGCATTTGGCAAAATATGATTATTTTACAAAGTGTACGTACAGTAAGAACGTCAGGTATGGAATCAAACTTGAGGAACTCATCCAAATTAAATTCTGGCTGTTCGTTGTTCTGCGTCACCTCTTCACCCTTAGACTCCACTCCGGAATCCTTATCCTGAACAAAAAAATGTGATAATGTTGGGTAGCTGATTATTGTTGTCTTGTTAACCCACCCTGCTAAACTAAGTGCATGGCCATCGCTAGGTAGGTTCACGACGGTAGTGTACAGGGTGGGTTTCGAACCCACAACCACTTGATCGCAAATCGGACGCCTTATCAATAACGCTACCGCTGCTTCGTTCTTTATTTATTTTTTTAAAGTGCAAAACTGAGATATTAAAATATTTGAAAAGCGATGTCATCTGTCAGAGCGAATGTGACCTAAAAGCTTACTTGCCTAAGTGTTTGTGCCCTCGTAGTTTTGTCTATTTTTAACTGTTTTTTAAATACTTTCACTCTGACGTTTTGTCTATGAATATTCCTTATACATAAAACAAGTATGGATAAAAAAATAAAAACAAAAAATACATGCATTTTCCCTACTGACACCAGGTAAACGAGTAACAGTAATTAATATTAGTAGTATTAATAGTATTGCAACTTACATTGCTAGAATTGGAGTCGTTGTTGTTCTGTGTGATGGGCGAGGACGTTTCGCGCCATTTTTCAGCCGCCGGCGACCGCGAGCCGCCGTTGTTCCATTTCTACACATAAACACACATTGAGGTTTACTTGGCACTAGTAAGTTAAGAATAACAATTGTAAAAGCCGTAGTCCCTTTGACTACGGCTTTTACAATTGTTATTCTTTATCAAATCATTACAATATAATATAATATAATTATATCTCAGATTATAAGACCAGATCAGATATATCAAAAGACAAGCAAGCAGTACATTGGATGAGCTTAGTACTAAGAACTTCTTCCAGGCTTACAAATTATATATTTATGATGCAGATAGATATATTTTTATATAGAGCGAAAGCTACCTAAACATAAGTTACACTAATTGGTACATTTTTTTTTATTTATTCAAAAGTATCATCATATTATAGAGATGTTGTTGCTAGGCTTGAAATGTGGACACTGAGCACATTACGTGTTTCATTTAAGAATTCATTAATAAAACTACTAGAAGTATATAACAATAATACATACTTCAGTCTCTTTATTGTTTGCGTTGCCATTCTTTTTGGTGGGCTCGTCAAAACCGCGCAGCTCGATAGTCTCCAACTGAGATGTCGGCCCTCCACTAAACCTGTAATGACAAACGATACAATTTTATGTATGTATATTTCACATGTTTTACCTTTTGTGGAAAAGCACTTATCAATATGTCAAGTTATACTTAAATCGACGATTTAAACTCATTTTGTATATACATATGTAGTTGTAATTTGTATTGATTTGTTGGTCTAAAATTACTGACACTGACTGACGATTATCTGTTCAATGTCTGGGTTCAAATTATCTATAATATGTATATGTTTAGCTATATGTAAGTATGTTTATCAGAAGTCTGATTACCATAGTACATACAGGCTCTACAACACGCGGCCGTGTGTGAGATTATGTCAAGTTATTTGTTGTTTCACTATAAGGTGACAATTTCAAATGTGGTATAAGCTTATTGTATACTAATAACACGATTATTACAATCTTATTAAATACAATTTCCCATCTTACCATTCGGGTTCATCTTCTTTCTCAAGGCGTCGTTGAGAGAAGCGACCACCAGATCTACGGTTGTCCTCTCTGAAATAAAACATACCTCTTAAAATTATCTCATAATATAAGTTACCTAAACATTAAGTTTCAATATCGTAAGTATTGAAAACATAGAAGGTTGAATGGATAATGAACAAAACGCAATAAGTGACATTACCTGTCTCGCATCTTCTCGTGGATGAATCGGTCGTCCCGCTCCCTCTTGATGTCAGAGGAGTAGGAGTCTCGGCTGAACGAGCGCCGGTCATACCTTAACAAACATTCGTGTATATCATCGGCTCAGTATAGTTATACAAAGATTGAACAACGAAGTGTTCCACTTCTCTGCCTACACCTCTAACTTTTTAGACTTTTCGGTTCAGTTGGCTGAATAGAAAGTTATTTTTTATGTGTCTGCTTTAATCTGTTCTACTTCTCTGGCCGCCCAGCGCTATGTAATAATCTACTGTACTGACTCCTCCTCTACCTCGCATCGTGATCCCCTGGATATGTTGTGAGCTTTTCCCTGATTATACTGCGAAACCTGTTTCTACCTTTGGCATAGTGGAGCGTATCGTGAAGCTTAGTGTTGAGTGTAGAGCGGATTTAGTGCGACCATCTGAGTGGGCCACGACTTTACCAGTAACAATGAATTGATCCAGGCTATGTCCAACTTTCCTCGCTATGTAACCAAAAAACTAAAATACTCCGCACAACATTAGTCTTAAGGAAAATTCTAAATAACAAAATGGACCTACTTTGATAAAAAATTGTTAACATTATTTTTAATTTACTCTTATTAGCGTAATCTAATGATACAAGCAAATTTTTTGTTTTATTTTTGAACGAGCTTACGCATTTTTTAATCGATAAATTTATTTATTTATTTGTAAACCGTTTATCAATAAAGTTAAACATATAAAGTTTTACAATTTAAAAAAAAAGATCTGATCTACCACAATTTTTATTTTATATTAGTTTTGTGTCATTTGTTGGCAATCCTAAATAAATTAATATATTAGAGTAAAGAACACAGGAATTTAACGGTCGTCTATTTTTATGCGAACATTTGATCAATGATAAGGAAATACTGTTTCTAAATCTGGAAAGACCTGATTTCCTTAAACATAGTAATAAATGCTTACTTGTCGTTGTTATTAGGTCGTCGTTCGGTATGTTCACGATCTCGGTCGCGGGGTGGTCGGTAAGGCTCAGTGCCTCGGTACTCGCCCTCCTCCCACGTGTTATTCGGAGTGTCACGGACCATGATACGGCCTGAGCCGATACGACGTCCTCCTGTTACATAATAAATTGTAATAATCTTTAAAATGTACCTTTAAATTGAACAGACTGCAATTTGTACAGACATTAGTAGTGTTACACATTAGAGCGAGAATGGTTTGCATTTGAAAACTATTTTAATAATAGTAATTTTCAAGGAAACATGTTGAGATTATTCGGTTGTTGAGTTGAGTTAAACTATTGTTTCACAGTACAGATAAAATGTAGGCAACAGCATACAATGGACGCCAATACTATAAGCGTGCATCACCTGTGTCTGCCAATGTGTTGTAGGCCAATATATTATGTATTTAAGTATATTAAGATAAATACTTAACTAATAATATCCTTTAAAATAATTAAAGTAAAGCTTCACAGTGGCCATAACACTTAATAAAAAGTAGATATTCTATAGCAACAAACTTGTAATTGAGCGGTTGCGGGTTCGAAACCCACAGTAGTGTACTGTGGGTTTCGAACCCGCCAATCCAAAGCCCAACCCAAAGTAATTATATTATTTGGAAGGCTGACAAGAAGACTAGTAATGTGTGACTAACGTTACTTAGTACTCTATAAGAAAATAGAGATAGTAGTGGTTAGTATAACTTTTTTCTCTCCCTCGGGGTTGTTTTAATTCTGGAAATTTTAACTTATATTTTTTTTCGGTAACCTGCATTATGGTCGATTTAATAGAAAGTACGTTAAAGCGTAACAAACAAAATTCTTCTTTTTCGAATTGCACGGCTTCCCAACACACCAAAAGCAAACACCATACCAAAAGAGTTAATTTCACTTTTTTTTATATTTTTCTTTAGTTAGAATTACCTTGCGTATTTAATCTTAGGTATACGATAGTTACTAGCTCGAGGTACTTTTCTTTCTTAGCAATGGATCCCAAAGTTTCTAGTTGAAATTAATTCACTTTAAAAAAAGTAGACAACCGACTTCAATGAGTCTATCATAACATTTAAGACATGGTTTTCTCATGGATGCCATTGTCAGAACTGGACCAAATTGAAATGGGACCACACGGGAAGTACCAGGTTTCTAATGAAAAAAATATCAAAATCGGTTCATTCGGTTCAACCAGTCGAAAGTTCTGAACAAACATTAAAAAAAACGAAAAATACAGTCGAATTGAGAACCTCCTATTTGAAGTCGGTTGAAAATAAGCTTGATCTCTGTTACGTGAGTGGGATCAAAGGATGGTTGTTGTTGTAAATACCTTGTTCAGGCTTAGGCGGGTGCGTGGTGTGCGTGACGTGCGGTGGCGCGGGCTGCGGCGCGGGCGGCGCAAGCGGCGAGTCGGGGCGCGTGCGCGCGAGTTGCGGCGGCGGCGCGGGCTGCGGCGCGGCGACGGGCGCCCCACAGCCGGAGGTGAAGGACCTGCGCTGCGGCGACAGCACGATGCCGCCGCCGCTCGGCTCGCTTTCCTTGCGCACGCGTTCGCGGGGATCGGCCGAGCGACGCTCACGATCGCGATCTCGACCGTACACACCCTACCATACAAACTTTTTCATGATACAAAAAAATAAAAGAACTCCACTAGGAATTATGCCTGTGTGGCGGGGGTGTTTACAAACATACAAGTAATGGGCACAAACAATTATTTGTGGACCACACAAATTTTTGACTCGTGTTAGGATCCACGACCGCAGCAGTCGGATTCACTAAACACTAGACTAACAGGCCAGTCAATAAGAACAGTTATATATATATTTTTTTTATGCGATAGGTGATGGGGATGGATATTTTGTCGCGTAGGACGATGGCGGAAACCTGCAGCCGGTATAAGTCCGAACAATTCCTCTGAACACTCCCCATGATAAAAGCGATAGAGGATGCAGAGCGAAGCCACATCTCTACGCAACGCCAAGGTGTCAAGTCGATCAGAAATATCTTGGCAGTCGATGATGCGAGTCGCTCTCCGTTGAATGCGGTCAAAAGGGAGAAGCTGGTACTGGGGTGCACCTGCATAGAGATGAGAACAGTATTCCATGTGCGGACTTAACCTGCGCCTTATAAAGTTGCAGGCGGTGGGCCGGAGTAAAATACTGTCTCGATCTGTTTAGCACACCAAGCTTCTTCGAGGCTAATATGGCCTTACTCTCTAAGTGACCGCGAAACTGGACTTCGCTTGATATATCGACGCCAAGGATTCCGATACTGGCTGATGCAGTTAGGGAAGTGCTCTCAAATTGAGGTGATACGACCAATGGCATCCTTTCGCAAACCTGTGTCTTCGTGGGGTTAAACCGGACTAGGTTAAGTCGACCCCAATCTGAAACTTTTGATAAAGAAGTTTCGATTTCAGACACAAGTTTGGATCGGCTTTCGATGACGTTTACGCGAGAAATGTTAGCGCGGCCGGTGTAAAGGGCATCACTCGTGCTATCGTCAGCATAGCAATGGATGCTGCTAATCTGCAGCATGTCATTGATATGCAGAAGAAACAGCGTGGGTGATAGCACACAGCCTTGTGGGACACCAGAATTAACAGACTTGGAGTCGGAGCATGCACCATCAACAACGACCTTTATGCTATACGAGCCAATTGCACAGTTTCTCGGGAAGCCCATAGGAAGGAATCTTGGAGAACAAGGAGGTGATGGCTATGGGTCTGTATCTGGTCCGAGTGATCTCCTTTTTTAGAGATTGGGTGCACAAGAGCTGTCTTCCATAAGTTCGGGACTACATCAAGAGAGTAGCAAAGCCGATAAAGGCGCGTTAAAACCGGTGCCAACTCTGGAGCACACGTCTTCAGCACGATAGGAGAGATTCTATCGGGCCCACTCGACTTAAGAACGTCGACTTAAGAAAGAAGCACTTTACGCACTGCCCTTTTTGTAAACCGGACATCCGGCATGCGGCTCTCGCACTGCGGTATGGTCGGCGGTGCGTTTCCCCCGTCGTCCAGGGTCGAGTTGGACGCAAAGAGTTTGCCCAGAAGATCGGCTTTTTCTTTAGTGTCGTGAGCCAACGAATTATCTCCTATGCGCAGAGGTGGAAGGGATGGCTTACAAAAGTTCACCTGGACAGCTTTGGCAAGAGACCAGAATGCACGAGTTCCGGAAGGGAGACTCACTAGTCTCTCGCCAACTCTGCCGATGTGAGCCGACTTCGACCCAGCAATTACTCTTTTGAGAGACCTGGAGGCAAAGTTAAATTGCTTCTTTAATGTGCTGGTCTGGCTTTAATGTGATGAAATTTACACATACCCCGAATAGTTACGGGACCTACTGACTCTTTACCGGTAGTAAGCAGTGTAGCACTTGATACAGATCTGTAGCGGTAGTAGTTCACCTGTTAGTAAAAAGGTTAACTGCTTTCATTGAAGCCAAAGAATTCAACGAACGAAGCTTGAGATTTTTATGTGATTATTTTTATTAATGACTATGCGATTCAAATATGTTGATAATCATCAACATCATTGGAGACTTGTCAAAAACAAATATTAATGAGTTATTAAAAAAACCTTTTAAATATAAACAACAAATCTTATAACTCTAAATTGTTGTATATGTTAGAGACGTTTCTAAGTGAAGTACAATATGGCGGGTTGTCAGTTACCTTCTTATTTTGAAAACGAGCAATATTTTACCTTGTGGTTTTCAGTGGATGCATCTCCTCTCGCACCTCGATCATCTTCGTTGGGCGAATCGGAACGTCTTTTCAGCACCCTGTAACAATTCATCATCAGATCACTTCAGTATCGACATACGATTAAATAAAAATATTTTAAAATTAAATAAAAACATTAAATAACAAAGCTTAAAGTACGTATTAAAGAATCTATTTTCTTATGTAACTAATAATATTTTAATCATAGAAATCCTTTTGGTCACCAAGACGCTATTCATTAAAACTATTAACTGCATGCATCACACTATTCTCATTAATTGTACGGCTGTGGTACAAACATCTCTAAATATAAAAAAATTGTAATAGGCCGATGTCTGTACATTATAAATATTGAAGAAAAACTGATATGGGGATCTTTAGACAAAACAACAGTTTTTAGAATTTTTGTCTGCCTGTCTGTATATATGAATTGAATGCAGTTTTCACGGATGTACTGCTAAAGGACTAAATATAGGCTCAATCTCTGTCTATCCCGAATGAAGAAAAACGTTAGCTTATGTATAAAATACTTACAATGCAAGCGCCTCACATCCAGCAAACGCGTTCTCAAGATTCCGCTTGACCAACGGCGAGTTGCGCAGACGCATCAGCTCATCCCGCGTGTAAGTGAGCGGTTTGCGCGCGGGTCCCACAGCTAGCACCGCCGGGTCGCCGCCTCCCCCACCGAGCGATACACCGTTGTCATCACCTAAAAGAACATTTTACATCGAAAATTATTTAAAATATAATAAGTTCGTCCGTCAATAAGCAGCATATGACTTACATGTTAGGTACAATAAAAATACTAAAAAAAATAGATTTTATAACAGACTTCAAATTTAATATTTTAGCTATGACTGCACGGATGGCGTAGTGGTTTAAGTGGTCACCTCGCCACTACACTACCGCGCCGAGTGTTGTGGGTTCGATTCCCGCACGGGACAACACTTTGTATAATCCTCAAATTGTTGTTCTAAGTCTGGGTGTTCTTTGTGTCCGTTGTTTGAATGTTTGTAAAGTCCCCCGTGATACGGGAGTTAATCCTAGTGCGGGAGTTGCCTTTTACTAAAAAAAAAAAATATATATAAAAAAATATTACTTTAAACTGCTATTTCTTGCTTCAATACTATAGTTTAAAATTGTTAGCACCTATTATAGTGGGACCAAAGTCTATTCGGCAAAACGTGGGTGTTTTATACACCTTTGCTTCAGTGATTCAGGCATGAGCGTATGTATGTAAAATCGTTTCTCTCAAATCCTGTAATACAAAAACTAAGAACGTGGTAAACAACTACTGAAGCCGGTTAAGCCGTTACCTCTGGCATGATATGGCCCGAAAATTTATACAACTATTATCGTTATGGTACGATCAAATTTTGTAAATCGACTTTAATTTGCTTAAACATTTCTTTAGAGAATTAAAAATTGCGCAAAAAATAAAGCACTTAATTTCGAGCGTGTTAGATCGCTCTTTATTTTTACAATCAATTTTGTTTGAATGTTTTTTGTTTATATTCTTATTTTTATAAAATATACAACTACCGCACGAAGTCCCGAGGGCGAAAAAATAAAAAAAATACATTTAATTGAATCATCAGATTCCAACCCAATAGTCTAAAAAAAAATAAGGGTTTTTTTGTATGTTCAACAAATAAGCTGGCCAAAAAGGTGTCCAGCTCTGGTCACATCCTAAGCACATGCTTGACGTTCGATTAGATCTGGATTATTATAAAAGACAAAAACAGAAATAAAGGCAACTTCCATATTGTTCTGGGGTGGTTTAATATGTATGGCACAGTAACAATAGCAGCTACTCGATCTGGTTGACCTGCATTGTTTGCGTACATACATATGTTATGTATGTATGTACGCAATGTATGTATGGTATGTAATCAAACCCGTAGCTGCACCGAGCTTAGATGCTTAGAATTGTTACTGCTTTAATTTATAAATTATAGTGCGAACGCTATAACCATTTGTGGTCATGTAACGTTTAGAAATATTAATAATAAGGTTGACACCCTGCAAGTAATAAATAAAAAAAAAGTACAAACGACTTCAATGCGTCTGACTAGCTCATTAATACTTACATATATGAACTTCAAACTACTACAAGAAATCTCTTTCATTTCAACTGCCATCGTATAGAATCTTAGAGTACCCACATTATCAGATATTTTTTATCATTACATTAATTTTAATTCCGAAATATTTCGTTAAATTAGCATTTCTTAAAACATATTTTTTTAGTAATTATTATACTGTTTTGTCAACGCTCATCGCGAAATCCTTGACTTTCATGACGTCAGAAAAATGGACATAAAAGATTAAAAATATTTAATTAGAGTACAATGACTGTAATGCAGTAGGTTTGGTATAGTGCCAGCCCGTCCGTGTTCACCTGATAGACGACCGAAGCACAACCAGTACCTAAATAGACGACAATCTATATTTACACGAGTGTCTGACACCGACAGATTTCACTACACGTAAATAACCGTCTCTCATGCAATCATCTAAGAAATGCAAGTACGACAATGTATGAAATGTATGAACTATAAATTTAAAACATCCCCGACTTGCAAACCTCTTTAACGATTAGAAAAGAGCTGATGATGTGGAGATTTCCTTGGAACATTGCTCGAGTGTTCTTATCAGTATCACGTCGACTTTAAAACAAAAACACCGCTCCAACATCGGTAGATTCGTTTGGGAGCTACGATGCCACATACCGATACACATACAGACGTGAAACTTGTAACAACCAATTTTTTTTCTACGAGGGTTAATAAAAGCTTGTCGCTGCTTCTGAGGCATGATCCAATTACTGATTGTCTAATATATGTTTTATACAACAGCTTAACTGTCTGAAGTCTGGACATAAGTCTGATTTCAAATGGTTACCAGTGTCTATAAACTTTAACAAGATTAAGAGATGTTACATGTATTTGTTAAAGGGAGGGAAAGGTCGACAAAACTCCATACGAGCTTTGTCGACCTTTCGACTGCTGTTAAACCGCGATAGCCTGAGCAATGTAAAATTTAGACAAAAATCGTTTGTGCATATAACATCTTTATAGTTTTAAGCAGAGAATTGTAATATATAGTCATCATCCCTGTTCGGAGACTTTAAAAGTGTAGATATATTATTAACGTTTTAAAGAAAGCCTTCCAGACTTTGACCAAAGAAAAACAATTTATTATATTATGAGATATTTTTGTAAAGTACATAAAATGAAAAATTGTTCTATAGTGCTAGATAGTTATGTAGTATTTCTCGGTGTATTTTCTGCAATTTTAGTCTTAATCTCTTACGTTAATCATATACAAATTCACCAACGCCTATATCCCTAAAGGGGTAAGCAAAGGCATCTTGAACGCGTGCTTTTTGGCAGTCATAATTTTGTCCCACAATACACAACACACTATAAACAAGACGATAAAAAAGACAAAACACGACAAGAAGGACCTTATGGTTTTCGAGTGTATGTCTGATATTTCTTTGACATGCCCAAGAGCCTGAACAGCTGATAGCTTTAGACTTGTGCGATCTTTTGCTACTAGTAATTGAAAAAATAGAAAAACAGACCATTTAAGCAGTTTACGTAATGTAGTCGATTTTTATATATTTTTTGTTATAAAACCATTTTTCACAAAGAGGTCGAACAGACTCAACTCTAGCCGTTTCCTAAGACATCTGCATCCCACTATGACCACCACAGAAAACAATACAATAAGGTGTTCAGATTGTAAACCTGAAAGAGTTGTGCTATATATAGCCCGTATGTAAACTGGCTAGCTTACAAGGAGGATCTGTATAATAAGAAGAATCATAAATGCTTACTCTACAAAAGCAACAGCAAATACCTAAGTTCCCTAGACATGCCACGTATGCTCAACGTAACAAAATCCGACCGAGTGAGAGCGAGGGGTGTAACGATTATAACCACTCGATACCCGACGAGACCGAGAGGCAACAAGCGCTTTGCTGTGATTGGCGAATTAATATCTTCTTTAAAAAAAATCTAGGAATATTATGTAAGTATGGTCACTTACGCCAAGACACTCGCTTGACTCTCTTCGTAGGCGGGCCTGCATGGACTTTGGGCGGCAACTGACTTGGTATCTTCCTCATTGCACTCTGATACTTGAGTAGAAACGCGTGTACCGCGCATTTAGCCGGGGAGATTATCTTGTCGGAAGAGAGACTTGCCGATACAATGGCAGCTGCATTCTTACGGGCGCGTCTCTTTGCTGCTCTGCTACCTGCTCTACGTCTTCTACGCCGACTTTTCTTAACAACCTCGCCTATCGGCGGTATAGTCTCCTTGCTGACCATATCAACTACACGAGTGACGCGTCAACAAAATGGCGTCTAAACTAATTTAAATTAACTAGACTTAACTAACGAATAAAATAAATGTTAACGATTGTAAATATATTATATAGGACTCACAAAGAATTTAACACTCGAAATACATAAAATTATGAGGATTGTCAAAGAAACGGTTGCAATATACGCGACGTTGTCGACACTTTAAGACGTATTGCCTACAATGATAAAAGGGCGACGTCGTGTTAAAAAAAGCGAAAGATACTGGGAAGCCCAAATGATCGCTAATTACCGCGGACTACACACAAGCGCATGAACTCGTCTCAACGACTAATTCGACCTCGTGACAGAAGGGCGTTTCTAATCAAAAGTACCCTCAAGAATACTAAACTAGCGCATCGAATCGTATGTAAAAATAATATACTCCTTACCCTACAAAACAATCATAAGTTTTTTCTAGAATGTTATTGATCTGATGTTAGAAACTACACAAATAAAAGAGAAAGTCATAGAACAAGAGAGATTAGTCAATATCAGATCCTTTTCTAAACTTACTAATAGTCATTATTGATGTTTTCGTTTACACTCGAAATATATCAACACATACATTTATAGTAACTACATGTTAGTATTTCTGAAAATCGTCAATTTCAACTGCGCTTTACAGGAACTAAAATTACTGAAATCCTGATAGTCCGAATGCTTTCTCTATTCACTAACTATATATGTATATTTAATATGATAAATACGAAAGTGAGTTTGTTACGCTTTCACGTCCTAACAAAAATAAAGCCTAAAATGCGATTATTATGCGATGAATTCAGGCCTACAAAGTATATAGTATAGACCCATAAGTAAAAATAGCATAGGGTTCATTTCATCCAGAAAACTAGAAATATAATAAAAACCTAAATTACTTTGGTGCGTGGGAGCCGTGAAAACTTAGTAATAAACATTTTTACTAGTACCTACCTACCACTTCCAATATAAATCTTCGACCTTATAACGAATGTCTCATCAATTTATCAATAACAATGCTCTTCGTACAGCCGTATCAGTGCAAGCGTCAGAGTATCCTGCCGAACGACTGCAATGCGGTTTGCACGTTCCGATGTCACGGCATCAATTTATTATGACGAATTTTAGTTTTAAATTTATCTCAGGACAATGCCAGTGGACGTGAAAATTACTACTAAACTAATTTCTAAAATAATTTATTTGAAAGCTATAAATAATGTGTTTTTGGCACTTGTTTCAACGCGATAAACAATCTGTGCATTTAAATATTCAAGTATGAAAAGTAAAGCATTTTTCAAACTTTTGCTTTTAGTTATAAAACTATCCGTTTTCGTCGATGCCAATACAATAACATATTCTAGCAGACTTGTTTAGCCATTCGCGCTTGACCTTCATGTTCCCTACGGATTTTTACCCCAGCGTGTAATGCTTAGGGTAGAGGGTCGTGTTACACAATCACCACGTTTAGGATCAACTATAAAGAAGTTTCTTCACAGCTCAAAGATTTATATTATTATGCGAAAACTAAAGTACTTAATCGTTTTCGAATCTTCGCAATTATATTTTAAAGGTAAAATAACATTTTGTTTATAAGACATTATTGCACCTTCCGTCTTGACGGATGGACCACCACCGCTCACAGGTTCATATTATCGCGTTCAATTATTAAGATTTATTATTTTATATTATTGTTTTCAATAATAATTATACAGCAAACAAGCATATGGAATTAGTGATAACAATGTGAACAGACAAGCAGACTTTTGTTTAAACATTTTTATGTACGCTAAATTAAAATCGTGATATTTGCTGAATCACGCACGTTATGTTAGACATCAACAATAATTATGAGCTATAGACACTAGAACAAAAATTAATGAATAATTATTTTAGATAGATATTTCTAATCATAAATAATCAAAATTTTATTACTTCTTCCATTGTTTATGTACATTTGTAGTGTTAGTGTTTCTCGTTAAAAAAACAATAAATAAAATCTTTTTATAATCAACTACACACAGGCTAAAATATTGACAACTTTCGTTTACCTGCTTATTGTAAAACAAGTTCGAACCACTCCGTATACATAAAAGGATTTATCTTCGGACCTCTTTGTAAAATGCTAAGATCAAAACGATCGTATAAATATGTACAAGTTAACTAACTGGTTTCCACCCTAGTAAAGCAAATTTTTGCAACAAATGAAACCAGACATCGACGTAGGGAATACACACCAGATTAAAAATCTACCGTTAGCACTACTGTGTCGCATTCACGTACTTTTTTAGTTTTTTGAAAAAGACATCTCCCGTATTAGGAAGAATTCCTGTGTCGCGGGGGCTGTACAAACATTCAAGAAACGGACTCAAAGAACACCCAGACTCGGGACAACTATTTGTGGATCACACAAATTTTTGTCCCGAGACGGGTATCGAACCCACGACCTCCGGTTCAGCAGTCAGGGTCACTAACAAGATTTCTTTTTAACTGACTTTCAAAAATAAATTAAGTGCGACTGGATGTCTTTTGTGTGTACATGTTGCGCTAAACTTTTAAAGTTGGTAACCAACATAATTTTTATTGTAGGAGGGGAAAACTGTAAAAATTGATGCAATCAATACAAGATAATTTCACTTTGACTCACCAGGTTCCCTTTACCTGGTGTAACAAATGAAGTGGTGTTCTTTTTTTATTGGCAACGAGCAATTGATGTAACTTGTAATACAAGTGTATATAAAAAATGGTAACTGTATACTTAAAAGTGTGGGTGTTTGCAACAAATGTTTGAATTACAAACACTTAATTAGAAAAAAATATCAAAAAATCCATGCTATAGGAAATAGCATGCTTTTAACACTCTTAACTTTCTTACATATTTACATAAAGTTCAAAAGAGGGACTCTGACATGACAATCAATCTTCAACTTCAAAGACTAGAAATATATAAGAATATATTTCTATATATATAATATATAAGAACACCACAGATTTTTTTATGTGGTGTTCCTCATGCCATGCGTGGTATGAATGGGCCAATACCACCTCGACCGGTGTGATACCACGGCCTCACAGAAAACCAGTTGTGAAGCAATACTTGCATTGCATTTCCCCGAAATTAGATTTCCTGAGGCCCAACTCCCCCTCTCCTCTTTACCCTGCCCTCATCCTCCTGTGCCTCTTTCCTCTCTATTCACAAAAGAGAAGGGGGTTCTCTTTCCCCCCCCTGCATCCCCTATACCTCAGCACCCTCAAAAGCGGGCAACTCTTGAATTACAGGTGTCCCTGAATGGCGGTTGTCACTTACCATCAGGTGACCAGTTTGTTTGTCTGTCTCCCTACAATATAAAAAAAATATATTGTATGGGTCATTGAACTGGTTCAGTAATATCTGCCTATAGGTATTTTTAGAACAATCCTATTGTTAGAGAGTGAAATAAGTACATTTCTGATCAACCCTTTTTTGCTAATCATAATATAGTCTACCTTAAGTAATAAGGGGCAAGCATTTGTCCCTCATCCCAGCAATATATATACAGTCGTGGTCAACTAATTAAGGACATTCAAGATAGTGGACAGCAATAACCGGCTATGTACATATAAATATAAAACCCTGTTGATTTCTCAGTAACTATTATTTGCATAATTTGATCCGATTATTATACTATAAATGGCTGTAAATAAAAGATTAAATAAATATAAAAAAGTGTTTAATATCAAAGGTTAACCATGTATTCAATTTAAGGTACAATTCTGTAGCTGGACATTTAATTAAGAACAGTAAAGTAAAATGAAAAATAGAGTTAAACAGAACTAATAATCTGCAGTATTTTAATTTCTTTAACAACTTCATTTTATCACGGGTAAAATCAGTACCCAGTAGCAAAACCTTTGTTAGTAATTACCGCTTGACACCGATGTGGCATAGACATTATCAGTTTCTGACATATTTCAACAGGAATGTTTGCCCATGCCGCACAAAAAGCTTCATTAAGTTCATCTAAAGTTGTGGTACGATAAATGGCAACTTTTTTCTTAATTTCGTGCCAAAGGTGCTCGATTGGGTTGAGGTCGGGGCTATTTGCTGGCCAATCTAGCACTGATACCGACTGTCTGTTAAGAAACGACTTGACTGAACGGGCTCTATGTTTTGGGTCGTTATCATGCTGAAAAGTCCATATAATAGGAAGATGTTCCTCAGCATAGGGAAGCATAGTTTCTTCTAATATTGCCTTGTATTGATGTTGGTCTAAGTTACCCTGAACTTTCCTCACAGGTCCCACTCCACGTCCAGAAAATGATCCCCACATTTTAATGTTTCCTCCGCCATGTTTCACCTGCTTTTTTGTGAATATTGGATTCATTTCCGCTTTTACAGGACGCCGTACGTATTGCCTTCCATCTGAAGAAATCAAATTAACCTTGGTCTCGTCAGAGAATAATACATGTTGCCATTGGTCGTAGGTCCAATGTCCATATTTACGTGCAAACGCCAAACGTGCATTTCTATGCTCTTTCTTTAACAACGGTACTTTGCGAGCCACTCTTCCGAACAACCCTGCTTCTACCAGACGTCGTCGAACTGTCCTCGCTGATACACTGACTCTTTCGTCTGCCCCAAACACTTCATGTTTAATTAAAATAGAGCCTAGAAACGGATCTTTCTTAGCTAACCTGGTTATCATTCTATCTTCTTGCGGAGTTGTTTTTCTCGATCTTTTTTTTCTGGGCACATTTAAAGTTGTGTTATTGCGCCTGAAATGTTGCACTGCATTGCACTGCATAGTTTTTGAACAATTTAAATATCCTGCTATCCTTCGGTATGACCAACCACGCTCGACAAACTTCATGATAATTTTTCGTAGTGTTGCATCGCAACTTTTATTTTTGCCCATTGTTCTTCAAAATAACTCTCAAAACTTGAAATTACAAATCTAGATTGCCGCCAAAACTACCACAAAGAATAGGAGAAGAAAGAAAATAATAATTGAGATTCAGATTTTGAAACTAGAACGCAATATCTCAGTGTCCCTAATTAAATGGCCAGCCAGCATTCTTTGAACAAATAGCACTGTGATCATCTATCAGCTATACTGTAAAGAGGTTTAATGTTTAAGAAGTTGTTATTGTTTGTATAATTAGGCACATAAATGACTAATTATACTTACATGTAAAAGATGTGGAATATTGTTTAGACTCGTTGGAAAATAAAAAATAAATTCACAATTTGGATTAACTAGAGAGTGTCCCTAATTAGTTGACCACGACTGTATATATATATATTTTTACTGACAAAACTACTGTACTGAAGTCACACCATTATAACAAAACTGTTTAGGAAGTTCTGTATGATGACAACATTGATGATACACAAGTGAGTGTAATACCTGTGCAACTACGGTAAGACAATAATAGCACAGCCTGTGTGCCACAAACAGTTTAAGTAGGTATACAGAATAATTGAGTACTGTGTATACTAATTGTACCTAGATATGCACCTATGATACATTTTGAAAGTATGATTGTTTTATAACAATGGATAACTCAAGCAAAGGCTTAAATTTTTTTTCGTCATTTAAGTAATATAAATAATGCTCCAGTTTAAAAACTCTACCTGAGCTGGTCCCCCTACAGTAATCACTGTCTCAGTACTAGAGTTTACCAATTAATTAGTTCAAAGTGTTTAAGTATGACTTAATACAAAAGTCATCTGTCATTTAGGCATTTCTCATAAACAGTATAGGTCTTCTAGTATCTAGGTTTAAATAGTCATATTCACTATAGTAACTTAGTTGAGATGCAGAAACAGAAATATTTGATTGCATATAATAAATATAAATCCAATAATAGAACACAAAAGCCACTATATATTTTTTTAACTTTACATTGAATATTTACACTAGAAAGATTCTAGTTAGCAATTATAAGTTTTGGTGCTAGTGCCAAATCCTACTAGATAATGTCTAGTGAGCTCAGTAAGAATGTAAATTTTTATTTTAAATATAAGCCGACCGTAATGACTCCCCTCTGCCTGATGGAAAACAATTAGTGTAGTCCGAGAGTGTTTGTCACCATCCTCTTTGCAATGTCAATGCAGCATGATGACCCACACTATGGTGGCCTGGTGACCCACACTATGATGGCCTGATGAGATTTTTCACAACCTGCTTAAAAGACCTGGGATCCGAGAAAGGAATCACATGTACTGGTAGTAATTCAACCAATCAAAATGATTAACATAAGAACATGAGTTGTTAATTGAAAACAATTTTTATACCTTAAAATGTTCTTTTATTTATCTAAAGTATTTTTGTTGAATTCTGAAACTGATTAAATTCTTTTGTACATGGGACTTGACCATGCAAGACATTCATTTCAGAAATAAACTAAACAGATAAGTGTTTACACCAGATAATTTTTCTTTAAATTGTATACATAACAATTTAAAGAAAAGCTTCATAAAATTACTTAAATAAAAAAGCTATAAACTGAAAAATGAGAATGTATGTAATCAAACACATTTCATCTTGAATAAAGGCACTGGTAAAATTTCATGTGATACACAATACATACAGCTAACTAAATGTCATGACATACCATTTCTTTTCCAATAAAAGTTATGAATACTTTTATCCTACAATTACAGGATGCACCCAAGAAATTTTGATAATGACAGTGCTTGCCGATTATTAACTGCTCTATTTACGACCTACATACATACAAATAAAGAAAAATCGGTTAGAACTATCAATAGTTCTTGACCATATGAAGAAAGTTAAAGACTATATGAAAGAAAGTTACAACAGTCTAGTTGCAGCTTAACATTTCATCATAACAAATAAAACTGCGCAAACATATAGAAATCAGGGTCAATGTTTTGAAAATTGCAGAAACAGCATACTGTCGAAGGTAATCGTGTAATTGGAGGTATCACGAAAAACAATGTAATAAACCATCAAAATGGTTTTGTATACTTAAAGTACTTACCTTCAGGGTTCGAGCCATCATTAGGGTTTTCATCGGTTGGTTTCTCCCTCAAAGAAGACAATAGGTTCACAGCTGACATAGCTCGCAAGTCCTCCACTCAGTTACTCAGTCTTCTCGCAATATATTACCTTCGCTAAAATTCTATAACAACTTTACAATATATACAAAATTGTTCAAGAAATTAATCTATCACCTATGTATATTGTTTATATCACAGACTTTTCGTTTTTCAACAATACGGATCAAAACGTCCACGCACGAAAATACTATCAATATTTATAAGACTCTAGGTATAATAGACTTATTTACACATTAAAACTAACGTTTATCATCTAATTTTTAACAAATACGCTCTAGCGGTCACAAGATACTCATAACTAAAAGATTTTATCAGTTTTCAATGCAAAAATATATAAAACGTCCGCCATATGCCTTTTGAAACGTATGTAGTTCAACCAACTTTAATATCCTAGTCAGCTAAACGTTATTCGATTAACTTCGACGTCTTTAAATTGTCGGTGTTATATCTAGTTGTTTCGCCTGTCTAGTTGCCATTCTTTACTTTTTTTTAAGGAATAAACGGCGTTCTTTGTGGTATATTGTATTTATTTGTAAAACAATGTAATCTATGAGTGTAACTCATTTTAACAATCAACTAAAAATTTAAAAAAAGAATATTTTTTTAATCATACTCACTACTGTGTTTGCCATAATTTTAAATATAATTCAAGTCAGCTTAGGATTTTGAACTTGTAGACTATTTTCAGTTACTAACACAGAAGTAGATTGAACTATTCTAAGATTAAATAAATAAAATAAAATTGTTGCATTTTTGTAGTTTAGAAACTTAATGTGTATGTGTACTGGATCCGCCTTGATAATGTATCAAACACTCTTATACCCTGGACTTAATAGCTACCATACCGAAAGCACGCATAGGTCTTAGACATTAATGCTCGGTGCAAAGTTTACAGTTTAGGAGGTACTCGATCTTTGGCTTAAGTAATTCTCTTTTTTACAAAGGCAGCAAACAACGGGATCTTGTAAGTAATCCTTACAGATGAATAATAAGAGAGAAGAAAATACCTTTATCTGAGAATTTGCACTGCTACCATTTCATTTCTTAGACGACAGAAGGCATTACAAAATGGTAACTCGTAAGAATAAGTACAAGACGTATAATAGTTGATAGTTTGACACTGTAATTTGTACTCTGCATGTAGCTTCAATTTAATTGATAACAGGATTTTCTTTTTATAACAGCTTTATTATACGTTCTGATGTTATTCAAGCTATCCTGAATAAATCAATTTATTTTCTTGATTTCATTTATGTGATGATTACTTTATTTTTTGTATTTTAAAAATAAAAAGTTGTAACACACAACAGACATTAGAAAGTGACATTTGCCATCACAACTGCAGTACATATTTGTCATTATTCCCGAACGTTTCTGTTTCTTATCATCATGGTGCGTAGCTTCGTGTGTTCTTAATTTTCTATATTTAAATAAAAATGTCTCTTAAGTGGACTGGAAGTCAAAGTGAGTCCGGTATATTAAGAAAGAGTGAATCTAAGGAGAAGAAAGAAGATCTTTTCGTGTTTGGCTACTCGTGCAAATTGTTCAGGGACGATGATAAAGCCCTTCACATTGATCAAGGCAAACACCTCATTCCGTGGATGGGGGATGAAACATTGAAAATCGACAGGTTCGATCAGTTTTTTACTATAAGACTGCTAACTGTGGCGCTATAAACCTACAAAAGATAGTTGTATAACAGAAAAAATTAAATTTTCGGAAGACTTTTAAGTATTTCGCAGAGAATATTCTATGAAGTAAGGTGATGGGCCAGAACGAGCGTCAGGCGCCTCGACTTCTCTTGGCGTCGCGTAATGTTATGGTGACAACCGCCGGTGGTATGTATAACCTGCAACGGTTCAATTGAGTATGTATACTTATAAATCTTTAAGAACCAGGAATTCATAAAAAAGTTCAAGAATTAAGTTATATGTGAGCATTCATCAATATATCCGAAATTTTTTCTCCTCTTTTAAAGCATTATGTTGACTTTTTTTAGTTTGTAAGTTTAGCTAGGAAATTTGCTTATGTAAATATAAAAGTGTAATATTTGAATCTCATACTTTATCATAATTATGAAACAATTTACTAACATTACAATAAATTATCACAAAATGCATTTGTTTATCTTCCATGATCTTATTTGTGATAGCATACCAAGAAACTCATATTTTTTTAAAGTACCCAAGTTCAACTATCAACTTGAATTTAACACTAACCAATGTTCAATTTATAAGAAAATATTTTATATGAAAATTTACAAAAAGAAAATTTACATTTGGCCTACTGTAAAGATATTGAAAATAATATTACCATCTATGTGTTACAACACTGGATTTGTATCTTTTATGTAGTGAGAAATTAGTCTATGGTTGTATTTGGCTAGGTATGATGCAAGGGGTGCTCTTCACGACCTGTCGAGGCTTGAGGCTCCACCCGGAGGCTACGATTGGCGTGTTGAACTTAGTAGGGATCAACAGGATGTGGAACAGCTTTGTGATGAAGAGAGGTACCGTGCTCTGCACACTGATGAAGATGAAGAAGAGATGTATAAAGGTTAGCATATACCCAGTACCTTTATTATTTTTTTGTGTTGACCCCCATGGGTCATCACCTTATCGGGGCTAATGGGTAAGGTGGTATGTCGGACTGGAACTGACTAAAACCACACAATGTAATGTCAATATGAGGGGGTGCCTCAGGTATACCGTAGAAAGGAAGTCCCTGTGAGACCTGGCACCTTTTGATTTTGAGCAAGGCGACCCCAATATATTATATACCCAGTAGTTAAAACATATAAAAAACTTTAAACCCATTTAAAATAGCAAATGTTTTTTGATTCTTGGAATAACTATTAAATTACTTTTAAACAGTAGCTTCTAGCCTTCTTTGATAATTTATAGGTATATTTTTTTCAACATTTGTTGGCTTGACAATCAATAACTATATTTTTTTTAATATGTAGAAGAAGAGCTGAAGCGTCTTCATGCAGCTGGTTATGGACAAGTAGGATTCAACTATGATGCACCAGCTGAACCATCACCAATATTACAGCCAATGGAAGTAGATGAGCCATTTGTACCAACACCAGCATTTAGAGCACTGCTAGCTGAGGATATTGTGTTGGTAAGTTGTGTTGTGAGCTATTTTACTATATGTAAAATATTATAAATTATAAAAGTAAGTAAGTTTGTTTGTTACGCATTTCCTTTTTAACTATGGAACAGATCATCATAAAATTGTGCATATGCATTGCCAAGGAAAAACAGTACTATTCCAAAAGGATAGAGAAAAAAAATTGATATTCAACTGTTTTAATAACTTTCCTTAAAATTTGGCATATCATGTTATATGCAATACAAACCATCAACATATCTGTCTGTGTTGATATTTTATAACAGTTGTGTCTTTTTGATTTGATTAATCTTATTCAATGTAAATAAGAGGTGACTAGGGTTCCTTTGTTAAGAGTAATATTATAAAGATAATGTGTATTAGTGATGTAACCAATATTCGCATTCGTCTTCGTAAGACACATACATACATACTCTCACGCCTGTATCCCCCCTAAGGGATTGGCAGATGTGTATTAAACACCTCAACTTTGCCAATTTGGTCCCACTAATGTAATAGGGGGCAAGCCTTTTGCCATCAACCGGGCACTGTATGACTGTATACATACTGTCTGATAGAGTATGCCGCTAGAGAGGTGAAGGTGAAGAGATCCCTTTGTCGCCTCTTACAACACCACGGTAGGAGATGGGGTGGCTCTATTCCACTCCCCTGTGCAAAACACAGGCATTATATTCATGTTACGCCAAAATAGCTTTCAGATGACAGTTTTTTCCGACTTACTTAACACTTATAGTTGTACTTTATACATTCACACAAACGTTCATATTTATACACTCACAGGCACAATTAACCGCCCACCTTGTATTATTTCTTTCAATTTTCAGTAGTCGTAAAATTTTGACCACATTTGATGGAAGTTATGTTAAAAGCAGCCATTAAGGATAAATAAAATCACAAAAGTCTTTAAACAAAACCGTTTAATAAAAAAAAATATGCCAAAAATCGATTTTGCATAAAATTTTCATGAAAATGTGATGACTTTAATTTTGAAAAAAATCGTCCGCTTTCTTTTTATTAAAATTTTAAGGCAAGTCTTGTTCTACGATGCTGTGCAAGCAGCTGTGGACTCGAGCTGGACGAAAAGCTCTCGGATTCCTTTCAGCCAGTCTTATCGTACGTTCACTTACAGTGACATTTCTCACCTCAAACAGACGTGTGCGCGCTTCAGTAGCGGTGCAAAAGCGATTTCTTAGCACGTTACTGACAACAAAGCGGTCATCCAGAGCCGAGGTGCACCGATGTCGGCCTTGACCTGGCCTTCTCGTGTATGAGCCAGTCTCCCGAAAGCGTCTGATGGCATCCCGCACTGTAGTTCGAGGTACACCAAGCGTACGAGCGATGCGACGTTGGCTATACCCAGCGTCAGCTAAAGTCACTGCCCTAGCAGCACCAGTTGCATCCAGTGGCATTTTTTTCAGTCACAAATTATTGTTTGTACACTAAAAACTCAAATTAAACAATGTTCGTACACGATAGCAGACAAGAACAAGAAATGTAATCAATGTAACGTTACTGCAACAATGTCAAACAGAGACTAAATTCTAAAAACGCTTCGGCGATACAAGTTTAAGGGTCGAAATAAGGGTTTTTAAGTGTTTAGTTTATTGCTAAAGTACCCACTTAACTAAAAACAAAACAGTAGATAAGCCACAGTTAACATAAACAAACAGGGTGACGAAAAATATAGGTGGGCGGTTAATTGTGCCTGTGAGTGTAGTATTAGTAGGACTAACATATAGCCGTTGCGAGCACTCCTACTTCCTGTTTATACAAACTGAACTTACAACACTAATTGTAACCAACCTTTTTTTCGGCAGCCTGAAACAATAAAACTTAATGCGATAATAGAGAAAACAGCAAACTTCATAGCAACCCAGGGTGCTCAAATGGAGATCCTCATAAAAGCGAAGCAGTGTGACAACCCACAGTTTCAGTTCCTTGCAAAGGAGTCGAACCTGCATCCTTATTATTCTGCTCTTACTGCACTGGTGAAGAGTGGCAAGTGGCCTGAGAAAAAAGTAGAGGTGGTTGAAGGTAAAGTGTTCTTATTTATATTGTCATATTATTACTGCTGTATCCCTAACTGTGCCGTATACCACTTAAAGTTTGAAGTCAGCTTTTTGAGTAACAATAGAATTACATTCTTCATTTCATTTACACTTATAAACAATTTAAATATACAAAAAACTGCATAAGATTGTTGAAAAAGATTCCTTGAAGATTCTTGTTTGTTATTCTACATTGGATTTATGTATTGGAACAGGCAGCTTCACAACTAACTTAGTCTGAATTATGAATAGATCCTTATTTAGAAAAATCCTTGGCGTTGCATAGAGATGTAGCTTCACTCTGCATCCTCTATCGCTTGTATCATGGGGAGTGTTCAGAGGAATTGTTCGGACTTATACTGGCTGCTGGTTTCCGCCATCGTCCTACGCGACAAAATACCCATCCCCATCACCTGGACGATTGGCACTCCACCACTGTGCGCTTCTCCAGAAGCTTTTTGCCTCGCACAACCAGCTTATGGAACAAATTGTCACCTGCCGTATTTCCGAACCGATACGACCTTCAAACCTTCAAGAAGAGAGCGTACTCCTACCTAAAAGGCCGGCAACGCACTTGTGACTCTTGAGTTGCGGGTGTCCATGGGCGGCGGTAGTCATTTACCATCAGATGACCCGTCTGCTCGTTTTTTTTTTATCGCATAAAAAAAAAAATTCACAATTCAAAAATTCGGTTTTTTTTTTTATTACAGAAAAACCACAAGAACCTGAAGAATACTTACATCCAAGCTTAGCCTCAACCATTATAGAATCTGTAAGTATGTTTAACTATGGATAATTCCATTAAGATATTGCTTGTTGTGAAAAGTATTTGTTAACTTTATGTAAAAATATCAATTGTATTTTATATTTATATTTGGTGTACAATAAAAAGTATTTATTTACAAATACTTACCTTAAACTAAGTCTCTATTATATGTATTTTTTTTTCTTTCTGACTCATAATAATACATATAACAATTCTTAAAAGACAAAAAATACCTACAATTGTTAGCACTCCCTGCACATATTTATCATATTTTCGAAGCGAGGATATTCGGTGATATCTTGTAGTCAGGGCCCAGCCCTGCAGACACTATAGCTAAAACTTAGATATCTCTAATTATTGCTTCTACCTTCCTTGCTCATTAAGGTATAGAATCCCTCTCAATCTATTCTAATTATATTTAAAATAGCACATTATCTATCTCTCATATGGGTCTATGGGAGATAGATATTGCGTTTTAGAAAGTTAGCTTAACTTTGCCACATTTTGCATTTATTTATTTTTAGTGGTAACAGTATTAACAGGCTGTTTGTTGTTGTTATAGGCTCCAGCAATCCCTAGTATTCACTACAAGCCCTCAGCAGACTGTGACTATACTATGCTAATTAGCAAAATGAGAGGCGAAGGTGACGGTGAGGGAGGGGACGTGCCGCCTCCTGGGACGGAACCGCCGCGTCACGCAGCACAGATATACAGAGCGCCCGTCATGTACACGAGGGGGGCTGATGGCAATCATGGTAAAATATGTTCATAAGCTCAGACAATGACTTGTTGATACTGAACATCTAAATGACTGTTAGTTAACTAATGATGTGAGTTGGATTGAGGTTTTCATTTGTTATACCACTGTTTACACAGTTACAGTTTAACTGAGATTTTATAGGACCTCTCTTCACCATTTACCGATACTCCTTTAGTGAGATCAATTTATTGTAAAATGCTGCATCAACTCAGGTGCTACTTGTAAAATTCTATGATTTTAATGCATAAGGTGATCTCAAGTGAGGTAAATCAGACATGCTAAAATCTTAATGTTTTACATGTCTTGCTCTTGCAGTAGATCCAACCGTGCAACCAGCTGTTACACAAACTTACATGCAGCAATATGCAGCATACTACCATCAATATTTAGCCCAGGAACAGGAAAAACAGAAGCAACAGAACCCTGGTCCCCTCAAATCTACTGGACTGAGTCTCATGAAGAATTACAACACTGACTCGGATTCTGATACATCTGGTATGTTTAATATTCATGTAATTTTATTGCTCTTCAAAATTTTCAGTTTAATTATCTTTATACCTATTTCTAACACTATTTAATAGACATTGTATAATCAGGAGTTAGATAAGAAATAATTTAATGTGTTATTATTAGTTCTGATCAAAGGTCTCAAAATACATTGTTACTTTTATTACAAGAAAAGTTAAGCTTCTATTCTATAAAGTCAGCTATCAATTAAACTATAATTACAAAACTCTTTATTGATTTTAACATGTAAGTTCAGTAGATAGTGCATTGCACTCACCCATATACCCATTATACATGTAAATACAGAAGTAAAATCAGAACATAATGGATATATTTCTTCAATGTTCAAAAACTGTACATAGTTTTTTTTATTGTTACTGCTTACTACAGATTACGACGATAGTTCATCCACGGACAGCAAGGAACCAGCAATTGCTGCACCACCTGATGACGTTCAAATAGTCATCGACAAAATGGCGTCATACGTTGCACGAAATGGCGATGAGTTTGCAGACATAGTGCGCGCGAAAAACGACCCACGCTTCACGTTTTTGGAACCTGACAATGTGTACCATGCATATTATAAAAAACTTATGCAACAAAAAAGGGGTGGAGATGTTAATGGGAAAGAGAAAAAGAGGAAATCTACTGGTAATAATTTACATGTAATTGTAAAATAATAGTTTTTATATTGAGATTCTCACAGGCGCCAGGGCATAGTTTATAAAAAATATTGTTTATTGGATAATTGGTGAGATGAGATTGAAAACCAATCAGACTTTATTGTAAATATCACTGCGTATATGTACTTACAGATAACTAACTGATCAGACGGACATCATTATGTCAAAAGCATTAGGATGTTTAAAAAATCCTACAATTTCTCTTCACAAGAATATTTTTCATATTTCTATGACAATTTGAATATTAAAAAATACTCCAGCCGTTCTTGACCTTGCGTTCAGCAACACATTTCGCCAATAATTGTTATTTTGTTATTTCTATAAATTTGACGTGTTAGTAACACGTCACTTATACATGTGAGTCTCTTAGGAATGTATGTATTCATCATTAATTACATATTGTTATTTATTACACCATACAGCTCCAGTTTCCTTCTCAATCAAGAAACTTAAAGAACCTGATCCTATTCTACCGAAACCGGCTTTGCCTTACGAGTCGAGCTCTGACGAAGACTCTGAGAAACAGATTGACAAACAAACTGAAAAAGCAGAGGAAATCAAGGAAACTCCTAAAGTTGTGCAACCAGTTCCTCTCAACCTTATGCCACCGGTTGTGGTCTATAAGATAGATGCACAATTTAACAATGATCTTCCTACAGTCAAAACTATCGAACCAGCTAAACCTGTAATAGTGAAACCACCAGTTAAACCAATAATAATACCAGAATTAAAGAAAGAAATACCTAAAACACCCAAAATAGAAGAGAAAGTTCCTGTTGTAGTAGAAGAACCTTCAAAACAAGAAGTTGAAGAGATAAAAGAGATTCAACAAGAACCAAAAGAGACAAATCTGGAAAAGGGGAGAGAAAGTCCTTATAAGAGAGATAAAAAAAAACATAGAAATAAGAAAAAAGAATATAGGTCAAAATCAGAAAGTAGGGAGGTAAGACGCAACGAGCGCAGAAGTTTGGAAAGAGAAAGAAAGAGAGAAAAGGATGCAGAAAGGGAGAGCCGAAAAAGTAAATACAGCAGGAATGAGTTGGAGAACGAAGTTATTTCATTGGAGGATAATTCTGATGATCTTATTGATTTGACTGGGGACCAATCTGATTCAAAAGGTGAGCTTCAATTTCTTTATTTCATGAAATTACTCAACAATTACATGAAATTATCCTGTTTTAAAAAATAATTAAAATATATGGATCAACTCACACATAGTCACGCAACTGTAGTTTGTTTTGTCAAATTTAAAATTAGATAGACAAATAACTCTTTATTTGTACACTATTGTTGCAGTAAAAGTATAAAACATACGGACAAGCAGTTATTTTATAAAGGGCGCCCTTATTGGTAAATTAAATTTATTTCAGGCAATCTTGGGATAGATGATAATGATTCAGAGTGACAGAAGTAGTTTAGAAACATTTAAAAATTTTTAAGGAAAACGACTAACTTATTTATAAATATAAACCTACATAACCATTATACTTATTTATATATAACATGTAATAAACATACATACAATGCAAATAAAAATATATACATACTTATCATTCGTATGAAAATAATAGACTGAAGTGATAAATAAGAGTCATGATTTTTTTGTTATAAAAGATTTTTTGATTGCACTCGCCTAATGTTATTTGGCACCGCAATTTACAAGCGTACTGTTTCAACAGTAAAAGATTGGTCGTCATTTTTCTTAGAATTCAACTCCATCTCTAGTCTCAATTTTTTTTAACATCTAACATTAATCTAGAAAACAATCATAATAATATTTGAGAAGTATATTGAAATTTTTAATGTGTAAATTATAATAATGTATTCATTATTTGTCTGGCCTGTTGGTCTAGTTATTAGTGATCCTGACTGCTAAGCCAAAGCTCATAACTGGATTCCAATTTCCATTAGTTTTGTGTCGGGGTTTCATGTATCCATAATATGTATGTAGTTAGAAACATGTTTACCATAGTATAAGCTCTGCTTAGTTTGGGATCAGACAACTGTGTGTGAGATGTGTGGAAGTTATTATTATTGTTATATTATCATTAATTAGTGGAAGAGACGGAAGCAGAGCGCGCTAAACAACAAGAGCGTCGTCGTCGCGCCGCAGAGTTCCTCAAGAAAGTTGGCGTCGACCCCTCTGCTGCACAACTGCCTACCTCCTCGCTGGCTAGCGCAATGGTATTATATATACATAACTAAGAGTTTTACTATTATTTGTTTTCTTATGGTATGATATGTTTTTCTGGTTGAGGAACAAAAGAGCAGATTACTATAAAATATTATTACAGGCTTAATGCATAATGCTATTTGACACCAATATCTCTCCATTAACCTGACTGCTCGGCAAACACTCATTATACGCAAGGCATTATTTAACAACCGGTTTTAAGGTCGTAGTATTACTCTGGGAGAGCCGGTCAATACGTGTCTAAGGTTGGGACTCCCAAGTAAAAAACATTTAGGCCTATGCACAATGTTATACACAATGTAAGGCATACATACACAATTCAAAAGATATGTGAGGTTAAGCCATTCGTAAAAGACGACTAAAGGATTGGACTGTTATCAATTGACGGTTGTCGGTAATAGGCTGGTTATTGTATTCAAAATTTGGGCGTTGAAGACACCTCTGCTTACCTGTGTATGTATAATGTATGTAGGTATGTATAGACAAATGAATTACAATTGAACCTTTTGGAATCAAATCGTTTATTAAATTTGTTTTAAGGTGGACACACTAGAGTCGATAAGAAAGAAGAAAGCAGAAGAAGAGGAGAAAAGGCGCAGACGTGAGAAGAGACGTCATCGCGACAGACGAGGTGCCACACCGTTTATATTATTCAACTACACAATCATAAAAGTACAGATTAAAACAAGCATATTGTTAATGTGTTGAACTAAATCTTAAATTGGAATGAATTCTTGAATTGGAACACAATTTAACAACTGACAGTAGATAAACTTGCTAAAGGAAATAAAAAACTGCTCTTTCCATAAAAGTATTTTTGCAATGCCCCCCAAAATATTGTAATAAACTGCCAAACAAATTAGTTCAAAAATATTTGTTTCATTATTCAAAATCAAAATCACTTATTTCAATTAAATCAATTGCAGATATTTTTGAATTGTCAGGATTAGGAGTCTGTCGTGAAGGTAGTTGCCTGTTCCAATATGTAGATCGTATGGAGAAACTCGATGAACACTACTTTTTCAATATGTTATACAATTTTTTTGGTTACATGGTATATAAGCACAAGGAATATGTGAGGACAATGCAAAATTTATTTTAAATATAACAGACGAGCAAATGATTACAATACTAAAGTAATATCAGTCAGGAGCGTTAAAGAGCATGACACACGATTATATTGATTAGTTTATTACGCGTTGATGTAATAACCTAATGTTGCATGCTTATACAGGCATAACATGTCTTGGTTTTTATCGTGTAACACCTTAGATATTAGTTATTATGTACCTATGTCCAGCAGTAAATAAAGAAATTAAAACTAGGAGATATTGTTGGTGCCGAAACACTTTCCACTAGGCGTCACAAACAAAGCAATTGTGGTTAAATATTTCTAGTAATAATTTAATGTTTTCAGATTATGGAGACGAGAATGAGAGATCTCATAGGAGAAGCAAACATAGAAAGTACAAGTAAGTTATCTTAATACTTGATTTGTGAATTCGGCCTGACCTGTTATTATTAATAGTATATCTTAAAAAGCAACATTATATATACACTCATTATGTATATCATTATTATAAATTGAATTATAACATTATTATAATGAAAATTATGTAACAATCACGATTGTTTTGTGTCTTTGTGTAATTTATCTCTTAACACGTAAGTATTTAAAAAAAGTTTATCAGCAGTCTAGTTACCATAGAACTAGCTGTGCTTATCTTGGGATCAGGTAATCGTGTGAGAGGTGTCTCGAGTTACTATTATTTTTAAAGGAAAATGGGAAACTTAATTACTATTGCTCTTACAGATCTACTGATGAGAACGAGGACTCGGATTATGACAGGTTAGCATAATATGTAATATACTATGTATGTACCTAGTCTTGCCATAAATATTGTTACTAGGTTTTTTTTTCTTTCGCATAAATCATTTATTACTGTAGTGTGAGTTGGTTTATACATTAATATAATAAGCATTAAACATATATGAAGCTAATTCAAGTTATCACCATTAGCCTCAACACAGTCCTTTTAAACGTGCACTCGCACTCTCTCTCTCACGTGAAAATGCTTCACTGCCATTCTTATAAATTGTTTTAAGAACTCCACATTATCATGGCATTTAAAGCATGCCATAATCTCTGAAACTGACCAAAAGTCATGGCTGATTAAATCGTGATTAGATAACGGCCAGTCTTCAGCTCTGATGAAGTCAGAAACGTTCGTTTCCAACCACGCTTCGGAGGATCGAGCTTTATGAGCCGGTGCTGGGTATTGCTGAAAGGACTTTTCCTTTGGTTACGGAACATTGTGCTGTTAAGAGGCTTAACCACCTTCTCACAAATAGTATCTTGATACACTTATGCCGATGTTTCGACACCCTTTTCACAAAAAATATAGCTCAGTAACCATAACTGAAGTTGGATAATGCCCACGTTGTATTCTGCTGACTAATAAACTCGAGCATTAGATATTGCTCAATTGTATAAATTTTCTCGTCAGTAAAAGATTAGTTTCTGTGACCTCCCGTTGCGTACCATTCAAGAAGTTATTTTGATTTTAGCACAATACTTATTTTTAAATGATCACAATGAAAAGTACATCTCTTATAAGCTGTAAGTCCTTAGTCCCGAGATATTTTTTTTCTTGCGGACAGGTACTTTTCGATTTTTTTCTTAACTGCTCACAAACCGAGGAGGTTCATTGTACTCATCAAGGGCCCGGTACACAAACATTCTACTAATACCAAGCGGCTGCAGAGTTTTAATAATTGCATTGGGCTCCATTCCTACTCAGTGTAATGCTATCACAGCAATTCGGTTCTCTTTATCACTTCACTCCATTTTCATATCACAAAAATATTTAACACCGATTGGCGTTAAAATGAGAAAACAATGAATATTCATATAAGAATGACAGATTCCAAATTTAAATGTAATAGTATGGATATTTTTAATCGTACAAATATTTATGGCCAGACTAAGTATATAGTCATGTTAAATTATGAATGAACATAAGTGATTTGTTGAATGACTACTAATAGCATACATACATACACACATACAAGGAAGGAAAAAAAGGGATATTAATTGTACGGATGGATTGGGGACTATAAGCAATAGCTAAAGCCAGTCACGGTCGGCATACCTATAACTCGAAGTTAGCCAGTTCAAGTTATAGGTATGCCGACCGTGACTTGCTTGCCCGGGAACTTCGAGCCCTCTAACTAACAACACACCACACTATATATTGAGTTTTGTTAGGCATATAGAATCATAAAGCGGAAGAGTTTTCATGTTTGTCTGAACGCTGAAATCTGTAGAAATATCTGTCGGGTTTGAATGATTGTTATTGTATGTGATGGAGTATTTATTGAGGAATATTATAAGCTATAAAGCATCACGCTGCGACATTTAGGAGCGTCGCAGTGAAAGAAGAAAAATCTTATCGTGATGTATCAAATGAGCCTAATTCACTCCTACTTATTTTAGCTCTAAAAAGAAAAAGCGGAAAAAGGACAAGAAACACAACACTAAGAACAAGAAAAAGAGAAGCCGAGAGAATGAAATTGATGAAGAGGACCCTCCGGTACTTATGAACATCGATCTTACGAGCACTTTGAAAGAGTTGAGAACGTCGTCTCCTACTAAAGAGTTGGGATTACATGACGTGGAAAAGACACCACAAAGTATGACACGACAAGAGTCCTCAGACGAAGAGTTGGTAAGAGTTAAGAGAAAGACGGGCAGAGAATATAGTGAAGGGGAGTGGTCGAGTGATAGTGAAGGAGATTCTAAGTCTTCTGGCAGTAAAGACGATTAGAGGAATATTCTATTTTTTTTTATTTTAGAAGTTTTTATATATGTAGTACTACACGTTTTTATATTAGTTAGTCTGCAGTCTGATTTAAATGTAGGTCTGTAAAATGTAGTAATTACATATTACGATATGTTAAAGCATTATTTATGCTAGTTTTTTCTGAAATTTTGAACGCTTGAATAAGTCTAGAATAAGTCAACTCTCAAGGCGTCCCTTTATACTTGTGTTGGGCTCTTACCATGGATTAACATACTAATTGAGTTACCTGAGAGAGATTCAACATTCCGTATCTAAGAACTAATGAATTTCTGTTACATACAGTAAATTGCACCAAATATTCAATGTTTATGGTAATAGAGCTCAAGCTAATATATTATTTTTTCTTGTCTTACGTTTCGTGTAATGGAGAAAAGAAAGAGACGAAAACGAATGTCTACGTTCTCGTTTGAACTATTATGAACTAACGACTGTCGCTGTCGCGTTGAGTGCAAGCAAAATTGAGTTGTGTGCTGCAATGTTATAAGATTCCATTTATGTTTGTTTAATAAAATAATGGTACACTGTCAATCAATAAATTATTGTACATTACGCTGTTTATTTATTTTAGCCACAGCTATATTGACCAATAAACAAGCTGTAAAGTCTAGTACAATAATTAAAATTTAAGACCAGCTCTTAAATTAAAGCTAGTTATTGGTCATTGTTTTAACTGTAACTGAAATAAAAAAATATCGTTATATGAAATCTTAATACAGCAAAAAGTATAAACGCTAAGAAGTAGCCTTACAATAATTTATTGATTCATTTCAGACAGTGTAACATTATTTGAATATATCATACACCATATAAGCAATGAGAACTGTTAGTCAATACTCAACTTATTATAAAAACATATAGAGATATCTAGACATTCTCTGCGCGAGATCATTGTCTCTGCCCAAATGTCCAAACATATTCTTTCTCACATTAAGTTTGTAAATCCTAAAAAAGAATAGAAAATGTACAGCATGCTGGCTATAAACAAATATTTTAAGGTTAAAAACAGAATAAATGGTATGTTTAATTGCCTTATGTTACACAGTTTTTTTATTACAAAGATCGAAGTTTTAATATTTTTTTTTATTTTCCTCTATTTACTTGGTTAGCTGGAAGACAACTTAGTTTTGGGTTAAGCACGCCTTTGTACATACATTTTCTTATTTTTATAAATAAATGTAATTGGTGTACAATAAAGAATAAATACAAATACAAACCATTCTGCTCTTTGGGGCGGAGACAAATTAAAGAAATCCTAGATCATAAAGATAAGTTTAATCGTAGATCTAAACTTGAGGTTTAAATGGTGTAACTATCCCTGCTTTGTTTCAATATACTATTCACTAAAGGCACACAAATCTATAGAAAGAGGAGGGGGAGGATGAGGGAATGTGAAATATACTGTTTCGATACTGATACTGTTCGATACTGTTTTTCGTTGCTTGCGGTTTATTTATACTCAACTTTTTATATTGATTGTAAGTCATAACACACCACTTTTTCTCAAAACTTTTCAGCTAGAGCATGAATCACCAAATTCATGGTTTAATAGAAGACTCGAACCTCTCTTGGCAAATAATCCTACTTGACATCTTAAGATTAGGAAAGTTTAGTACACTATAAGCTAAGAGATAATTTCGGATATAGTACATTGACAGTGTACCATTATTTTATAAAAATTATTTTGCACTATACAAGAAACTAATAAAAATATCAGTTTCTTTACAGTAATAACTAAAGGCCAATTTTCCTGTCACTGTTTAATATACAACCCATATTTTAAAATGTTTTTAAATTCTTAAACATTGAACACGATATGAATACTGCAAAAGCAATTAATAACAAAACTATTAAAATATACAAACATGGCAATACTGAAGGAATTTGAATAATATTTTATTGTTATACAAATAAAAGTAAATAATACGTATTTTTAACTGTAATTAGAAGATAAAACTAAATATAAGATATGAAACATATTTGTTTAGTCAGAATTAGACAATTTTACAAAGGTTCAACTTTAACATTTATTCTCGTGGTTTTGTACATCTTATCAATCACTTTCTTAGGCCCTATCGGTAAATGTATGGATGTACCTGTGGACTCGTATAAGGAACACAGTGTAGACCTAGACAGTAATAGAATATTCAATCTTGTATATTATGTATGGAAATAAAAAAAAAACATTTATTTCCTAATAAAGTATTTTTTCGGATTTCATTGTAAGAACATGAAATAGTAACTATATATCTTTCTAATAACTTCATACGTTATGAATTCCAATTCGACAATATTGAAAATCATAACTGATAGATCAATTGTGAAATAGTTCCCTAAGGAGGGCTTATCCCAAGATTTATGAGTAAAACGTAGCACGATAACATGGTAATAATCACAGGTGCTAATACTTGCGATTTCTGTTACAATGCAATATCAAATTCTGGAGGTTTTTGCCAAGATATCTGCTGGCAGGCAACCCGAAGTAGGTTTAGCTAGCTATAGCTATTTATTTCAATTTCCTAACCATCATAATATATTAAGGGCTATTTACCAGTATCGCTGTAAGACTGATTGTATCGGGAAATGACAGTGATGTCTCATCGCACGGTAGATCATATGTTGTATTGTATTTAAGACAGGCTACAATAAAATTGCTAGCACTGAAAGTAATTCTAAGAAAGTATTGTGTAATACCTGTCTATAAGGTGTGTAAAATATTGTCTATTATCCAGACTATTTTAATTTAGTTTATTAGTTTGTTTAATTGCATTTAATTAAGCAATTTTGTGAATTTTGATCATTAAGTGAACTGTGTGACCTGGATGATACTGTGCCGATTCGTCATTTTATTTGTTTTATTTTATTGTAATGTTTTGTCTTGATAATTTTAACTTAATCTGTACTTGTTATATCATTGGTTACTATCAGTACATATACAAAATAAAACTGTCGTGGATAATAATAAATATAGTTTTATACAAAACAATGTTTTAATTAAATATTTTTCTGTTTGTTACACTTAACAAAAAAATTCTTTAGTGTTCCGAGTACAATATATTTTTGTGTGTATGTATTTTTGAGCAAAGCAAAGACGTTCACTTCTTCTTCATGTTTTTAATGTTGTGTTAAAAGAAGAAGGTGATAATGATGAGAGAAAAGAATTCCTGTTTCACGTTCTTCCATACTTTATCTCGAGGTTAATGAGATAGTCATTGTGCATTGTAAAGGCAACTCATATAAAGTTTATCTATCTACATCCTATCTCTCGAAACGTATAGAATAGTGTCGCTTTATAAGGAGGTATAGCGACGGGTGACAACAGTAGACGACATTAAAAATGACTGGCGACAAGCTGCGAGTTTACTTTTACAAGTTAAGTAAATAGCACAAGGTAACCATAAAAAGAGTATCATTATCATTATACTTAAAATGCTTAATTCAATATCCCAAAACTTATCATTATTACCTAACTAGTATATATAATCTTTCAGTGGTAGAGCCATGCTTAGGCACGAATGGGCCGGCTCGACCGGTGCGATACCACGGCCTCACAGAAAACCGGTTGTGAAGTAACGCTTGCGTTACATTTCCCCGAATTGAGTGAGGTTTCCGGAGGCCCAATTCCTCCTCCCCCCTTTTCTCTCCCATATCTCCTTTCTCCTTTTTTTCATCTCCTCATACCTCCTCTCTTCTTTCCGCTCCCTGCATCCCCCATCCCTCATCACCCTCAAAGGCGGGTAGCGCACTTGCGACTCTTGAGTTGCAAGTGTCCATGGACGGCGGTGTCACTTACCATCAGGTGACCCGTCTGTTCGTCTGTCCCCCTATAGTATAAAAAAAAAAAAAAGGTAGACAAGATTACCTATACAAATAGTATTAGTTATTTCCTATACAAATTGTCAGATTCAATCATAATACCGAGATGAAAAAGTCCGACAGCCATTGACAAGAAAACCCAACGTAATACCTACATATCTTAATATGTAATTCAACGTCAATCATTTGGTAAGCCGCTATTTCATAGCAAATACTTTAACGAACAAATGCGTAGTTATGATAAGAAATTAAATGCCTGAAACACTGATCGTTTGTTTTTGAAATAATCTGACAAGCGTATAGTATTATTTGATAGGCAGCTTTATCTGGACAATTGCTATATTAGCTAGGGTGAACTGCTTTTAAAGACAGGGGTCTTATTTTGTTCCACAATAGAACAATAACATAGACCCTGAGTCTTATAACACCTGTGTTTTAAGCTTACGTTATTTCTTTTGCCTAAATATGGTTTCCCAGAAAGAGTGGATAATCCTGGAGCACTTAATAGTAGATCTAACAGGTGTTCATGGACGCGGTTCTCACTTAACCAGGTGACCATCTGTTCGTCTGCCACCCATAAATTATAAAAATGATATATATATACATATATATCTATTTGTTTTGCTTACTGATTTGGGCTGTAATTGTTCGGTGATTTTACGACAGCTTTGCTTATATCTACATATAATGGAAAATGTCGCGTATTCAGTATGCGGCAAAAGAATATGCAAACATGTACTTTATTTATGGTGAATGCAGAAGCACCGCAATGGTAGCTGCAGGCCTTTATTGTGTGTAACTAAACGTTTTTTTAGCGCCCCCATTTTTTTACCTACTGAAAAACACTAAAACCAACAAGTGTCGTTACTGCAGGATACTGATAAATTCGGAAAATTGTGAAACTCACGTTTGCCCATATTCTTTTAGTGTAGAAGTAGTTTGGCTGCGAAAGCAGCAACGGCATTGTTTGTTTTAATTAAATTGAGTTCGTCACCTTGCAATTGGAGATTCATGTCGTTGAACAATTTATACAGGTCTGTCAATTTTTTGATGTAATGAGCTTGTTTCATAATTCTGTATCTTTAGTTTCCAAGAACTCTATCACAGGTTGTAAAATCGAGTCAGACAATTGCCTCTTGATAGCCAACACACTTCAGTATGAAACAACAAAAGGTTGAAATCTTTGTCATTAGTAACACGAAGCTGATGAAATAATCTATCATTCAAAGAACTGTTACTGATTTTTTTGACTGCTTTGCTGCTGCACTGCACTACATATTTATATTTTCTCATCTTTGATAAACCTCACGTTAGACGTCAACAATGCTTCATTAGTTGGTAAAGTTGACTCATCTAGCTGAATTGAGAGTTGACTAGTCCTCAGATGATTGATGATGCATTATGATTCTTCAATGTTTTCAGCAATTTCATCAATTCCGTCTTGGCACAGAATTTTTACTCAAAGGAATTTTTCAGATAATATCTGCGACCGCTTATGAAGCACCTTAGTTATTATTTTCTTTATTGCTGGCAAAATAACTGTTCTCCGATGTTGTCTGGTTTGCCTTTTTGAGCAATTAACAAAGAGATATTGTATGAAGCTCGAAGTCTGTCGTCATCTTGCTTAACAGCCACCGAAGACGTTTGCTACACTTGGCTGAGTATTATGCTTCTTCTCTAGGTCTTGAAAATATACTACATTCTTGTCTTTATTACCTGGATGCATTTTATTCAAATGATCTTGCAGTCTTGTAGGCTTCATTGCTTCGTTTGAAAATGTTTTTAGACATTGAAGGCACAAAGGCGACGATGGGTTTGTGGGATTTTCAATGAATCCGAATTTTTAATATATTCCGCAGAGTATTGCCGTCTCTTCTTTTTTTACTTCCGACATTGTTTTGTTTTAAGAAATACGTAAGTAAGTGTTGAACTTAAGTACTGCTAATCTATTACTCACAAAACCATAAATGAAAACAAAATTGCATATTTGAATAAGCGGCACGCACCGACAGGAAGCGAAAACATGCATGAACTCGTTTGTCTCATTCGACGCTCAACCGTACTCAACAAGTAAGAACAAGTATTCTATGAACCAGCCGATTGATACAGGAATGCACAAATCGGGCTATTTAACAAAAACTTGATAAAACAAAATTGTCTATTATCTACAAAAATGACCTATTAATACCTAGGAATACTTAGTAATAACTATTAAAATGCGAAAGTGTCTCTGTGTTACCTTTTTATTTGTATGTTTGTGTTACTTTCGTTTCGAAACGGAGCGACCGATTGACATGATTTTTATTTTATTTATTCAATAAAACTACACGAGGAGAAATATCGAACCGACTTAGTTTGAGGAATCTCATTTATAGGAATCGAAGGATATTAGTTGATGTTCACAAGCTGTAGTCGAGAGTCGAGAGCTCTTTCGGTGTCTAAGAGTCTTCCTAGAAATTACAAATCGCCCCTTAAGCCTCTACACAACGCCCCCATTTTTTTCTGGGTCTCTTACCGCCCCCTTTAGGCCTGCATTACCCACTAGGAAAAGCTGATGTACAGTGATGTCAAAAAAATCTTTTGTTTTTTTTTAAACTTCATATTTTGGGTATCACTGAAGTAAGTTTTAGACATATTGCTTTTAAAAAATACTTTCTAAAACTTACGACTTTTTCTTTCTCTCTCTCTCTCTCTTCTCTTTTTCTACTTTCTAAAATATTATCAGCACCCTGCTTATTTTTTAGGGGAGTATAGTCAACCTTTTAAATAACAAAGTGCAAACGTTATTTTTATACAAACATTGATATAAACTGACCAATTCGACTTCTTAAATGATGAATAGGTAGGTTCTCTGTACTAGGGAACTCATTTTTCTAAAAATTTATACATGATAAAATCGAATCGAATGAAATAAATAATACAAAGTCGTTGAAATTTAAATGAAAATAGGGCTATTTCAGAACAGTTTAAAAACTTCACACCGGGGGAGTTTATAGTCGGTGAGTCTGACAGACCGCTTCTGCACTATGGGCGAGGGACATCCATGAGGATCTTCCATCCTGTCAACAAAAACAAAGTTGCCTTTGCGCACTTGTCCACGCGCAACGTATCACACACTACATATTTCATACTACATACATATATACATACATACTACATACTTTTCAAGTTCTCTAAGTATGTTTCAGTGAAGTGGAGTATAGTTTATTGTAATAATATTAGTGAATAATTTTATTTCCGAAAGATTAAATTAATATTGTTTTATTAAAAATATTAGCGAGCACATTTTAATTTTGCAACCGGATACTATAATCCGGATACTCGTACTATCACTTTTGCAGAAGTATGTACGTTAATGTACATATATTACATAATATTTGACTTTGGGGCCTAAACGGCTTGGGATGGGAGTGACGTCTATACTGATTGTATTATAATAAAGTTAAAGAGATTTTTGATTGTTTGTTGAAACGACCTAATTTTTGGATCTACCAGTCGCATTTGAATTCTTTTTGTGTAATTTGTATTTTATAGTATGCCTCGTGGTTCACAGTGGAGTAAAATATTGCCAACCCAATGTTGGTACAATAAGCATTTCAATAGATTTTAGGAAGTACTCAATTAGACAATTTTTTATGCGTATAGGATTCTTTCGTAACTAAGAAACCGATTTCATGTCCGATTTCTTAATAGAATTAGTTCTATTCAAGATTGGTCAGGTTTAAATTAGTGTAAAATTAAGTTATAAAAATCTGTACATTACCCATTATATTATTTAACATGATAGGCTCATTGAAGTCAGATTTGTACTATTTAATAAGTTATTTCGGTATATACATGTTATACGCACAGAAGCGGGAGTCAGCTCGCACTTTCGACGTATAGCAGCATATTTACATACTACACAAGTACCCTGTACTGTTATTGTACTGTCATTAAACTTTTCATGAAATCCAACCAATACCAATCTGATCATGGTGATGGTGTTCTTTTTCGTGATTGACTCCTTCCGTCAATGGTACTTAAGTTAATTTGTATACTTGTTTAGCCATTCGTTCCGCATTCATTCTTTCATGTGCCCAAACCACAATTACCAGCATACCCTTGTCGATTTTCGACACTACGTCTACCTTCACACTGCTTCTGAATATCTTCATTCCTCTCAGTTATATTTTTGAAGATAGTAAGAAATTTAGTATGATGAACGATGTGACAAATGATGTGATGTGGCTTTTTCTTAAAACAGTTCCTGTATCAGCTTATAATATCCTGTTCAATAATTAAACAAATTATAAACACTCAAAAGGTCATGTAAGACCAACAGTGAGAGAATGAGTTTGACTTGAGGACCTAGTGGTTAGTGATCCTGACTCCTGAGGCAGAGGTGTTTGTTCCTACGCGATGTGTTTGATTCCTACGCTTGACATAAATTGTTTGATCCACAAATTGTAGTAACGAGTCTGGGAGTTGAGTATGCTTGTTGAGATACCGAGTGCAGCGCCATCTGCCGGGCTGATTTGTCAATCTAAACCATCCAGGGAGCCACCCAAACGCATACAAAAAAAAACATTCAAATCGGTCCAGCCGTTTAGGAGGAGTTCATGACATGAACACGTACAGTAGAATTATATATATAAAGATAAAAATGATATCAACAATTGCCTTACCCCTTACCTGGCCTTAACGACTTATCTGAATGCGTTTAAAATACCTTTATTGATGCAGTTTCTTTCATGACACAGCAATACTATTCTATTGGCTAAAGCTATCCCGTACCGTTCATGTCGACGAACACTCAAATTAATAACATAACTTGAAAAAGTGTTATTGTTGTTATACTACCGAGTAGGTACGAGATTAATCAAACAAAATAGTTTCCCAGATATATTTTAAAGTATTAGCATTATCTTAAAGTTAAGTCCTGCCTATCAGATAGCGGCAGCTCAAGATGTGCTGAATTACTATAAAATGTTTAATCGACATTATCATCTTTCATACCTCAAGCAAAGAGTTTAGGTGTGACACGAAATCAGCAGGAAAATGGCACAGGTAGGTAATATATTTTATGAATTAAAAAAACCTTTTTTTTTAAAGTATGCTTTGATAGCTTGCCAGTAACATCGGCTGAAATAACATGGTCGAAACAAGGATATGGAATTTAAACTTATCTCGTTAGTTCTCGTTGCGTTGGGGTTGGTACTTAATTGGACCACAAAGAAAGTTACTGTTCAAAGTACGGTTATATAAATTATATTTAACAGAATTTACTAAAAGTCTCTCAATCTCGTCTTAGCTTTTACCACTCTTAATATCTGCTACATCTCAAGGTTGACGGCAGAGAATGCCTTAGGCATTAAGTTTGCCTTTGTACGATATGCGCATAAAGATTTGAATAAATAATAAATAAAAGTATTTAAAATCGAAACAGAAGTTAACATGTTTTGACTGACACAGTATGTCTAGTAAAAGCATAAGAATAGGTGGGTATAGGGCTTTCACTACCTTCTAACTCTAGCTCTTCCTCGTCTTGTTCAGGACAAGGGAGGTGTAGCATTGATTGATCCGTCACAGTTGCTGCGTCCGGAACCGACGTTCAATGACAAGCCGATTGATGCCTTCCGCGACTACTCCATCAATGACACCGATCCTATCAAGGAAAGAGTGAAGAGAACCTACTATGATATGCACACTAATGTCACCGTAGACTTCGTCAAACGTAAGTTAGCCATTGCACTACTTATATTAAAGTAATAAGTTGTTTCCACGACTCTACTTCTAAGAGCGTTTTTGTACTTTTTAAGAGCGTTTTTATAACTTTTGGGAGCAGACATATTTGGTGTTTTAGTTTGATTTCGGCCGACTACAAATACATGTATAGAATGTATGTAGAGTCCAGCAGCTATACCGTATACACCACTGGGCAAAACTAAACTAAAAATAACAAGAACAAAATATAGTAAAGGAATTCAAAATCTTAAAAAGAAGGTAAATTAATAAGTAGTCAGGCCACAAGCATATAACTCAGTTGTGACTTCGCGACCCTTGTTACCATAAATCTTTAAAATGCTAAATTATTGTATAAAAAAAGTCATTTTTCGATCATCAAGAATATCGCTGCTTTTCTAATCTCTTACATATTTATAAGTATTATATGTATTATGTTACGTAAGTGGGATTAATTTATGGTTGGCACATTGTCGGCGTTTAAAACGTCTCTGCGCACCCCTTCGAGGCTATAGGCGTTAATTTGTGTTATGTTTAGACAGAGGTGAGATAACAGAAAGACTTTTACTGTTTGCATAAATACATAATAATGTTTTTAACTACAGCCACTAAAGATAAAATCATATCTTATGTGATCCATGTAATTGCATGTATTTATTTAGTACAAAGTGACACATAATGGAATAACTTATTTTCTAATATGCTTTTAGGGTTCATAGATCATTTAGTATAAATGTTGAATTAATAGTAATTTATACTCGCCAAGTCATATTTGTGGCTGCAGCAATAGGTGCTATGTATAAGTTAATTTACGTAACACAAACTATTTGCCACTTAATGAAGAAAACTTTTCTTTTTCAAATATACTACATATTTGAAAAAGAAAATCAATAAACTTGAGGGTATTTGAGTCACGTAGAAGCAAAAACAACTATCTATATTTGCGATAATTATCGATTTGAAAAAAAGATTTTTGTTGAAAAAAGCAATATTATTTTATAAATGTTAAAACACTATTAAATAAGTATTTAATTATATTTCTTTCAGATTTAGAAGTCAATTAAATGCAGCTATTGATGAACTGTATTTGTAAAAAAATAGTAAAAAAATATTAAATATTTCAGATTAATTATGATTCTCAGCACCCGTTAGATTACTTAATATGATTATAATCTAATGTCAGATTGCTGCCTTTGATACTTGCTATAATCAAGTTTATTTAGGGTTGTCCACAAATTAAAAATTGAAAATTTACATCATAAATACCCTTACCCTAGATATTAATATCTAGGTACTAACATAATAAACTAAAAGTAGTGCGTGTTCCATACTTCGATACTGTTAGTAACGAAAATGGGAAGATGATATTAAGAAGTTGGCAGGAACACGTCATATGAGGATAGCAAGGAATAGATCGTTTTGGAGAACACTTGAACTCTTGGTAAGGCCTATGCCAAAGAGCAAGAAAATCACGAAACCGGGGTCTTATACAAATAATAACATGTTTACGTTCACTTTTTATATAGTGTGTCTGTACAAGACAACTAAGTAAAGTAAGACAATTACATGTATCATTCATTCTCAAACCAAAATAACTCGTATTTCGAATATTAAACGTATAAACAACTATTTATATAAATGATAAAAAAAATATGTAAAAATAACAATTCTACTTATAAAATTAAAATATACCTCTCGCATTTAGCAACTTTTGCTAGTTCACAGTCTCTGTGCCGCTTTCGTGCAAAATTAACTACACGTGTAGGAGTAACAGTAACAGTAACAGTGTTTTTCAGCTCCAAAGTTATCTTTTTATGTAAAATATGTAAAAAAAAATATAGAATATACTTAATATACACAGTGATCGCAAAGCAAAATCAACGCATAGGGTATTTTGCATGTAACGAAATGAACTCGTGTGATTGGCTCACAAATGGACGTTGCTGTTTTTGAAATAGATTGCTTCATTTGATACTAACATGGTTTTAAGGATCTGGTTTTCGTTTTAAAATTGCCTACAATAATACCTACGTGTTTTAATTAATGTTAAAAGATATAGGTACAGTATAGTATATTGTAGGCAAACCCGATCCGAAATTTCGAATGGGATGTGGGTTCGAACTTACAAATAAAATCAAACAATAAATAAAAAAAAGTTCAAATCGTAACATATTATGTGTTACTTTATTTAATGATTTGTCACCCCTTGAACATTTGTATACAAAAATTGTCGTCTAACACAAACTTACTGGAAAGAATTGATACTCTACATATGTATGTACATAGCTTGCATTATCATACAATTAATTATACACGAAACAATTAATTGTATAAAAAGTAAGTATATTAAAAGCTACCGAAATCTACCTTACAAATAAGCAATAAGAACTCATTCAATTAAATAATGAGTCTAATTATTAAAAAAATATAGGTATTATACAACTGATGACTATTTAATAGAAACAAATTTAAACTGAGTATCTATATCCAATTTTAATGATTCATTTAAGAAATGCTTAATATATTATCCTGTGTGACATGAAATTTTATAAGATTCATATTTATTTCTATGACTAATTAATGTAACGTAATTGTTTAATTTGTATATGTATCTAAGTATTAGGTACCCATGTATATTTCTGATGTAAACTAATTTGGCACGTCTTAATAAGCCGGACATGATTTACTTTGCATCCCATAACAACTTTTATGTTCTGGAGCTAATAAATTATGTAGTGATTGATGAGTTAATAACAATCTTACAGAGAAACGCGAAAAATGGCTGAAGTTCAACACTTGTAAGATGACAATCAAGGACGCTCTGATCAAGCTGAACGAGTTAGTGGACGAGTCGGACCCTGACACCGATATGCCTAACATCGTGCATGCCTTCCAGACCGCCGAAAGGATCAGAGAAGATCACCCCGATGATGACTGGTTCCAACTGACTGGACTTCTCCACGACTTGGGCAAGGTATTTACGGTATATATTTATTTATTAAACTAAATTGATAGTCAGTGGTTTCAAATGTATAAATATGTTTTGGCCGTAAACGAAGTCCACTGCTTTTAAAAACTCCCAAAGTGGTAGACTAGACTAAAAGTCCAGGCTTGTCTTATTAAGTTCCTACTCTTCAGAACACTCAACTGCCACTGCAGGATAGGCTTAGTATCCTGGGTATGGATCGAGAGCGTCACTCAGGCGGCCTCGCGGAAGGTCGACGTATTGAACAAGGTGACGGTTCTTCTCGCCCGAGCAATTGTGTCTTTTATACAAGACCCAGGTTCGCTCTTGCGTGGAGTACTGTTCTCATCTTTGGGACGGCTATGCGCAGTATTTACTTGACGCTCTCGATCGGTTGCAGAGGTGCGCAGTCCGCATTATCGACTGTCCTAAGGTCACCCAGTCTCTTGAGCCTCTGCAGTTGCGAGAGATGTCGCCTCTATGGCAGTCCTCTATCGCCTACATCACGGAGAGTGTTCTGACGAGAACTTCCAATTGGTCCCACCTTCTCCCTTCCTCTACAGGACTACACGTGATGGCCTGAGGAGTCACCGCTTGAGAGTCGAAAATATACGTACCCGAACTTAACGGTTTGGCTCTTCTTTCCTGTGCCGATCGGTGAAAGCCTGGAATTCACTACCAACGCACGTGTTTCCTTCCCACTTTGATCCCGGGTCTTTTAAGCGGGGCGTGAAAAAGCATGTCTACAAGCAAGTATTAAAGTTATTAAAGTTTCTGAGATCATAGAGAAACGATTAGCCTATAACAGTGGTTTCTTCCCTCCTGACCCAGACTACCCTAAAATAAAAAACAGGCTGATCATCATTTTGATAGATCTTGAAGTATGATAAAATAAAAAATAAGCAGAAAGGTTTAAGACCATGTAGAGTCAAGTTAACAGAATTTTAGAGTCATGTACTTAATAAATAGTTATTATTTAATTAATAGTAAAATTTATCATGTTACGATTGTAATTTTTGACAGTCACTAATAATGATATAATAAGATGGTATAAAAATTCCAGTGAAGGTCATTGATAACGAGGTCATCAATTATTAGTTCAGAGTCGTAATAAGCGGGTTATCTAGGTTGACTGATTAGAAACTGTTATTTGTTCATATACAATAGTATGTTCTTGTTATGTATAATTGTTTAAACAATGCATTGCACCGCACGAGACTTCGATATCTGGTTTAATAGATATATCATTAGCCTGATGCCCTTTCATGTTTTAGATAAAAACGCCTCTTAATTGATCGCGATTACACAGATAACTATTTTTAATTTTGAAACTGTCTGTAGTCCTATTAATTTTTATAACACTAGATAATGGCGTTCTACGACGAACCTCAATGGTGCGTGGTGGGAGATACCTTTCCAGTAGGATGCAAGTGGGCTGACTCCATCGTGTACGGACCCGAGAGCTTCAAAGACAACCCTGACACTTACAACTCTAAGTACAAGTAAGATTATAAAAATAAAATTTCGTATATGTATTTGATCCGGAACCTAACAAACCCCATCAGTTTTGATCATTTTTATGTACTCGTAACTAAGGTAGCATGCAAAACAAGTCATACAGAAAGCTACAATAATTGTGTTTCTGTAACGTATGATGTTTGTGTTACTAAAGATTCTTTTTTTGCAGCACCAAGTACGGCATGTACAAACCTCACTGTGGACTGGACAATCTACTAATCTCGTGGAGCCACGACGAATATATGTACCAGTTTCTTAAGCACAACAAAAGCACAATCCCTGAAAAGGGTTTGTACATGATTAGGTACGATCTCCATTTTACATTAGAAATTATATACAAAACATGGTGTGAACCACGTTACTAGTATTCAATAATTTAAAAAAAACATACATACATTCACGCAGGTATCTTTGAAGGAGTAGGCCTCGGCGTATGATAAGCTCACTTTTTGCCGACTATAATTTAGTTCGTTAAACGTTATAATACAAACCTAATGCCGTCATTCGAGTAAGAGAAAATTAGGAGTACATATGTATATTAAAATAGAACGAGAGGGTGGAAGGCAAGGAAAGGGTATTAGTTAAATGTATTGAGGAGGGAGAGTAATCATACATAATTAATAATAGGATAAACACGCGAAAAACACGCGTTATCCATAGTAAGGGAACTCTCTGAACAGCATCCCTACCATGTGCCTCGGAGGCTGTTCTACACTGGAAAGTGTAGAACATTCCAGTGTAGAACAAATGCCGATGCACGGTCACCTCGGCGGTAACACACAATTCGTTTAAATCATTTTTGCACTCACACATTTTAAATTAAAAAGGAGCGACAGTCGAAATCTTATAACACTTTTTTAGGATTTTCCCAGCTGTTCTTTCAGATCCTTATGTCAATAGATGTAAATGCTTTTGGTGTAGTAAAGTGCTACGTTTGCCCCCTAATTACCAATTCTATGATATTTAATTTATTTAATTGTGAATAGATACCATTCGCTGTACCCGTGGCACGCTGGGGGTGATTACCGTCATCTCACCAACGAAAAAGATGAGGAAATCCTTAAGTGGGTGCTTGAGTTTAAGTAAGTGTTTAACATCACCTTTATCTTGTAAGGTCCAATACATACTTAGGTACCTACTACTATATGGATTTTATTATCAAAGGAGACGACGGTAAGAAAAGAGCGTAATCCCACATCAAAGACTTGCGATTCTTGAGTTGTAGGTGTCCACAGGCCGCGGTAGTCTCAGACAATTAGGTGACCCGTCTGCGCGTTTGCCGCCTATATACAAAAAAAAACACGTTTTTAATAGAAATTATAAGAATTTTGTTACAAATGAGGAATGTTTTTATGTGAACCAATCTTCGAAGTAAATTTTAACATACTAAATGAAACTTTGTATGTATAAGTACCCATACGTAGTTCAGATGAGAATTCTATAATTGGCTATTCTGTGGCTGATCTGATGATGCTGCCAGGAGCTGGATACTGAAACTCTTTAATATTTACTAGTAAACACCTAGAGTTTAGCCTCATGGTTTGCTTTAACAAGTCTCAAGGTATACATGAAAAGCGGTTTTTTTATTACGACCGTATATCTATAATTATCAATACATTGCTATCCCACTGAAGAGTATTCCATTATATGAATGTTTAATGAATAATATTAATAACTACCTAATGAATCTTTAACTTACACTTAAACATTCATTCATGGAATAGCAACTCGACTATCTGTCAATGTGTTGTAATGATATATAAATATTTCTTTGCAGCAAATACGACTTATACACCAAGAGTAAGACTGTACCCGACATCGAAGCCCTATGGCCCTACTACGAGAAACTCATCGAAAAATACATCCCTGGAGTTTGCGAATTCTAATTATCGAAAAAAGAACAGTGTGTCATGTTCAAGTCATACGTTTTATTGAATAATATAATATAATTGTATGATGTTATAATTATGTGTACATGTTATTATATACATATATTATATTCCTCACAACAGCATCATTATGTTAGTTGGCAGGGCACACTTTCAAAGATAACCATGTCCGACAAAATGCTTTAGGTACCATTTAAAGGCTGTGACCTTTTGGTAAAAGGTAAAACTGATAATTCGAAAATTGTAAACATTATTCACACTGCAAGTGCGAGAGTATAGATTATTATCTATCTATAACACACTCTAAGTATCTATGTATCCCGCCGCCATAAGTCGTTTTTATGCTAATACAGTTGTTTTTGTGCTAATAACATTGAATACTATCATTTTCATTTATAGACTATGCATAGTAAGTGTATATAGCTAACACTTGTTATATTGTATTTATTTGGTTTATACAAAAATAATAAAAATGTTCAAATAAGATCAACCTGCTAATTTGTTTTTTAGTAAAAAGGAACCCTTAAAGGATGACTCCGATCGTTCGTATCCGAGTAACTATCGACCCATAACGTTACCTCAGTTCTCTGCAATTTGTTTGTGCACATTGTCAACAGCTCAAGCGTCATTTAGAGGATCACTCCTTAATTAATGACCTACAATATGCCTTTAGACCGAAACTGTCAAAGGGGATTTTCTGGACTACATCTCTCACTTTGGGGGTGAAGCTATGGACAAGCACGAGTCACTAGCTATTAGCTTAGACATCGTCAAAGTTTTCGATAGAGTTTGGCATAAGTCTCTTCTTTCCAAGCTCACGACGTACGGTCTGCCCCCTCGACTATCCAACTGGATACCCAGCTTACTACAAGAACTCCGTATTCGAGTCCTTTGTGACGGTCAAGAATCAAAATTCATTCAAAACCCTTTCTCCTGTATGCAAATGAGTTTATTATTATAATATATTGGCAATATACATTGCCATGCAGATGATAGCCCGCTGCACGTGGTTATCACGGACATTCTGCGCCAAGCCAGGCCTCTGCAAAAAACCTTTTTTTTGTATTGCATAAAACATATATTACTGTAATGTGTGTTAATTTAACATTTATATAATATCATTAAAAATATACGAAGCTCATTCAAAATGATCTCCATTAGCATAATATACAGTCCTTTAAACGTTGAGTTCAATATTCTTCAATGTCAGTCTTATGGATTGTTTTAGCGACTCTAAAACTAACCATAAATCATAATCTAGCGGATTAAGATCGTTACTAGATGACGGCTAGTCTTGAGCTCTGATGAAGTCAGAAACGTTCATTTCCTTTACACTTGGATGGATCGAGCTTCATGACCCATTGCTCAAGATAAAATATTTAAGTAATTAGTACCGCTTAAGAAATTTTAAATTATCAGTTAAATAATGAACAGTGCGTCTCTTATAGTCCACAAGTCCAAAGTCGTCTTTTAAAATACGTGACATAGTTTTAGGTTCTATATTCATTTCCCAAGATAAAATCTTTTGCTTTCGGATAGTATTTCTTCAAATTCTTTCCTTCACTGCTTTGATCGCCTTTTTCCTACAAATACTATGTGGACAGCCAGATCATTTTTTGTCACCAGCAGGTTGGGTTTCAATGTATCGATCAATAGTCCGGTACACATACATACATTTTACATACATTTGACTTATAAAAAGCCGATGAAGAGTTTCAAAAATTGTATTTCGCTCCATACCTACTTTGAGAACACAATGAATGACAGATTCTAAATTCAAATGTACCTAATATTATGTTTTTATTGTATTTTTTATTGTAACAGTATTTATGGCCAGGCTAAGTATATAGCGAGATACATAGACATAGAAGTTTGTTTATCCTCAGTGCGTGAGTCAGACTTATTCGAGTTCATCTTGTTTATACAACGTCTCGTAGATTTGTTTCGCCATTCTGGAAAAATAAGAGTTTGGTACATGAAAGAATATACTTAGTGTTGTTCAATGGCCCTCCTCAAACCCTGACTAAAACTTCTTAAGAAAAGGACCTTAGGCATTGAAGACAATCTTTGGATAGAAATGCCTCCGACATGTCTAGTGTCTTTGACTACGGCGATGAACAATGTGGATAAAGAACAGGTGATAGACCGATAAGCCTAGAAAGCCTCACATACTTTAAACTTCAAATGTTTTTGCTGACGTCCTTTCGAAATCTTATTATAACCTATTTAACTCTCACTGTTTAGGCAATTCAATTGTAAAACACAAATCAAACTTTTGTGTTAGTAAGAAACATCATACATACAAACACTGGAAAACATAATCCTCTTTCTTGCGCAGTCGGGTAAAATGAAATGGCACCACTCTTTCTGACTTGACTTAGGCCAAGTTCACCAGATGTAACTACATAGTTAACCAGTTTTTTCTTTGTAATAAGTATATAACGGTTTAACTCTACTTTTCATACTAATATCAGTACTTGAGGATTGTTCCAAAAATACCTTTTTACGTCATGTAACCTCACGCTACTAACGTCTTTAAGGACATGTATACAAGGGGGTAAAACTGCGGGGAAGGACTATTAGATATTTAAAGTGTACCAAAATATTGTGGAAAACAAAGAATATTATCAAAACAATTACTTTATCACCACCGTGTATATACATTGCTATTATTTTTATGGTTATTACGTAAAACCGATAGCATGACCCTTGAACGTATCGTTATCAATTAGCATTTAAGATCAACGCGAAGTTTGCAGAACGCCAGAACGTACTACAGCTTGATCAGTTCTTCCAGTCTATAGAATCAGTTCAACATGAAGCCGAAACCAGTGAGTGCCAATTTTATTAATAATTAACACATTTTAATGATTTAAATTTTTAGGTGGTCAGTACTAGTTAGTTTTATTATATTAAAAGTAATGTGTATTTGAAAATATATTTATCTAATTTTATTTATTTACAGGTAAAAATCCAATTTAATTAAGTTATATAGTTTCTAATCAATTCTCTCTCTGCTTTAATTAATTTTGCATAGAGCAATATTATTTGGCAAAAGAGTTTGTTTTTAGTTTTCTATGTAAGTAATAACGTGTCATGAAGATTAAAGCTCCTTATATGTTAAATTAGATCAAATACATAAATATATGTATATAATATGTAAGAGATTTTTTTTTATCAAAATGTGTAAATTTTGTGATTAATATGGTAATTACGTGTGGACGTGTGGATACCCTCACGGGTCATCACCCTACTGAGACCTATGTCGGACTCGAACCGACTAAAACCACACGTTCTGTCACATAGTCTTATTGCCAGGGTCTTAGGTGTACCCTTGAAAGGAAATCCCTGTGCACCCTGGCAGATCTGGCCGTCTTTTGAGCAATAGACGACCCCGCTGTGGTGTGGTAGTACCTACAGTATCTTATGCTTGCTAACAATCTCAGCAGTATAAAAATAGAAGTATAGTACCTAATATTTATCAGAATATTTATGACACCAAAATTTTGAGAAATCCGAAACCTTTTGAGAATACTTTTGTCTATATACAAGATAGAGTTAAAGTACGAGATTAAAAATAAGTCTCTGACTTATTTAAAATTGTGATGATGAAAATATATATAATGTAGGAAGATTTAGGAATTACATCTATTTCAATACCTAGTCATTATAATAATATATATACATAATCAAGTCATTATAACAGCATTGTGTTTATTGTTTTGATAACAAGTGGAATCAATGCAGTGTTACGGACTTCCCGGTTGGTCAGTTGATCAGCGCAAGTGTGCCAATGCATTCTGAGATGTATACACCATCGAAATAATACCACGTAATATATAATATGTATATAATATATAATATAAATACAAAATATTTTGCATCTCCTCTAGTCCTAGTTTTCTGAATAGGCCTAGAGCGTTAACTTGTCAAGGTTACAGATACCCCATTAAAAAAAATCATAAAACATTGACTTGTCTCTTTGTTATATTAACGATAAACAACTTTTTATTAATTGCACATGACTAAATAGTCATGTGCAATTAATAACAATAACATGGAACTCATTCCAAAACGACAATATTAAAATTATATGTTTGTCTGTATGTATCGTTTTTCCGGTTAATGTCCGGAAAGGGTGGATAGATTTTCACGGTTCTTTCTTGGCAAATGCTATAAGGTGTGATTAGTCACTTACCATCAGGTGACCCGTCTGCTCTTTTACCCCTATCACATAAAAAAAATAGGTTTTAATTCTGGCTGATTCTGGAAAAAAATATGCATATGTATAAACGCGGCGGGAACATCCAGTTACTAATTCTAAAGTTTTATAAGGTTCTTAAATAACATTTTATACACAAAAACAATTTAATATTATTTATTTGAATAGAGTAAAGATGTGCCGCATACATACAAAGTTAGAAAAATGCTGTGGAGCTGTCGTTACGAATAATAATAACAGCATTGCATTGATGCTTATAAAAATTCTATACTCGACTACAGATGAAAATGGTAAAAGCAAAAAGATTAATAATAAATACCACAGTGTGTCAACTTCTTAAACGAGACTAAAACGTGCGGGAAATAAATCATTACGCTAGTCAGACGCTCAGATCAATTTAGTAGCCCAGAATAAGCTACACGTGTCACAAAGAATAGACAGCTACATACTGGCTTAGTAAACACCACTCTATTTACAAGATGAAACTTCTTCAGGACTCACCCGTGTCTATGTTGGATCCCTCGCTTATGCTGCGTCCAGAGAAGATATACGATGGCAAACCAGTAGATGCATTCCGAGATTACAGCTTCAATGACAACGACCCCATCAAGGAGAGGGTACGGAGGACTTACTATGAGATGCATAGTAAGATGAGCGTGGACTTCGTTAAAGGTTATCAATCATTTGTGTATTTTATTAAGTATAAATATATATAGCAGTGGAAGAGGAGGCTGATTAAATGTAAACATTGCCATATAATAGAATTCAATCCTTTTATTGTACACCAAAGAAATTACAATAAAAATCATAGGAATTACAACTGTTGTATATTATGAGGTGCCAAAGTTTAAAATATCATAAATGAAAAAACAATATGTTTAGAAACCTCCTTATATTATTTTCTAAAAGAACTAAACTTAGGTTCTATTAAAAAATATTAAAATGTTTTGTAGGACATGTATTTAAGATCAGAATTATACCACAATTGAAGCAAACTTCTAGAAACTTCAGTAGCTAAGCCAAAAGCAGTTTAAATGCTTCTAAAAACCCTTACTGTCATTAAAAAGGCAGAGACAGCATTCGTTTTTTTTTTTGTTTTTTTTCTACACAACTTAAATAACCCGCACTAGGATTAATTTCTATGTCTGGAGACTTTACAAACATTCAAACAACGGACTCAAAGAACACCCAAACTCAGAACAACAATTTGAGGATTACACAAAGTGTTGTCCCGTGAGCCCACAACACTCGTCGCGGCAGTGTGGTGGCGAGGTGACCACTTAAACCGCTACGCCATCCGTGCAAAATACCACTTAATTTAAAATCCGATACTATTTTCTGTTACAATTTTAGGACGTATGGATGTTTGGTTAAAGTTTAATCACTTTAAAATGAACGTGAAGGACGCTCTGATCAAGTTGAACGAGTTAGTAGATGAATCGGATCCCGACACCGATCTGCCCAACATCGTGCACGCCTTCCAGACCGCAGAAAGAATCAGGGAAGATCACCCCGATGAAGACTGGTTCCATTTGATTGGGCTCATTCATGACCTTGGAAAGGTAAGATTCAGTTGTGGACTTTTGGTAGACTATATCAAATTATAAAGAAACAGACTCTAATTTAGTTACTTTGTGGTTAGGTTATGGCGTTCTATGGTGAGCCGCAGTGGTGCGTGGTTGGAGACACCTTTCCAGTAGGCTGTAAATGGGGCAAGAGCATTGTATACGGAGACGACAGTTTTAGAGACAATCCTGACACTTACAACCCTAAATACAAGTAAGAATCTCTCTATATTTCTAACACATGTCTTATAAGGAGAAGAAATTTACCTCACTAAGTTTGTGGACCATCTGTTGTATCTGATCCAAAGATCAAAAATATATAAGATAAATATCTTACGACCCGTGGGGGTTTCCACACAAAAACACCTGACACTACCTTACTGGGTCCGGTAAGGTAGTATGTCGGACTCGAACCGACTAAAACTACACGGTGTTCCGTCATCACGTCTTGTGGGCGGGACCTCAGGTTTACCCTATAAAAGAAAACCCTGTGACCCCGGCAGACCATCAACTGCCCAGATTTATATGATTGTCATACTATTCATTCATCCAAAACCTAATTACTGATTAGCACACAAAACTTATTTTTTAATCTTGGAATTAAAACTGGCAAACACTGCTACTACTATTACTGCCTAAACAGAAGGTGGGTACAGTCTGCCATTAAAGTTGCTTACACTTCCAAACTTACCGATCACATACACAATAAGTATAAATTTACAAATATGATACTATTAAGTGAAAACTCAGTACACAAGTTAATTATGAAACAAATATAAAACCCGCACTTTAACCTCTCTAAATGTCATTTCCACTATTGTTAAAACGATTCAAATTACTCTAGGGTCTACTGTGTGACAAAGACACATCATACATATTGTATGATTATACCTACATACACTCTAAACACATAAACCTCATTCTCACTTTTGGGTAAAAATCAGGCGTTCGTAACGTTTAAACGTTTTAATTTTTATGATTATAAACGAGGGTTAACTTTCAAGAAATCTCACGAAAACTTACAAGCTGTATTTGGAGAGTTTGCTGCTACGTTAGCAACAGTTACATATTGATTTCGTGAATTTAAACGTGGTCAAGAGAAAATAAACGTGACCCCAGCCCGGGGCGTACTATAACTGCAGTAACAGCATGTAAATAACCTCAGAGCTATTACGGGAGAATAGATACATTACACATCGACAGATTCAGGCTGAACGGAAGTGTCGATCACCATCCTACATGTAGTTAGGAAGCCTTATATGTAGTTAGGAAGCTTGCTTCGCTATGGATATCTCATTCTCTCACCGAAGAGCAAAAATCCTGTTGATCGGTGCCTATTTATGCTAGAAGAGTTCGAAGGAGGAACTTCACAAAACGTGAAGTTCCTACAGCTACGGTCACGAAACAACAATCCATCCTTTTTTTTTCATTCCAACTATTTTTCATTTCACTAAAAATTTTTGGCACAACCTACGTAGGTTATAAACAATTGAATAGATTTTATTCCAGGCACAAATTACTACTACTCTTTATAAAAAAATTGTGATAATATTGTTTTTTAAATAATGTACGTAGTTAATATAAGTTTGCTGAATAAACAATTACACAGTACTTAAGTGATAATTTTTTTAACAGTTTAAGTGTTATCGTCTTATAGTCAGCCATTAAAAAAAGTTTATTTTTATTAGTTAAGGTCAAGTGGCACGATAGTAATGGGCATAGCATACGGAGGTTTAATAAACCTGGAAATAAAAACGTTTAAAACTTTTACACGGGTTGTTTATTTTCAAATATTTATTAACGATGTGGTTACAAAAGATGTATATTTTCAGTTTCGAAAATAAGTGTTCCATTTTCTAGGACAAGCTGTGTTATAGTACACCTAGAAATTTTCCAAGCAGATATAAACAGCCGTGAAAATATTTTTTGATAATGTTTTTAGCACTGAATACGGCATGTACAAACCCAACTGTGGTCTTGAAAACCTGCTGATGTCTTGGGGCCACGACGAGTACTTATACAGGGTGCTTGTACACAACAAATCTAAGTTTCCCAAAGAGGGTCTCTACATGATCAGGTATGGATCAATTTCTTCTTTGAGATAGGTGCTAGTTATCCAATTATATCCAAAGTATTAAAGCCCAATGGACTCTCAGTGTGATCTGTCTATATATCAGATAACTTAACATTTAAAGAATTTACTACTTTCACTGTTATTACACAGAAGTTTATAAGAAAACACACATTAAGGTACATTTTAATTTTAGATATCACTCATTCTACCCGTGGCATGCTGGCGGTGACTACAAACACCTGCTCAGAGAAGGAGACGATGAGATCCTTAAAAACGTGTTAGAATTCAAGTAAGCAGTTAATGTTTTATTTCAATACCTAATTTCATATATATTAATAACAAATATAACAAAAAAAAAACAGACAAGAAAGTTACTGCTAGCAAAAAAAAAGTTTTGGTGTAGTGATCGAAAACAGATTTTTCTTCAGTCGCTATAAAATATATCAATATTGTTAAACTTAAGGAAGCTGTCGGAATAAAATACACTCGACTTCACTTTATTTTTTGAGCACAAGCACTAAGCCTCAGAACTCTTGTTGACACAACACACACAACGGTCAACGCTCTAACAGTCTTCCTGTTACGGGATTGGTCAGTTGATAGTTTTAAATGATGGCATTTTTAAACAAACTGCAATGATAATGAAATATTAAATCAATCATAATAAAATATTCGAGGACAAACAAATATCATTGATTATATTAAAAGTTTACTTTTTAGAAGCTGCAATATTCGAATAAAGAATGTTTATTTTAAAAAAGGTTCACTTGACACGTAAGATTCTGAAACATAATATGAACTAATAAATTCCTTTTCTTATACAGCAAATATGACTTATACACAAAGAGTGCTGGAATTCCTGATATTGAAGCTCTCTGGCCTTACTATGAGAAGCTCATTCAAAAATACATTCCCGGAGTGCTCGAGTGGTAGAACTTGTAGATTAAAAAATGAGACTAGTGTTCCAGGTAGGCAAAACAAGTTAACTAGATAGCGTTCAATTCACTATTGGGATTGCTTTAACTAGACACCATGACGTTTTATTTTAAGATCTTCGACAGTTGGAAAAACAAATTACAATGATATATTTTAAAAGATTTGGAATGCTTGGCATTTCCTAATTTTCTTAAGATAATAATAATATGTATGTATAAGTGGAAATGGTAGCCAGTTCATTAAATTTTACTGTGATTAGAACAAATAAAAAAACAGTGTAAATGAGTTATTAAGTATCTACATGTCAAATAAAATGGAAGAATTCTTCTTTTCTTCTAATTAAATGAAAGACTAAGGACTTTCTTAATAGGTCGCTATGAAATGATCACTGAGTGTAACCTCAGAGGTGATTCTAGATTTAAAATAAGCTAAATATCTATTTATAAAATATACAGAATTAGAATATTATAAGTACATATGATTAAATATGTTGTTTTGTTACCTTGTTATGTTAATGTTGTATGTTGTTAATATTTATTGTTTTTATTTATCTATGGGTGTAAAACATAAATCTACTTCATATATAGAGATTAATGTTATTTATATAGTGGTTATAAATAATTACCAAAATCTCTGCGAGTTTAGGGGTGTTCAACAATGACCTGGTTATGAATACAAACATTAAAAATAAAATAAAATGTATAATAAATCAGGAACTTTATTTAAAAGCTATATTTACAAAAATACAATTATCTCAAAATATGTAATAATAATTATACTACGCATCAACAACCAAGTCGGAAATGTAACACATGTGTGAAAATTAAATTATATCTAAAGTACTACATTCATTCCCTAATTATAACACAACAAACAATAAACTAAAAGACATTACACACATTCTACAAGACAAATCATATCATAATATAAATATTGTTAGACATACTGAGAAAATAAAATGGGCCATTATATAATATCTCTATTAAGATTGCGTTAAGATGACAATTAATATCAATGTACGTATGTTATATCTTGAATCAAATCGACACATGGAATACAATCTTGATCAAACATTTAAGATAGATATCTAATAACTGCAATATGTGTAAATTTAATGCCAAGAATGTTATTTTCAACAATAATGCTTAAACTTATTAACAATTTTAAGACAGAAATTTTATTTTGTTTGTATTTTTTACAAAAATAATTATAGAATAGATATTAAACACTTTGGGATTGCTCAGTTAAATGTAAATTTAACGGGGATAAAACAAGCGTGTAAAAATACAAATCAATGGCTGTACTTTTAGATATTAAATAAATGTCAGTAATAATATATGTGACGTTAATTTATAATTGTCTATAAAAACAAATGCATTTAGGATGTAAAATAATGAAGTAAGTATAAACAAATAAGATAAAATTAATGAAATATTACAGCGATCTGTTGTCATAAATTGAAAAATGTTTTGATAAATGCATATTTTAATATTAGTACATGATATTACTGCGATAACTGTGAGTAGATATTTGTTAAATAACGAGTAAGTGGTACATAAACACGATATCCTATGGCTACAACTATAACGTGTCTCAATTCCATAAATGCACTATTGCTGTAAGCAGGCGGACCCCATTTATAATTATATTGGTCGAAGGCTAGCTATATTCCCTTCCCATTATGGGTATAAAAATGGACAATGACGTTATGCAATTCAAAGAGGTAACAACTTTTTTAAGTTTGTTTTCCCTGCATGACCGCACGCACACTCCCTTGTACTACAAGATCGATTTACTGAACATTACTGATATAGAAAGTATGTGTAGCGACTGGTAGCGACAGATATTATTCTCTATCGTCGCAAACATAATACAACTAATCATTTTCCATTTTTCTGCCTACAATAGAAACGGACTTTACATAGTTATGTTCTTATTAGATAAAGTTAAAGGCAAATTGTAATCTAGGCGTGAGGTGTGTAAGAATTATAAGTGTAGAATAAACATTGTCATTCTTATTCTAGTGCATATTTTAATTGCATTTTATAAGGATATAAAAAATGAAAAGAACTACGAATTTTATTATCATATAGTGGTGACAACATGACTAGCTGATCTAATTGTTTTCTTAATGGTTTTGGTGAAAAACATCAATGAATCAGTATCATTCATTTATATTTTTCATATAAAATTGTTATTGTCTGTATGATTCCTAATATTTATATTCACGTTAGTAAATATAATTGCAAAAAATACAATTGTATTTAATAGTTAGTTTATTAGTGAGGCTTTTATTCCTTACTTAAAAAGAAAGAGTAATTTTAGGTATTGACGACCGTTTTTTTTTTATAATGAAAGGTCCCTTGCATAAATTACATATATGACTATTTTTGTAAGAGTTGCCACATAAAAAATAATTACTACAAGTGATTTAATATTTCTGGTCAAGCTACATACATTATATTATGATCCCATTCGTATCCTACCATGCTGTTATCCACCTACCAACCTTATACATCAATCAGTCTTTGTTTTTTGGAAAGACGGTACGTACGTTCATGTAAGGCCAATACAAGGCAATCTTATCACTCTTTTCTGGTGCCTGTATATGGTTACGGATTATTTTCAACTACGCCAAATGATCACAATCAAAGTGATAAGGCAACGACTTAAAGTATTCCATTAAAACTCTCAATCGATTTTGGAGATGAGTGAGATGAGTGTTTTGAAAATTATATGCGCACATTATAAATATTCCCATTAAGTCTTACAAAAGAGTATCATGATTTAGTTATATAAGACTAATAAGCCACTTCGCTATCGCTTCTTCTTTTAATGATTTGTTATCCTCATTCAGATATTTGTCACAAAATTTTAACCCTCATATAAATACGAAAAAGTACTTCAGGCACCAGGTAATCGATCTATGCCATATAACTTCACTATATTTTCTACTTTTACAAAGGCAGTTCGAAGGCTTATCTTTATTCCCGAAACTACCAAGAAATTGCCAGCTCACAAATATTAAGCCATTTTAGGAATGGAATTACAACCTATTTGTTGCTCGTAGTATTAGTATTAGAGAATATAATAATAAAATATAATATCGTACGTAGTAAGCTAATTGCATTGTTCTTGTACAACTTTCATATATTTTAATATTATAATTGAAAAGTTCAATATGTAATGAATATATAAACAACTTTAATTCGAACAGTTTTACAAACTTTCTTAACCCCATACACATTGTGCAATTATCTAAAACCCAATTAAAGGGTTCTTGTGTTTTAATATATTTAACAGTCGTCATAAAATGATAGATGTCGTATGTCAAAAAGTGTTAAACAATCAGATTTGTTATTACTTTCAAGTGTGTTATTTTTTTATTGGTAAAACTAATCCGCCGAATCTAGCTCAAACAATCTTGAAGTCGAATCGAAGTCATATATAAAGAAAAGTGTACGAGACATTGGTCAAGTAAGTTTATAAAACAGTATTGTATTATAGAAACTGTACAAGGTTTACTAAAAGCAACGTTTAAATATCATTACATAAAAAATATACTTTTTCAAAATATAATTCCATTACAATAACGTTCATAGCTTTAAATACACTGGATATATTCAGTGATGACTGAGCTGTAGCAGTAGTAAGAATTTTCTTCTTGTTCATATATTATAATATATTTAGGATTTATTTACCATAGTATATAAGTTCTAAGATATTCGTTCCAATACTTATCTTATTACTTGGTAATACAGTCGATATTTGAGCACTATGTTTCGAAATGTTTATATATGCTGGTAACGTACGCCATTACTTGCTGCCAGTCCGGCCGCTCCTGCTGGATCATGTCTTGAATATTCTGCGATACAAAATATACAAATTAAATTATATTCTGATTTTGTCTTTAAAACTAAAATCTTTCTATTTACCTGTAAATGAGAGAACAAGTCACGACCACACCTAGGACCTATATGGCGCACTAAGACTAATGCTTATTGTGTCCGAAGATCATTATGTACTATCTGCTACTGGTTCGTTTTCTACATAACGGGTACTAGACCTCAATCATATATTTTACACTGCTTCTTTGGTCATTCAATTTATTTCTTGTTAATTTCTTATTCTATAGTTTAGTTCAGTTCAGTGGTTAAGACGTCAGTGATCACAAATAGATTTTTGCATTCATACTATTCAGTAAATTAAAATATAAATAAGTTAGGATATACAACATAAAGTACTAACCAAAGTAGTAGGTATACCGACGGACTCGGCAGCTGCAAATGCTACGGAGAAGTTGGTACGTTTGTCGTGTGGTGACAGCGAGGAATACGCCACGCGCCCGTCGCCCAGGTACGAGTGCAACAGCGCGCACAACGCTAGCCCGTCGTTCCACGATGAACTGTAAACAGAAATATATAGTTTTATTATGTGTCTGAACCTATATGGGAACTCTATGAGTGGAACGCAGAATTAAAAAAGAATATCAAATTTAATTTCTAGATGAACTTGGGCGTTTCCTTACAAGTAAAAGTAGTATTTGGTGATTATGTTAATTAGTATTCTGATGTGGTATGTAATTTATATTATATAAGTTTCTGCCTGCGGCTTCGCCCGCATGATATATCGATAAAAAGCTTAAATCCTTCTCCAAGGTTTGAAGTATCACCATACCAATTTCATAGAAATCTGTTCAGCCCTTTAGCCATCAAAAGAGACAGAACACATGAAATAAAGTATTTCCACTAGGATAATATATAATTAGAAACATATATTTTTAAAAGTTCTAGGGACGAATAAGTATTATGAATGACTGACTTTATAACTTACCTAAAATTCGTGATATCAATATTGTTGTATCCCAAAGTTTTTTGTTGGCACCACTTGAGCAGTGCGTTGCGCTTCGAACCTCCATTCTTCACTTGTAAAGCATTCAGTGGATCTTTTCTCTCACCTAATGTCAAATAAACATTGTTTAAATAACGATTTATTAGTCAACATTTATTGTCAGGTTATTGCACCAGTGCAAATATTAATCGTGTGAAATAGACGTGCAGACATTTATTACGAAGAAAACATCTCTAATCACTGCATCTGTTAAACACTTAAAACTATAAAACAATATACCTGACTTAAACATTATTTTATATTCATTTCTTTTTTCTTGAAAGAACTAGATAAATAAATAAAAAAAAAATCTGCTTGGTTTACACGGCGATGATTGTCAATAGATATAATAATAATATATACATATATGCTCTATCGCTAGTTGACCATGTACAAGATTTTAAACCTAAAATCTGGTGTTGCTATTTGTTTGACATTAAATTCTCAACCCTGTAACGATATTGAATATAAATTGCTCGATATAAAATTCTATTCATTCAATTGTGAATAATTTTATCCTTATCTTAATTATCATATTAAAATCTTCTTCTGTATAAAATTAAATTGAAGCAAACATATTCGTGACAAATTGTTCATATTGAACAACATTGTCTATTTATCCGTGTAGGGTACTCACATATGTCGCCATAGCTGTTTCTTCTGACGAAGGACTCCATGGCCTTCTGCTGCAGTGATTGCAGCGCTCGCTGCTCGTCAGGGATGTTGCCGCCCGCCGCCGGCTCTGCCCCCCGAGCCAACGTACGTTAGACACAGTCAACGCAAGCGATACGCACACACAACGAACTTGTGATATATATTTATGTATTTTTAAGTAAAATATTAATTTAGTATAGATGTTTGTTTGTTTTAAACTAGACAAATTAATTAGGTGTAAATTTATTGGTGAAATTATAGATGGAGGCATGAAGAGGACAATATTATATAAGAGTCAAAATGTGAAAGTGTTGCAGCAAAATAACAGTTCAGGAACCGTCCATATTGGCGTTAATACCGGCAGTTATGATATGAACTTAGCAATTGTAGGAGTGAAGTGCAATGAGGTAAAATATTTTTAGCACCAGCAATAATAAGCTTCTTTAAGGACACTTTTTATGTAAAAATCCAACGGTGTCCTAACACAGAGACGGTCTTTCTTAATCCTACCCTCCATAGTTTAAAAAAATTAAGCAATTTTTTAACGTGAGCATAATTTTTTAAAATTAATTATTTGTCACAAATTGCAAATTAATTATCACAAATCCGTGTGTGGTGTGTACATGAGCGAAATATTTCCATATCCAGTAAAAGTAATATGGAGATATTTCATAGTAAACACAGACAATGCAAAGTGTAACCGATTCCCAAGTCTTAAATGTGAACGTTACACACTGTAGAACCTTTACCATAGAGGTAAAAAGTATTATTAAATCTAGTGTAATAGCAAAAACACTCTCCTTGTAGAAGGTACCCACACCTATTGAAATCCCAGTCCATTCGTTAGGAATTCATTTTAAAAAATAATCTACTTTATACGCTAAAAATCAAGAAATTAGCACTAGTACTGTGTCCTGACTTTCTAGTAGCAGTATAAGTTCTAAACATGCAAATGGCGTCTATTATGAAATTATCTCACATATGGTGAGTCCACTGCATCATGTTTCACTCAATACAGTCAAAATACATTGCATAAGTAATATTTGTAAAATAAATATACTGCTCGATGTACAAGGACATCTCTGAATCTTTTGAGTTTTAATGAATGACTTCTCAGACTAATCAGAAACTAAATCATATGAGAAGAGGTGAAATAATGTAAAGTTGGCTAGCTCTTCTTACTATCCTTTATAAAAAGATCAGTTAGTTCACAATTATGTATCGAGCGTATAATCAAAATAAATTATAAAAAGCTACAAACTACTAATAAGACCACTAAAAACACTTATGTGTGCATAGTAGTTCAAACAAGTCTGGTCATATATAAAAAAAAACGATTTTAAAACAGAGTAATATCAACATTTAAAATTTTCAGCCATACATTTCCTCTAACCCCCTTTCCGAGAAGAATATTACAAAAAAATACATATTTTAACAAATAAATTACTAATAAAAAAAAACAAGTAAAACTAAAAATAAATAAAAAAAAAGTTGGCATGCATGCATGTAATAGCTGTAGGTAATAAATTAGGGTGGACGCACACAACAACATATATCATTTAGCGTTATTAGTTATAGGCAAGGGGTCGAGTCGGGCTACGCGCCTCGTTCATGCGGCCATGCTGTAAAAAACAAGCGACGACTCATGCAATTATGTAGCCGGTTTCATTAGACTTTATTTATATAAACCAAAATATAAAAACAATTCATCATACTCAAAAATAATAAGTAAGTGCACATATTCAAGACAGATGTATAACTACTTCCGAATCCATGTAATAAAGTCCAAATTGTATTAGCTTAAGCTAATATGTACCAAAACATTGAATAACAGTAACTTTTGTTTTGGTACTAATGTAACTTGAGAAATAAAGAAAAGGTAGGCAGTCATACAGTATCTTAATTATCGCACCTGCTCCCAACCATATATGTTACATAGTAATAGATAGTTATAGATTTAAAACTTCTTATATTTCTTGTAATGCTAAAGTTTTTATCTCATAAACTGTGCAATATAAATATAAATTAACCAAACAATTACAAAAATAACAATTAAATTTTAATAAATTAGTAATAATTAAACTTCTAAAAAAATCCGCTTTACGTAAGTAATCTGCATAAACGACTAGCTAGTGCAAATACTAAACTACTTCAATTACACACATGTCTAAATACCCAAAAGAGTAGGCAGTGGTGTACCAATCGCCTATATTTTGCCAACCATACTAAGTGGGTCTAAATGTCCCAATTACCTAATGGGGGGTCAGCATGTGCCCCCCTCCTATTAGTAAGAACTAAAGAAAAATAAGTACTTTAGTAAAATCAAGAAGAATACTAAACTGAATAAAGGCTAGACTTATTATAGCCATGATAAATTACTGCATATAAATACTTATATATCTGAATATAGTATAAGCAACAAATGGACCGTTTATTTTGAAAGTGGTGTAAGTACATTTTTGAGAAAAATCAACTATCACGTAATTCATGCTTAATTTAATGTAATTTTTTTAATATATAACTAGTCCGTGTTTAATTTCTCAAAAAAATCCCATGTTTTGTACAACTTAAAATCGGTCGGTAAATGAAATTGCATAATCATCGATTATGAAAGTGGTGTAAGTCCGTCCGGTGAAACCGCGGGACCTGTGTCCCGCGGTTTCACCCGCGGACGATTTGCATTGTTTCCCCTCCGTGTTTCCACTACTCGTAAGTTAAAAGATAGATATTAAAAAAAAATGAGAAATGTATTAGAAAATGTACAGCGCATAACCTGTCAGAAGAAAATATGACTCCGTATCTTTGCCCGTATTTTTTGGTTCCTCAAAATTGCACCATATACCATTTTTTATAAAACAACGATGACGGACGCAGAATTTAAAATTATCAATTTATTACCTCTACGTCCTGGAAGACCGTTAAAATTTGAAAAAATCGCCCTGGAGCCTTTGTACATAAATGCCAGACCTATTACGTACGAAAAATATAAAGACATGAAGCAGCTACTACCCTATATACCTCCGGTGCATCATGCATATTTTGAAACACTACCACATGCAGAGAATAAGTAAATTCTTGTAATCAGTATCTTGTAATGACAATGTAATTGCCGTCTAAAATAAAATTTTATGTGTTGTTATGCGTATTTGTAAACAAAATTATATTAAAATGAAGTATATTTTAAGCGATATTTGATTTTTCAAAATTGAAATTAAACGATTTTTACAATTGTCTAATTTTGAAAGTGGTGTAAGTCCATTTACAGCACATAAATATGTGTTATCGTAGTCTAATTAGAAAAAAACAAATTTATATAAACAAATTAAATGTTGATAAAACAATAGAAACAATGCCAGACCTCATATGATTTGCTTGTATTTTTAAATCAACAAATATAGTAACCTTTAATTTTCTCGAAACAAAAGAAAATGGACTTACACCACTTTCAAAACAAACGGTCCAAATGTGAGTACGAAATATTAAAAAGATATGACGTAACGAGTTCCAACTGTTTGACCAATGAGAGATGTGGCGTCGTGATGTCACAATCGTATCGGTCAAGTAATTATTATTATTATTATATATTATTTTATAGTGTAGAACTGACCTGTAGTAATGGGTGAAGGTCTAGTGCCTCTAGCTGGCGGGGGTTTAGAATAGCTGGTTGCTGCGATGCCATTTGTAGGAGTAGTAGTTTCTGATATTCCGTTCTTAATATTGTTAGCTGTAGCCGTGGTCGTTACTCCTACTGTTGTTTGCTGCACATAAATACGTTTTTAAAACTGATTACAACAATTATTGTTTTTGAACTATTTTAGTTTAGCCATAAATTGACTGAAAGTGTCTTTTATATGTCACATCTCCTCTCAAAAACATACCGTAAATTTTTTTTTACATTAGGTATAAATCACGGCAAACTGTCATTACGATAGTGATTATTTTAACAGAAATTAATTCGTTTCATAACAATTTTAGCTTTAAAAAAATGTTTAGAATTCATTTTAAACGCAACGTATATTTCTTGCGTTATGACACTATTTGCTTTGTATTCATATGTTGTTGCCCCCTCAATAGGCGAAAGGGAGATAATTTTTGCACGGCGAAGTGAGAGATTTCAATTCAATATAATTCGGACCGATTGAAATTAACTAAATAACATTTTGCTTGACAAATGAACATACTAGTGGAAATTTGTTTAAAATAATAAAAAAATACTATCTTCTTGTGGTAGCAAATAAAGGAGTGTTAGATATTCCTATATAAACGATTGTACATTTACCTGAGGCCATTCTCCAACAGGGGTAGATGCCGGCGATTGTTGTTTAGCTGCTTTAGCTGCATTCTCTATACTCTCTATGAGCGACTTTACTGACAGCCGCGAGTCTTGACGACTTACTCCTGAAATTGTTTATTTTGATATAAGGGGACAAACGAAAAGACGGGTCACCTGGTGGTGACAACCGCCGCCCTTTGATTCCTACCACCTAAGATTTCGTAAGTGCGTTGACCACCTTTGAGTGTGATTAAGGGGGAGGGGGGAAGAGGAGATATGATTATGAGGAAAGGGGGTTGTGTGAAAATTGTAACAATACTCTCAACTATAGTAGTTAGTTTTTTCTCTGAAATTCTTTATGTATGTATAACCTTTTGCCATTTCTCAATATGGTACTAGTCTTTCTTATAAATGCAAAAGATTGGATATATGTCTCTTACTCAATCACTAAAGAACGGCTGAATTAATCTGTATGAAATGGGACACAGTTATAGATTATAGTTTGGATTAGAATATTAACATAATTTCCAAGCGAATAAAGTCGCCGGCAACAAATGTTTTATATAAGTACGACCAGGTAAATTGAGAATTCCACGAAACGTCGCTAAGTCTTATTACTCGATACTTGTGTCTCACTTTATACGGTAAGTTATACTACTTAAGTTCATTATTTTAAAGTGATGAATCTTTACAACCTTTAGTGACTGGCCTATCTATGTATATAGTACTAGAATGGTAACAATATAAGATAACGACATAATATATGTTTATAATTAATTCCGACCTTTGGTTCTTCTATGCGACGCTGCTGTGGCCATTATGTCTTGTAGTGATGCACTGGTAAGCAATGGTGGGGGTGGGGGTGTCTCCTCTGAACGCGGTGGTATTGCTGTCGAAAACACGATTGGTTACTCATGCAATGATGTCTCATGTCACATGACAGGGAGGTTATAGATAAGTTAGCTTAGCTAGCTCGATATTAAGATATCGATTTATAATAAAAAAATAACATTTTTTTATTTTTACAAAATAAAAGTCATTCTAAACTCCTTATAGTTAACCAGCACCGATTAGGAAAAAACAAAAAAGATGTTAAAAAAAACATGCTGAAAAGGTAAGTTGCGAGTAAGTATGCGTTTCATCATTAACACCTTTACCGAAGTTATCGAATACGTTTATGTCATCTCTGTCCTGTGAACTGTTTAAAAGGTTTATGGGTGTGTGTACGACCAGAGCCTGAAAGTGAAATACAATCACAGAAACTTTTGAACGCCGCCCACACATTAAATAATATACATATTTAAATTTAAACTATACTGTAACATATAAATATATTACGCTATGAGAGCCGTTCATAAGTTTATATAAAAACAACAAATATCCACCACCGTGCTGCCTTCACCTGATGAGACATCACACGACATTATAATGTTTCCATACATTTATAACAGTTATTTACATATTCACACGCGGACGTTTAGCTTGCTTTCACAAAAGCGTCACTTACGTAGCGGTCGACGAGGCGAGGGGTCGTTCAAAGACCTGAGGGGATGTGACAATCGCTTATGATCTTGAGTCTTCCAATACGGTCTTTGTCTTGGCAATGACCCTGTATTCGTACCAATATTAGGAGAATTTCGACTTTGTAATGAAAATTTTCTTAGAGATACTCTCGCCTCAGATGATTTCTTATCCATATTTTGAACTATCTCCCCTATATTACTTGTAGTTTTCTTTGGTATGTCTTTAGCACTAGGAGCTCTGGACAAGGTTATGACAGATTTGGTAATGCTTGCCATTTCTTTTATTGTTGCAGTACTCTCAACAAAATCACTCGATGTAGATTCAAGGTCGACAGATTTCGACTTTGATAATCTGTTATCGCTTTTCGGTTTTTTAGCTCGTCTAGGAACTTTTAAAAGTTCTTCACGAGTCACTGCTGCAAAATCTTCAATCGCGTTATGACTTTTGTTTGAAATTTTTTCGTCATCTGCTATATTTTTGTCTTTTGTTATCAACTGCGATATCACAGGTCCTATTTCCTCGTAGACATTCTCTTGGTCAGAATGTCGCCTAAATGGAACTGACTTTGGATTAATAAACGGGTTTGTTGCTACTAAAGGTGCATCTTTATTGTTATTAATAGGTGGCGATTTAGTCGAAGTTTGAGTTGTATTTATAAGAAAAGGAACATTTTCAATAGGCTGATAATATTTATTTTCTATCAAAAATTGAGGAGACTTGGACAGTTTTCCTACATTTTTCGGGGGATCCTCAGGTTTTGCTACAATTTTAAGATTGTCCAGAAATGTAGATGGTGTTTTTGATTGTCGCACGTCAGGTTTTGGTATTTCTAAGGGCTTTAATATAACTTTTCTAGGTGATGGACTTTTGTACTCATTTATGTTATCGTTGGATCCAAAAGTTTTCCATGATAAGAAAGGAAGAGCTTTTGGTTTTACGTTCTTTTGATATAACCCTTTCTTTTTATTATCATTTTTTTCTATTTCTTTTACCGTTTTTCCATCGTTGCTTTCCATTTTGGCTTCATTGGCCACTTGATCAATATCACTGTAGTAAAGTGTTGCATTTTTAATATCTTGTTTTGGTTCTATTCCAAATTGTTGTTGACTGATTATAGGCTTTAATAGCATGGGTCGTATTAGGACCGGGCTTATAATAATTGGTGGTCCCTGTGCAATATTCCCGTTGCCTACTTTAATGGGAGCTACAAATGTTTTTAAGGTATTTACGGTTTTATTTTTGGTTATATTTGAATTGGTTTGAGTTGCAACTATCTTTGGCCTCTCATCGTCTACATCAGGAGTGTTTATTTTTAAGTGGTAGCTTACAGTATCGTCTATTATCACATCTGTTTTAAGTGTACGAGGCATGTTCTTATTCATTATTTTTGGAGAAGAACTTCTACTTTCATCTTTAGTAGTACGGATAGTTTCTACTTCAGAATTTATATTATTGTTTTTGTTTTCTTTGGTGTCTAAATCTATTTTTAGTTCCACTTTTGGTAACTTTTTAAGACTAGATGGAACAATGTGGTCATTAGAATTATCTGTATCATCTGTAGACGTTAAATTTAAATCATTGTTTATTTCACCTTTCTCTAATATTTTCGGAGATGCCGTTTTCTTTAGTCTGTTGTTACCAATAATTCTTTCGATTGCTGCTTTGAAAGTCAATTTTAATTCTTCATTGACTTGTTTAAATTGTTTCTCAACCTTGTCATCTGTAGTCACTGTTTGAACTGGTTCAATTAAATTAATAGGTTTCTTTATGTCATCTGGGTAGGGAAAGGGGAGAATTTCTTCTGCTTTAACAACAGGCATGTCATACTTAATCTCATTATTGTTTGCTTCTAGTAATTGATTAACATTGTTGTTATTTTTCTCAATAGGCGACATGAACACACTGTCTAACGATTCCGAGAAAGGGGATACTTCACTCTCATTAATAACATTTAGGAACTCAATACTGGTAGCCTCATTTAAAGCGTCTTTGTATTCTTCATTGGTACTTAAGTTATCCATGCTAACAGCCTTTGGTTTACCGTTATATATTCCTGACAGTTTATAATTTGATATACTGTGTTCTACAGGCTCATATGTATAGATGGATTCAGATTTAACTAACCTTAAACTAGTATTCAGATCATCTAATTTATCAGGGTAATCTACTGGGGGATCTATAGTCTCATCCAAGTCAATTGCATCCTGTCGTCTTAACTCCTTGCCTTCAAAAGGCGACAAAATAGCTTTGGCTGAAACTGTACTAGGACATTCTTCTGATGACTTCTGACTTGAAATTTCTTGAGTTTCGTCATTTGTTTCTCCTGTAGTGACGTTCTCTATCTTAATCTTAAATATGGGCTTATCACAGACGGCTCCCAGCTCGGGAACACTGTTAGACTTGTAAAAGGCTTGATCTATTATGCTATTTTTAACTGGGTTATCCGTAACGCTATGGACTCGATATAAATATCTAGTTCTTATATTTTTGAAAACATTCACAGAGTTTATGTCATCAATTTGCGAGTCCAAAGAATCTGATTGCTTGATTTCTTTGATATCGTCTGAATAAATGCTATCCACAGATTCCGACCTGTCAATACCTGTGTTGTACATGAAATTGTGATTAGACATAAATGGTATTTCATTATTTATGTTAGTTCATATGGTACATCTAATATTGAAAGCTTTTTACACAGAATTAGTGCATGAGAATGCTTGTTAATTCTGCAGATAAAAAGGACCAAAATGGTTTATATTTAATTTAGTTTTGGTTACATGCAATGCATAATTCTTTAACAGCTAACTCAGGAATTATATTTTTTAATCTCAAATGTTCTCAAACAAAGCTTAATTTGATTGAGGAAAAAATCATTTCGTGCTTTATTTGCAAAATACAAAGCAGAATATATAAAATAATATCATACTTCCGAACTACTATCAACTCTACCTCTAATACACATGCAATGATCTTTCTTGCGAGTTTTACAGCGAAAATAGGTGGTAATATAATAGTGTGTATGAAATTCATACATATGAAATATCATTATTTGACATCAGGTATTATTATTAGTGTTCCTAATAATTTTACTGCATTATATTTAACATTTTTTGAACAGATCAATATATAAATAGAATAGAGAAAATAATAATATAGAGTAAATAAAACATAAGAGATAGTAAGATAATAAACCGTTCTCCGAGATGTTGCATAATCGTCAATAAATACGCTATCTAATACAAAAATAATTATTCAAAGCTCTTTGATACTTCCAGAGATTAGGCGGTTTAAGCAAACAAATAAACCAAAACTATTCGATTTATTATAGTAGTATAATTAGATATGTAGGTTACAAAGCAACATACACTAACTGCGACACAAAACTATTTTCATAATAAAAACTCGCAAGTTTCCCTACATGTAAATGTGTCATCTCTTTCTTGCACTTACCCTTAAGAGAGTGCATCTGATCTTCCAACAGTCGTATGCGATCTCTTGCTACTTTATTTTCAGAGACGAGTCTTTCCAATTCCCTCTGTGCCTCGGTTTTGAAGTCGTTTGCAACGCGTACCGTCATCAACAGATCGCTTTGGAATTGCTTCCATTCGGTTTCCTAGAAGTGAAAATGACTTCGTCAGTTACTTATTTATGTATAGCTTTTTTTTTATTAAATAGAGAGCGAATGAGTGAGTCAATATATATATACTCATCCTTGAACAGACAGACTACCGAAACGTAAAATTTACTGTAACGCACTTCTGAGTCTGGTTGCCGAATTTTTACTTTAGAGGGTGTTTGATATGGCAATCACCAATACATGAACTTAAATGTAACTTTAGTGCCCATTTATGTGTAAACTCCTTTGTTTCGAGGACTATGGAGTATCAATCAGTTTATTGCAGTTCAATTGCAGGTACACAAATGAATTATCGTTATGGAATACGTCTCCGGTATACCACTTTTTTATATTAAGTAAATTAAAAATATAAAAACAATGTTTTATAAGACTACACATTAATCCATCTCGAAAAAGCAAGAAATGGTGAAATAGGAGAGGATACAATTAAGACATTTACCCATTTAATCGATAAAATGTATTTTATATCAAATGTAGTGTAAGTAGTTCCTGACCAAACTACAATTAATAAAAAAATCAAAAATAACTTTTTATAAAAGAGAGTTAATTATTGAATGCTGGAGCAGAATGGAGGAAACCATATTGTACTTGCCTCAAATCAATTTGGTGAAGGTTAAGATAACATAGTCTAAAATGAATATGTTCGCTTACGTCTCGTTCCCGGTCCCTGGTGAGCTGCGCGTGGCGGGCGCGCGCGTCCTGCAGCTGTCGCTCGAGGTCGGCCACGCGCGCCAGCGCCTCGCCCGCGCGAGACATCAGCGACAACTTCTCGTCTGAAGCCACCTGTACCTACAATTTTTTAATTTTAGAATATACCTATCGTAATAACATACTTATATAAACGACAGGAGAAAAAAATAGACATTTTTATTTTCGTGCCATTTTTGGATTTAATCATGTTTAATTTTAACTCATTATAATAATATACCGACTAGCCATTCCTCTCAGCTTCACCTAAGTTTATAACTCAGCGGGGCGTAAAATTATATATATTATGTTATTCGTTAATAAATACCCAATAAAATACCAAGAAACCAAAAACAACCAAGAAACCAAAAACTAACAGTTTTTTGTTTCTTTATTATATGATCTATTATATCGATTATGTAGTATTTACTACAATTTTTTTTTTTTTTTTTTTATGCGATAGTGGGCAAACGAGCAGACGGGTCACCTGATGATAAGTGACTACCGCCGCCCATGGACACCCGCAACTCAAGAGTCACAAGTGCGTTGCCGGCCTTTTAGGTAGAGGTACGCTCTCTTCTTGAAGGTTTGAAGGTCGACAATTTGTTCCATAAGCTGGTTGTGCGAGGCAAAAAGCTTCTGGAGAAGCGCACAGTGGTGGAGTGCCAATCGTCCAGGTGATGGGGATGGATATTTTGTCGCGTAGGACGATGGCGGAAACCAGCAGCCGGTATAAGTCCGAACAATTCCTCTGAACACTCCCCATGATACAAGCGATAGAGGATGCAGAGTGAAGCTACATCTCTACGCAACGCCAAGGTGTCAAGTCGATCAGAAATATCTTGGCAGTCGATGATGCGAGTCGCTCTCCGTTGAATGCGGTCAAGAGGCAGAAGTTGGTACTGGGGTGCACCTGCATAGAGATGAGAACAGTATTCCATGTGCGGCCGAACCTGCGCCTTATAAAGTTGCAGGCGGTGGACCGGAGTAAAATACTGTCTCGATCTGTTTAGCACACCAAGCTTCTTCGAGGCTAATATGGCCTTACTCTCTAAGTGACCGCGAAACTGGACTTCGCTTGATATATCGACGCCAAGGATTCCGATACTGGCTGATGCAGTTAGGGAAGTGCTCTCAAATTGAGGTGATACGACCAATGGCATCTTTTTAGCGGTATATAATATATATATTAAAATATGGCATAGTTCAGGTTATTAACACTAAAGAAGGTCCTGAGTTATGTTGCTGTAGTTCTTTCAAGAAAGAAATATATATTTAAATATATGGTGGATATGGCAGGACACTATTCTCAAGTAGTAAGTTGTCCTGTCGAGAATGCACGACACTATTGTGCATCCCTAAATAGACACGAGAGTAAAACCGTATATTTAACAAAAATGAATGTAACTCACGAATTTACTATTCGAATTTACTATTATTAGAGTTTTTATTCTAATAAAGTAAGAAATATGTTCCGTCTTATTGTGTCTATGATGGTGTGTTGAACGTTTAATACACTTCGGTCTGTCTATTTTAGATGATAATAAAGCGTAATAAATGGGTTTTGCGTCTTACTATATTATTTTTTTAAGGATATTGTTCGCTGGTTTAACATATAGTGTTTCCTTCCCACTTTGATCCCGGGTCTTTTAAGCGGGGCGTGGAAAAGCATCTCACCAGGCCGCCATAGTGTGGGTCAACATGCTGCATTGACTTGCACATGCAATGAGGATTGTGACCGCCACTCTGACTCCACTTATTGTTTTCCATTAGGCAAAGTGGAGTCACTATGGTAGGCTAATATATAAAAAAAAACACAGCTGGGCAAAGGCCTTCCCTAAATGTTAAACTTAGCCACTATTTTTCTGGAAAAAAATAAAATTTTTTTTTACAGAAAACAAAGGTTTTTAGATAATGGACTTACTTGTATTTGTAGCTCCTCTACGTTATCCTGTAAGGTCTTCAACTCGCCTTGCATAGCTGTCTTCTCTTGCCGCAACTGTTCGATCTGGAATTCCAGTTCTGTTATTGTAGACTTCGCATTATTTCTCGATACCTGTGAGTGTAGATGATTATTAAATTCAAAACGGTTGTAGCTATAATTAAAAATTTCAACATATATAACTGCATATTATTATAAATTCAATATGTAGCCGTATTACAATTCGTACAAGTCATATGAAATAGTACAAATTTAGAAAATATTTTCGAAGTTAATACTAGTGTCGTCGTCGCTTCTGACGGCGCGCTGCCTCCGCCGTTTCCCTATTAGTAAGTAATAATAAATTGTTTTATATTATACTAGCGGACCCGACAGTCGTTGTCCTGCATGATATTTCAAGCGATTAGGATCAATATAGATAAATAACCTAGATACCGACTGCAGCGCCATCTGCCGGGCTGATTTGTGAATCTAAACCATTCCCAGATCCCCTTGAACACACACAAAAAAAATCATCAAAATCCGTCCAGTCGTTTGAGAGTAGTTCAGTGACATACACACTCACAGAAGAATTATATACATATATAAAGATTTAAAATAACCAACCAACATAAAAATATTTTAAACAACCTATTGCATGCCCAAATAAGACAAATTGTGGTTGTTTTTATTTTTAAAACCATAACATATATACTTGTATTACCTTAATATTACATACATACATAAGTTTATCCATGTATCCCTTAAGGGGTAGATAGAGATGTAATAAATACCTACATTTTGCCCACTAATATACCGCCTATTACCGTCAACCAAGAACTGTATGACTGTATATATACTGTCTGATAGATAACCGTCCAATCCTTTTTGCGATATCCACGGGAAGAGGGGGGGGGGGGGGGTGGCTCTACTCTACTCCACCGAGAACCACACGACAAAAGCTTTAACAAAATCTATTCGTGTAATTTTAAATGTATTGCCATTCTTCATAAAAGAAACTACCACAATGTTTAAATCCAAAAACTCTTGCAGAATGGTAACAGCCTGTTATATACTGAGAGAGTCTTGATAAATATTTATTTTTGTAATTTGTTTACATAAAATATTCCAGTATCGCACGGAAAGAGACTGGGTGGCCCTATTCTACTCATCCTACGCAATGTTAGTGCAATAAATAATTTTGAAAGTAAAATGTAACATAAGTGATGTACGTACCAACGCGTCGTCGTGTAGTTTCCTAGCGTCAAAATGCGCTTTATCAAGTTGTCGTTGTGCGTGCGCAAGTCGCTCAGCAAGCGCCAGAGCGCGCGTGGCGGCTGCCTCGGCGTCGCGACGCGCCGCCGCCGCCGCCGCCTCCGCTTCCGCCGCGCCCGCCGCCGCTCCCGCACGCTCCTCCAGCTGCCGAACCCGCACACTCTAACATCTTATATGTCTCGTAACAACATTTTTATATACATAGTCCTATTATAGTATAGCTGAATAACCTCTTTAGTTTTATACAAACATGACAGTATTCAATAAAATACTATATTCTTGTTTTTTTTTTTCTAAACAAAGAAAATGTATATTTTTAAATTAATAACTTACGATTGAGTTGACTCGCCTTTTATAAACAAAAACTATTTAATAAAGATTATAAACAAAAAACTAATATTAACTCTTACCAACTCTTAAAGAAAAGAGCGTACTCCTACCTAAAAGGCCGGCAACGTACTTGTGACTCTAGGGTTGCGGGTGTCCATGGGCGGCGCGAGTCACTTACCATCAGGTGACCCGACTGCTCGTTAGTCTCCTAACGCATAAAAAAAAACGTGCACCCCTGTACCTCTAGAGGGGTAGATAAGAGTTATTTTACACATAAAAAGTTAACTTTGCCAACTAGTGTTTGGTTCAAGCATATAGCCACCAACCAGGCATTTTGGAAATTAAAAATAGGAAAATCGGGTATATATAAAGCAATATAAGGAAAAAGATATTGATTATACAGACGAAAGTGAGGAGAATAAGCAATAGCTGAAGCAGGTCAACGCGTATATTAATATAATTAACGAAACTACTTCGAATAGAACTTAAAGAGTGACTAAAATCCCGATGAATAACTAAAAATTTATTAAAACATACATGAATATGTATTACATATGTATGTTTTAATAAATGATTACATAATAATACCGACGGTATAGTGAATTTGATTTAATCAGTCAATGTATACAAATACACAAAACTCTACAGCAAGTATAAGATCAGTGTCATAACCTAATACATCAATCTATTGTCCCCCCTATATAATAAAAACAAAAACCATTTATGATTATTCAAAATTGATCATTTAGTAACTTGGCCTAACAATAAACTAAACTATTTGAAATTGGGCCTTTTTAACTACGGGGTAGGAAGCGACAACAGCATAACAGTTGCTTCTTATACCTCACATACTTCACGAGCTTCACTCACTGTCTTCAAACCTGTCATGCAAACCTCCCGTTTTGGGTAATTCTGACCTGCCTGACTATATATAGCGTAACCTACCAACGAACCTATTTCAAAAAAAACACCTTAAATTTACTATTAATAAAAATAACATACTAACATACAGTCACGCCTATATCTCCGTAGGGGTAGACAGAAGCGTATAAAACGCCTACATTTTCACAATCATAAATATTTTATTCCCGTACGTTACGTAATAGCCTATTGCCATCATCCGCGCACTGTACTTCATAACAAGTTAACAACAAAACCCGTGGTGTAATTTGCTTTTAATAAACATCGATATCTTTGTATAAATGTTTAGTCTGATGTCTGCCCGCAGTATGATCCTTTTCTCTATACCTAAATATTAAAAATATACAACCTGTTCTGTTAAATGTAAAGGGATATAAGGCGGAAAAACGTATTAGCATAATAATTTGCAGGAAAATATTAAAGTGTTGTAGATAACTTACTAACGTTACCTTAGCCTTGGCAGCATCGAGCAGGTCGGTGAGAGTAGCGATCTGATGTTGTCTAGTAGCTGCCTGCTCCCTCGCTGACTCGGCCTCTTGTTCACATTGCACTCTTTCATTCTCTTCGCGTTCTATGTTCGTTTCCAACGCGCTGTAAATTCAAATTAAATATCTTTATTTCATAAAACAGTTATCTTCCTTCTTTTTTATTAATTACAGATTATAAATAAAACACACAATGTTACAACGCGTATAAATGTGTACCATACCAAATTTAAAAACATAGTTTGTAATGACAAAATAATAGCTTTTTGCGGAGTGCATTTGATTTTTACACTGCATATATACAAAAAAAAATACGAATTTAAAAAGGTTTGAATTTCTGTCCTTGTCCTTGTTAGGTGTAGTTTAAGCTGCCCCTATTTTGGGAAAACAATTGAGTTCCGAATAAAAATATAATAATGCATAAAATTAAAACCTTGGGTCCCCCAGATAAATAAGAAAATAAGTTTGAACATATTCCAACTCACAAAATTAATGAGAAGAAATTGTAATGATTTTTCTGATTTCCCACTTTTAGATAAAACCTATTTTCTTCTATAATTTATACTGAGTTCTGTTTTTAATCCTTTGAGATTATTAAATATATGTGACAAACGACCACTTTTGTAAAATAAAACATTTATTTGGACTACCTCTAGTAAATGATGACGATAATGTGCCCTTATGAATCTGTTATCTATTAGAATATATAAAATACTAGTCTTATTTCCTAGTCATAGTGTTGTAGGTACACCAAATATTAGTGAAATACCGTATTCTATCAGCAAGCATTTCATTTTCTTTGGTTTTTTCTTCTAGCGTAGTCTTAGTCTGGTTCAGTTCAGTTTCTAACTGTTCTTGTTTCGTTAACAGATGTCTTCGCTCTTCTTGAGACACCTGGGTCAAAAAGACATATGCAATATTATTTGTGTATATTAGGAGTATATAATATACCTAAAACATACTATGCTCTTTGGTTAACTTACCGACTCATATAACAAATAAAAAAATAAAACTCAGATAACCGCCTTTCACTATGACAAATCGTATAACGTGCAATTTGAAGACTCATTGAATGTAATTTAAAGAATGATCCCTTAGTAGTTGTACTTTCCACCATCAGCACATGTAAATATCTTGATATATGTCTTTTTATATGAAAAACAAACTCTGACTTTACAATGGGACCACAACAAGAGTGTACTCTTTTAAACAAAAAAAATTAAATCGGTCAACACTTGGTTGTGAAATTGATTAATAAACACGTACATAAAAAAGACAAAGAATAAGCTAAACTAAGCCACTAAACTAAGCCGTGTGGCTCTCGGTAGAGTAGAATAGATACCTTCCCTCCCTTACTGTTGGTGTGAAAGGCTACTAAGGGATCTATCAGACGGTATATATACAGTCATAGAGTTCCCGATTGACGGCAATGGGCTTGCCCCCTATTACGCCAGTGGAACTAAATGGTTATGGCAAAATGTGAGTGTTTTAAAATGTTTATCCTTTGATTACTCCTAAGGGATACAGGCGTGAGCATATGAGCTTTGTTGAAACACTTCAGAGTAAGTTTATCTGACTTACACCTGTCATAGTTGAGGACCGCTTAACCTACTACGATTAAACTAAATTAGTCCTCGTGTAGTGTACAGTTGGTATAATGAGAGAGTAACTGCACAAGAGAGTGAGAGAGTCACTGGCTCTTTAGGCATTACCTTCCCAGCGCACAACATCGACTTCCACTCCGTGTAAAAGAGGTTATCTTTTGAACACCTAACTGGTTCTATTATTTTCTAGTCTAGTACCGGTTGGGAGCTAGTCTGAGCGTCTGTTTTTCGTATCGTTTTGTTTGATAAATTTGATGTGTATATTTGTAAAAAAAAGATACAGTCGAACAAAAATTGTATTCTGTGTGACTTGTAATGTATAGATACGTGTACGTAGTACGTATAGGTAGTCGCTGATAAATTATTTTGCTTACCTTAAGCACCGCTAACAATTGTTGGTCGAGGTCCCCCGATACAAGTGTCTCTGGCTCGACGCCTTCCCGAAGAAGGAGTTCTTGAAGTGTATCGACCTAAAATATATTATAAATAATTACATAGTAATATGAATAACACTAAATCTACTGCCATTAGGTATCCAGATATATTGTTATAATTTATTTTCACAGTTAGTGTTACTCAGAATTACCCTTTCTCGTTAAGTGTCTTCTCTATATTTGTAACATTAATTGAGGCGGCTAAGAGATCGATCTGTTATTTATCAAACTGTATATATGTTGTCCTATAGTGCCCGGATGACGGCAATAGACTCAAAGGCGTTCATCACCTTCAAAGGCCGGCAGGGCACTTTCTATTCTTAACCAATATTATAAATAAAAAGATATAAGTACCTTAGTGCGACTATCCTCCAGCTTCTCAGTCTGTCGGCAGAGTGACTCGAGCAGCACTTGCTTCTCATCGGCTAGACGCTCGTTGTCTGCGTGAGCGTCCGCTAGCTGCGACTGAAGGTCTGCAAGCTCCGCTAACGTCGCCTGCAACTCTTCGCTTGTACTGTAAAGAAAAATTGAATATTTTATATTATATATATGTATATATGTAGTTTATATGTATAATAACTATTTTTTACAAAGTTAAGGTTGGGCTACATCATACTTGGATCATTTAATAGTGAGGCTGGTGCTTGAAACTTGAGGTATAAGCACCAGTCCAATTAAGAAGTTTGTTATAACTAGTACCAGTTCTCCTGTACAATATTATGATGCACATATCATAATTAAGTAGAGGGTGTGGTTTAGATTTATATATATAATGACAGTAATCTCTTCCTATTATATACTTGACCCCACTGAAGATAATTCGTATTTAGGAAGAGGTAGCAAGTGTTTCCCTTTTTGTGTAACATGGTAATTCCATTATATCAAGGGGTATTCGTCGTTCGTAAAACTTTACACCAAACCCGGTTTAGTTTATATAGCGTTTTGTGTAAATTTTAGACTCTAGAGTATTAGGTTTCCGAACGTAATGACGAATGCTATCATCATCAATAATCAATTATAAACAGAAAATTTTTGATGTTATGAAAAATATTATTTGACATATTATTGTTTTTTTTTTGTTATAATAGAATATTTAAAACGTATTTATATTTACCTGTAATGGTGCTCCTCCATCTGCAGTATGCGGTCCTGCAGACACGCGACAGACACCTCGCTGAGTGAGGACGACGAGTGCTTGTCCCACTCCGGGGTGCTGGCTTCCCCGCTGTCACCTTCGCCCTATAACATACACAATACACATTATATGGTTATTTACGAATAATTTCTACTTCGTATATCAAGAGAGTAACAGTCCACTTAGGACAATAAATCCCTACGAGACGTGAATAGGTTGCTAAGTCGACTTGCATGTTTTTTTTTTACATCATAATAGGCATTATGATTGCTTAATTTATAGTCGATGGGTATTTTTGTTTCTTTTTATAAAACGTAATCCTAAAAATGGCTGCCTTGAAAAGTATGCCTTTTCGACATGTTAACTTATTTAAGCCTGGTACATAAATAAAATGAGATGAGTATTACATGTGTCACATGTGTAGCTGGACAAAAGCCTAATTTATCATTAATCGGATAGACTTGAAATATATGATATACGATATGTTTCTTCATAGATACCAATTCTCCTGACAGTAGTTAGTAAGCATTTTAGTATGTATTACGTCATCTCGTCCATGGGAACCGAAACAATACTGAGAGTTACTTAACTGCAGCAGGTTTTGTTTGGTGGGCTGCCATTACACGGAGGAAATCTTCCCGTGGGTTTTGTAAAATGAATAGGACCGTTATCTATCAGACAGTACGAGTATACATATACTGTCATACAGTGCCCGGTTGACGGCAATAGGATGTTATATTATGTTTGTTGTAAATTCAAATTAGCAAAATTTAGGTGTTTAATTCACGTCTGCCTACCCCTTAAGGGATGGGTTTTGTTTGGTAAATTTGATTAAGGTCCCTCACTTAAAGAAACTAGACGGTAGAGTTGATTTATGGGAAAAAGTAAATGTGGTGCTAGGTTAGGTAAATGATAGTACGTACATTATGTGCAAGAGCGATGGATGCCGGGGCCGAGGAGTGCATGCGGCGCGGCGCGGGCGCGAGCAACAGTTGCCGCTTCTCGCTGTCGGAGAGCGGTGAGTGCGCGACCCCGCGCAGCCGCGCGCGCAACGCACCGTTCTCGTCGGCAAGACGCTCCAGCGCTGCCTCTCGATCTACATCCACGCACTTGAAAAATCATTAATAATTAGTTTTTCTCATTATAAAAAAAAAGATATTCATGCTTCTGATTTGTCATAAAAAGTCAAAACAAGAATTTGACATTATTAAGTAGAATTTCTGGAGTTCTCCTTCACAACACTTTGTCAACTTCTCCATGTTCCACCTGTTCTTGGCCAAATTTCGGGTACCTAACAAAATCCAGAATCTTATTCTATTACACGTTGCGATCGATAAAACAGCGCCATCAAAGGACTAATAGCATGAACTGTATTTTTGTTTACCAAATGTGGATAAATAATGACTTACCTTCAACCTTTCAAGTTCGGCCCTAAGCCGTTCAGCCTCAGACGCTTTTTCCATCAATTCGTCTACCCGCGCTTGCAATTGTGCTCGTTCCATTGAACTGACTTCTAGTTCTCGCCGCAATGACTCAATCTCTCGTATTCCAGATGCCAATGACGCCTACAAATTTAAAAAGGAGAGAAATGAAAACAAAAAATGGAAGTAATTTTTTCATCACCCTAAAAAAATTAAACAAAAGTGTTACACTTATTTTGTAATTAAATACATTAGTAGTTCACCTGATGTTAACGCCATGTCACTTATGGCACAATATTGCTTCCTTGAAATGCTAGGCTTTAGTCACAAATAAATACGTATATACGTACGCAAAACAAGTTAAATGACTTTAATTATAATATGAAATGTAATTAAACTATCATTTCAACGACATTTTTCTCGGTCTCATCGCCCTCAAAGGCGGGCAACCCACTTACGACTGTTGAGTGTCCATGGGCGACGGTTGCCACTTACCATCAGATGACCCGTCTGTTGGTCAGCCCCCTAAATGATAAAAAAGTTAAAAAAAAATAAACCGAACACCGTTTGCCGTTTCAGCGTTTTGTTATTTATTTGCAATCAACTATATCATGCATTTATAGCAAGTTTGTTATGGACATTCTTTAAGACCACATAGGTATAGTGACAAATATGACGTTGAATTATTTATGCTGATATTTAAGCGAAGTATCTTAGTATATTTATAAACACATTTGACGGACTGACACGAATTAACATCCTATTGTTTGAATTTGTTGCCATTCTTAAGTCAAGTACAAAAGCTACAGGTAAAACTCCCCTTAACTATGTACATTTTATACCACGCAAAAGGTTATTTTACCTTTTTTAAACTATAACCCAGTCCAAGTTGACACTGATTTTAAATTAACTAAGAAAAAACCTACAGCAAAAGATTCATTCGTGTCCGAAAAACATCAGATGTATTTTTAATATGATTTAATTTTAGTTAACAATATTGATAATTGGTGAAAAAGAAATCACAAACTTACATACAGTTTAATCTCTACATTTATAAACTAGTTGATTAGTGATAAACAGTATGAGTATAGTACAGTTGATCATTTATCATACAATTCATGTTTAAATTACTAACGAAAACAGTTCGAACGAAACGATACTTACCTCAGATGGTACTCGAGGCCTGAGGTCTACTTCCTGGAAGCCTGGCATGTGTTCAGCATTCAGAGTGACGGGTAAACTGACGCATTCCTGCGACCCGCACCCGTCTACGGACCCACCCAGTTCTTCAGCACTGCCATAACCGTGTCCTGTAACCTGTCCATCTTCATACTCCCCCAATACCTCCCTTAGCTCAGGGTCTTCTAAAACCGCATTATTATTCCCCAAATCTTTCTTCTTGTGTGCTTTATGAAGTTTCTCCTTCGACCCAAAGATTTTTAGCGCTTTATCTCGAGCTGGTGCGACCTTGTGGTGCTTTGAGTCGAGGCTAGAGATTGAAGGAGCACCCTTTAGGGTGGAATCCTGTTTCCCTTGGCTTGGTCCTCTACGGAACAATGATTTGAACTTCATCATCTTGAATTTTATAGCATTTTTCGTTTTCGTTTCAGTGATCGAAAAAGTTCGGTTTCATTTCGTTATTTCGCTTAGTATTTCTATAGAGTGATCGGAATTAGATTAGTGCATTGATACATGGCTAAATTTAACAAGCGAGTGTCTTGGAAAGTAATGAAAAGTCTATGAATACGTTTTTTATTTTACTGTACAACCAACCAACTTGATACAGGAAATCATTTGACACTTTTTTTATGCAACAAAAAATTTGTCGCTCCCGCGCTACTCCTTTTAATAGCCGAGACAGATGTTTGTATCTGAGGAGGAAACTATCACTAATCAAACTCGATAAAAAAATGTTCTTAACTTACAACTGAATAGACTTTATCTACATACATGTACCTGACAAAATCAAGGCAATAAAGATAGCGGTGTTGTTACATAAGCAATATTATAATTCGCGTGTAATACTAATCAGTACAGTCATATAGCGACTTGAAATATAATCTATAATATGAATCTCATATGACCCTAATACTGATTGATGATAATTTGTGTAGTTAATACCAACAATAATATTACCAAAAGCAGGTTGTTTTTATAGCAGATCCAAGGTCCAGCAAAATGTCTGGAAAACTTCAACATAAGCATTAGACACTTCTTCGTTTGAAAATGTTTCATGCAATATAACTAACATAAAAATATTAAAGTAAAAAAATAAAATCTATATTTCACCAGTTTATTTTTGATTGTGACCCATCCTATCTCCGGTTAATCGATTGCGCAAGAGGGGGATGGGAGGGTTATGTTTCCAGTGTATGTTTTTATGTTCGATATTTCTTTGTCACGGTGGAGACCCTAGTTGGCTTGATGGATTTCATCTTAATAGTGGGAGTGTCATAGGGTAATATTTCAAAATGATTCAATGGAAGCGAAAAAAAATAGAGCGAGCGTTATTAATGCAGTGTTTTGTTTTAATATTTGTCTTGACGGTTGTCTGTACTTAACACGGATAGGCTAAATTCTCTTTGGTTAGTTCAAGAGAGAAATTGCAAAACGTGGGCCCGTTATTTTTAAATATACTTAGATATTTTGTGTAAACTAGCTCTTATAGAGGAGTAACATACAAGTGTCATTAGTCTGTTTGTGACTCAACTGATCTTAATGGCATAGCATGTTAGATGAATTGTAACGTATGTACATTATTAAATGTATTATACGTGAGTATGTAATGATATTCAAGACATGTGCGATTGCGGTGTTATATGCAGACTAATCGTTCTGTCATTTAGTAGTGATTTTGTTAAAGGACTTAAGTACTTACTTACTTTATACTCTTATCAATGTATTGGATGTTAAAGTGCTATAACTAGAATAAAAATGAACGTATTGAACAGACGGGATTTTCCCGCATTTATATATCATGGGATTAATACCCATAAAACTGTGTCAAAACTTCTCTAGGGGAGTCTCTTGGAAAAGACAAGATCTATGATTCAAGATAAAAAGCAGTTGCTTATTGCTATAATTCACTTTAAGTACAAATAGTTTTAGACAAGCTCCAAGAACGTCAACAGACTCCAAGACATTTAAGATAATGGGCTCTAGAAGGCTACGCAGTTCGTGTTCTATAAAATAATAAAAAAAACAAAATGTAATACAACGGCATCTCTAAAAACATTTGATTTAAGCTGCAGTTGAAATAATTAGTTTTGATAGTAATCATTTTTGATACAAAGCAATATTTAAATTCAAAACAAAAAAAAAAGCTACTGCTGCGAGACGAAAACTAAACTCCCTAGAACGATAAATTTACATTTAAACACAATTACCCCCCACGAACGCCACTTATCCGATAATCCTGGTGATCGGCGGCAGGGCATGTTCTGTCCCCCCCGATACCACGCATATCCCCTCTGATACCAAGTGCATTCTCTGCATGCAAATAGATAGGGTGGGCCCGGCACACCTCTTTGTTTTATTACACATTCGGTAGCGGCTATTTAAATGATTTTACATAGTTTTATTCATTGAATATTTTCGTTATGCTATAAAATGCTTTAATTGCAAAACGTGGAAGGCAGATAACATACTATACACATGTAGGTTTTGCCTCCACAATATAAACTATTACACTAACATTATACGTAAATTGTACATAATGCTAACATTATACATAATGCTTTTTTGCCCGAATGGACCTTGGTTCCCCTCTCTTAGAGGATACTCTTGGCCTTTGGCCTTAGATTACATAGATGTGCCAAAGAGCTCTTGGTGTAAATGTCCCGTGTAATACACTATATCAAATTCGTCAGGTCTAGCCTTTAGGAAATCGTTATGTATGTTTACAGTAGTAAGAAAGAGATAGGAAACGTTATAATGTTATTTTTAAGAGTTAGAATCAATATGTTTCTTGTGGTTATAATAAGAGCAGCTGCAATGAGAACACAATGATGAGAGAATTAACTACTTTTATTATAAGAGAAAACAATCCTAAGCAAAAGCAACCACATTTAGGACCCTCCACGCCTGTAGTCGACACACAAACTAGGGCTAGTCTGTGTCAATTTGTTTCACTTAATTCAATTGAAACATGCCATGCCGTGTATGTAAATGAATGGCTAAGCTGAAATGTGTGAGTTGGTAATATGTGTGTGCGTAAGTGTATGCCCATTTGTATGTGGACCACGGACTACAACGGACGCGGTAGCCGATTTAGGAGTCAGAAGTGATGTTTATAAATGAGTAAAGACAGTGCCAATCGATACCTTTAACTGATGGCTGTGTATCGTGCTCGAAATTTACGCACATAATATGTGTACTGCATTCCGTAAACTCCAGGTATTGTGATCCAAAAACAGATGTAATACGTCACCAGCCTACGTCATAATAAATGATCTTTGTATAAAATTGGATGTATTTATTTTTCATGATCGACTAATTTGAAAGGTTCTATATTTTTTATATTTTGCTTAGAACGAAATAGATTTCTGATTAAATCATAAAACAGTTATTTATAAGCGAAGTTCACTATACTTGATTTATGATAACAATCTTTAACACTGGCAAGAACTATAGCAAACGGATATTGATTACCCTGAAACTGGTGATGAATGATTTGTTTTATACAGATTTGTCGGTCTAACTAAAACCAATGACGAGAAAAGGGTAAGAACACATGCAAACATACATAAACCACACAATTGTCCCTTCGCGGTAGCAAAGACAAGGGACTGCCATTTGCTTCTACTTCCAAACCTTCAAGCTTTCACTACTGCAATTAAACTTTTCATACAAGCCCACCTCGCACCGGTTCCAATTAAGAATACCATAGATTAATAATATAAAGGAGCATCTAAGGAAAATCTCATATCTGAGTTTTTTATGTACACAATAGGTATTTTATATACACCTATTGTTGTACTAATAAAAATATCACACAAACATTTAACATATTTTTGACAAAAGGGAAAGTTTTATGACGCATTACTTTTAAAGCAAGTATTTTTTCTTTGGGGTCGGTACTCTACGTCACTAGACTGTCGTTGTCGTCGGTTTCGTCGGTTTTTTGCTGGAAAGGAGAGGTATCAATCCCTAGTTTAAGTAATTACTTTAGGTGAATGAATTAACATCAACTTTAAGCTAAAAAATCTAATTTGTGTACAATTTCTAAGGGATGACAGCGCAGAGTGTAACTGTTAAGCCCCTCCTATTTTTTTTCCTTTGAACTACACTTGACTTTGCAAGGTAAATATGATATGTTCCGAAGTTTATATTTTCCTAAAAAAATGTACGTTGACTAGTTAAAATTTAACATAACATAAAATTCTGATTTAACTGTAAAACAATAAATGAGAATGTAGAATATATTCTAGTGATATACAAAGGTTTGTCAGACTTATTTCGTGTGTTTTAGGAGAAGAGGTAAACACAATAAGCATGTATATTATGTTAATAATAAGTGTATATACTATATATATATATACAGTCGTGGTCAACTAATTAAGGACATTCAAGATAGTGGACAGCAATAACCGGCTATGTACATATAAATATAAAACCCTGTTGATTTCTCAGTAACTATTATTTGCATAATTTGATCCGATTATTATACTATAAATGGCTGTAAATAAAAGATTAAATAAATATAAAAAAGTGTTTAATATCAAAGGTTAACCATGTATTCAATTTAAGGTACAATTCTGTAGCTGGACATTTAATTAAGAACAGTAAAGTAAAATGAAAAATATAGTTAAACAGAACTAATAATCTGCAGTATTTTAATTTCTTTAACAACTTCATTTTATTACGGGTAAAATCAGTACCCAGTAGCAAAACCTTTGTTAGTAATTACCGCTTGACACCGATGTGGCATAGACATTATCAGTTTCTGACATATTTCAACAGGAATGTTTGCCCATGCCTCACAAAAAGCTTCATTAAGTTCATCTAAAGTTGTGGTACGAAAAATGGCAACTTTTTTCTTAATTTCGTGCCAAAGGTGCTCGATTGGGTTGAGGTCGGGGCTATTTGCTGGCCAATCTAGCACTGATACCGACTGTCTGTTAAGAAACGACTTGACTGATCGGGCTGTATGTTTTGGGTCGTTATCATGCTGAAAAGTCCATATAATAGGAAGATGTTCCTCAGCATAGGAAGCATAGTTTCTTCTAATATTGCCTTGTATTGATGTTGGTCTAAGTTACCCTGAACTTTCCTCACAGGTCCCACTCCACGTCCAGAAAATGATCCCCACATTTTAATGTTTCCTCCGCCATGTTTCACCTGCTTTTTTGTGAATCTTGGATTCATTTCCGCTTTGACAGGACGCCGTACGTATTGCCTTCCATCTGAAGAAATCAAATTAACCTTGGTCTCGTCAGAGAATAATACATGTTGCCATTGGTCGTAGGTCCAATGTCCATATTTACGTGCAAACGCCAAACGTGCATTTCTATGCTCTTTCTTTAACAACGGTACTTTGCGAGCCACTCTTCCGAACAACCCTGCTTCTACCAGACGTCGTCGAACTGTCCTCGTTGATACACTGACTCTTTCGTCTGCCCCAAACACTTCATGTTTAATTAAAATAGAGCCTAGAAACGGATCTTTCTTAGCTAACCTGGTTATCATTCTATCTTCTTGCGGAGTTGTTTTTCTCGATATTTTTTTTCTGGGCACATTTAAAGTTGTGTTATTGCGCCTGAAATGTTGCACTGCATTGCATACCATAGTTTTTGAACAATTTAAATATCCTGCTATCCTTCGGTATGACCAAAAACGCTCGACAAACTTCATGATAATTTTTCGTAGTGTTGCATCGCAACTTTTATTTTTGCCCATTGTTCTTCAAAATAACTCTCAAAACTTGAAATTACAAATCTAGATTGCCGCCAAAACTACCACAAAGAATAGGAGAAGAAAGAAAATAATAATTGAGATTCAGATTTTGAAACTAGAACGCAATATCTCAGTGTCCCTAATTAAATGGCCAGCCAGCATTCTTTGAACAAATAGCACTGTGATCATCTATCAGCTATACTGTAAAGAGGTTTAATGTTTAAGAAGTTGTTATTGTTTGTATAATTAGGCACATAAATGACTAATTATACTTACATGTAAAAGATGTGGAATATTGTTTAGACTCGTTGGAAAATAAAAAATAAATTCACAATTTGGATTAACTAGAGAGTGTCCCTAATTAGTTGACCACGACTGTATATGTTTTTAATCAAAAATCACTATAGGTAGGTAGATGATAACAATCGTCTTACATGTCTGTCAGTTAATGGCCTTTATTCCACTTATTATATGTATGTATATCTATAGATCATTAGAGTTCGTCGCTCTTAGGGATCGGATTTCTCCACGCGAGATAACAAGCCACTTCCAAGCAGACATAGTTTGACCGTAACAACGATTACGTTATGCAACGGTCGCCGCGTCAACAAGACTGATATTGGTGAATGATTAATATGAATCATATTCATTTGAAATTAGACAATAATAATAATAAACATATTTTAAGAATTACCCTTATAAGATCGTCTTTCTCTTATCTCTCCTTCTCCGCTTCAATCTACCTCCTTACTTTAATAAAACAAAATGTATGTAGTCTTTAAATAGGAAATGCGAGCAATATCTATCTAATGTGATTGTAAACTGTATGCAACATTTACTTCAAGGGTTTAGCTATCAAAACTAAGGAACTTTTTCTCTGGGTACACGGTTCTTTATATTTTAAACGTCTTACGAGGACATGCATCAATTAAAAGTAGATAGAATATAATACTTTCTCCTTGCCATGGTATGTGTAGAACCCTGCAAATCTATGTGACAAGTGTGGTAAATGCCTTATATTAGGCACACTACATGGTCAGGTTGTTAACTGGCTTTGGCTAACGTGGCTTTTAACATATATTACCTATAATCAGAAATATCGAAGAAAGTCTGGCTAACTGGTGTATATTGATGATTATACATATCAAATAAACAGTTTTAGGCACTGGCGAATAATCATGAATGAAGAATGTGGAGGATAAGCATTCGTCAGAATATCAGTTTAAAAGGTTATTGAAGTTATGAATTTAACTATGAACATGAACTAGCCTTCTATCTACTGTGTACTTGTCATTCCAATTTTTTAACCCCATTTTTAAAGATTTTGATTATTATTAGAATTAGAGAAAAGTAAGTTGCTCTAATTTAATATGTCATAGCAGCATTACATTCATACCACATTAAACTAAATATTTTATCTTCCGACATTAAAGACATACTTTTTAGCGAGTGGCTAACTTTTAAGACCCTATTGAAGAGTTTGTGATAACCACACTGATAAGAAAAGCAGGCGTCAGCAAGCAAGCAACGTCATTTGCTGCATGCATCTATCTAATGTATTTAAGATGTATTTATCATGTATATGTAAGTACAACACTTATTAGATAGGCAAACACATGACTAACAATTATAACAACAGTTAAAACGAAAGAGTAACAACTAACGTGGTAGTATGGCCGCCTTGTTCTAGAAACGTGTCGACCAGGAAAGCTAATTAATAGAGTGAAATTACAAACACTAGATCACAAAATTTCAGTTTTTAATTTAAAAAGAAAGCTATAAATTATTACGTACTTAATAGTTACTAGAAACTAGTTAAGCTCAGGGCAGGGTTTCGATTTGGGCCTTCGATTGTAGTCCAGGCGACAGTAACCGGGACATTTAACTTATGCGCTGCAACCGAGAGAAAAAGGGTCAGGTCCTCCGTCTTTTATATAGGACCGTGCGGCGTGACACGTGAAGCTGGAGGAAGTGCACGGCGTCGTGCGAGACACTCCCCCCATTAGGCCGACACAAGTGGACGGCGTCGAGCGACACAACAACATTGTCTGCACTTTCACAAAAAAAAACCGTTGCCAATGAGGTGCGTTTTAATGTTTCCGGTTAATATAGCCTATGCTGCAATATCCCTTGAGACAAATCCTTTTAACCAACAGATTAAGTTAATAAATAAATTATAACTATTAGACTATGGAGTAAACGAGATAAGATTCGATATTCGGAGTGAAACAGAGAAATAGACTGGCTATGGAAGGACAGGTTCAGTTCATATTCAGTAGATAACTGCGATAGGCTTTGAATTTAATTTTTCTTTCAAATATGTTTTAATTTTTAGCCTTTGTTTTGAAAGGGATACCTAATGAATGTTCGGTGTTCATTAGAAGTAAAAATAAAAAAAAATATATCACCGATATACCTAACAACAAATCGAGGGTTTAGTTTTAAAAAAGTAACAAGATCTTTGGCCAGTTATATTAAAATAAACTATTGATCTTATAACAGAGTTAAAAGTTGGTTAATTCTGAAGACGTTTATACAAAGTCTATATTAGGAATTCGTTCTCAGAAATCACAACTGGAATTCCCTTTATTGAGACCTGTGCGAGAAACCGCGATTAACAGATGAGTAATATACCATCGTCCTGTTTTCGCATCGAACAAACAAATGAAGTCGAATGTTTATTGATTATTCACGGGCTTAATGTGAAATCCTATCGCCAGAATGTTGACAGCTAGGTCTTTAATTCACTCAAGAATTGATTTTATGAAGTCAGTGCGCTATAAATTAATTTGTTAAGTAAAATACTAATATACCATAGAAGTAAAATGCCAAGAATAGATTTCACAATTTTAAGGAATAACATGGAAGCAAGTGTTTATAATAGCACATCTAAGTATAAAAAATCAAATCAGAAAAGTTACTAAAAAGAAAAAGTAAGGATATGTAATACATTCCGCTTGTTATTTTAGTTGAAAGTTTGGAGTAAACCTTTCTTTAAAAAACATTTAAATATAGAGAAAAATTAGGACAGTCATTAAATTAAGGTATGAAATATCAGTTCTTTTATTAACCCCTACGTCAACAATATCACCTAGGGACATAAATCCACAAACTGGAGTTACAATCTGAATTAGATAAATGAATATACTTATACAAAAAAACCTCTTTAACTATTTTATTAGAATAGCCTTAATATTAAATAAGGTACATGGTTTGTATCGATGCTCTATGGGGCAGCATTCCTTGTGCTAGGATAGGTGAATGACCAGCTGTAGCCTCTACGTCCTCGGGAGGTCGCTACCGCAAATATGGAAGCTGGCAATAACGTTAATAGAAAATCATTCAAATTGTTCCTTATGTTACTACATTTTACGTCTGATTTTGATGGCTGTGCTAAATACATATTAATGGGTGATCTTGATTGTCTCATACTGCTACCAATATTAGTAAATGTAATATATGTTAGTACTGATAAGGTATATGTTTTTAGGTCAATAATGCTAATCTTAGGAACTATGAGTCGAATTTTAAGATATCTCTCTGTATTTGATATTCTTAAGGAATGCTTAAGGCTATTCAACATGAAACTACGATACCTAGAAGCCTAGCAGTGACCATAAATGAGGAGTAAAACTGAGAGAAATGGTTAGTTTTCTTAATGTTAAGTTTTAAACTTCTTCGAAGCCAATATCAATATGAATCTTATTATATAAAATGTTCTCAATGAAATCAGACTCATAAGTATTATGTCGTTTTTACATATTTTTGCGTTTGTATATAAAATAAATCTGCAGAGGTATTACCGATTACAACAATCAAAAAGTTTAATAATTAACCAAAAAGTTTCTCATGTTAAAAGATTGCGTAGATAATATTATAATGATAGAGGTTGTGAACAATGCTACGTGAGAAACAACAGACAACCATATTATCTTTAAATGAATTAAGAGTACAAAGATATGTATTCTGAAAAAACGTATCAAAGCGAACAGTATATTTAAAATGCGAATATTACTAAATTGATAATTATACAAAAACAGTAATCTAAGAAGCGAACAAAAGGAAGCGGTCAGCGATAATAACAAGTTTAGTAAAAGCAATGCATAGCAATATAGCGATAGATTGACGACCGGTAAGTGAACCACGACCCAGAAAGGTCGCTTTCTTACTACATACCAGATTGAATAGGCTCATAAATTTTTATAGATTTCAAACTTGTTTCATGCTCGTGAATAGATAGAATGTTAAAATATGTTTTATGTAACGAATTACAAAATGTCCCAGACTTTCTGGCCGCATCTTGTTACCATAGAGAAGCATTGAAGTTTTTCATGGCCAGTGGTTTACTAAATCGGAAATCCAAGTTTTTCTCAACTCCTTTGTTGCTTATCATAGAAAGTCATCAAATCATTCAGTAACTGTTTATGAGAGAATATTAACGAAGAAAACCCATTTGAAGATTCTTGTACCTATATTATTGTAAGTAAATGCCTATTATTATTTCAACAAGAGAATTCTTCACAGTCATAACTTCCTGAATTATTTCTAAGTAAAGAAAATCTCGAGATTACTTTGATGGCTTGTGAGATACTTTCTCTTGGTAAGCTCAAGATCGGGAACCAGTTTGCAAGTATTAACTGCATGGCAAATAGTGGGGCTGCCTGTTACGGAATTGAACTTGGTTACTCGGCAATTCTCACTGCCGTGACGTGCCTATGCTAACAATGAATAACTATTAACAGATTGGTTTTATCATTTAAAAATTTCGTTAATAACGAGAAAAGAAAAATTTCTGAAATTTTAAATACGTATTTAATAGTTTATTGACGCCTAATATAATTCAGAATATAGATAAATATCTATTCAGAATCTAACATAAAAACGTGTTTAATAAATAACAGACTGTAGAAGTAATGGCGATAATTGCATTTAGTGTCGCTAGACGAGTCTAATAAAATTGCTGATATAATGAACGTGTGCCGTGCGGTGGTGGGAAGGGCAATTCAATAGTAGCTATAGGTTGTTTTGTGTAGGTAGGTGCGTCGCCAAGACGCCACGCCGACACATTCATTACATCAATTGTTCCAACTGTTGTACGAACACAATACCTATGCATACGTGCAATACGTAAACATTGCGAAATTTGTTTAAGTAACTTTAAATAATACGAAAAAGCAATTACTTTTTCATTATTTCTATTAAATTATTTTAAAATAAAATTAATTGCAGACGCGATCTATCTATGTAGTTATTTTAAATTCTCCCAAAAAGCTATTTACAATGTCACATGTACTAATTATGAGTCGACCTTTAAATTTGTTAGACACAAATATAAATAGATAAATACGTAAAATAAAATAAATACATACGTTACAGAAGATATTTAATTTCATAGTGTATTAAAATACTTCACTAAAAGATATTTCAAGTCGAATCCTTGGGCAACAGTTGTGCAAATAGTTATCGTATCCACCTTATTGGCCAGGACTGCGACGCAGAGGTAACGTAGACAATAACGTCATTCCATAAAACAAGGAACGGTTTTGATATAACAATGTACTATTTACTACATACATATTTTGTGTTTGGGTAGGGATATTGCATTGTGTAAGGGATACTGCTTATAGAGATGGATTGGGGAGTATAAGCAATAGCTCAAGGAAGTCAGGGTCGCATACCTATAGCTCGAACTGTCTGGTGCCGGTAAGTCAGAGTCCTGTATCTTTCTTCACTTGTTTCTATGCATTATTTGCGCCTGCATAAGAATGTGTGCAGCTTTATTAAGATGTTATACCAGGTACTTTTGAACCATATGGCAACAAAATCCAGCCTTTAATGACTCATTTGAATACAGTTACTACTATCTCAATGAAACTGCAATAAAGGCTTCGAGTTGTAGATTAGTTTAGTCATTCCCAGAAAACGATAACCTTTGGTGGAAAATAGGATCCAAAAGTGCAAATAGCTCCAGAATACTATCTCTGGCAATAATACATAAGGTCCTTATTGGTGTTAGTTATGAAATCATTGTATTATATTTTACATAGTATTTTTATACATTGTATACTATGTGTAAGTAAGTATATATATACACAGGTTTTTCCGAATTCGAGTGCGGTTCTGAATACAATTAGTCTTATGGACTTAAGTACATAAGTTTTGCAACTTTTGACAGCACAGTGAGTTTTGAATCGAAGACGTGACAATGTACGTGAACATTTAAAAGATCGTGGCAAGCATTTATTGCAATAGTCGTTCCTAAATGAATATACCAACAACAGTAAGTTATACAAAAAAAATAGTTCGAACACAAAAGGTTTCCATCTAGCTATTCGTGTAGGTGCCGACTTCAACTAAATTCCTAAGTATAAAAGTGATTACGAAACCAGTGTTCCTTCCTTATTTAACACAAAAAACACTGTGTTGTTAGATAACAAAAATATATTGATAGATAATTTGTTGACCTTGTTCGATAAGCTTGAAAACAATCACAGAAGGTTATGCTATTTGGTTTCATTCATTTTGAGATAAGCTTGGAAGATTACTACTCTTAATCTAAATGAAATGTTTCCCATAACAAACTTATCTCATTTGTAATCTTTTAAACCGCCAATCAACTTTCAAATTCGTACACTGATTTCAGTAGTTTAGTGACACATTCACTATCATTTACCTGGCTGACTGACATGTCTTTTTTTGTATTCTTTATAGCCAAATCTAATCTACTAACTCTTAAATTCTTGATGCGATTTTTTTAAATACCTAGCTATTTTAAATGCATGACTGTATGAGAAAAGCGGTAAATAAGCCTATGCAAATCATCAACGATAGTCATTTAGAGTTGTTTTATAATTGGTATTTCGCATAAATGACCTTCGGCGTGTAGCACATACATATTATGCTTTGTCAGCTGTTTTTGTCAACGATGTTGAAAAAACATAGCGTTAGTTCTGTTTAAGCCAAACTGCCGTCAGTTAAGAGGGTCCCCATGGAATCAAGAGTGTACATTTCTCCATTATGTTACAATTTATCGTTTTAAAACCCTATCCAATAATCACTGAAACACGACAAAGGAGAAATTGGATAGACACCTACCTAAATGATTAGGACGAGGAGCCTGAGCAAAATAACAGAAGGAATAGCATAATAAATGTCTAAAAACTATATAAAAACATCTTATCCATAACCGCAATAATTTTTATTAATGAAAAATACAGAACCTTGTTAATCTTTTGTAAATTTGACGTCATGTTTGTTTATGTTGATTGATAATCTCGAAACAAAAAAAAACCTAGGAACATAAACTTAATTATAAGTATATTGTTAGGTAATCTTATGTAAAATAGCTTATTTATCTTTAATTAGATGTTAGATAAATCCGTACCTATCTTAAGTTGTTAAGTTGGTAGGCAGGTACCTACATAAAGATCATGTTCTAGACGTTTATGAGCTAGCCACCCCTTTCCTAAAGTGAAATCATAGAATAATCACCACCTAACTTAACCCAATTGCACTAAGTTCCTAATAAGGAGAAAAAGCCTGACCATTTTGGGACGTTTCTATTAATAAACCTATTATTTTCAAATTATGCACCTTACTACTTCATAAACATACCATTACTTGTAAATAGGCTTGTTTAAGGCATCCAACGCGTCAATAACATAACGAATGGCACAGTGGCCGATTGTCCATCACGAGAAAGCGGGAGGAATAAGACACTCGCTTGAATAAGTACAGATTTTTGTAAGCAATGTTCACATAGAACACAGCATAAAAAAACTCCAATGCACTGAACTAACTCAGAACACCATTTTAACACATCACAGAAGCACAATAATAACCACCATAATTAAACTCGTAAAAATCTTCTTTTTGTTTGTTTCCAATTTACTAAAGTTCGAAAAAGCCCCCGACCGACGGGACTACTGCCGTAACCCACCGCACCAAACAAACTTGCCTGTTGAGTTACTTACCGAACTCAAACAACCAGCCGTGCGTCGTCGACCGTAGTTCACTGTTTCGTTCTATAACCCTAACTAATTTAAAATACACGTAACATCTTTAACTTCTCAACAGCAAACTATCACCCAACACTGATCATATAACACGTCAGCCGTCAAAGAATACATTTTAACACGTGCGAGGAAAACGATAATATCTTCTACTCTTTTTAACGAATGTAATATGAAAGAGTACAAGGATGTAGGAACAGGATAGATAGACTAAACAAAAAATACATTTCGTCACGTGCACGAGACTTCGCGAGCAGTTATGGAGTTTTATTGAAATTTAAACTTTGAATCCTGCCAATAAAACCGAGTCTAGAATGGTAGTTATTACTGATATTTCCGTTCGGCGGGCAATTTAAAATTAAACTCACCTTTACGACTATGCAATAAAATATGTAAAGTAACTTACTTTAGTAAAGGAATTATTTTTCTTTGAGTGGTTTTGATGTCATCGGAACTTGTCCAAACGTCATTATTATTTATAGTTTTTGTTACATTTCTTTCGCTTTTCGATTTCAAAGTGGGGGGTAAGATACTGTCCGGTGCTTTGGGAGCTGATGTTTTAACCGATTTCCTTACAATTTGTAATATGACGTTTGAGCTTTTAACTCCTTTTCTCCCATTTTCTTTATTCGGTCCTCCAGATTCTGAAGCAGCAGGCTTAATTCTTAAGGGTCTCACAGGTTCATTAGAAACCTCATCAATGTGCCTCACATTAGATTTGCGATCGATTTCTCGTTTCGATTTTACTCTCGTAGAAGCATCTGTTTCACGCGCTAAAATAATAATTATACTACTAAAATAGTCTACATTTCATAATCAACATACATACAAATTTCTATTTCGTACCTGTCCTAGGCCTATTTCTGGTTATAGGCTTAGTCTCCGCACTGCCTATTTTGATTGATTTCTCAACCGTATGAGAAGTAGTTGGTGTTAGCGCCTTGCTTCGATAGCTAAAAGTAGTTTTGAAAAAATTGGCCGTAAAGTTTTTATTTCGTGATACTTGCGCAGCAGAGTTATGCGGTTGCCTGTAAAACAAATACAAAATAATAAAAACCTGTGCAGGGGACACCCGGGTTTGAACCGGGGACCTCTCGATCTGCAGTCGAATGCTCTACCACTGAGCTATATCCCCTCTACAATAAATTGCGAAAGTAGCTTACAGTATCTTCTTGGCAGCGCCCTCTCTAAAATTCTCTATATGTAGTTCTCTGAATAGTTTAACGTTTACTCAATAGATGGAGCTACAATATTGAAGTAAATTACTTGAAAAATTTTCTTTTTTGTATTTATGATTCGTAAATAGGTCTGAAAGTACTAGGTACTCACTGAAGTTTAAAATTACTAGGCACCCCTGGCGCCTTCTGCTGCATAACCTCCTCGATCTGAAAATAAATAGGTTTGCTAATTACAGATTTTACTTTACACCATTAACCTCTTAATCTCATAGGTCACATCAAAACGGCACAGAAATCTTGCTATAGAATGTAATAAGATAAAAATTACGAAAAATCAAAGAGATATCACGCATTCATTTCACTGCATTATTCTAAGTAGCTAAAAATGTAAAAACACAACGTGAACGTGTAGGTTTTGCTTGTAATCAATTGCAACTACTGCATAAAACTCTTATCGCTTAAAATTATCATTATCTAATAGGTAAGTACTTGATAGATTGGATTTACCATAATAATCTCATAATGTCTCATCTTTTCTACTTTCGAATACATTATGTTTATCCTATCTTTATTTTTCAACGTTAGGATAATTTTATTGACCGCTTCAAATTCAGTGTTTAAGAGTTTAATATGAGTATAATATGTAGTAATAATGTTATTTTGCTGATTTTTAACAGTCTCCTAGGCGACCTTTTTTGGCAATAATATACAGTCACTGCCTTGTAGGAGTTGTTTATGAAAAAAACACCATAAAGGTTAAACGTTAAAATTATATCACCTTTTCAAATGTTTATTCATTATATTGGAAAATAAGAAATATATCGTCTAATATCCGATATTCCAGTTTGTATTTTCTTCTTAATCTAAAACTCCTGAGCTATATTTTATGTCTTATGAATATTTCTGTCCTATAATATTATCCTATGAATATTACTATTTCTTGGTTATATAAGTATTTATTTAATTCCGACTAACCTTATTGCAAATACCACCCATGTCTTGATTCAATAAATAACTTAGTCGACGCGTAAACACCTACTCCATAATGAAATGACATTGCAATTTGAGGTGTGTGCGAATTTGTAATTATGGTTGTGGTGTAATATTATTCTAATCGAGTAGAAGGGTACCTATTATTTAATCTCTAAGTATACATGAACTGCCTCGTTAGTTTATATCGCTCATGATAGCATGCACTTTTGACGTATCTACTGAGATTACATTAACTCAGTTTGTAAGTTATTATATTATTATTATATTATAAGTTATATAAGAACCTACCTTATTGAACATTGGTAGGCTTTCTGGCAAGTTTGCATCTAAAGATGCTACCAGTGTTGATGATTCAGATTTTATTTATTGCTGCCTAGAGGTCATGCGGCGGAGGTACTTACTTATTTATTCCCGAAAAGCTAAACCATTCATTCTGCTTTTATTTCTTTAATTAATTCAGTATACTCAACAAATCTTCGATGTAACCGAATTTGATCCTCAACTTATACCACACACATTTACCACCCACACTTACCCTTTCGACAAATTCGTTCAGTCGACGAACCTTTGCGTAATGATAAATGGAGTCCTATTTAGTTTCTTTTAATAAATAAAGTAAAATCTTGCAATAAATAAAGTTACAGCTTCTCCCTTTTTTGGTAAATGTAAATTTATTGCAATTCGAGCAAATCACAATTCTTTCCAATTATTATTGTGCTTTCAGTTATGTAGCAAAGACTAAGATGCTATGAATCATTAGATATGCGTTGATAGAAAGCGGTTATCATAACACAGTAAAAGAAACAGTTTGTCAGTACTCTAATTAGTTTTCGTACCTATAGTTTAGAAGGGAAGGGCTCACGTAGTAACGTACTGAATATTAGGTATGTAGTGCTAAAACGTTACCTAAAATGCTATGTAGGGCTTCTCAATAATTTAATATGCGAATCACGCGTGTAAAGAAGTACGCAATTTATCAAGAATAGCCTTGCTCTGATGCTGTAACTTATCTCTAAAGATTTAATGACATAAGTTTACGTAGATACAGCGTAGCTTGATACACATATCTACATTATTCATAAAATTTCGTTACAGGTAAAATGGTACAGAAAGAGTTATTTAATTAGGGACAGAATTAAGGATTTTTAATCGGTCGACACGACCAGACGGTCGTCTGGCACTTTTGAGTAGTATGAAGCTGTATTGTAGAGCGTGCCTATTTAAAATCGACACAAAATCTATAGAAAACGACTAAATGACTATTTAAAATTTCCAGTCTACTATACACCGTGACCTTGAAAATGGCGCACTTGTTAGAGGAACTCAAAATTTACATATATGTCTAGCATGAAGTTGCAAATGATTAAAAAACAACTCGTTTAAAAATATCACCTCCGTTTCTTAAAAATCCAGGTAGAACATGTAAAGTAGGCATTATAAGTCTAACATATCTTTTTTTTTCTATTCTGTCCACTTTTGAGAGAAGTTTTTTTTGTATGGAACATACCGAAAGAAAGAAAGAACGTAAGAAAATACCTTTATTTATCCAGGAAGTATTTTGTTTTTTTTTCTGTAGGTAAATTCGGAGGCCGTGCTAATGATCTGCTGAAGCAAAGTTGTCAACTCTTAGCCTCCTCCACAAAGGTCACCTTTTGTTTTTGATTTTGGTTGAAAACATTTGTTGTACGTACTTATGATGAATGACATTAAAAATATTCATTATAATATGTCATATGTTGCTTGTAAAATATCGGAATGCACTTTTAATAAATAACAGACAAATAAAACGAAGACGTATAAAAAATATATTCTTGTTAGAAACTGTATTTATTGTTTTTTTAAAAAGCTTCCTAATCCGACTAGGCTTAAGCTTTCAGCAAACTTTAAGTGTTTGAGATTACTTAACTAGCTACTACTTCAGGCACCACAACTACATTTTGCGTTACCGCAATAAATGTATCTAAGTAAATACTTACACAATCTAACACTATTCACACAGACTTAAAACTCTTGCAAGTCAATTATTAGGTAACCATATTTCAACCTTCTATAGTTAACTTGTTTAAAACGATGCAGATGAGCATATCAAGCATTAGGCTGATTGCACTGACACCTACAAACACAGGACTGTTACCTCTATTTTGAATTTGTACTTTCGTTGAAATCTCCCTGGATTTACATTCAGTAAATCCGCAACAATGTAGTAAGGTAAACTCCAAAAGGTACCCTACTAGAGGTACTAAGATGAATCCTCTCGCCGATGAGACCTAATTATTTTACTAATAAGCATAAAAACAAGAATAGTGTAAGTGTCATTGAATATCCAAACCATATATACAGTATGCAGTAAAAGACTTCAATTTTGTACACTCATTGAGCCACTAGTAAGCTGCCTAATTAGATTACCGAGCTCCACGTTACGTAGATACCTATCTAGTTAGTGCAACCTCGTAATTAGGTTAGACTATTATCGCGACTTGCCATGTCTGAAGAAACTGCCTGTGGTATTCATTTGTTGGTAAATAAATGTTCTATTCAACCATAATTACATAATAACATTATAGGTTAATAACTGACAATAATCCTGTAAATCGCATACTCGGTGCTGGTCATCCCAGCTTATAATAGCCTCAGTAATTGGTTTAGGGTAAGATTAGTGAACCAATCTACAAGAACGTGTCAGTTTTGTATTCTACCTACTTAACACTGCGTAGAAATGTGTATGTACGTTACAGAATATGCAACATGATAGTTCCACATCTTACGTGATTCAATTGAGCAATAGAAGTCGCGCCGGCCCGAGTTGGATATACCTAAGCTACAAAGTCGGAACATCTGATGTAAATTCTCATACATGGAAATATGTAGAAAATATATAAATTGGATTTCCTTTATTTTTAGTTTAAAAGTTTTTTTTTGCAGTCGGGATCCACTCCTAGCTTTGTAATGTGTATTTAGGAGATGCCCGACTAGTTTCGGTTTTGACAGGAGACCTTTCTCAAGGAGTAAGCCGTACAGCTGCAACGGTACCGGAGGTCACACTCTGTGGTAGTGTACACACGTGAGAAGAACAGTATATTTCAATAAATTTGAATGTAACTCACGAAAGTTTTTATTCTTATATTTAAATAAATATTTTAAGTATTTAGACGGCTATTAATATGTATTAGGGCATCAAGATAAGAACATGTTGTGAAGGTGTAAAGTAGTAAATATTTTCTTGAGTATAAGTTAGAGATGAGATATTATTAACTGAAAGCAGCTCATTCGAAGATCTATATCTAAATGTGCAAAACTGGCCCATTACAATCATTCAACATTCATTTACGTGGTACAGCCATGCTTAGTCACGAATGGGCCGGCTCGACCGGTGCGATACCACAGCCTCACAAAAAAGGGGGGTAACGGGCAGCGCACTTACGACTCTCGAGTTGCAGGTCCCCTTATAACATATAAAAAAAAAACAGTCTAGAAAACTTCTGCACGTACGATAGGTAGCAAGTGGTATATTTACTTGAAATGCATAATATGAATGTATAATCAAACGAAATCGAACCTTGTTGAAACTCTTATCGCAAGCATGAATGAAAACTTGTGAATGACAATTCAATGCCAGCCACCTTGTCTTTATCCATTAATTCAACAAAATTAAATTTATACGATAGCGTACTGTTACAGGAAGTAGATAACATTTCTGAAGGTAACTCTACTTTTTAATGAATAAAGTAAAACTAAATTGATTAAACTAAACTGATGCGTTCTTACTTATCCTTCAAAAAAAAAGAATTTAAAAATAATAGAAGACCAGATCGCATATCGTCTCGTTATCCTTTTTGAACTGTGATGATCCATTATAAGTCCAATGTTGATTCCAAGTGGTGAAGAAAATTTAACGTAATTCACATATTATGTTTATATAATATATTATAAATTAATCAATAAACTAACACACATTACAGTAATAAATGTTGTATGCATAATTTATGTTAAATATTTTTGTGGTTTAAAAATGGAGTAAAGTGAGTCGAATTTTTGTGTACAGGGCCTCTGATTCATACAATGATACCTCCTGTGTTTATGACCGAAAAAGAACTGGCCGTAGTGCTCGAAAAATGCTATCAAAGCAGTAAAGAAAAGAATTCGAAGATATCCTGTCTGAAAGCAAAAGATTATGTCCGGAAATGAATATAGCACCTAGACCCATGTCGCGTACTTTAAAAGATGACCTAGGATTCGCAGCTTATAAGAGACGCAAAGGTCAATATTTAACTGATAATTTAAAACTGAATAGAGTAGTAAAATCAAAACAACTACTTAAGCGGTACGCAAAGGGGGGGTCACAGAAAAATTGTATTCACTGACAAAAAACTTTTTACTGGTGGCCCACCAAATCATCACTGAAGTCGGAGCTAACACCCAGTGTTAGATATCAAGGAGTTACTGAGGCATTTTTGTGAAAAAGGTGTTAAAACGTCGGCACAAGTGTATCAAGATACGATAAGTTAAGCATCTTAACAGCACTATGTTCCATAACCAAGAATGCTCCTTTCAGCAAGACTTAGCACAGGGTCATAAAGCTCGATCCACCCAAGCTTGGTTGGAAACCGAAAGTTTCTGACTTCAACAGAGTTGAAGACTAGCCGTCATCTAATCCTAGTGTAGGAATCGGTACAAGAACACTAGGCAAAGCGTTTGACCATTCGATTTAATACTGAGGGAGTGTCTTGTGTGTATTTGTGATTGATACATCAATTACAAATTCTAAAGTCCATGACCACTAGAACAATAGGTGTGTTCCGTCACACAACCTGTCTTGTCATTATTTCAGCACCCACCTGACCGGCAATACATGTCGATAATAGTAATAACCCAAGCGACATGAAGTCACGCGGAATGTCGCAGCCGATATCTAGAGTGGCGGTCGTTGCAACAGAACTGCGCCTACGCAAGTCGCGAATTTCATCGAGAACTTGAGTTGAATTTTTATGTTTCATTGCTAATTGTATAATACAATAAAGCTATTTTGTAAAGAATTGAGATATTATTTTTGTAAGACAAAGTAATTAAATTATTAAGAAAAGACACCGTGCGAAAAATACATCAGAAACCTAAATACATAAATACTAAAAATAGCAGTAGATCAACGATCGGGTTGTTGATAGGGGATGATATATTTAGTTATAGTTGCAAACAACTCAGTTGTCGTTGACGGCGGCAATTTAAGTCAAAACAGATCTTTAAGGACTGCCGTCCTGACGTTTTGACTTAAATTAAGAGTCTCCGTGGTTGTCAGCCGATATAGTAAGCCTGGTTATTGTAACTTACACAATCTATTTTTTATCCAATATCCAGCTGATACACAGTCAATACAGAACCGTAATAAACCTAAAAGATAATCGACGAGAACAAGGACGAAGAGCTTTCTTGTTTCATATAAATACAGTAATAACACATTGTTTACCGCGTCTATTTTCCCCGAGCACTATGATCCTGCTACTTTCAAGAGAAGAGTGAACAAGTTTCTCTAGGATTTGCGTGTACCTACTTCATTACTTCTCATTAGGTGTGTTGGAAAACAAACGCCTATTCCAATAAACAGTACATACATTTATATATATTCTACTCTACCAAGAACCACTCGGCTTAATAATAATAATTAATATTCAACTAATGCATGATGAATTGAATTATTTTGACTTCGACAAGCTATTCAAGGTTTTATTGGCACACTATTTACTGTATCTCTGAAGTTGTTACCCGTTTATGTGCAGAAATTAAATAGGTACTAGAGACTATCATGAAACTACGTTAAACATGCCTCTAACATTATTCATTGGATTAAAATATGATTATGATAATAGTATGAAGAAATGCCAATAAATGTGAATGATGGGATATTACGTATATATTAAAACGTATTCATTAAAACGAAAATAATATTTTTAATTGGAATAAAGATAATTTTATTTAAAGAAATTATATTATTTGGCGAAATGACTATCAAGTACATATATTTAGAAATATATACAATGCAAGCGTTGATTAAACGTCGTCTACTATTCTGTGACTGAAGTTAAAATTATGATAAATATTAATTTATGTAAGATATTTCTGATAGTTATGATTTAGAACTAGAAGTAAGGACGTAGTATATTTTTTTACAAAAGAAAGTATTATTAAAGGCTCCAAAATAATGAAACGCTTGAAACCGCTGACAAATATAACATTAAGGAACATCTATACCTTACAAAGCATACTGACATAAAATTTTCCCTTTTTTTATATTTTTACGAACAAGAATTGCTTTATTAAGATTGATTTGATTTGAACTTCAATTATTTAATTCTTTTTTTATCTGGTTTTTGTTAGTCGTCTGTAGAAAACAGTCACGTTCTATCGTTTCATTATCTTTCAAACATATCACTTCTGAGACACGATTAAAAGTTATATAATGTGATAAACAACGATCATTGAATTATAATTTTTTGTTTGCCATTTGACAATTTAAACATAAAGGACACAATGCCCTTTTGATGTTCTTTTCAATAAAATTACCTTTATTTGCGTCATATCCGCTTTTGACATTTATTTTATATGACAATTTTGTTGCTGCGGAAATGATGTGGTTTTCGATAAAATACTTTATTTTTTTTTATACTTGTTATCATACAATAATAATAATCAATGTGTGTAGTACAAGATTAGATGCCAACTAAAGCTACAAATTGGTTTATGTTATAACTCCCGGAGGTATAAACTCCAAGGATGGCACAGGACTATCGACATGAAAATACGAGGCAAGGCGGGATGTGGAAGTTTTGTTGTTGTTTTGTAAATCGGTTTAGTTAAATCTATATATAGTGAACTAAATCGTCTATTAAAGTGCATCAAACATCTAAGAGAGTATTTCTTGTTTTTTTTTATTATAAGGGAATAATGGCTGGCTTACGTTTTCTTATTCTTTAATTTCATTCAAATGAATAATCACATATTATTCCTCCAGAAGACCATGCAAATCAGCGATAATGGAGTGCCATTGACATAGCACGCCAACTACATATTGCATTTCAGCTTTCTTAGTTTATGCGTCTTACTTATATTACTTACTTTAACAGTGATTGTCTACGCCGACAAGTATTTTATTATTTTAGTTAATTATTTTTAATTTCATATTATTTCCTTTTTTATACATCGCCTAAAGTATGCCTAGTTTAATACTATACAGTTAAGTTTAATTTAATAGAGGAGCTTTCATCCTAAACATAACTTTTGAATAAACAAGCTTAAGTTGTTCATGCAACGTTATTTGTAAATGAAAGAATTCATACACATATGTATATACACGATAAGCTTCGACCGTACTATGATAGCGCGCTGACTAGCGCTATGATAAAATTAAGATTTTTTGTTAAAGCGAAATTATAATTACTTATATCTTTTAATAATTCAAAAGCTCATTTTATTAGTTTTTGTACCGTATCGAACAGTGATTTTGATAAAACCTGCGTACCCAATCGTTTTTTTTTATAATTTTATCCATTGTTTGTGAATTCTGACCAGCAGTACCTATTAGACTAGTGTGTTGAAGGAAAAACAAAATCATACAGAGAATTTTCTAGCTTTTGTTCGTGGCCTCGCTAGCTTTAATGTAGGTGTTTGTATACTAATACTACTTAATGCAAGTTTCGATTTGACGCGGATCCTTTCTGATTTGATTTCTGACAAATGGCACTTAATGTCCAATTCTGGACCCATGAGGTGATGCAAAATTTCACTATAATTTATTGAGTAGCTACGCGTGAAAGTATCATATACACATCCATATTCATCCATATTCATATTTATTATGAATACTAATAAGTAATGAGGATTAAATTCACTGGGATTTACAATTTACCCCTTTTTCATTTAATTATGATAAATAATGATAATACATTTACATTCTGTTATTATCTTATTCTCCGTATTTTCCTTCCTCGATGATAAACGGTACATGGCTGTGTAATAACAGAAGATTGATTCTGGTAAAGGAATAAGTACACCTTCTCTTTTACATTTACTTATAATGACAGCTGTGATTGTTCGTTTAGTCATATAAATGTTTTAGCAAATAACTCCTTAATTGTTGCAATTGATATTGCATACAACGAATATTACGGCTCTAGGTGCGAGTAGCAAACCTCCATGAAGGTGCCTTTCTTAATGTAAATTATTGTTCGCCAGTAGGTTAACTACAAAGACTGAATATTCTACTTCTTACTTATTATATTCAGGTATTGGAATCGTATAAAGACCTGATGCATTTAGACATTTATAGATTTAACTGATATTGCCGGTATTATTGCTCTTGGCTTTTAACCCTTACCACTTTCTACTACCTATAGAAACACTATCTATGTTTTAGTTGACAAACTTAACTATTATTAGTGTAGTGTAGTGTGAGTAGTAAATTATGAAGGACCATGTATTTTTTTTGCCATTCCCGACTGATTAGATTATGGGCCCTCGTCGTTCCAAAAACGGCGTTACCCAGACAGTTTGATCTGAGAAAGCAAGACTGTGTCTCTTATATTGCATTTTATGGCACTTATTATAATACATTTACACATTTTAAAAGATTCATATTAAAAAATGATAGCAACACCTTGTGCCCTTGTAGTCTGTAATCTTTAAACACTTGTACAACATATAACGTGCTGAAGTACTATTTTTCTCAGTTGAGGATATCATTGAATATCAAAGTAAACTTTGAAAACAATGTACAGCAAAACATTCAGTCTTCCACAGTACATTATAATAACGTTATCAATCGTTATCTGTACACCTCAAATGATATTGCGGTACAGTCATGTATGTATTTACCTGACTACTTGTGTGACTCGAGACACTAAACTTTGTACAAGGAGGCCGAAGAACTCGATATAAAGAATCGATACCAGTAGCAGTTTCACTTTTAGTTATTACATAAACAAGTAAAACTATAAATCTTACTTCCTATTTTTTATTCACTGATGTTAACACGAAATGTTATATATGTCACTCGAACCCATTAAAAGTTTTAAATGACACCTCACATATCAAATTCCACCAAGCTCTAGGCTGTTACATAGACATATCTTACTTGCATATGTTCATACACATCTAAATAACATATACTCAAAACACAACCCTCGTATAAAAGGTACAATCTTAGTGGTGTGTTTGTGTGTTTTTTATTGTATTGTATAATAATTACTTGTCCAGCAACGCTTTAAACAATTGTATATAGTTTGAACAGTACACTATCTTGATTTAATTGCATAGTAGAAACTATATTTTTTTTGTTATCAGTTGATTTAATTTTGCGACGATAGGGGACAGGTCTGTTCTCGGTCCTCCGCGTCCTGTTCTTACTCGTTAATGAGTTCTTTAGCGTAATTACATTTAATTTAAGGTCGGGAAGGTATTAAGGATCCTTGTTTGTGAATGCTAAAAAATTGATAAATTTGCAGTTTTGGTTGTAGTTTTCTTAGGAGGAACAGTATATAGTTACCTACTAATAATTTTACATTCTGTACGGTTTATGTCCATTAAGAATCTTTCTCTGATTAATTAAGTTAAATTACTAACACCCATGCTTTTGAAATTAACATGAAATCTGAGATAAACGCAGCTCCGTCGTCCTGCGATACTATAACTAACTTTTCCAAAAAGCTGCCTAAAACTGCTTTAACGCTAAGCTACTAAACTAGAATATTTCTTCAATTTAAAATGAGACCTCGTCTTTTAAAATTAGTTGAAGAATGGCGAATGGCGCTAATCGCGTAACATACACACAAAAACATTCAGACAGAATGAGAATCTCCTATTTTTTTAAGTTGGTTCTAAATTAGACTGCAATTTGCGGTGGTTAGGCTAAATACCAGGCAACCTTAGAATGAAGACAGTAGGTAGTATGAATAGAATAAAATAAATAGAATTACAGCGATTGTGTCACTAATCAAATTTTTAAAGGCTGTTTGGGTTTCAACTTGCCGTAGTTTCGGGTAATGCATTCCACAAACGAACTGACAGAACCATAAATGATATGACTAAAATGTCACTTTAAATATCACATTTTTTTGATGATCGTAAGAAGTTCATGTACTATATTGTGAAGGAACTCGAATCTTCCTTTTAAAAAGGTGTTACACCTTAAAAGGTAGTAGTATGCTGTAAGCGTATGAGCCATATGAGGGTTAAACAGTATACTACTAGTAAGCATGGCAGGGAGAGAACATTACTACAACAATAGACCGTTTGATCCTGAAAATATGAATGAAGAGTTACAATTCTATTAATTTGCAGTTTGTACGAGCATTATTTATCTTGGCTTCAAGTGTCCCAAACTCATATTCGCAATAATAGGTATATACAGTGGTAGAGCCATGCTTAGGCACGAATGGGCCAGCTCGACCGGTGCAATACCACGGCCTCACAGAAAACCTGTTGTGAAGTAACGCATGCGTTGCATTTCTTCGAAATGAGTGAGGTTTCCGGAGGCCCAACTCCCCCTCTCCCCTTTCCACTCCCTCGTCCCCCCTCTACTCTGTCCTATCTCGTCAACCTCCTACTCTTCTTTCCCATTCCCCATTCCTCTTCACCCTCAAAGGCGGGCAGCGAACCTACGACTCTTGAGTTGCAGGTGTCCATGGAAGGAGGTCGTCACTTACCATCAGGTGACCGTCTGTTCGTCTATCCCCTATAGTATAAAAAAAATTGCAACCAAGTATGAGGGCCTCGTCTCTACCACTAAACGTTATTAAAGACTATGATTCAGAGGCCCAACTAGACACATACCTGTAAGTATATTTTTTTGCAACTTCAAATCTAGAAACGAATAAATCTTCACCATTAACGAATGTGTTAATTTAGTAAAACATCATGAAGTTTAAAAAAGGCAATAGAGTGAGACTACAAACAACACATTTGTCTTGATTTATACCAACATATCGTCAATTTAATTAATTATAATTTATTTTTTATGGTGTTGCCAGGTGTTGCCTAGCAACCCTCGGCGGGAAGGACAGCCCGATTTTAAATCTGGAATGATATGTCGTACCGCTAAATAGTGATTTCACTAACTTGAGTAGTAAGGTATAATCAGGTAATTTTTAATTTCGATTGCGCAAGTATGAGTATGGGTAAAAGTTTTTTTATTGTTTTTATTTGTCACGCCATGCCATCGAGTCGAGAGTAGACGGCTTGCTGGATTTCGACACGGGAGGTATCAGGTATTGTTTGAATCGTCTTAATAGTGGGAGTGACAACGTATATAACATATCGAGACAACATTAGCAACAAAAGAGGGGAAGTCAATAATGCAGTCGGGTTGACATTTTATAAAAAAATTACATACTTCTAATTCCTTAGCTGGTTGAATAGGACTGTTTATTTAGTACGCTAACAAACTATAAGCTTGGTGATTAACCATATTATGTTCATAGTCTACAAGTCTTGTTAAAAATTAGATAATAGACTGGCGTTTGGCGACAACGCAAGGAAGATAAGTTGTTTTATATAACATAGCAATATCAAGGTCAAGAAAAGTACGTAATCATAGAGAGAGGTAGTTAACATATAAACAAATCACAAAATCAGAATCGAGAGATTTATTCAATTTATTTATTCTTGTAGTACTTACCACATACGTATTGTATACTTTTACAGATTATGTATGTATTTTATGTCCCCACCTTTAATGACAGATTATATTGTTAATAGTAATAGTAGCTAGTTTAAATTACCAACCTGTTAGTGCCTTTATGGCACTTTAATCCATGCAATACAACACAAATCACAACACAAGAATGATAAACGATTTATCAGATATTCAATCAATTAAATCGAACTGAAAACCGTTATCAAATTGACAAACCGTTAGGAATAAAGCGAAACGCGTGCGTCTATTATTCGCGATGCACACAGACTAAAATCGGATTTAAAAAATACAGTGATAAGATGCGTCACTTTTTTTAAAGCCACGGTAAACAAATTCGTCGTCACGTGTTTTTTTTTATCGTATAGGATTCGCGCGCTCGGCCTAGTGTAGTGCTAGTTACTAAATGCGAGCGACGGAATCGAGGATTGCGTCAAGGTAGTGGGTGCCGTGATAACACCAAATTCGCGGTATTTTCTTGTATTTGTTATTTACTATATACGTCTTTTTTGTATTTATTTTCTCATTTGACGCTGAGTTAAAAGTAATAAATCGCAGTATGACTTACTGCGGTTTATTACTTTAAGGTAGTGACTCAAAGTTTAGTGACATATATCTATTGCAAGTGAGAAGCGCCACCTGACCTGCGAAAGAAGTTTAAGGTTTAGTACGTGTAATATTGCATACATTAGCTTTCCCCGGCTTCACTTTTGATGTACAGATATGTATCGTTAACATAACTCATCCAAGTCGATAGAGCGGCTAGAACTTTGTGTAAGAAAACTAAACAACCTGGTAAAATCAAAATTTAATTTAACTACCCTTAGAATAGAGGTCCAATGGTCATAATTTAATTACTCGTATGTTCATTTTAAATAAGTATACTACTTTTAGGTATTCTTATCTCCGCCTCCCAATTATTGCAAGTGTGCGTAAATTAGTATTATTTGGGCTACTCTTTTTTGACTATCTTATACTTGTCTTGATAAACATGTAAAATAACGTATATAGAATACAGAATGAAATTTAAAATTATTCTTAAAAAGTTAGCAATAATATTTTTACATATCTTTACGCATACATACATACTTATACATAAAACAACATATATATATGTACATAAAAACTGCAAATTAACCCTGACCTACAAAATATAATTAATTAATTAATACATCTACTAATATAATTAAGCTGAAGGGTTTCTTGTTAGATGGTTTGTTTGTATGTTGAAACGCTCTCATCTCTTGATCTATCACTCAGATTTGTGTTGAATATTCTTATCATGTTTTATATTTTATAGAGGACACAAACACATACGCAGACACAATATCTCCCCTAATGGGTAGGCAATCTTATTTCAAGTTTAGGCAAGAACAATAACTACTTACAAAAAAAATATTTAGAGTGCTTTGTTATTATTTTTCTTAGAGTGTGCATCAGTTGCTAGAGAGCGCTCCGCTTCTTGGCAACCATATATGTATTTAGTCCCACTTGCGTAATAGGGGTCAACTGCCGTCAATCTGGCACTGTCGCGACACCCACGGGAAGAGATGGGGTGACCCTGTTCTTGTCCACCGAGCACCACACGCACGGCTGATTGGATGAAGTACTTATTGAGAAAGGCTATGTAAAAGTCATCACTCTATAATTGAAACGTCTAGTCTTTAAATACAACGTACGCTGAAATGTCTGCAATTATGCAAGAACGCAAATACAATAATTTTTTAATTCACCACCATGGGCGATAATGTACATGCACAAAAAACCCACCCACATGTATTCATCAATACAGTATTTACGCAATGCACCGACGGCACCGATTCACCGAGTATATGTATATGTACCTAACCAAGGTACCGAAGTCTGGATAACAATGTGTGAGTGTTGTAATAATCGCCCACTGGTGCACACTACTTCGGTGTAGCCATCAAGCAAGATAACCAAAGCTCAAAACAGCCCTTTCACATTTTGGATCAAATAAAATATATTTAAAAAATATTGTATATGAGTTGGTGATTAAAACCATTGAAAAGTATGCTTTTTTTAAATTACTACTATAGGATTATTTTATACTCGCAACTTTACACACAACATTAGCAGATGTGAACAATGTGAAGTCCCTACAGCCAATTCGAGTTACAGGTATGCGACTCTGACGTCCTCGAGCTATTGACACTTTGCTATACATCCGTTTAAGCAATGTCACTTTAATTTCAGTGCCTTCCCTTGTTCCTAACATTCTCTTATAATATATTACAGATTTTCCAATCTTTAATTCTTGAATATCCTATTACGTTAGTGGGACTACATTCTAATTGTCAAAATTCAGGAGGTTAATACACCTCTGCACCCTACATGGATGTATATGTAAGAGAATATAAAACAAAAAAAAAATCCTTTATTTATACGAATGCCTACATTATAATCTCTAGCTAAATTCATCCGCTCTGACAACATATTCCAAATTCAATTACCAATTAAATTCTCGAACAAGGTCGTAGAGCTTTGATTCCAAATTTAATGATTTACAGATGTCATAAAATTTATTGCTATTAGATTAAATATAGGCATTCAAAATCTCATGTGCCTAATTTTAATTTCATCACTATTCATCGATTGTTACATACTATAAGTTAGGACAATACCTACTATAATCTGTAAAATATCTGATAAATAGTAATTAGCGGCGGGAATTTCAATAACAATACCTAGGCTTAAATAAAAACTCAAATGTCCAATAGTGCCAAAAATATACGAATTTATCGTTCCAAAATACTGAAATTGTCATTGATAAATTTTGCGAATAGGTGCTGAGGTAGACTAGCTAGCACTTGCATATTAGCATACACCGTTTCTATTAACAATTGGTAGGATTATTACATTAACATCAACTGTTCAAGTTTATCCCTTCTATCTTAACTTACAACCCACGAGTTTATAACTCGATCACCATACTCCGCCACCATACCGGGAAACTCTTGCGTCATTTTACATTTTTTTTTTTTAAGTAATATATATATGGCAGACTTGCAGTGTCATTGGACCTAATCCGTTAAGCTCTCTTAAAAAAATGCTAAGTGTACAGAATCCGAGCTGGAGTGACTCCCTAATGTAAACAGGGGGTATGGAAATTTATTTGACTTTGAACTGATAATATGAACTGTATTTGAATATCAAGGAACTGTAAGTAGTACTGTATCTGGTATGTTGCCAGTGAAACTGTAAACCTCCGTTACACCGGACTATATTATTTAACTGTAACGAGAATGCAATTTGTTGGTCATCAAGTCATCATACGCGCCACGACTACAATCCAAAGATACAGTTAAATTACAGAAATTAAAGCGTGCAGTAAAACGGCTCGTGAGCCATGGCATTTAGGTACACCTGACACTACCGCTAAGAATCGAAATTGAACGTTGAATGTGAAGAAATTGGATCTAGTTTCAGTTGTAACTGTTGTAAATGCTTGACGTGAGTAAACATTGTAATGATTGAACGAATCAATTAATCATATCATTAGCAGAATAATAACGACGCTAAATGTAATCTATACCGTGTGGGAAGATAAATGTGGCGTTAGCCATGAGTTCTTTAACATGGGGATATGCGGTTAAGTATAAAAAGGGTATAAATTTATCTATTAAACTACTATTACATGTACTAATTTACATTTCATCTTATTCAGTAATACATTTTGAGGGCTGTCCTTATTATATCAAGATGAAAGAACTTTCTTTTTTCAACCGACTCCAAAGGAGGTTCTCAGTTCGACTGCATTTTTTTTTATGTTTGTTACCTCAGAACTTTCGACTGGTTAAACCGATTTCGAGTTTTTTTTTTTTATGTGAACGGATGTATTTCAAGGGTAGTTAGATGAGAGTTTGGCCCAGTTGTGACAATGGAATCCATGAGAAAACCAGTTAAGTCTTAAATTTGCATTAAGCATGTGCGCGACAAATGAACGAATAACTCAATATCACGCATACCGATTTCGATGATTCTTTTTTTATTTGAAAGGATGTACTTCAAGGGTAGTTAGATTAGAGTTTGGTCCAGTTGTGCCAATGGCATCCATGAGAAAACCATATTAGTCTTAAATTTTATGATAGACGCATTGAAGTCGGTTGTCTACTGTTTTAAAGTCCGATTATAGCGTGCCGACCTATTTTGTAACTAAAATTAAAGCCGGTTTCACATTAAAAACACTATTTTTCATGTAATTGTATAAAAAAAACAATTTCAGTCCCATAAAGCCAACGATATGTAAATAAACAACGTTAATGACTTTCAATTCTTTCTATAACAAATTATCCCTGCAAATTTTTTAATTGCTACATAAGAGCATGTGTCAGTCAAAGTTCTAAATGATAGGTGGGTTTTTAATGCAATACATAGAGGAGTACGTTAACGAAACGTTGTTTAATATCAATAAATAACCTACATTTACTTAAAAAGTGCTAAATGTTTCTGTAAAGTGGACACATACTCGTAAATTTTATATCATGCAGTCAAAATCAATACAGGTAATAGAGATGCGACAATTCAATTACATGGTGCCCCTACATGAGTGACAGCAACAATATCGTTCCGAAAGAAGTTCAAGGGAAGCCAGATTCTAATGCAAGATTAGTGAACGGATAATTAGCGGACAAAAAGTGGCAAATGAACCTACAGGCAGAATGATTAACTGTAAACACATTAGCGACACTTTTTACACGGCAGTTTTTGTTACAGAAATGATGTTTGGTTTTTACTCAGGAACTTTAAATGTTGTCCCTGGGGAAAACCGAGGGACATCAGAATCTTTAAGGTTATTTTTTACGAAAGATTGTTGCTGTCTCTATGGCGACGATGCGCAGAGCCGTAGGTAGGTCCAATTGAACTACAAAATATTCTGATTTTCGAAAATTAAAAACTTTTCTTTTATCTAGGAAAACAAAACGAATTTTATTAGGTAGGCTCACTAAAAATACCAAAACCATTTTTTTTTTGTTTACTTCCTATGCTACTTAAGTTGATTATCGAAAGTATGTATAAAACCGCAGTACCACAAAACGTAAAGTCGTTATAAAAGTTTTTAAGATATTCATTCATCTATTGAAAAATAAAAAAAATCTACCCTCGTTATATCCTTACATTTATGTATGATACATAAGTGATGAAGTACTGCCTAATAATGCCTGGGCCTAATAAATTAGGGCCACTGAGCCCATGATTTTAAATGCACAAAATCACATCAAAAAAGGAGGAGGTTCTCAATTCGTCGGAATCTTTTATTTTTTATATATATTCTCCGATTACCCCATACTGGAAAAATTGAGGAAACTTCAAATTTTATAGGCACTCTTGAAGCGATTTGTTTTTTATTATAGTGAGTCGTTTATTTCCAAGAGTATGTTTACCCACTTGTAGCCCCACTTAAATTTTACGAAAATAAGACCTAAGTTTTCTGCTCCTTATTAAGAAAACCTCGAAAGTGGAAAATGTAAAATCAATTTCTTCCAAGCAAGCTTAGGATGGGCGGGAATGTTAAATAAACTGGCTTTTGGGTATGGTAGTTTTTTTTTTATGCGATAGGGGCAAACGAGCAGACGTGTCACCTGATGGTAAGTGACTACCGCCGCCCATGGACATCCGCAACTCAAGATTCACAAGTGCGTTGTCGGCCTTTAAGGTCAGAGTACGCTCTTTTCTTGAAGGTTTGAAGGTCGTATCGGTTCGGAAATACGGCAGGTGACAATTTGTTCCATAAGCTGGTTGTGCGAGGCAAAAAGCTTCTGGAGAAGCGCACAGTGGTGGAGTGCCAATCGTCCAGGTGATGGGGATGGATATTTTATCGCGTAGGACGATGGCGGAAACCTGCAGCCGGTCTAAGTCCGAACAATTCCTCTGAACACTCCCCATGATACAAGCGATAGAGGATGCAGAGTGAAGCTACATCTCTACGCAACGCCAAGGTGTCAAGTTATACTGATAAACAGAATACATATGGTGTACATTTGCACATACTATGTATATATATCTACTGTCTATAGAATTCTTACGTCCTCTTAGCTTATTAGCACCCGACTACAACAATTTTTAATGATTTACTGCAGTGTCATGATAAAGAAATCTTATATAGTACAATATTATCAACATTAAAGTTTTACTTTATAAAATTTAATTTTTTCTAGTAATTAACAGGCAATATTGCTTTTTTTTTGTGAAAAAATAAAAAGAAAAGAATAATTAACGAAAACCATTAACAAGTGAGTAACACCCTGACGTCTGCGGTATTGTATCCACATGCCGCATGGTGATGTTATTTATCCGTCTACGACAGATGTCGGTATTAGTATAATGTATAACAGCCATGACACCATGACTATTATTTTCTATAGTTGCACTGTGAACAAATAATACAATAAGGTACATAGTGACGGCAGGGAATGTCGGAAAGGTGTGAGCCTGCACGTCGGCGTTACATTTGGGTCAGCACGTGGGCTTCGCTTCGAATTGATCGAAAGGCTTATTCTAGAAACATGGTTCGATATTAGCTTCAAAACGTAATTCACTAGATAATGATAAAGAAAAGTTAATACGACAGATATCAAAAATTCCATTTTCCCCTAAGATGGATTATGGTTGACTTAAGATGTCTGTATTTTTGTCATAGCACCCTCTATTCCTTATCTTAGTATTTATTTATAAATATTATAGTGATGTATGTATGAATACGTATATATATATATATGTATATATATACAGCATTATGTGTGTGCTTTTCAAAATTATAATTTAAGAGTAAGTTCTAATGTGTTTTAATCTGTGTACAAACCACATCTTTATCGTCTCTACGTTACATAATACCACCTCATTTATCATACAGCGAAACCAGCCAATGAATTGTGATTGCTGACAATCCACATGATCAGCCGACGTCCTTGGGCCATAGGGCATTAGCGATTATATTAAATCATTCTCATTTTACTGTCGACTTGTAACATTAAAAACAAGATTAATAGGATCGGAAATCATTATTATGGTTTTAATTGGTACATAGGCTACTTGTAAAGTATTATGTGGTCTTGGCTTACTTACAGTTTTATTAACATTTACGACTTTAAGAGTCGAAACACTAAGAGTCTAACACCAAGTCATGCTCAAAAAAAAATTCGGCGATAACACGGCCTCACAGAAAAACGGTTGTGAAGCAACGCTTGAGTTGTCTTTCCCCAAAATTAGTGAGGTTTCCGGAAGCCCAACTCCCCCTCCTCTTTCCCCTCCCCTCATCCCCTTCGTTCTTTACCATCTCCTCTTTTTCATCCCTGCTTACCCCCATTTCCTCATGAACTCAAAGGCGGGCAGTGAGTTGGAGACCCTTGAGTTACAGTGTCCAATGACGGCGGTTGACGATCGAACTTACCATCAGGTGATAGTTCCCCTATACTATAAAAAAATAAACGTTATGTATTTAACCTTGATGTAGTTAATTTCATGAGGCGGACTTAAGGCAGTCGGCATTTTCTAACAGTCAAAGTCTTTGAGTGATACAGAGATGTGTGTGACAGGTGTATCATTGAAAGAAAAGAGTTGTCTATAAAAATAATATAGAATTATAAAATATATAATATAATAAGCATAATTAAATAAATAACCTACACAGTTACTTAGTTTAGTTTACCTAAATATACACATAAAAAGATAATTAGATGATTCTGTCAAAAAACGTATATGATCCATAACATTTACACAAAAAATGCTTTTTTTTTATATAAGCCAACCATAACGACTCCACTCTGCCTGATGGAAAACAAAAAGTGGAGTCCAAGAGTGTTTGTCACCTTCCTCTTTGTAAGTGTAGTCAATGCAGCATGGTGACCCACACTAAGGCGGACATGTTTTTCATGACCCGCTTAAAAGACCCGGGATCAAAATGGGAGGGTATCGGCACAGGAAGGAAGAGCCGAACCGTTTAGTTTAAGAGCGCATCTCAGTCTCGAGTCAGCGTTCAGGAAGAAGGTTGGACCAAATAACCGACACAAAGAACACCCAGACACGGGTTTGCTTGTCATTTGTAGATCACACATTTTTTTGTCCCGTGTTGATTCGAACCCACGATCTTTTTCTCAGCAGTCAGGATCATGAAAGGCAATTCCACCAATTACCAAACAAGGTTTCTTTGACTGAACCAAGTCAAAGTCACGAGGACTTCAGTTGCATAGACTTCTAAAAAGGAAGAGGTTCTACGTTCGACAGTCTGTTTTTTTTATGCGATAGGGGGCAAACGAGCATTTGGGTCCCCTGATGGTAAGTGACTACCGCCGGCCTACACCTGCAATTCAAGAGTCACAAGTGCGTTCCTGGCCATCATTGTTCATCGATTTCTCCGAAAATTGTAGACAGCTTTTCAAATTTATTTCTTGTTCCAAAGAGTGTTTTTTCCCATTGTCGCCAAGTTAGGATTTGATGTTGGGAATTCATAGATATCGCGGCAAGCCTCAAATGTTACACAAACCAACAGTATTTTTTTTATATACTTTCTAAAGCTATTAAAATATTAGCGTCTCATGTTGCCAAGCTGATAATGAAAGGTACAATTCATGGTCAGGTGTAAAGATTTTAGGTAAAGGATTAGAAGTTGTTTGTGATGTATAATGCGTTTTTTTTCCAGGTTACCTGATATTTCGGTAAATTACACTGGTCTTAAATAGTACTGCGAGCATATGAAATGACAATTTCAGGTTACTAGTAAGATGAAATACATCGTTTCACTAAATGCTGTATTTTAGTATACCGCAATGTTTGCTAGAGCTTGATTCGTTAAAGGTATGTCAAATTCAACTCGACATTCGTCGATACTTACTGAACTTACTAATGTTTTAAATTGAATTAATTAAAGATTAAAAAACAGGCTTTAAAGCGGTCTTACAACACAGACACAAGTCACATCCGTAACACACGTACAAAAAGGAATTTGATTGAGAAACACACATATTTTTGCAACATGAACGTACCAACTCAGTATGTCTAACCTGAAATTCCTAATTGTAAATAGATATATAACCTACGTCCTACGTGTTGTAACTACAACACACCGCTAAATCGAGGGGTGTAATTAAACTTTATACAACTTAAGAAGTACATTATATAATAATAAATAACTACGTTTTATAAAAATATCTCAAAAACGGCCGTCTAATTCTGCTCCCCAACCAGCTTGTACTATGGTAACCTAACTACTAATAAACATACTTATGCATATTCTTAAATACATACTTACATTATTAAGATAAATTACACCCAGGCACGGGGCATATGATATTAATATTTAGTCATTGTGATAATGAAATACACTTACTGACACATTTTTAAATTAGAAGTCTTGATTGATACATTAAGAAGATTTATTAAGAATAAGAAGATGAACAGGTCACAGGTTGACTGGCCTATCGGTCTAGTGGTTAGTGATCCTGACTGCTCAGGCAGAGGTCGTGGGTTCGATTCCCACACGGGACAAAAAATTTTGTAAATCACAGATAGTTTTCTCGAGTCTAGGTGTTCTTAGTGTCAGTAATATGTATGTTTGTTAAGTCCCCGTGACCTCACAAAAACCGGCTGTTAACAATGGTTGCATTGTGTGACCAAGTGAATGAGGTTACCGGGGGCCCAACCCCCTATCCCTTTCTCTCTTTCCCCTCCCCCTTTCCCTACGTCTCTTTCCACTCTTCTCCTTTCATTGCCCTAAAAGGTGGGCAGCTCTCACTTCACTCATCGCACTCTTCATCAATCACTCTTGTGATTCTTGAGTTGCAAGTGCTCAGGGGCGGCGGAAGTAACTTACCAACAGGTAACCCATCTACGCGTTTTCCAACTATATCATAAAAAAATAAATAAATAATATAGATAATATTAATAAATCATTAGTCGTCCTCACATGACTGGGGTTGACAACAAGCAGTAACCAAACTCAAATTGAATGTGAAAATACTTTATATGCAGAGAGAATAATACAAACAGGAGTAAGTGTCACATAACGATCAAGTCGACAACAACAACATTAAACAACGCACCGCAATATTACCTGTATCTGTATCCTGTATCGAGATCGGAACCGTCATGTCCCTATTTTTTGTAAACGGAAATAATTAAACCGATTTATTTCCACACAAAATAGATTTTTAGCAAATGTGTTATAAACAGTGTACTCATTATCAAGAGAGCGTCTCGGATTCTAGTTTAAAAGATCAAACTGATAAATCGCTTAAACTACTGCTAGAACATGAGTGATCATACATTATATATATCTCAGAATCAGAAATTATCCTTTTAATACTACTACCAAAGTAAACTACTAGAACAAAAAATACGAAATAAAAAGAATTCATTTACGCTTATGTACCCGCATGTCTTTATTTAAGTGAGTAGTCTTCATCACGATATACGCTAGCGTTAAAATAATACTGAATTTGCTTTGAAGATATAAAAAGTTGGCACCCCTAATTTAAACGGATAATAAAAGAACTGGCATAGTCCATTGAAAAGTTACATTTGGGGTTTGGGGTTCACCTCGTAGGTGGTAGGGAAAAGAGTAAATAGTCAGTTAATAACAATATTGCATTATCACTAATTAAAAAGATTATCATAAAAAAAAAGATGATTGAAAATTATGGCAAATCATTAATATTTGTGTATATGTTATAAATACTGAAGCATAGTAGTTTCGCAGCGCAGTAAAACCTTAACTAATGAATATAATTTAAAAAGTTTTATATAAAAAATATTCCTTAAAACACCATCTACAACACAAGGGACAACGTTTGTAACCCCTCAAACTTGGATTTATCTTTAACCCCCTTGATATCTAAAAAATAAAATTGCGTCCTCTGACAAATGCATGCTAAGCCCAAAAAAATTAACATTTCAATGGACAGGTATCTCACGCGCATAGGAAGGAATCCGCTGATATGGTGGCCAATCTTTACATGATGATGAGGCATAACAAGTAAAAGATACTGAACGACATTATTAGTATCTTATATATATAAGAATCCATCCTCTATGTCCATGTAACAAGATGCTCCTGAGTATCTAAATAAATACTACTTTAAATTATGTTTAAATATATACATATATGTATTAAATTAAGACTTAATGTTGAATTTATCATTATTTTTCATAATTACGCTTTCACTTTTTTAATTGTTGAGACGCGTCGTTAAAACTTAATTATTAAATTAAGAAATTTAGAGAGGCCCAATGTTTAGATTATGTTATTGTTCGTGACTAGTCTACAGTTGGTACTACATACGTTCTCTTAAGTATCTAAATAAAAAGATTCTATTACACATAGTAAGTATGCTTTCTATGTTTACTTACCCATGTTTACGGATTTCCACTTTCAAACTGCTCAATTTCTATAGTCATTCACACTACCCTACTATCACTCGGTATCACAGTAAAATCTTTGGAAAGTCAATTTTTTTTTATCACCAATACAAGGTAATATGTTAACTTTTATAATTTAAAATTATAAAGCCTGGAAACGAAATCTTAATTACACATTATTATTTTATTTATAAACACCTCTGTTCATTTCATTTATTTGAAATTAGAGCCACTTATTAGAACCACTGCTGCAATTACCGCACTGTGTCGAGAAATGTGGTGATTTTTGTACTTTCATTTAATTATAAGATGTGTGTGTGAATTAGAATATTTTACACTGATTATGAAGCAAAATGTTGAGATGTGTTCAACATAGTCTATCTTTAAATCACACTGCCTGCACTAAACGCCGCTGCTGGTAAACTGCAACGCCATGTTTTCTATTTGCAGTTACCATGCGGCGTTATACATAACGGACATTCTATATTTCTGTACTGCAATAAAAACAGTAAATATATTTTTTTTGAACATTAGAAAAACATATTATGTAATGTCGACCATATTCTTTGCTGTACTATTATTATCTTAAGCCATTTTTTTCTCTTTTCTCACTCTCTCAGCCGCCGTGCCTATAAACTCAATGACATTAAAGACTGTTATAATTGTAAAAAAGCGAAAGTTGTTTGTTTTTTGCTACGCTTTCACGCTACCGGTCATCACGCAATTAATTACACGTTGTCGTAATACAGAAATAGATAAAGGGTTCCTTTATTTATAGATAGATAAATTTAAAATAAATGACGTCTTATGTTCTCGTAAGTAGCCAACTTTATTACGTAAATCTTTAATGAGTCAACCAACTTTAAAAAATAACTGATAGATGACCTATAAAGTGAAGTCGCAGTAATGAAGACAGGTATAAGATAAAGACGGAAAAGGTGCTAGTCATGTCTATGAAAGTATTATAACCTGCCGGCACTGTTAATAACTGGCTCAAAGTGCAAGTAAATACGTAGTCACCCCACAAACCCACACATCAGCATGGCACAGAAAGCGTTTGCTGTAATATCTAAAATTCTACTTTCAAGTAAAATTATGGTTGCCGTACTCTATAATGAGCGTCACCGAAAGAAATCGAGAAAACTCAACTTGAATCGAGCAAAAACAACAAGTGTTTTAAGAGGTTGACTTTCGCAACATTTTTTACCGACTTAGTTTCCAAAAAAACACTGTTCTGTGTTTAATGCCCTACGCCATTTTACGTGTATAATAAATAATAACAGACACAGCTTTACTACTATTTCGAGTCATTCCGTAAGTAGTGAAATCAAAGTTTTGTGCTTAAGCATGGCTCTATCTCTTATTAATTTGAAAAGCCGCACAAGCCGAACACAGTCTACTTTAGCCGCATACGCAACCAAAAAGCCTGACTTCGTCCGGCTTTATCTGGACGCCGTCTTGGCCATCCACGGTATTCAGAGCATAGGCTCCGTGGACGGCCAAAAGAAATAGCCGCTACATTACGCATAAAAACTAGACTGTCAACGTATTTTGCTTTTTTCTACTCAACGTTGGTCCATTTTTAATTTGAAGACAATATTCCAGCTATAAGCCGCTAAGGTGGATAAGCAAGGAATTAACAAAACAGATTACTCGATAACTCCGTCATTAGTGCATTGATACTAATGATAATTATTTTATTGAATTAGTTGTACTACTCAAGGTTGATCAAGTTCAAATTTGAAGACCGTAGACCATAGAAAATTAATGAATAAATAATACATGTTACGCGTTATCTTTGTCATTTGTGAATCAATTTAAACATTTATTTTAATTGAATTGGTTGTACTAAAGATGTGAGCGATTTAAATTAGAATTCCAAGTAAAAAAAAAGAAGGTATAAAAATACAGTTAATTACAATTTATCATGATAAGCGCATTGAACGTGTGTCGTTGAATATGGACAGAAGACCTGAGGAAGGTAGCTGGGATAGACTGGATAAGAAAGGCAGGGCAAAAAATTTCCGGTCCTTTGTCCTTTGTCCATGTAGAGGGGAAGGGTCGTTCTGCCTATTTATCAATGTGGCAAAAAGGTTATCACATATTTTTTGAGATAACCTTTTTGTCACCTGGTATAGTAATTTCAAAGGTTAAATATTAATATTCCGGTTATTGAAACAACAAAAACAGTCAGGCCAGCGAACGTAGGGCACCACAGTTGATTCAGTATTTGTTGCCAAAGTTGACTATATCACAATACTAACTCAATGAACTGTAAAAACCGGAAGGCTATTCAACAACGTTTTTGTTAGTTTTGAAATACGGAATTCATTACAATCATAATAGACATTATCCTGTAAAAACTGTAAAAGTGAGTACTACCTTCTATATTTCTTTCAAACAAAAAGGCTAAGAAAAAAGAAAGGAAGACTCTCCAGTGAGTAAGTAAGTAAATATTAGACTCTATAGAAGGATTTATCGTGGGAGAGCCATGCTTACACACGGATGGGCTGGTTGGAGCGGTGCTATAGCAAGGCCTCACAGAAAACCGGCTGTGAAGCAACGTTTGCGTTGCATTTCAACGAAATTAGCAAGAGCTCAACTCCCCCTCTCCTCTTTCCCCTCCCCTCATCCCCAACAAAGGCGAGCAGCGCACTTACGACATACCAAACCTACAGAGCGCTTTCAACCATCAAGAACGTCTGCAGATGACTCTCAGTAGATATCTGTGCAGTATATCTGTTGGAAAACCTAACGGGAAACGATTATATGACAAGACAACAACGAAATAACTTTAGTAGATTTATCTATTCACTTAGAAATAAAATTGTGTTGGCAATTTGTTTGTGACCGTTTTCCATTAAACAGGTCTTTTGCTGCTGCTGTATGAACTAATAATAACTAACTAATTTTAAGTAAATAGTTAGACATAATACGTTTATAGTTATAAAACCAAGAACTGAACTGGAATCTCACTGCGGATACTAATCTTATTGCTAAGTAAAAAAAAATGTTAAAGTGTATCCTTTTTAATAGGGTGTTTTGGCTGCAAATAAACGTATATGTCTAAGTATTGAATTGTTTTGTCATGGTAGGAAGAATGACAAAACAAAATATAATTAAGCGAACGTTAGTTGGGTGACTGTCAGAGGTAGAACGCAAAGAATGTACTCTAATGAATTGGTGATGTTCTCATCTCTCGTCAGAAGTATCCGAAACCGGCGGGCTTGTGTGAATGGTTTAATGATAGTGAAGGAAGCTAGAATTAGATGACGGACCGTTCTCTGCCTTCCACGAAGCAAAAAGTATATTTGTGACTCCTCTTCCACTACAATGCGCGGTGCTTGTAATAACTATTTGATAATTTAAATTTGTAATAAATATTTTTACAATATAAGCTTTCTTGCAGGAAAGGACAGTCAGAGCGATGTCACAGCGCGAGGCCACGAAATGCACAGTTAATTCGTACGGGTTGTATACATATGTCTAAGTATAGATTTAATTTATTGTATTTGAATACGAATCGTTGTTATATATATTATATACTGTGATCTCATTATTAGATCAAGACCTTTATAAATTAATTTATCTATCAACATCACGCATGCAGCATGTCTTATCAACATGTCCTTAATCTCCAGCGACTTCTTAAGTAAGTATAAATTTATAGCAGATATCAATCTAAAACTTACAGCTAGCATATTATACGTACTTTGATTTTATTAATTCAAGTTTTCGGTTGTTTTGTTTTCTTAAAAATTTTGAACAGCACATTTTTTCGGAATAAAGTAAACAATCATCCCGATCCGTTCACCCGTTATGCCGTGATTCAATAAAAACATCAAGCCAACCAAACATTCGTATAATTATAATAGTAGATAGTAAGATGTAACGTACATTATCTAAAGTTTTATTATTGCTCTTAAGTAAAAAACGCAATCGTTAAGATTTTTTTTCAGAAACAGTAGTATTTTTATATTCTAATAGCATTGTCTGATACCCTCCGTTGCAGACAATGTCTCTCTCAACTTTTGTCTGCAATAATAAACCCGTGTAGGGTTTCATGTATGTACGTTACCTCAGTTATTTAGACCGTGAATCAGTGACACAGAGCATTGTCTTGCCGACGACTGAGCGACTGCAAAATAGAATCTTCCTCTTCAGGAATGATCATATCGGCTAGGTTTCTTTTCTAATTGTTGTTTAAAAATGGCTATGTAATAAATTTGATAAGGAGCCTGTGCGAAGACAGTTTTACTTCCTAAAAGGAATATTATCAAAAGCTAAGTAACTAAAAAACTAAACTAAAATCAACGAAATACATAAAAATAAAGCAGAAAGTTAGTTATGTAAGTAAATTATATATGACATTAACATATATCTTTAAAAATTCCCATTTCACTAAGGCCTACGACCGGCAAAGTTTATTTTGCCAAAACTATTACCACAGTATAGACAAAAACTAGTAGAGCTTGTTAGGTCACATAAGGAATGTGTTATAAGTTTTTTTTACGCTATTAACAGTGTTTATATATTCGAATCCGGTTGAAAACGTGATCAAAATTACAAAAGCCGGCGACAAGCGTATTTTGTCTCTCGTCAGCCCTGATTCTAGTTGTTTATTGTCATCTGCGATCGATAGCTATTAACCCCGGCGCTAATAATAGCGCCGATTCTGCGTATTTACAAAGTATAACAAGAAAGCTGAGAGAGAGAGGTAAACAACTACATTTATTTAGAATGCACCAATGCAATAGCAAAAACAACACGATCGATAAGCTAAACACACCGCAGTGCTGATAGATAGGTTACTGATTCCCGCGGATTTTTTCACGTAAATACTGCGTATTTTACTCACTACAAAACAAACACTAAGTATAAACATTTATGTCAAATAGAAATGAAATTACATTACTTTTATTTTCACAATTTCCTCCGAAACCGTCACATTTTAGTCGAGTAAACAAACAGATGCGACACTTATTACGTTCATCGCGTAACTGACGACGACCGGCTAGTAGGGAGCACGGCAGGACGCTAGAGCGCGCGCCCAAACTATAACCTAGCCGAGTTAAAATAGTAGGGTGAGCGAGTGCGCGTGGTAAGATAGCGGCTCGAATAAAAATAGGGCGGGTTGGTGGCCATTCATGCTAGGGGACGATGCATCTGGACCGATAACTTCCGCATTCATTGGCCGACGAGTAAAAACTACCTGGGATATAAAACAGTTATTTTGCTCTACTCCTAGCGAAATATTATGTTTTTGAAAAGCTATGAGTCTTTATAGAACTCTAATCTATCCAAATGAACGTGTCATTATTCATGTAAATTATATTTAATAACCGAACCGCCACTTGACTGCAATTTTAACGACTGCCGAAAAAGATGGATGTATTAAGTTTGTAGTGTGTATCTGTCTGTCTGTTGCAACATAGTTGGTGAATGGAAAGTTTGGAGATTTTTGGAAAGGTGTTTTAATCTAGAGTATTGAACAAATTTAAAACACACCCGACTGGCAATACTTAAAATTTATACCTTTTACAATGTACCTATAACCAGTTTAGTAAATACCTACAACCTACAACGAAAACTCTTTTATGGAAGTTTTGCGGAAAGCTGTGGAACTGAACTTGTATAGTTTTTAGAAATTCTAACTACATACTTGTTTCTAATTGAAGTAATAAGGTGCTTCAACTTCAATGGAACGTAGTACCTATCTAATTTGACTATCGCATACAATACAATGATTTCAGTGTAAATAAGATTTTTGTGTCCTGTGTAGAAGTATACTTACGCAAAAAAATATGCTGAATAGGTGTGTCTAAGTACTTTTCGCGTGAAGCGATATAGATTACATTTTTGTGATTTGCGCAGAGCATATATGATATGAACAACGGCCTTTGTAGATGTATAGAGGATAAGTTTCTGTGGGCTAACGAAACTAACCGATGATCCTAAAATTAAAAATAAAATACTTTGACGCAATAATTCATCGGTTGGTCTTGTATTTCGCCCCAGTAATTATTTAGCACTGTTACTATTTTGTTGCAACATAATAAAATATATACCTTCTAATTTTATAAAGAGACTGAGATTATTTCAACGCGCTAATCTCAGGAACTACTAATCCGGTTTGAAAAATTATTTTACATTATACCGTTTACATTACATTCCAGTTTATTGAGCTATGCTATTTGCTATAAAACATTATTCTACCCACTGAAGGAACAGTAACCATGTACTAATGTACTTCGCACACCATGTACTAATGTAGTAGTACATTATGTATGCCACACCTCTCTTCTCTATAGGTGATAACAAAAGTTAAAGATTTCTTCAAAAATATATTATATGTATAGATATGAATTTGTATCTACACCAAAATTAGAAATGCTCTTACTATCGGTCTCTTATAACGGCTAAACGGCTGAACTGGTTTTGATTAAATTTGGTGGGGAGGAAGAGACTACTTGTTATTGAAATATTACCCGGCGGCAGCTAGCTATTACAGACGAATAACATAGGCTATAAAATATCATGGTACGATCTCTATGAACAGAGTTGCGACCATAAACGTAAGAAAATCTTCCGGGAACAACTAATATAAATAAAAATGCTTTATCTATTTCATACAAACTTTATTTAAATCAAAAAATAAAATCTACAATAATCCTTTTACTTTCAAATATGTATAGTAATAAAATTTGTTTTTAGCATCTCAATCTATATCGTTAGCAAGTTACTGCCATAACCGCTGGTTACGACCCTCCACTCCAAGGCAATGTTACCCTCCAAGTTCCGTGAACTTGACATTCTGTCCCTTACAGGTATTCGAACAAAAATAATAACTAAACTATACCGTTTCTTGATTTCACAATATAAGCAACAGACTGTCAATCTTTAAAATCTTTACACAATTAGCTTAACAAATTATATTAAATTCTCTTTTACAGCTAAATTACAATGGATAAATTTTATTTTCAATAAAAATACATATCTCAATATATCAAAGAACACTTTCACCTATGTATTTGTTGTCGGTAACAAACGAGGCACATTATTATTACATAGTTTTTCATATATTTATTATACTATTAATATGTACATAACTTGGACTCTTTTAACTTAATATTACTTCTTCAGTCCATTCTTAGGTACATCTATTCAAATCGTCTTGTTTCTGTTAACAAAAATATGTATCTTCTTTGACAGTGGTCAACAATATTGCATTCACGCAAAACCTTTTTTTGGTTATTAAATAAATCAATGGTCTCATAATCACATTATTTCAATAGTTAAATTTAAAGTGGAGGTGGATAGCGTAAGTAATTATTTATGTATGTACATGGATAACTATGAGAGATCTATAATTAAAAATTAACTAACAATGGTTCATGCACCAAGAACTTAATATTAACTGAAAAATAACATACTGAGTTTTATTCTGGTCTTGTAGAACTATTTTATTTATGCTGAAAGATATGTAAACAAATACACCACCGCTCTCTAGAGCGCTGTAACTAATCAATTATGCCGGCACTGTTTAACAACATTCACTATGTAGTCCTACAACCAATAAAGCTTAATTAGGAAGTACAAAAAACAATTCTTTTCCTAAAAGAATAACTTCTCCAATAACTACTCTAATTTTATACGTAAAATACATATTAGCACAATTTAAACAATTAATTTTGGTGTTAACTGTACAAAAAGTGACTATACATTTATTTTTTCAACTACTAGGAATAGCACTCTTAATAGTATATTTTCGAGAAAGCACTCTTGGTAGTTTTAATAACAGTAAATGTATATTAAATAATGTATCTATTTAAATATAGATATCGTATCGTATGGAATAACTATCGGTATATTAACAAGATATTAAAATTCACATGTCTAAAATGTGTAATATTATGAATCATCTGAACATACGCCCTTCTAAAGCTAAAGTGTCGCATGCCTAGACAGAACGTAAACAATCAAAATGGTATGATATTGTGGCTCCCCATTTTACATCGACGGAGCCGTGGATGGAGAAGGCGTCATTGATAAAAGTCTATTTATAAATGTCTTATGTGTATAAAATCACAATACATATCGTACTTTGCTTTATAAGGCAGATTATCGTTACGGAAGTTACTACGTAGCCTCTGACTCGACGTCAATAATGAAATTTAGATTCATAATTTGCCTAGGGTTAAATGCATTACGATAGAAACTATAAATATAGAGAAAATAAATATCCACTAGGGCTAATAAAACCTCCTGGTCCACGTGGTAAACTTACACGTTAAATATAGAATATTCTTTTGTACTATACGTTAACGTCGACGGCGGCCGCGAGACCGCACCGATGTCGCAGGCGCTCGCAGCTACAACCGAGCGGTCCACGGAACGAAACTTCACAGAACTAAACGGAAAACTATCTACCGACAGGACGCACCGGTAACGATTCAAAACAATAACATAAAAACTCAACCGTATATAACGCAGTCGTCTTTGTACCCCACCTCAACGGCGACCCGCAACACAGAGCGCGCGGCTGGCGGTACGGTGGAGACTTCCCGCGCTACTTGGTTAACCGTCGTCTCAGGCGGTTGCGGAGCGCCAGCGCCGGCGCCCACGGGCCCGTCGCGCGCTTGCCGAGGGCGCGCGCGCACCTCTCCGGGGCCAGGCGAGCCGTCTTACTGGCACCGCTACCTCCACCGTCATCACCGCAGCGAGCCCGTTTGCAGGCGCCCGTCTCGCGCGCCAGCCGCAGAGGTTCCCCCGCGTCGTTGCGAGAGCGAAGAGCGCGCGGCCTCGTGGCAGGCGCGGGTGCGCCGGCGCACGCGTCTGGTTGCGGCGGCTCGCCGGTGGTGGAGTGCACCTCCGGCTCGTCGCGAGCGCTATCCGCGCGGCGCGTGCGCAGGCGGGGTGCCGGGGGCGATGGCGAGACGGCGGGCACGGCGCGGGCGCGGGCGCGGCCCCTCACGGCGCCGTGGTTCTCCTTCGAGCGGTCCGCAGGCGGGCGGCGCGCCGCCGGGGCCCGCCGCGCCGGGCCCGGGGCGCGCGCCGAGTTTCCCGCCCGCGCTCCGGCCGCGGCAGCGGCGGCCGCAGCGGCGCCGCGCAACTCGCGCGCATACATTCCTATACTGCGCGTAATCTTTTGGGCAAGTGGGGTGACCCCCGCTGCACCCTGGGACCGAGTGGCACGAGACGCTCCCCGTTTAACCTCCTCGTCGATTGAGCCCGAATCGGTTGGAGCCGGAGTGACACGACGAGCTGATGGCCGGGGCTCCGTTGCTATCGGACGGTCGGTTCGAGGCGGAGGTGGAGGCGGCGGTATGGCCACAGGTGCGGAGCGTCGTGTCAGTATGACTACGCGATCGACGGCCGCCGGTGGCTGTGCCGGGGGACGAGTGCGGGTAGCAGCCTGGCGTGTGTGCGGGCGCTGGGGCGGCTCCGATTCGTGGTGAGAGCGTAGCACCCGGTCCGGGGCGGCGGGAGGAGGTTCTCGACGCAGGTCTGTGCGAGGGCGACGGCCTCGAGGCCGCGGCGGTCCCTCCGTGGGAGAGCTAGAGGACACCTCGTTGATTTGTATTCCACCGTCGTCGGCGACGGTGTGGACCTGGTCAGCGGCAGGGGTCTCCGGATCCACAATAGATGTACGAGGTGGCAGCGGCGGTCGTACGTTCGAGGCAGAGTCTCCTTCGCCCTCGGCATCCGGTAGAACGGTGATCGGGACAGGTGGTCGCTCGCAAGGTTCAGATGGCGCACGAGGTGAAGTATCTCCAGCTATTTCGTCGTGCACTGCCGAAAGTGTATTAACTATACGAGTGCGGTTGAGTAAACGCGCCATAAAGTAGGACTCTGCTGGGTTCCCGTAATTGACAATGGCGTCATCAGCGTCCGTTTCGAGCGGGTCGCGATCAGCATCATCGGTGGGAGCAGGTGGGGCGGGTGGATCAGACGGCACAGGCAGACGCGTATCGAGCGTGGCGCAGGGCGGTAGAGGTGCGTCAGAGGCGATAGGTTGTGGTGCGGCCCGCTCGGCGTCCGAGTAGCGAGTCATAATAGTGAGTCCGTTCTGTGGCACGGGGCGCACGTCTGGTTCGGCGGGAGCCTCCTGCGGGGGCGGCACGGGCGCGGGCGGCACGGCGGGTGCGCTGCGTACGGCACTGCTGCGTGATCGCAACACTGTGGCACGCGGTGGACCTGGGGGATCTAGCATCAGTGTCACCACAGACGTATTGTCAGCTCGCATTCTTGTGTTAGACCATCTGAAAAGGATTTTATTTCATCATTATAAACCTTAGTTCAGTTTCCTATAAAGTGCAAAGAAACACAAACTAGTTTGTAAAACCTACCTCTCTAGAGCATGATCTACTAAGCTCTTTGAAGGGTTCAGCCAGTCCCTCGGCTGATTGCCGTTAACGCCTACCAGTGCAGCCTCATTATGCCGCTCTGTCGCCTGGACAAGACTCACAGCACCCTCAGGCGATATCATATTCCACAGACCATCAGTTCCAAATATCAAACACCTGAAAATATAATAATTAACTTCTTATGAATTTAGAATCTCAGATATTGAAATAATAGATTAATTGATGTGAACCGATATATATACCTAAATTTAGATGGATCAATAGTCAGGACCCCCACATCAGGATCAGGACTGACGATAAATTCATCATTTTGGGGATTATAACTCCATAGATCACCTAATGACCTTGCTACAGCTAAAAATGGTATCTCATCCATTGGCATATTCTTCTTTATTGGTCCCTTGTGTCCCAGGCGAGGTCTATTCCATACAACACGGGGCACACCTGCTTTTGAGACCACTTTTCCTCCACATCTTTGGATGCGTTCTATTTCATTTGTGGATTCAGGTTTGTGATCTAATGTCAATGGTTTGGCAGCCCACTCTTCACAGCCTGAAATGTTATCAATATAGAAAAATCTAATGTTTTTATTGGTCTTGTGTATTAAATAGTTTGTTACTGTGTGTGAATCTTAAAGACCTAGAAGAATTGTATATTTCATTTACAATAATTAATCAGCCAGAAGGCAAAGGGAAAACAGATTACTGAAAGAAATAAAGTTATTTATCAACTTATAAAATTCAACACTAATATACTAGATGATACAATATTTTTTTTTTTTCTTTTCTTTCTTACCATCTTTTTGGTAACCAAGGACAATAGCTGAATCACCAACATGTCCAATATATATTTTTCCACGGCGTATGAAAGCTATGCTTGCAGTTGTGCCTGCCGTGCTTGGTAACCCTGTTACAGTTTTTGGCCATTTCTCTGTAATAACAACAGTTATAATGTACCATATCAAATATATAAAACTTATTATTTTGCATTTTTTGAAGGAAGGAAAAAAAGAGGGCTGAAAAAAGCTGGAGGCCATTTTGTCTGAAGACACCAACAATTCAATAAAAAAATAGATCATGTTTAGCAAATTGTACCAAAACTGGGTGAGTCTGGCTATTAAAAAAATTAATATAATTATTATGTAAAAAAAAACAGTGTCGACTATGAATTGGTATACTATATCACCAATATATTTTATGAAGTAAGAAAGGGCATAAATCAGCATCAGCACTTACATATAGCTGTGGTAACAGACAATAACTAAATTTTAGAGTGGAATGACAAAACAAACCTTTCTTTAATTAGTTGTGTATTTATAATTACATTATGGTTCAGGTCAGTATATAGTAATGATTCCCTTTAATAAGTCAGATAGAACATTGACATGTCAAGACAAATATGTCAACAAAGTTAATTGATTTAAGATATTAAGTTATTACTTAAGTATAGAACTCATAATGGTTGTTAATTATAAAAACTAATGTATAGAAACTAATTGTTCAACAACTAAATAGTAACAGAGAATGTATATCTGTCCCTTGACTGGATGCAGACAGCAGAGGATAGGGTACTTTTTTTTTTTTTTTTTTTTATGCGATAGGGGGCAAACGAGTAGACGGGTCACCTGATGGTAAGTGACTATCGCCGCCCATGGACACCCGCAACTCAAGAGTCACAAGTGCGTTGCCGGCCTTTTAGGTAGAGGTACGCTCTCTTCTTGAAGGTTTGAAGGTCGTATCGGTTCGGAAATACGGCAGGCGACAATTTGTTCCATAAGCTGGTTGTGCGAGGCAAAAAGCAAGCCCACAGTGGTGGAGTGCCAATCGTCCAGGTGATGGGGATGGATATTTTGTCGCGTAGGACGATGGCGGAAACCAGCAGCCGGTATAAGTCCGAACAATTCCTCTGAACACTCCCCATGATACAAGCGATAGAGGATGCAGAGTGAAGCTACATCTCTACGCAACGCCAAGGTGTCAAGTCGATCAGAAATATCTTGGCAGTCGATGATGCGAGTCGCTCTCCGTTGAATGCGGTCAAGAGGCAGAAGTTGGTACTGGGGTGCACCTGCATAGAGATGAGATCAGTATTCCATGTGCGGCCGAACCTGCGCCTTATAAAGTTGCAGGCGGTGGGCCGGAGTAAAATACTGTCTCGATCTGTTTAGCACACCAAGCTTCTTCGAGGCTAATATGGCCTTACTCTCTAAGTGACCGCGAAACTGGACTTCGCTTGATATATCGACGCCAAGGATTCCGATACTGGCTGATGCAGTTAGGGAAGTGCTCTCAAATTGAGGTGATACAACCAATGGCATCTTTTTAGCGGTGAACGCGCAAACCTGTGTCTTCATCTTGTACTATTGCACACATTGGGGAGAAAGCCTATGTCAAAGCAGTGGACAGTAGTAAGCAAACTGTATGAGTAAGTGACATGTCTGCGATGTGATAACCATTCATAAATTTCAGCAACAAAATTGAATCTTCTATGAAAGCCAAAACCTTATCCTGCTTATAACCAACAACAATTATGTGTTACTATTGTAAGATAACATATATGTAGTTAATTCATTGTGTATTGTCCTAAAAGAAAAAGGGAGCTAAATTGATATACAATTTCAAAATTAAGCAATAAAAATACTATATTTTCATATTAAATTCATATGTAAAACTATCTTAATCTTTTATATTCCATTTATAGCCAGTACAAAAACCTAAACTAGTAAAACTGCTTTCACTTTGCAAGTGAGTGGGATTCCCCAAAAACAGCCAAAAGTAATTTGTTCTACTAGCTATTATTTAACAAAGCAGCAACATAGATTGTAATGTAATGACCATGACCAGTTGAAAAACTCCTGTAAGCTCAATGTCAAACCACTCAAAAAAAATGTGTATAAGTTCAACAAGGTCAAGCAAATCATTTTGTATTGTCACTAAGAACACTTTATGGCAGTGGAATAAGTTACATTTACTTAGTTTAACATTATGATTAAGACTGTAAATGTGATAAAACGGAACACTTGATGTTTACCTAACTCTTTCCACATGTTCAAGTGGGTCAACATGTACCCATTTCTGATTGCTTTTAGGACGTCTTCATCGTTGTCTGACCAGAACTGTCTCTGCTTCACTATAGAGTCCATTAAATGTTCCTTTGCAAACGCAGCAGCTTCGCTACCGCCATGGCCATCATAAATCCCGAAAAAAGCGTATTCCAAATCCCTTTCGTCCTCAGTTTGTTGATAAGCAACGGAAAACAAGTCTTCCATATACTTTCTCCCGCCTTGGCTGCAGTGGCCAGTTACGCGTAAATTAACACCAATAGACGCAGGCATTTTAAAACTACAACACTACTAGTTAAATTAACAAAATATTTATGATTTCATTGTTACACACTTTTCTAGCCTGTACATTTTGCATTTGCAATTACGCCAGTCTACTGACGACAGATCACGTGGACATATCGATCACTACGCGTGCCCTGAGTTTTATGACTAATTGCGTGAGATGGAAAGAGAACAGTATATATTTGTCAATGCGCTGTCAAAAGAAATAGACGCCATTATTCTTTCCGCCATTTTTGTGAGAACTCCAACAGAGTTTCCTTAAAAATTTACTTCATGTATTACTTTAAACTAATCTTATGTTTTTCAAATGAAAAATAAAACCATTATTTTTGAAGTGAAAGACTCATACATGTATATAAATTTTTAAAAGAAAAATTTAAAGGTTGATTTTAATTTCAATATTTATGAAGGAAGGTTCTACGTTCTAAAACAGCATATTATGGACGTTTTTTTTGTTTTTTGTATCTGGCATACAATATTTTTCATTATAAAAAAATTTAGAGTTCTTTAGAACTTATCCTCTAGTACTTGTCTGATACAAAGTAATTATTGGAAAACTCTTTTGTCATTGAAAACACAAAACTCTGAACTGGGCGAATTATAACACCGTTGTTTTATAGCAAGAACGTTGATAAAGAATAGAACAAAAATTCTGTTCACCTGGAATGCGCGGTCCACTAGCTAAGTATGTTTGTATGCCTTTCTCATACATCGTATATTCTAGAAAACACTTTTCCTACAAATATCTAGGTATCCATTTCCGTGATATGTTTTTCGTAACATGTACATATATGATAAAAAGACATCACGCACTAGGAATAATTACTGTGTAGCGGGGAACTTGAAAAACTTACAAACACTCAGACTTGGGGTAACTATTTGTAGATTTGTGAGTTGAACCAACGACCGACCAGCAGTTACGATCACTAATCACTAGTTACAATAATTTTATATTAGGTACACATATGAATTTTTATAGCTTATCTAATACAATAATTGCAAAGAATTATATTGAATCACAGATCACAAAATGTGGATGCTTAATATATCTCTGTCTACCCCTGAGTGTATGTAAGTAGGAATATAGTAGGTACATTTTTGTAATTTTATAATGCTAATGCATATAAATCTATGAAGTGGTCATTTCTTCAGCCTTGAAAACAACCAAATTCTTAATTTGCTTTCATGATAGTATGATATCATTGACTTACTTACTTTACTTACCAGTAAAGAGTAAAATCCTTTCTGCAACGCCATATAACTCTATTGCCATTCAGTTAAAAGATTCTTGTCAATTGTTGATGAACTGCTGATTTGTGAACAATTGCTGTATGAATAACAGAGTAAATATACAAATGTGAATGGATACTTGATGGTTAGCTATTACCGCAAGATTTGTATATAGCTGAAATACCTATAAATTATTTTGCACTAAGTACATACTTTCAGAAGTATCATTATAAGAGTGAGAATGTGAAACACCAATATGTTAAGGCTTTTACAGTAAGCTGTTGGCTCTCAATTCATTCAATTCAGATGTCCTCTTCAAGTTCTCTTGCTTGATACCAAGTATGCACTTTCTGGCTTCAGTAGTGTGTTATAACATAACCCAGTATCCAAAAAATCCTACTTATGTTAATTAGATTGTGCTCAATTTATTTAAACTAATAAAATACAAATGTTGCAGTTTACAATTTATTTTTAATAAAACAACCTCATTTTTTAATAATTATTTTAATTACTCTTCAGCAACTTCCCATGGCTTTTCAAGTCTACATCTATCCCATGGAGAAGGTTTCTTATAAATCTCTGGTTCTTCTAGTTTTATTCCACCATTGACAACTTCTTTAAGAAATCTGTCTATCTTGCCCCCTTCTACTGGTTTTATATCACAGAATATCTCTGAAATACCACTTTCTAAACACCTCTGAGCAAAAATTCTACCTAAATTAATATATGCAGAGGTATCTTTGATGCTATATAACTGTTTGCGAAGAGCCCATTCTGAAGTTCTTGCTTCAATAACTGGTCCATTAATGTAATGGACCACTTGGGCTGTAACTGTGCGATTACTTGAAATCAGTGATAACCTGGAATACAAAAATAAAAATTAACTGTACTATTAAGGTATGCATGTGTGTATTGGTATATTTTATTACAATAAACATAAAAAGAAGGACTTATTATCATAGGTTTTTGTTATCATATTATACTCTCTATAACACTATTTAGAGAAACAAAACATTGCTTGTAGTATTATAGTTAGATTTTTTAATAACTGTGCCGCAGAGACATACATTTTTATTAAGAATTAACCTATAATAGAAAACATACATTTTTTTTTCTTTACCTATAAGAACTGAGATCTGTCATGATATTCCTTAATGTTTGCATGTTAGATATGTCTATATTTAATTTTTATGACCTGCAGTCTAGTTTTACCAGGGCATATTACTAACTTCATAAGGTAAATATTGATAAAGATAAAGCATATTAAAATAATTTATCTATTGTAAAACACAGTAGAGGAAGGTCATAAGGATAAAAGTGGCGGGTGATTGTCTCTGCCTACCCCAGTGGGAGAAAGGCGTGATAATACAATAAAATATTTTATCATATAATATAAGCTTAAGACCAACTTGTGCCAGTATTTTCGTCCGGGTTTATCGAGATGATATCCATCAGGTTTATAGGCTATCCGTGTTCGCTCTAAATTCCGAGGGTTTCTGTTAACAAATTCGGTAGAAGCAGTCGAATTATGTCTTGACAAAATTTGAACTGTGAACGGTCTTCTTAGAAAATACATAATTTATGTGTTTCTTGTATAACCCTTACCAACACTCAACACTGTGTATAATCCATAGAGTATGTCAGTATTGTAATATAGATGGAATAGAGGGCCCACTCACGAGAACTTTTGACACCTATATTGAAGTGTCGCTACCTGATATCATATCCGCTGAACTAATCCCAATAGCTATACATACCTAGCTATAGGGTTTTGAAATTATAGTAATAGGTATTAGGTAATTTTTGCTAACCTGTTTTTTTTTATAATGCATGCATATGCATTATAAAAAAAACAGTTAAGCATTGTATTTGTTCGTGCAGTGCAGTAGTTAGCGCTTGATTCTTGATGAGAAATAAATAATCGAAATAAGATTTCAAATAGATAAATACGCTGAATGTTTGCAAAACCTAAAATTTAATAATACAAACACAAAATAAAATTATAATGTAAATATTGAAGTCATTTATTCATTTTATTATGTCGATGCTTATTGTAATAAAAACCTAAAACCAAAAGCGTCTTTTTCGCAAAACACGGCACCATACTGAATGAAGTTCTTAGATAAAAAAAACTCCACAGGAAGCCGGGAGGAGGACTGTAGTCAACTCAACTTAACCACACTTTCTGAAGCTTTATTAAAAGCGAGAAACCACAATAATCACGCAAAATAGAAATGAAATACTACAAACACGCGTATACGGCGACGTAGTAACACTTTTCTACCGGATTTGTCATAGCTAAAAAATTTGTTAAAAAGAATTTATAAATTTAAAATATTATCGAAATGAATTAAAAGTATTGAAATAAATGTGATACATATATTTATTGAGTAAATATTTTCACAATTTATAAGGCAGGTCTTTTTGAAATTAAAATTATATTGCAAGTTTATTGATATTGGCCTAAGCTATGTCAATTTTTATACAATTTACAAGTGGTAGAGCCATGCTTGCTTAAGCACGAATGGGCCGGCTCGACCGGTGCGATACCAAGGCCTCACAGAAAAACGGTTGTGAAGTAACGCTTGCGTTGCATTTCCCCGAAATGAGTGAGGTCTCCGGAGGCCCAAAATCCCCCACCCCCCTAATGATAGCGCTGTTAACGAAAAGGATACCCCAGGGGGGTACCAGCGCTAGCGTTGGAGAATCCCCCCCTGGACGTCCACCCTCAGTACGGATTATGCCTGAGCGTGGACGCCCAGGCTGCCCCTCGTACTCTGGGGGGGGCTCAACTGCGCTCTCAAAATCTGCTCGGGGCAAGAGAAGGCATACCATGGCACCCCCTGTCACGTTTACCGTGGATTTTTGCAACATTAGGGGCTTACATTCGAACCTCGACACTGTCCACCACCACCTTGAGACAGCAAAGCCGGCCTTGCTCTTTTTAACCGAGACGCAGATATCATCTCCAGCGGACACATCCTACCTCTGCTACCCTGGGTACGGACTGGAACACTCCTTTGTTCCTAAGGCTGGTGTATGCGTGTACGTTAGAGATGATATCACTTCTCGCCGCCTCGGCAATCTTGAAAGTAGGGACCTCTCCATCTTATGGCTACGTGTAGACTGCGACGACCATCCCCGCATCTACCTATGCCCTACAGGTCCCATAGCGGTGATGCCGAAACGGACCGACTCATCGACCACGTCCAAATGGCTACAGACTCAGTGCTCCAGCAGGTCCCATCCGCAGAGATCGTGATTCTTGGCGACTTTAACGCCCATCACGCCGAATGGCTTGGTTCGCGCAAAACCGATCATGCGGGAAGATCTGTTCACGATTTCGCCTTGGCATATGGCTTGACGCAGCTGGTAGCAACGCCTACGCGAATCCCAGATGCAGAAAGTCACGTGCCTTCACTGTTGGATCTTCTGCTGACCTCACATCCTGACGGCTACAAAGTATCCGTTGAGGCCCCTCTTGGCTCTTCGGACCATTGCCTGATTAGGAGTATGGTGCCACTCGTTCACTCGCTGCGGCCGCGTGTTACAGGCAGTCGCCGCGTATGGCACTATAGGTCAGCAGACTGGGATGGAATGCGAACATTCTTTGCATCCTACCCATGGAGGCAGGTTTGCTTCTCGCCGGATGATCCCAATGTCGTTGCCGACTCTGTCGCGGATGTTGTGCTTCAGGGTATGGAACTTTTCATTCCATTCTCCCTGATTCCCACAGGTGGCAAGTCCCAGCCTTGGTTTGGTCGAACCTGCAAAGCGGCGTCCCGCCGAAAGCAGGAATGTTACCAAGCATGGGCTAATGCAGCGACAGCACGGGATGTAAAGACCAGCACATTAAAGAAGCAATTTAACTTTGCCTCCAGGTCCCTCAAAAGAGTAATTGCTGGGGCGAAGTCGGCTCTCATCGGTAGAATTGGCGAGAGACTAGTGAGTCTCCCCTCCGGAACTCGTGCATTCTGGTCTCTTGCCAAAGCTGTCCAGGGGAACTTTTGTAAGCCATCCCTTCCACCTCTGCGCATAGGAGATAATTCGTTGGCCCACGACGCTAAAGAAAAAGCCGATCTTCTGGGCAAACTCTTTGCGTCCAACTCGACTCTGGACGACGGGGGAAACGCACCGCCAACCATACCGCAGTGCGAGACCCGCATGCCGGAAGTCCGGTTTACACAAAGGGCAGTGCGTAAAGTGCTTCTTTCCCTCGACGTTCATAAGTCGAGTGGGCCCGATAGAATCTCTCCTATCGTGCTGAAGACGTGTGCTCCAGAGTTGGCACCGGTTTTAACGCGCCTTTATCGGCTTTCCTACTCTCTTGGCGTAGTCCCGAACTCATGGAAGACAGCTCTAGTGCACCCAATCCCTAAAAAAGGAGATCGCTCGGATCCGTCCAACTACAGACCCATAGCCATCACCTCCTTGTTCTCCAAGATAATGGAATCCATTGTTAACTGCCAGCTCCTCCGGTACTTAGAAGACCACCAGCTCCTCAATGATCGACAATACGGCTTCCGTCAGGGTCGTTCAGCTGGTGATCTTCTCGTATACTTGACTCACCGGTGGGCACAGGCGATCGAGACCAAGGGGGAAGCGTTGGCCGTTAGTTTGGACGTGGCGAAGGCCTTCGATCGGGTCTGGCACAAAGCGCTCCTTGCGAAGCTTCCTTCCTATGGGCTTCCCGAGAAACTGTGCAATTGGCTCACCAGTTTTCTTACAGACAGAAGCATCAAGGTCGTTGTTGACGGTGCATGCTCCGACTCGAAGTCTGTTAATTCTGGTGTCCCACAAGGCTGTGTGCTATCACCCACGCTGTTTCTTCTGCATATCAACGACATGCTGCAGATTAGCAGCATCCATTGCTATGCAGACGATAGCACGAGTGATGCCCTTTACACCGGCCGCGCTAACATTTCTCGGGTAAACGTCATCGAAAGCCGATCCAAACTTGTGTCTGAAATCGAAACTTCTTTATCAAAAGTTTCAGATTGGGGTCGACTTAACCTAGTCCAATTTAACCCCACGAAGACACAGCTTTGCGCGTTCACCGCTAAAAAGATGCCAATGGTCGTATCACCTCAATTTGAGAGCACTTCCCTAACTGCATCAGCCAGTATCGGAATCCTTGGCGTCGATATATCAAGTGAAGTCCAGTTTCGCGGTCACTTAGAGAGAAGGGCCATATTAGCCTCGAAGAAGCTTGGTGTGCTAAACAGATCGAGACAGTATTTTACTCCGGCCCACCGCCTGCAACTTTATAAGGCGCAGGTTCGGCCGCACATGGAATACTGTTCTCATCTCTATGCAGGTGCACCCCAGTACCAACTTCTGCCTCTTGACCGCATTCAACGGAGAGCGACTCGCATCATCGACTGCCAAGATATTTCTGATCGACTTGACACCTTGGCGTTGCGTAGAGATGTAGCTTCACTCTGCATCCTCTATCGCTTGTATCATGGGGAGTGTTCAGAGGAATTGTTCGGACTTATACCGGCTGCTGGTTTCCGCCATCGTCCTACGCGACAAAATATCCATCCCCATCACCTGGACGATTGGCACTCCACCACTGTGCGCTTCTCCAGAAGCTTTTTGCCTCGCACAACCAGCTTATGGAACAAATTGTCGACCTTCAAACCTTCAAGAAGAGAGCGTACCTCTACCTAAAAGGCCGGCAACGCACTTGTGACTCTTGAGTTGCGGGTGTCCATGGGCGGCGGTAGTCACTTACCATCAGGTGACCCGTCTGCTCGTTTGCCCCTATCGCATAAAAAAAAAAAAAAAAAAAAAAAAAAATACACTAGTTGCTTGTAAGTTAAAGCGGATCTTGTACGAGATGGCGGCAATATCTCAGCGGGAAAGTGGACATCTACATCAAGTACGACGTATAAGCTATGAACACTACTCTTTTTTTTAGTGACTGAAGAATGGTTGGCATGGCAGATGGCTACCAGCTGGGGGGAGGGGACACTACGTACGTTTTGATACTTAAATAAAGGAAGGTTCGCTATCTAGAATTTTGCCCAAGAACTATTTACTGACTACCAGCTAATTCAATTTGTCAGCAGACGACGCTATATTATGTTTCAATGTATAATCAAATTATAGATCTTATATTAATAACAGATAAGTATAATAACAATATTTAACTCTTTTTACAATTTGAAGTAGATGCTTATACAAAATATATTGTGATTTCATTTTGTTTTTTAGAACTGTCACTTTATAGATTATGAAGTTGAATCTGGCACTAGGTTTAGTTAAATAAAGCTGATATTTGTGCATTTTTCATGTATTAGCATCTTGCCCCTGCATTGAGATGAGACCAAAATTCCATATCTGGCTGAGCATGTGCCTTATAAAGTTAAGATAGTTATGATATGCTGTCTTGATCAAATCAAAACCAATATTTTAATTAGACCAATCATTGATATTGACTGCACGGATGGCGTAGCGGTTTAAGTGGTCACCTTACTACTACGCTGCCGCGACGAGTGTTGTGGGTTCGATCCCCGCACGGGACAACACTTTGTGTAATCTTCAAATTGTTGTTCTGAGTCTGGGTGTTCTTTGTGTCCGTTTCTTGAATGTTTGTAAAGTCCCCCGCGACACAGGAATTAATCCTAGTGCGGGAGTTGTCTTTAAAAAAAAAAAAAATAAATTTTGAATTGTCAAGAGAAGAAGTCAGTCAGAGTAAGTCAAGAAGTAGATCCTATGGAGAAAAACAGACAAGAAACTCCAAGGACACTCTTTTTTAAATATTTTGTAACAGCTCATAAATGTAAAATAAAATATGAGGACCATGTAATAAATCAGTCTGAAATATAAATTCTAATAATCACTACTAGGTATATTTTAAGTAATAGGTGTCCGGGATTCGATTTAATGACGCATGCGTTGGCCATCGTCCACTTCAATCTTATTAAAGGAAGCCGAACTACCCGACACTTACGCCACCATTGGCAAGACTTTTAGGCGAACATGACATATTTAGAACTACTAGGCGACACAGAAAATACACAAGTATATATATATATATATATATATACATATATGTATATACAGTTTTCACAAGTTCTACTCAAAACTTTCTAAAACGTAACAATGTCAGCCATAATAATAAAATCTTCAATAAATAAGTTAATATCAAATGATAAAAAAAGGCAGTACATAGTCATTTACAGTGTATGTGTGGAGCAGGACCAGCAAGTTGCCAAGTATTTTTGTTAGCTAAATAATCATCTACTTTGTAATTATGCTTGTTTATAAAGCATGCGCTTTATGCAATTTTCAAATTTTGTGTCATTCAGATGAAAGATGTTTGTACTTTTGTTAATCTAAATTTTGGTTGAACTAATTTATTCCTATTTCTCGTAATATAATTATCTATTTCGTATCGTTCTGTAAATAGATGCAGATTTTTTATAACGTTCATAATCTTTTCATAAATTTACTAACAAGGCGCGCAGATTCGCGACAACGTAGATTATAAATTGCTCTAATAGCTCTCTTTTGCATAATGAAAATTGATTCTATATCTACAGCACGCTCCCATTATAAAATATGATAGGATATTGTATTGTGGTAATAAATAAAGTAACTACTAGTCGAGCAATACAAATCTGTTAATTTACGGAGTTTCCTTACGGCATATGCAACAGAGACCCTCTCTGAAAGAAATGTTACGGGAGGGTCCCCTTGTTATTCATTAAAATTTCACATTCACTATGTCTGACATTGAGAGGCTATGTACATAATTTGGACTTATTTAAAAGTGACTGCGAAACTGTACTTCGTTGTATCGATACCAAGGATTCCGATGCTGGCAGAGGCAGTTAGCCAATGCTTTTTTACTTTGCAGTGAATCGGTATATGTATGTGTCTGTGTCTTATGGTTAAATTGGCTACAAATATTCAAACCACTACAACAAATTCGAAGAAATGAACATAATTATCCTTTTTCCTCTTGTCTGACCTTAGACTAGAGAATGAAAATTTAGTTGATAGCAAAAATGGGTATTAGTTGTCTGAAATTCAAAACTGTGATTAGTGTTTTTGCAGATAAAACTTTAAATTTAGACTTTTATAGCTTGATTCTAACACTATCGATTGCATGTAAATCGTGTTACGTTGTCATAGTACAACACTACTCTTTGACAATATTAAAAAATGACGTTCATTATACTTGTATTCACTTTTAGTCCACCCACACGTTGAGTTATGATAAGAAAAATATTAGTTTGAAATTCTTCTGTGCACCTACTATTACAATAATTACCGTCCTCGGATATGGAGAGTTCGTAGCAGTATGTGATCTATGGCCTCTGCTCGGTGCCAGTTATTTTGTGAAGTTGTGTGATTGTAGACGGGTGTGAGCGTGCGGAACAGTTATATGTTTTGTAATTAATTTGTTCTCCCACTCGGTGTTTGGCTTAGGTGGTGGCTCGGTGCAAGTGATGGTAATAGATCGAAGATAAAAATAAGTGTGAATATTTTTTAAAATGTCACTGCAAAAGAGTGTGAAAAGTGCAGGTGGAGATAGGAGTGACCTAGGTGATACAACATCGATATGTTCCTCAGTGACGACGCAGCCAGACAGGCACGGCTTCTTCGGAGGTGCTCAATATAGTCCAGAACCGTGAGTACATATCACCATTATCTACTAATGAACCCAACCTGTTTATTGTGTAGAAGCTTGTTGATGTTGTTTATCTTATGCTCATTTATTTAGGTAAATAACATTGTTTACTTTTGGTTCTGATTATATATATTTTGATTATTCTAATATATCTATTTTATTAATATGATTTTTAGTATTATTTTTTTGGTATAGTGATTGTTGACTAAGTTAAGCATATAGAATATTATTGCAAATTTGGTTTCTATTCAATTTTTTTCTTATTTAACTATGAGTGATTATTAAGCTAGATTCAGTACAAACAATAACAGAACACAAGTGCAATAATTAGGAGGAGCAATTTTCATAACATTCATATGTAACTGTGTACAAAGTTTCCTGTATATATGTACTTGATCTTTTTTATCTTTTCAGATTTTTAGATAGATACTACTAATCGTAAATGTATGTATGTATATGTACAGAAAAACTTATTTCAACTACAAGTGAATGTGACTAAGTGTAAACAAACACTTAATACAGATACCAATACAGCTTTGCGATGTTGCTAACATCACTTTTGCCTAATACTGGTACAAGCAATTATATATTTTAGCATAATATATAGTATTCCAGTAAGGCCTTATTAACTCACTGTTGATCACACCCAGCTATCAATTACCAGTGACTAAACATTAAGGTGACTCATTATCCATTTAATCATTCTATAAAGCTGGTGAATATGTTTGATCTTGGTAGTAGATAGATTGAACTGTTTTTATTTAAATAATATTCTATTTCTTTAGCTTTCTTTCTATTAGCTTAATTTAGCTTTCTATTTACTTAAGCCTATAAATATAAATTTAAAATTTTCTCACTGAACATGTATATAATCTGTTCATTGTTTTAATGTTGAAACTTTTCCCAACAAATTTGAAGTTGGATTTTAGTCAAACTAGGAAACAGTTGAACTCCAATTTTTTATGTGAATCTACTGCAGTCAGACCCCCACAACCCTAGTACTAGGCGATATCAAAGTTCTATAATTAGACCAGGTTGTTGGACGTTTTTTAGGGCTGGAATTCCAACTACCCATAACTAATGATACACATGTTGGTATAGCAACTGGCACCAACAGTTTATCATGCTCATGGATCTGAATGCATGCTCTCCGAAGCATGGATTTCTTATAGGTCAATGTTAATAAATATGTTGAGTCTATTATCTAATATTCAGATTTTTATTATATTTCACCTGTATTTTAACATACCTGGCCACATATGGAACAATGTTCTCATCTCTATGCAAGAGCACCCCAGTACAAGCTTCTGCCTCTTGACAGCATTCAACGGAGAGTGACTTGCATCATCGTTTGTAAGGATGTTTCTGATCGGCTTGACACCTTGGCGTTGCGTAGAGATGTAGCTTCAGTCCGCATTGTCTATTGCTTGTATCATGGGTAGTGCTCAGAGGAATTGTTGAGACTTATATCAGCCGCATGTTTCCGCCAACGTCCTAAGTGACAAAATTTGACATTGGCACTCTACCAATGCGTGCTTCTCCACAAGCTTTTTGCCTCGCACAATTATATATTTTGTGAAATCCAGAGTTAATTACTGATTTAATTCATTTTAAACTATACATTTTGTATAATAATCAACTACAATATAAAATTATTAGCTAGCCTTCTTTACTTGTAAATTTATGCCAGTGAAATTGTGAATATATCAGAACCACAGGGCATATTTGGCATTTGATAACACTAAACTTTACATTGTAGAGACAGTAGGTAGGTAGGAATGCAAATTGGATCTTTCTTTTAACACAGCTTATTATTTTACAGTATAAGTATGAAACATGCTGCTAGATTATAATGTATATAGGTATTTTAATATTATGACTTGAATTATGAAAAGCAGACAAATACTTTTAATGTTAGCAATACCTCACAAAATAAAAATTTAGAAAGTCAATTCTAAGTGCTGGCAATATCAAAATGATTCTTTCAAACATTATAAATAAGATGCTAGCTACACTAAAATGAAGATTTGTTTATTATGCTCCTAAATAAACTTAAAAGAAATGCCAAAAGTTTTATGCTTAATCACACTGCATATGTACTGTCATTCCTAAATTAATTATCTGTATGTGACATTCTGTCCATCCAGTAGATGTTTCTATTTAGCTAATACCCAAATAGAGGTGGTGTGAGACTTAAAAGTTCATAAAATATTCCACTGAGAAAAAAAAATAGCAAAAGTTGCTCAATTCTTTTCTTTTTTCCAGTACTTTGTAACATGTAAGTACTTTTCTAATTAAGTGGTAATTAAGTGGCGGGGTACTCCTGTTTTGTTTTGGGGCTTCAAAGAAGTAATGAAAGAAACCAGAGACAAGTATCATCATTTTCAAACATACTGGTCACTTGAACTCGAAGTTAGCAGAAGTCGAAGTTAGTTAGAAGTAAGCTCAAATTAAAAGAAGAGGGGGTAATGCAAGCATTTTTTAAAGCCTATGTGTTGTTTAACCTCCGCTACAGAACAATGATATTGTAAGAATATGTGATGATCGGTCAGGGTTTAATGGAACTCACAACAAGTAGAAATTAATACAAAAATGATTGAATCCTAAACTTTATGTCATATATCTACTAAGATATGCACTGGAAGCTGGTTTCAGGCCAACCACAGCACCTTCCTGATTAGGTTAAAACCAGCTTCCAGTCGAGGCCACTGATATTATGTTAGATACTATGGTAGATACCGCAAGTATAAAAACAGCTTGCCATTCTTTGACTGCCTGCCACAGAACTGAAAGATTCTCTCCTTTTTGTTCTACCTATGGCATATGAATTTAGAGAGAACTAAGATTTACTCAGGATGTATGTGACCTACATACAAAGTATATACAGTCGTGGTCAACTAATTAGGGACACTCTCTAGTTAATCCAAATTGTGAATTTATTTTTTATTTTCCAACGAGTCTAAACAATATTCCACATCTTTTACATGTAAGTATAATTAGTCATTTATGTGCCTAATTATACAAACAATAACAACTTCTTAAACATTAAACCTCTTTACAGTATAGCAGATAGATGATCACAGTGCTATTTGTTCAAAGAATGCTGGCTGGCCATTTAATTAGGGACACTGTGATATTGCGTTCTAGTTTCAAAATCTGAATCTCAATTATTATTTTCTTTCTTCTCCTATTCTTTGTGGTAGTTTTGGCGGCAATCTAGATTTGTAATTTCAAGTTTTGAGAGTTATTTTGAAGAACAATGGGCAAAAATAAAAGTTGCGATGCAACACTACGAAAAATTATCATGAAGTTTGTCGAGCGTGGTTGGTCATACCGAAGGATAGCAGGATATTTAAATTGTTCAAAACTATGGTATGCAATGCAGTGCAACATTTCAGGCGCAATAACACAACTTTAAATGTGCCCAGAAAAAAAAGATCGAGAAAAACAACTCCGCAAGAAGATAGAATGATAACCAGGTTAGCTAAGAAAGATCCGTTTCTAGGCTCTATTTTAATTAAACATGAAGTGTTTGGGGCAGACGAAAGAGTCAGTGTATCAGCGAGGACAGTTCGACGACGTCTGGTAGAAGCAGGGTTGTTCGGAAGAGTGGCTCGCAAAGTACCGTTGTTAAAGAAAGAGCATAGAAATGCACGTTTGGCGTTTGCACGTAAATATGGACATTGGACCTACGACCAATGGCAACATGTATTATTCTCTGACGAGACCAAGGTTAATTTGATTTCTTCAGATGGAAGGCAATACGTACGGCGTCCTGTAAAAGCGGAAATGAATCCAAGATTCACAAAAAAGCAGGTGAAACATGGCGGAGGAAACATTAAAATGTGGGGATCATTTTCTGGACGTGGAGTGGGACCTGTGAGGAAAGTTCAGGGTAACTTAGACCAACATCAATACAAGGCAATATTAGAAGAAACTATGCTTCCCTATGCTGAGGAATATCTTCCTATTATATGGACTTTTCAGCATGATAACGACCCAAAACATACAGCCCGTTCAGTCAAGTCGTTTCTTAACAGACAGTCGGTATCAGTGCTAGATTGGCCAGCAAATAGCCCCGACCTCAACCCAATCGAGCACCTTTGGCACGAAATTAAGAAAAAAGTTGCCATTTATCGTACCACAACTTTAGATGAACTTAATGAAGCTTTTTGTGAGGCATGGGCAAACATTCCTGTTGAAATATGTCAGAAACTGATAATGTCTATGCCACATCGGTGTCAAGCGGTAATTACTAACAAAGGTTTTGCTACTGGGTACTGATTTTACCCGTAATAAAATGAAGTTGTTAAAGAAATTAAAATACTGCAGATTATTAGTTCTGTTTAACTCTATTTTTCATTTTACTTTACTGTTCTTAATTAAATGTCCAGCTACAGAATTGTACCTTAAATTGAATACATGGTTAACCTTTGATATTAAACACTTTTTTATATTTATTTAATCTTTTATTTACAGCCATTTATAGTATAATAATCGGATCAAATTATGCAAATAATAGTTACTGAGAAATCAACAGGGTTTTATATTTATATGTACATAGCCGGTTATTGCTGTCCACTATCTTGAATGTCCTTAATTAGTTGACCACGACTGTATATTTTAGAATAGATCTTGTCTATTTCCAAACTCAAATCCAACAATCGATTTGTGCCATGAATAATGAAAAGATATTCGCCTAATTGTAAGAAGGAATGATAAGGAGTTGACTACCAAAGTGAAGCGATTTGAAATTTATAGTTTTCTACATTAAAAGTTATAATTAATTTATTTAGCATTTTAGGCACTTCCCAGTTTTTAAGTGTCATACACCTAACTAGACATTGTTCAAGCAGGATTGAGAGTGACGGTAGCATGTGGCTAGAGTACGGGTACGGGTCAGATACTGGTCTTTGAGCATTGTATATCTATAGTCAGGCAGACCGTTGACTCTAGTCTGTTGCCATTCGTATCTAGATTGCCTTGGTAGACGATATCACAGATAGTTGGAATCGTCACATCACGGAGAGTTGACCTTTATTCCCAACAACAACAAAAGTAAAATAAAGTAAGTTTGTTTTTTGACAAGATACTATAAATGCGCTATCGATAATAAATTAATATTGTTATTCTTAGACCAAAATATAAGATTTTTTTAATGTTATGTAGTGTAACAAGGTCTTTCGAACTACAGGATTCGAATTTTTAGTTACTGCGCCTATGACTTATAACGAATTCTTCTTGCAGTTATTTGTAAAAATCTTTGAAATTTCTCTTAGACTGCAATCTACCATCTCTATGTGCATGTATGTAATGTACTCGTATCTACACAAATAAGCGCGATACATCGCAAAGGAAAGGAAGCCGGCAGTATTTCTCAACTTCCCAGATATTGTGTCGGTCTGTCGTAACTGAACATATATGTATGTACTACTAGTCTACTGTCATTTTTTTGTACACACAACGAACATGTATGCAACAATAATGAAAATTACTAAAAAAACATCTTACATGTTATCTCACGGAATGAAGTCAGTTGGAACTGAAATACCTATCGATCCTTATGCGGGAGTTGTCTGTTAGTAACAAAAGTAGTAAATGTTATATAACTAGATGCAGTGCTTATATCAATTGAATAAGCATATACCCGCTTTACTGAGTCGGATGTGAACGTATGTATGTGTCTGTACTATCTATGGTAATAAAATGAAGCTGACTAGGTTGTTTGTTTGATGTTACGCGTCAATCTCTGAACTATAAGTCTGATTTGAAAATTATTTTTGCATTTTATTGTTAATTTTTTGAGAAAGACTTTAACAGAGTTTCTTATGATCAGAGGTTTATTTCAGAATCGCTTCAGAAATAAAAAAAAAACCTTGTTTACTGCTATTACTCACCCAAAAATACATAAATCGATCAAATGCTGGATCTGTGTCTCGATATTATATTGTGCTCTAAGTAAGAAAACTTTTTCATAAGAATCACTTTAGTGATGTCATTATGAAAAAGCGCGGTATAAATTGAATTGATTTTCGAATTATTGTATATTGTTAATTCTTGCTTTGTAATTATATCAAAATAGTAATAGTAGTGAATATAACAAATCTGTTTTTGAAGGTGAAAATGAATGTTAACGTTTTTTTTTGCTGGTTGTTCGTCACAGATATCTTTGTGGCCTCGAGCGTCTGCTTTTGCTAACTTTATACAACATTCACGAGTTCTGTAAATATGTATTTAAAATTATTTTACTATAAGTGTATACAATATTAGTTTTGAATTTGCCTTAATCTGCACATACAAACTTGGTCAGCTCAGGTATTAATTTCACAGTAGAGTATCTACAGTGCCTATAATGCCTACTAGAGTGCTTCGGTAATATTAAGATTTATCCACTCTCGGTATTACAGAAATCAAATTCTGAGTAATTAGCGATGAATCGAATAGAGAGCTCTTGGAATAATTTCTAATAGTAGGTAAATGATCAAACGATTTGATGCATTACGTTTCGATGCAGCACATAACATCGTATCCTCTTGAAATAAATACAGTGAAACTTGTTAAAAGTTGAAATCTTCCAACGTGATACAAGAACCCCAACATTTATTTCTAAACGAAAGTATCAGAAAACTTTGAAATATGGAAAATAACAACGGATAATTTCTAAATCTTATCTAAAAACGACATATTTATAACCTAAATAGACCAGAGGCCAGACCATAGTCAGCTGAGGATTTACATAACTGATATTGCCACTGCCAAGTCTACCATGACTGACGGCTGTCTCGTGGTTCCATTACTACCTGTTTCTAGACAGTTGAATTACAGAAAAAAATTGGCTACCTGAAATCACTGTCCGAACGTTCTCCATACTAACAATTGTCAAATATCGATCTGACGAACCAAATGAATTGCTAATTCCTGACGTCTCTTCGTCGAACCGTCGATAGCAAATATGTTGGTTTAAGAAGTTTAGAGGATACCCTCTAAGTTGAATTCGCAAATCGTGATATCGAGCCTACTCACATGTGCCCTAAGAGTTTTGTTGACCAAGTGTTTTATTCATGACTTGCACAACAGATTTCACATCAATGAATTTCTTTTACAATTCTTATAAGTTTTCCCTGACTCTACTTTCACTTGAACCTTTAAACGATATATCGTGATCAGAATAATAGATGATTGTGTCAAAAGTGTTATATTTAACTTTTTTTATTTAGAGAGGATTCAGAGGTCCCGGTACCGAAGGACTTGACTTGATTTGACTTGTCCTCTGACTTGACGAATATGTAAACAACTATAGATAGAACACACAGACTCGGGACCAATATTCGTGGATCAAACAAATGTCTCACTGTCGTCAAACGGTATTAGTAATAAGTCGACACATTATTTTTATATCTGCGTAATTGCTAAAATTATGTTTAAAATACCAATGTAATTACAACAATTAATTAATTACAAAATAATTACAACCTATTTGTTCAAAATTAAGTACATACTTAAAATATCATCTCATATAATAATATACCTTCCCTTCCTAGCCTCCCTTTCCTGACAATATACACAATTTTTTTAATCCAAATCCAAAAATATAGTGGTAGAGTAAGCATGGGCTTAGGCACGAATGTGCCGGCTCGAACGGTGCGATACCACGGCCTCACAGAAAACCGGTTGCGAAAAAGCTCAATACCTATAAAAGCCTAAGCATACATATTTATTTAGTAAGGAAGTGTACATAAAAAAATCGTGGCAATCACTGTTCGTTTTGGTAGTAAGCTAGTCGTTTTTTTTTGTCCAAAACCAGGTTTAAGTCGACTTTACAAAACTCGTACTCTAAAACTATTCAATTAAAAAAAAAATCTAGTTTCATTTACTCTTAACTATTTTTACCTTAAAATTGGCAGGAAAGGAAATTTTCTCAAAAACATATTTAGGGCCCGTTTGCCTAACAAAGAGGCGCGAGTAGCACAGATACGAAGTAGCAAGTAGCAATGCGGAAATAGCGCATAAAAATCAAATCTATGGAAGATCACAAATTTTCAGAAGTGGCTGGAGACTTTCCAGGTTTCACATGTTTGTCAGAAAACCGAATCTAGGATCAAAGAACGAGGCGTCATAAAACGTAAACTTATAAAGTGATTCAACGAATTCCCGATGAAGGTACGAGTCACTGATTAAGTAGTTTTCTCACGACTTACAATGAAATAGTAGATATGAGATAACTATGGGAAATGCAACTTCTTATCACGTGATTACGGTATATTAATTTATTCAAACAATTTTATTGTGTACAAATTGTTTTTAAGATAGTATTTCACCTTACCACTTACTTTCACTACAGTTATTAAATGATCTAGTCTAAAGAGATCCATTTGGTTTCTAACAGAAAATCTTGCCATTTGAATTAATTTGCCATTTTCATGACTTTCATATCTACAAATTCTCAATTGATTCCCTAAATATGAAAGTATTTTCAAGAAAACCTGCATTTCTCAGTAACATTAAATTATAATAACACCGTTTATTAATGTAAAAGTACACAGTGCTGCCCATATAAAGTTATTAAATCAGTAAAGATCAAGCCATGAAAATCCTGCTTGCCCTTATGAATGTGCGGTACCTAGTATGCTCGTAGTATATTGTTAATTGTATATTGTGTTAATTACGTTAAATAATTACATTTCTTCACTGTTAAACATAAAAACAATTTTTAGTATGTATGTAATTGAATAGTAGAATCGTATGTTATTGAAAAAATGCTGACGTTCGGAAAGCCACTGTCAAGTTTCCAAGGTAGAGAGAGGATTGCATTTGTCGTAACCTTATGCTGTAGATCAAATAAATATTTATATGTTACATATTTCCTAAATACATATACTTAATCTTATGTCAGGTAAATCTATAATATTTAGAGAGTAGAGATAGTTGAATAGGAGAGAACGAATGTCTATGTAGTAAAAATATAAAATAAAGAAGGCCTCATCAAATAACCATTTATTGTTTATAACGTCATCTATGAGTTACATTTTTTGTACAAGTTTATTTTAAGCTTAACAAGTTTATTTGCGTCAGCATATACTATATTGTTTTCGTTATCAAAGGCCAATCCAAATCCATCGTCTATTGAAAAAATCTTCTCTAACGATAGGGTCGGTTTTCTCACAGCATATATACCATCTTGGAGACAAACATAAACATTACCATTTTTATCTGTCGTCAAACTTCTTACTACAGGATTTTCTGCGTATAAAGTAGCATTTTTCGATTCATTCTTCAGTGAGTATAGACCCGTAGCATTTGTAAAGAAAATTTCATTCTCGTTATCGATAACAAAATGGTCAACTTTCGTATCTTCCAAGTATTTGAACCTTGTTGGGTTACCATCTCTTAATACATATAAAAATTGTGTAGGGAACATCGAAAAATATAGGGATTCATTAAAGTATAAATTCCATATGTTAGTACCCTTTTGTGCATACAGTTCTGCTTTGTTGGTGGCGTAGTCGTATTTGTAAATACCGTCGCTTCCACCGATGTATACTTCGTGTGTTTTCTGATCAACAGTTTGGGCGAACCCGTTATTGACACCCTCTATGTTGCTGAATTCTTTAGTATTCAAATTCAATCTTGCTGATCTGAATTCGTCGTCGGATTCTTTAATATTATAACTAAAGTACAGGATGTTATGAATGTAATCCACAGCTAATGAATATGGTCTATCGAGATCTTCCTTGAGAATTTCTTCATCATAGTACTGCCCGTTTATTTTGATTCCGTTGCAGTTTGCTTCGTCTACGACGAGACCGGCTTGTATCGTTAGAAGACTGGATAGTATTAAAACGACTATCATGCTGGTACCAGAAAGCGGACTTCTTGGAAACCACCTGAAAAAATAAGATTACCAATATTTTGTGTTATAAAAAACCTTTTTCCTTCTAAACTTAAGAAGTGTAGAAATCTAAATTGCACAACACTTTGCATTTTACACATACACATTTCTAACACAAATATTTCTCTCAGAATTTTGCGTGTTTTGGTATTTGTCTATTTTTTATTTATTTGTTTATAAAATACCATACCAGATCGATAAAGAAAATGTTATACTGTATTAAGCAAAAAAGTACACACCATTTTGTTACTCAAATAAATAGTAATCTTAATCTTGAATTAAACGTTTTTAAGTTCAAAACAGGTTAGTTAACATAACGTATGTTATATACTCAATCAGTTGACGTTAAGACTTACCGTATCTCGCAGTAGCCAAATGAAAAATGATAAATAACATAAAACAGATACCTAAAAGATCGCAGTAATATTTAAGTTTTCGAGAACCGTAGAGCTGTCTACAGCATTATTTTTTGGCATAAACTCATTCACTGGAGCATTCTGTGCACATCCAATTATTGTTTCTTTTCTCGGACTTGACAGACACATTATACATATGAGAATGATATATTCAATGTTCATCCATCCCCTATAAGTAAGCCCGCTGAGCTATGTGGGTTACAAGTAGGAAGTTGCATGCCAAGCAAGGCTATACGCGATCGCCTACCAACTTGCTAAATAGTTGGTGCTTATATTTTTTATATACTACTAAATCAGTAACTAAATAAATAATATCGATTTCGGTTCACTGCGATATTGAAACTTTCGTTCTTCCTACTTTATATCCCATATTTATAATCTATTAATGTGTGTAACACTGTACACGTCTACTTAAAACGTCTGCTCATATGCACTCTCATGTTAATTTATCCTTATTTTGGTGGTACCTTATATTAAATTGTTATTAATGAGGACTGAACTAAGTATTTCATATTTGATTTTACATTATTCGTCAGTGATCTAAACATTTTTATATACATTTTTATAATGTAAAGCTTCTTCTAATTTGTTAATGTAGAACTGTTCAATTCTAATGCATTAAATATTCCACGTTGACTCTTGACTACAGAGAATCTTATCATACATTTGTATATATGAAATATAAAATGTCTACAGCTCTATACACTCCATGGATTCCCTGATTTGATTTGTTTCTTCCCTCATGATAGAGCAGAGGTTATCACAATAATTTTATTGATTAAACTTATTTGCTGTATTTATGCAGATGATATGGTACTTTAAGTTCATGTATTTTGGTTCATCTTGTCATCTTAACCTGTTTTGCTAATAAGAAAAATGTACTTAGTGGTTTGGAAGACAGACATTATTTACCCATATTATTTACCCAGATATTATTTACCCATTAAAAAGTTTGATACAATGTTCATGTAGAGTTGTGTACCTTGGTAAAAGTATAGATAAGTATATAGTATTGTTAGTTTGATGGTTATGGTATGAGGATTGGTGATTTTTTTTTATCTAATAACATAAAGATTGAGCGAATGTGTACACAATTGGAGAAGATAAATGGAGAATTGAAAATAAAGCTGCCATATCGAAATCAAACTACATGAAAACAACGAGATTTGCAATATTGTTTTCAAAATTCGTACTTCCAAAAGTTATATGATTCAACATTCTTAGCTTCCGATTCGTCACAGGTCACGAAACCTCCTCAAAAAGAGACTGTAGAGTCTAAAACCGTTGCTGTAAAAGAAATGCATATTTAGATCTATGTATATTACGTACATACATTTATTCCTCGATAGCATTCCCATTCTAAGGTGTATTAGCTTCAAACAGCTAATTGACCCGGTACCTTGTATATATGAATCATCGCAATTTTAGTACGTGGCATCCATTTGAAACTATTCTACCTTAGTGTTAGTTGCTACGAGATAAAAATATCTTCAAGCGATAAATGAAGATTTCAGATCAATAATATCTTTCATTAAACTTTGAGTATTAAGGGTCTTCAGGTGTTTTGAATCTAGGTCTTCTAACTGATTTCGATAGATTTTTATTATTTCAAAGCTGTTTTCTCGCTGGTTTAGGTTATTTTTATTTTCAGGTAGGTATTTTTGCGTTCCTGCTTAGTCCGTTAGTTATGTAGGCAATACGCGGTAAAAGGAATAATTTACCCTTCTTTGTGAGAGGTAAGAAAGAGCTGCTTATTATAATGTGGGAGTACAAATATGACAAAAGGAGGTTCATATTAAAAGTAACATCGTTAAGTATACAGTTCGAGTGATATTCACCTTGAAATAATTGATAATAATGCCATATGTCACCTGCAAAAACACGCCAGGCGCCAACATCACTATACTGCGACGTGATGTGTGGAATTAAAGCCGTTTCCTTTGCCAAAGTAATATCGGTAATGTAAAATTCGCAACATACGTGGTCAAACAAAGTTCGTTAATAAAAATAAATGTTATACAATAAAAAAATACGGATATTCATTAATGTTATTAAAACACTAAATAAAACTAAGCAAATTAAATTTTAAGGTATCATTTATATATTTGCTTGGCCTTCTTTTAGTTTAAATTTAAAAGCATGGATATGTATGCTATGTATTATTATCTGTTCTGTAGTTATACTATAAGTAAGTGTAGAGAGCAGACGAATATTCCCGTGACACGATGTGCCATCATTCGTTTTACTCTTATGTAATGAAGTTAGGCAATAGTAATGTACTTGATACCCCGGGGGTATCATTTATATAAGATACCCTCCTTCCCCTTCCTACTCTTCAGAACACTCAACTGTATATATGTATATACTGGGTATGGACATCTGTCGGGATCTCAATCCGCGTGATTACATCGAGAGCGTCACTAAGGCGGCGTCGTCGAAACTCGGTGTATTGAACAAGGTGAGACGGTTCTTCTCGCCCGAGCATCTGTGTCTTTTATATAAGACCCAGGTTCGCTCCTGCGTGGAGTACTGCTCTCATCTTTGGGATGGCTATGCGCAGTATCTGCTTGACGCTCTCGATCGGTTGCAGCGACGCGCAGTCCGTATTATAGACTGTCCTGAGGTCACCCAGTCTCTTGAGCCCCTGCAGTTGCGAAGATATGTCGCGTCTATGGCAGTTCTCTATCGCCTACATCACGGGGAGTGTTCTGACGAGCTCTTCCAATTGGTCCCACCTTCTCCCTTCCTCTACAGGACTACACGTGCTGGCCTGAGGAGTCACCGTTTGCGAGTCGAAGGTATGCGATCCCGAACGAAACGGTTTGGCTCTTCTTTCCTGTGCCGATCAGTGAAAGCCTGGGATTCCCTACCAGCGCACGTGTTTCCTTCCCACTTCGATTAAAAGTTAAAAAGACCAGGGGGTCTTTTAAGCGGGGCGTGAAAAAGCATCTCACCAGGCCGCCATAGTGTGGGTCACCATGCTGCATTGTCTAGACATGCGATGAGGATGGTGACCACCACTCTTGGACTCCATTTATTGCTTACTATCAGGCAAAGTGGAGTCATTATGGTAGGCTTACAAATAAAAAAAAATCAAGAAATCTAAGGCACGATGCTGTGTAGTTACTAACACCTCGCTCTGCCTAATATGTTTTCTTGGGCACAGTAGATGATAGTATTATAAAAGTAAATTTATTTCTTGCTAAAATTGATGATTGATTTTATTATTAATATTTTATGACAGTGAAGACCTACAAGTGTTGTATGGTTGGTCAGTTTCTGTGTTGTGTTCAGGTCAGAAATTCTATGATGTATTAGGCCAGGGAAAAAGTCTTTTCGTATTTTGTATGTATAAAATAAAAAAAAAAAACTTGGTTGTGTTGTCTGTATCTGGTTGGTTTTAATATCAATAAAGACAGTACATTAAGACCGTAAAAAACACCTATCTTTCACATTCAATTGTGTTTCTGAACGCCAAATTGAGTGAATCTAACTAATAAATTCCAAGCCGCGTAAGAAAATGTGACATTTATGGACCTAATGCAGTGTCAGGAAGAGTAGCACAAAGTTGGTTCAAGCGTTTCCAGTAGGGGAATTTTGATATCAATGCTCGATCTGCTCGTGATTATACGTATAAAGTCGATGCCATTTTTGAAAAAGTTTAGCAAGATCTGCATGTTAGTAGTTACGACATACCCAAGGAACTGTAGATTGACCGTAAAACAGTTTTGACCCATTTGAAAGTCAATAATGTTATGTTGTGCTTATGGATGGATCAATTCGGATCTCTCCTGCCAACAACTAACTGGACTCGAGCAAGAAATTGAGAAAAAACTGCCGGAATTGGTCAACAGTAAAGAAGTGTTCAAAAAAAATTGAGAAAAAGAATTGGCAAAAATTGAGAGAGCTTAGTTGGTAAGTGCTAATGCATCCACAATATAGTCCTGTCCTGTAGTAGTAGTTAACATCAAGAGAAAACTACTTGTCGCATTTTTGATCAAAAAGCACAAGATTTTTACAGCGACGGTATTATGTCACTAACTGCAAGATTTCAACAAGTTATCGAACAAAATGGCACATTTATATTAAAATTAAACTTTCAAAAATAACGTCTTTAATTTGTATATAAAATACGAAGAATCTTTTTCCCCGACCTAATATTCTAATAATTCTAATAATTGCAGCTGTAATCACTGGACGTCCTTTCATTTCTAGCGTTAATATGCAACGCATATATCCGCATATGACCTTAGTGAGTAATTTTAGAGTTCCTTTGTTGTTATTACTTTCTGACGTAAACTGTAGGGTAAACTTATAAGGTATATGGTACTTATATGGTATAATTAAATAGGTATTGAAATAAGTTTTAATTCCATATTATTATGTTTTTTTTTCTGTAAAAAAATATTAAACAATATTTTGCTCAAAAATATCACATGTGCGATTTCATAGCACCCGAGTGTATATAGTTAACAGAAGATGGGTGCTTGAGAAGCCTCTGTCTATCAGTTCGCGGATTTGGACATCAGTCAATGTATGTATGTAAAATACTTCCATCTTTCGGTTATTGATTGATTCTACACTTTTTCTCTTAATCATTTCATATACGGAGCTCATACGCATTTTTCCGTCTACAAGAAAATAAACGCTTAGTTAAAGTATTCTGCCAAGCACTCAACTACGCTTAGGTATTTACTATTACCCAATAAATTTTCTCTTACGAGATTGGCATAACTTCTCGTCCTTGATTGACCTGGTTTTTTCGGTTCCTACTTAATCTTTAACTCTGATAAAATTAAATTTAAAAAGTATAATATTAATACTTTTTAAATTTAATTTTATCAGAGTTAAAGTTATATCTTTTTAATTTTAACATTACGTGATTCATTTACCTACACGATTTGATCCAGTTCGAGTAGTTACCTAAGTAGGTACTTATAATTGATTTTTTTTGCTACATTATGACGTTTTACCCGGCTGCACGAAGAAGGTATGTTTTCAATTGTATGTAATATGAATGCATGATGTTTTTTTGTCACACGACCCAGAGCCTAGACGGCTTGATGAATTTCGAAAAATGAGGTATCTATTTGAATGGTCCGAATAATGGGAGTGAAATAAGAAGATGCATTTAAATTCCAGGTACACCTGGAATTTAAATGCATCTTTACAAACTACTGTAAAGCAAACTTACTTCACAAGAATAGAATTGTAAAGTCCCTGGCGTCCCGCGTCCCTGGACTCAAACTAAGCTTTACGAAACTCGTTAAAATAACGTAACTAAATATTACACAATTGTACTTCTAAAGGAATGATTATTATTTATGTGATTCATTTTCAATTTTAGACACTATGACAACGGATATCGTGAATCGGTAATCTAACAACTATTGATAGCCGAAAGAATTAGTACCGTGAAGAGCAGACGTTGGCATTCGTTTCGTAGGAAAACTAGAGATGATAATATTGAAGTATTACAGTCCTAGTATGGACGTGCGAAAGGGCTAAATTAGGCATCAGAACTGCTTGACTTTGTCACCGTTCATGTAGTACGGTCATTAGTCATTACCGCGGCGTACCGGCGCATACAGCGGTGACGTAAGTCAGTCACGTCGATTACCTCAAAACGTGGTTAGCAATTCAGCCTTGTTATTTAAAAACATTGCATTTAATAGAATATATGTAGTTAACGTTACTCTTTGATGCGTATCTCATTACGAGTTCAAATAGAAATATGCACTTGAATATAGGTGAATCTTTTATCTTTCCATGGCTTAAGCATAGCTCTAAAATCCCAAGTCATATTCTCTATTGATAGCCTCAGTGTTCAAATGTTTTTCACGGTGTGGTAATAATTAAAGATGATCTCAGTAGCAGTGATAGCTGTAGGTAGAGATGTTTGTGATCGCGTGGAGAATAGCGGTCGTGTCAAAATTGTAAATTGATTTATGTTGACTGTCGTAAGAGTTATAGTGTACTTAACTAGTTTATTAAATAACAACTTAACTAGTAATTACTAGCAGTTTCGGGTACAGAAAGAAAATATATTTAATTTAATGTCTTTGCTTTCTGCAATTTAATTTAAATCTTAAATTTAATTTAATTTCAATTTAATTCTTAAATTTAATGTCTTTGCTTTCTGCAAGCAAAGATATTAAATTTAATATCTTTGCTTTCTGTATTTAAAGTATTTATTTATTGTGACATTTTATAGGAAAAGCTGATCACTCGAACTGTTAGACATTTGTGTCTGCAGTCCAGAAATATTCTTCGTCAAATCTGCAAACGCTTTGCCTGATGGTAACTTACCAACCATTTGTAAGTTGTATTCCTTAAAGAAAACTCTATAACAAGTAAAATTAGCATAGTCAGTTAGTATTAAATCTATCTTTAAGCTCAGCTTTAAGCGGTGTCGGTACGGTATGTATTAATACATACCTATCATACGTCATATCTGTTGTAATCCCCCTCCTGTTCATATCATCCCTAACACCATTCATCCATACTTTCTTGGGTCGTCACATTCCATCTTGTTCATTCACTTCAATGCTCATTGTCTTTTTGGTTCAGTGTCCATACCACGACAGTCTTCTGCTTGGCCTCTTCTCCGTAATCGGCGCCACTTTCAATCTTCCTCTTATGTACTCCTTCGTTATTTTATCCGTTCGCGTTACACCACACATCCACCTCAACATTCCGCTACAATCTCTTCAATTCCGAGCCATAAAGCACAACAGGTCTTATGACGCTTTTGTATATTTGCCCTTTAAGCTTACGGCTATGGAAGTTAAAATAGCAGAACCAACAAAATCACAAAATAGATGTTCCGTTTTGGTTCTACTGATCTTAAGACCCACGGTTTCTCCCGTTGCGGGCCGAACGTATGTACTACACGGAGTGTACATTGCACGTATAAGTTGCAGGTATTTTTCAGGCACTCTCTTCCTTTGCAATGCCCACCGAAGAACTCCTCGGGAACCCTATCGTACGCTTTATCTAAGTTAACAAACACCATGTGCAAGTTCTTATAGGGAACGTCGGTACTTTTTACACAGTTGTTACAAACGTTTCGTTTGTTGAACGGCTACCCGCCATAAAACCGAATTGGTTCTGAGATACTTCACTCTCTTCTATCACTTTTTCCCATACTTCCTAACTGTGTGACAAGCTTTATTCCCCTACAGTTATTACATGCCTGTACATCACTCTTGTTTTTAAAGATGGGGACCAGCGCATTATTCCACTGTGAGGCCATGAGACAAGTTTAAGTATATATCTTTAAATTGCAAGGATAATACATCTCCTGATTAATACTTTAACAATAAAGTCAACTGTTTGTAGAAGTGGTAATATATTTTTATCCAAACCCATATTTGTAGATGTACAAATGTGATATTAAGCGAATTAACTACTGATATCTATTTAGCTTCAATAATATTTAATCTGACACTGGCATGCTGAATGCACATTTTTTTTTAAAAAAAGAATGTAAGTAATATTACGACTCATCAACTTTAGGATGTCTCATAAAATAAACTTCCAGATATGCATAAAAATTAAAACTAAAATTGTTTGGTTTGAATAACAACAACAACTGTTGGAATTTTGAAGTTTTGTAAGATTATAACTTTTAAATCAGGTTTCGCTTTGCTTACGTCAAACGCGTAATTTAAAAGAGTAATTTCACTTTGGAGAAACACTAAACAGTGAAGTAATTAATTGTTCTGTTACCAAAACCTACCTGAGAAAACTTAATTATTATTTTCTTCTACTACAATATACACAATTAACCAACTAGTTTGTATATAATTTCAATAAAAATGCATAAGATCAACAATGCAATGTCATATTTGATTTCATAGCTAACAGTCTACATATTATTATTCTATATCGTTAAGTTAACGTGTGCTGTAATGATGTTATGAGAAAATGTGGACTGACCTTACACTGAATACAATTAACCTACATAACTGCAAATAATCGTGTATGTGACTATGTGACTAGCCGAAATGACTATGAATGTTATTTTTTTTATAACTATATATTTGATATACAGTCAGTTTTGCGTCGCTTCTCTGTTTGTCTTGTATTTAGTTATCAAGGTAGCAATAGTGGCTATGGATGGCTTTATTTGCCGTTTCCACTTCAACCAACCGATTGCTAACGTAACGAGATGTACAGTAGGAAAGGAACGCAGAAGTTTAACGAGCATCAGTGCGCTTACATATTACTCAAACTGTCAATTTTTACTGTCCGACTGTTGAAGTGATAACGAATATGGTGAAACTCTAGGAATTTTTTATATTGATGCCATTTATTACAATAGGCACATACGAAATTGTGTAAATCGTATTTTTATTAGTAAATTCGTCATAAGTTCAAAAATCATAATCAATGATCATGTAACAATAATTGCAGTGCTGTAGTAGTATTATGACAAAACTTAAGTAATAAATAATAGGTTAATTACTCTTTTATTTTTGCCAGAATTGGTACAACCTAGCCTATCGCCCCGTACCAGTTTGACATTGAGTTTCAGGACACCCTGCATAGATACGTGTGTATGATTTTTCTTACGACTATGAATATAGCCATATTAGTTGTCATTTCAATCGCCTTAATAGTGGCAGTGACACTGGATATAACTTGATAACGTCAGCAAAAAAATATGAAATAATTGTCGTGAGTCTATAGCCTTTGGTATAACCGTCTATAGCTTTTATATGAATATGTCTATCTTTCAGCGTACACGAAATATAGAAGTTGTCTACGATGAGAGAATAGATACAACAGATAACCAATAATACATAATTTCTCACAGAAAACCGGCAGACAAGCAATGTTTTTTTGAACAGACAGGTCATCTGATGGTTAGTGACAACAGTTTGGCACTGTATTACCGGGACCTAGGAACCGAAACAGCTTCCAATTGTGTGTTTCCACGTGCAAATAATGCCTAATTCTTTAGTGGTCGTTAACTACCCTAGTATAACTGGTACCTGGTAATTTCCGCTCCATTTTGTCATCTAATATGCGTGAATTAAGTAATTTCGTTAGTGCAATTTAGTGAATTGTTAAAACAATTTTCTTGCCTTGCACACATTTATAACGTGTCTTATTTGTTTCACTAAGTTGACAAACAAATACTCGGTGTCTCTGATGAAGAGTATTTGACTATTATCCGTCCATCCATGAGCGGAATCCGTGCAATTCCATCGAAACATTAGGTAAAGAAAGATATCGTTATTAAAACAATTTATATAAAATATTTTATATATAATAGGTTATAGGCAATATAAGTCTTCTATACGTTAATGAGTGCAGAATTCTTTATAAGGCACGCGTCAACAATGGGTACGTATCATAATTGGATCAACAATAACAGTGTTTCAATATAATATAACGTTTGAAGAAATTATGTACCCTCTGTTCGTGATCGTGTTATATCTAAGCGACTTGATCGATTCAGGACATATTCACACTATATAATTTGTTTTGGTATAGACAATGGTTTATATAAACACGCATGGGACTGCGTGTTCAGTTAGTAGTTAGGTAAGGTACTTAGGCACGTGTATAAAGTTCGTACACCATATGAGGACCTAAAATCCGAATTATGTAACCCCTACTACGTTTAAAAGCAAGGGTTTTAAACTATTTAAGTGTCGTAATATAGTCTGTACATTTTTAAAGTCGGCTTATTGAGCTAGATATGTAGCGTGTGTTAACTCTGTTACGGCCTTCGATTATTTTGCATAACTGAATCGAACCACTATTCTTGGAGTACAGTTAGTTTATTACTAGATTTGCGCCAATTTTCAACTGAATGATGTATGTTCTTAGATTAACTAACACATATGTACTTATTCTTGCTATTGCAGCACATACATGTGCCTGCGTAAGGTTGTTTCATATATTTGTTTATTGAACCGCTCGAACGATGTCGAAACTAAACTTTAAAGTTAAAAAAAGTAAAATTGATGTGGTATACGTAGTTAAGTTTAGTGTCCATACTATACTTATTTAAAAAAAAAATATTAAAGAAAAAGTCAGAAATCTCACTCATTATATTCAACAAGCAATAGTCTATGTAATAGTTTGGCCAGCGTGAACCAAACCATATTTATATAGGTTTCGTATCTATTTTTTGTTTAAACTCTTACTTAACATTTCTTACGTGGGAGAACCATGCTTTGGCATGAATGGGACCGCTCGACCGGTGCGATACCACGGCCTCATAGTAAACCAGTTGTGAAGCAACACTTGCATTGCATTTCCCCGAAATTAATGAGATTTTCGGAGGCCTAACTTTTCCTCTCCTTTTTCCTCTCCCCTGACCCCCCGCTCCTTTTCCCATCTCCTTATCTCCCTCTCTTTCCCCTCCCCACATACCCTCATTCTTCATCAACCTCAAAAGCGGGCAGCGCACGACTCTCGAGGTGTCCATGGACGGCGGTTGTCACTTAACATCAGGTGACCCCTTTGTTCGTGTGTATGTATTATATCCAAAGTTGGTTAAATTGCAAAAACTTTAGTCTCGATTACTTCTACCTGATTGTATCCGGAAGAGGCAAAACGTAAGGCATGTTATCTGAGGACCCCCTCTCATTATACAGGGCCCATGTCTGTTGGTGTTCCAAGAATTTCCTTTTTAAATTATATCCGTGATTTTACACGGTTTTGAAGTCAGTTCGATATACATACATATGTACTTCATTTCATCCTAAGCCTCGGCGAGGTGATGACAAACGGGGTATCAGTGGTATCACAATATAATAATAGTTTTAGATAAATAAGAGCTCAGGAATAGTTTAAAAATTATATTGCTTGTATTTGATTCTCAACGATACTTGGAGTAACTTAATAACGACCTTTTTACAGATGTACTATTACTTATGAGTGTGTAGCAAACGAATAAACAAAATTACTTTAAATTTTATAAAATAAGCACTAAAAGATCTTATTTGTGTGAACTAGACTCTATAAATAAACTGATTTAAGATAGTTTTATTGAATTACGATTACAAGAAAATAATGTTTTTCTGAACAAAGATAGATTATAGTCTGTAATAGCGTGTAGGCAACTTATTATCCTGTAAAATGCACTGGTCAAAACTTCTACGCGAACGAAGTCGCTGGCAAGAACTAGTATGCACATACTTAAGGTTATCAAATTTGGTACGGTATGCATTTTTTTTATTTAGAGCCATAGAGCTATTGTAACAATATTTCCATATACGATTTAAAGCATAACTGTCCGATGTAGCTTTATCTTGTGTTGCATTGTTTCTGTAAACCCATTGTATAAAGTTTTCGGTTAACCATCTCTCGTTTATGATGATAGCAAGTACGTTATTGAGTGATAAGCTAACATAAAACAATGAAAGGAATCAAAGCATGAATTGACTTGATAACATTATACTGTTACAAAATTTCTTATCTGAAAGGCAAATAAAAATATCGGCAACACTTCTTTTTTAGGAAAAATAAGTAAAAAAAAGATATATTTATTTTATAAACAATCGGAAATCCCGATCTGAATGAGTAATCACCAGTTTATGTACTACATAAGTAAGCAGTGATGATATTTTTAGCTCAGTTCCTTTTTTTATACGCGATAGGGGCCAAACGAGCAGACGGGTCAGTCAGTCAGGACAGTCTTTTATAACAATCCATTTTCTTAGTAGTATTCGTCAGTCATTAGTCGGACTGCCCTCAGCAAGGTTTCTTGCCATTAATTAGAGCATCTCACGCGTTGAGGTCAGCATACCTTAGTAATTCATATAAAGAGTTATATACGCATCCGCTTTAGATCCTTTATGAGGAATTAGTTCAAGAATGTCTCAAACCTTGGACCTCGTTATTTCACGCGCAGAATATAATTCATCGCCGACTAGGTCTTTATTAATTTAAGGCATAAAAGCCTACTACCGGACATCCCAGGACAGCGATCATAGAAGCCACCTTGAACGGAGAATACATATAGAAATTGCTGCTAATTTAATTTATCACCATCAATACATACATAATTTGGTTCCTTTGCACCAATTTCATTATTTTTCTGCTAGCCTGAAGCTTGTTTCATGTCTGATAGCATATGAAAACTACACCTGATTATATAGCTAATTAAGAAAAACGTGGTCAATATAGCTGGTTATTTGAAGTACACTTCAGTTTTATGACATGCATTTACTAACATATAAGTAGGTATTGTGACGTAAGCAGATAAGAGTCAAAATTATTGTGTACTTGCAGGGCCACCCTGAACTGGGAATTTTAATCGGCAGATCAGACTATAGAAAAATACATACTTTTTCTATAGTTTTATTAGTTTATATGAATTGATAAAAAATCCGGACCATTATCTTTTGTAGTTGTGCTTTTAAAACTGCATTGTTTATTTATATTGCAATTTCTTGACTTGGTCTAAATATACTTTAAGTCTCAAATATAACAGTCTAGTTATTAATAAAATAATTACATAACAAGTAGGTACAAGCTTTTTTGGAAGCTTTTTTAAAAACTTTAGAGAGTCATTTGACCAAGGACATTAGTCTAACCATAGACAATACAACTGATTCAATCTAAATAAGAATACCAAGCGGTGTCCGTCGTGAGATCAATCTAACAGATCTATCTGACTAAGGATATAATATAATAATAATTTGAGGTTTACACAAAATGTTGTCCCGTGCGGGGATAGAACCTACAGCACTAGGCGCGGCAGCGTGGTAGCTGTTTGACTACTTAAACCGCTACGCCATCAGTCGTTTTCATTGGTTTATTGTATTTTGTTCCGATGATTGTAAACCAGTTTACTAAACTGTTTTATTCAGTAGATAAGTATAATAAATAACTAACCTGTAGTAAAAACCCGTCTTCAGTTTACTTTTATAGCAAGAGACCCAGTTTCGCTATCAGTTATCAACCTGAATTGTGACACAGTTCTGATAAGTTTTTCTATGCAAAAGTAATATGACTAAGCTTAGCCTACATTCAATTTAGTAATATAAAAATATAACCGTTAAAAGGGAATAATACAAAAAAGCGTATGAATTTATCAAGCAGATCAGTGTCGCGGTACCTATATGTTCGGTGAATCGAAAGCAAAAGTTATACCTTAACTTAAGTTATATACATATATTAATAACTTAAGTTCTACTTAAGTATTGGCAAGTTATGAACTGTTGTTTGTAAGTATATTTTAATAGTCACTGCGATCTGCATTTAGAACATTAATTAACAATAGTGAAAGGCTGGCCCAGTATAATATGCAAAACAATAACACACATTCCTTAGTTCACATATGACTAACACTGTTCTGTACTATAAATTCGCATTTCATTTTTAAATATTGTAACCATTTTACATTTGGTTTCTTTCCTTTATAGACTCGGTGTCAAACAACTGCTAGCTCAAGTCAAATAATCTGGTTTTAAGATAGGAATATACTGTATCATCAATCCAAAGAAAAAACTCAGTCATGGACGCAATAGCAACGTGGGAGAGCCAAGTTGAGGCATTAATAAGCCGGCTCGACTGGAGTAATACCATGGCCTCAGAGATGATACGTTAGACAAACAATAAATCTTAATTATATAATAATAAACTTCTTATGCAAAGACTTGATATTCTTATGCTTGAAAAAGGCGCTAAGTATATAGTAATAGGTACTTTACAAAACGTAACAACTTGTACACTTATTTTGCAATAATCGATTTCAGTTACGTGCATTGCATTGCCGAGTGAGTGAGGGTACCGGAAGCCCAACTCCCTTTTTCCTCTTTCCCCTCCCTTTATCCCCCCTCAACGCACTTTCAACTCTTAAGTTGGAGGTGTCCGGGAGCCACGGTTGTCACTTACCATCTGTGTGTTACCTGATGCTAAGTCAGCTCATTTGTTCGTTTGTCTGTCGTGTGGCCTATGTTTTCTTCGCTGCTCTATTCAACAGGTCGTTAAAGCTATGAGCTATTTTCATATTGAGAGGATAGGCTACCGACATCCGGTCAGCACAAATGTTTTGTTTAGATAATGCTTTTACTAGAAACTTAAACCTCACATTATCGCAGGAACGTAAAGAAAACTCAGTTTTCCAATCGACTTCAAAAAAGGAGGAGGCTCACAATTCGACTGTATTTTTTTATGTTTGAACTTTCGACTGGGTGAACCGATTTTGATGATTTTTTGGTTGGACCCATTTCAATTTGGTCCACGTCTGACAGTGGCATCCATGAGACCATATAAGTCTTAAATTTTATGATAGACGTATTGAAGTCGGTTGTGTACTTTTTTAAAGTACACAACTGACGCTATATAAATAAAAACGCTGTAACGCTTCTTCAAGTCTATAATACATATACATATGTGTTGATCTGCCCAGCCCAAAAGCAAACTATGTTAAATAACTTTTGACTTTTGGTTCAGTGTCTTTAATGCAAAGTAATATTATGTATTTAAATTTCACATTACATTGCAGCTTGCAGTCTGACCCAAAATTTTGTGGCATTCTTTGTACAGGCGATATTCCTCATACACATTGTAACTTTTTTAAGTACCAATGTATCTTGCTTTGTGCCAATAAATGTTTATTATTGTTACTATTGTAACACTACTACACCTGTTGGGAAGAGACCTCTGTGTCACATACTGTCATATTTGAAAATGTAACATAAGAGCCAAATTTAATACTTTGTTATCATCATCTTACGCATAAATTATAAAAAAAAAATACAATATATAAAATCTCCTTACCAACTTGCCATTTTATACAACGAACACAATTACACATAGTCATTGTGCACGTTTTGTACAAGCATGCACACTTTTGCGTTCGTTGTCATTGCATGAAGTTACATAATATTATATTACTTTGTCTGCTTTGCAAACCCGTTAATACATTACTGATATGATTGTGTCATGATCACGATCTATTACATTTCTAGTATTACCAAATGCTTTTTAGGAAATGTCTTCTCCATATCTGACTATGCTTTTACATTTCCTAAAAAGCGTTTTGTTGAGTATCGATCCTACTAGTCATTTATGATGATGATGCCGCACAGCTGTTTTCCGCTCTTAACCGCTTTTGATAGCAAAATTTGCAATATCAACCACTGGCGAGCATATTTAAGAGCCGGCCACTTCAGCTCTTTATAGGATTATACAGATTGACAGACAGACATTTGCTATTAATTTAAAACTATAATAAACAATAGAACTCTGTTGAAGGTAGAAAAAAAAATGTTTTTGATCTCATTGATACTTAATATAGTAACTGTCGTTCGTGAACATCGACTGTAGGAAAGGAAAACAAAAATATAGGATATAATGGTCTGAAGTGTTGTCTTTGCCTGTTTATATATAGGTAGATGTTTTAAATTCTTTGTTTCTTAGGCGCATAGTCTTTGAATGTGTGAATGACTGGCTGTAAAAAAGTTGGTCCGGTGGCAGTACCGGAACAAATTCCAATGCGCAAGTCGATGGTCATGATGATCTTTTTTTTTATTTCCTTTATGGTTAGTTTAAATTCCTGGGTAATATTATGCTATGGAATGCGGGGTTTTGAATACATATAATAATAGTAAGTAAATTGTAGTTAGTTTTGTGATTAGTATTTTTAACGTTCGATCCTCATCATCCTCAAAGGCGCGCAGCGCACTTACGACTCTCGAGTTGCAGATGTCCATGGACGGCGGATGTCATTACTATTAGGTGTTCGTTTGTCTCCCTATAATATAAATAAAAAGTTAATATTTAATGTCTAATGCTTTATTTTAATAATTTATTATATTGCGCTAGTATTGATTTGAAGTGTAACGGCGCGTATAGCAAGCAGTTATACATGATTGATTATTCAATTTTGTTTGTTACAGAAAGAGGACTGTATCGCCGAGCACAATACTCAAGCGGGAGCAGAAATGGTTGCGTATGCTGAACAACTGGGAAGCGTTCATGAGCAAAAATTACAAAAAGGTTCGGGAGAGGTGTCGAAAAGGTTAGTTTTTTTTGTTTTCTTAATTTAGCTACCACTTGCTCTTTTGACGTACAGTAATAGCTAAATGTAGGCTTTGTTGCATGAGGACTTGAAACTTCATACAGCAAGATAAATGATTAACTCTGATATCATCGACGTATCTCGCTTTTGGATATTCCTCTGTGTTTTCTACTTATTATAACGATGAAGGAATTACATTGGACACATCATTCTTTTATGATATAGCTGACAGTCGAACAGACAAGAAGACAGGTAAATTTAAATTCTTTAGCGTTTAGTTTGTATAGCACTTATAGTTTGTTTTTGGAAATTTGTTTTAAAACACAGGAATCAAGTATTCGGTTACCTATGATGGATAATAGTTTGTTGCATACATAGTCCACACAGTCGGCTATCAATCACGAGACCAATATATGCTTATCGACTAACGACTTACAGCTTTTGACATAAATATACAGTTTATAGTCGTCTTTTCAAGAAATGGTGGTCGTGGGCAACGATTTCGGGCTTTCGGGTTGAAATTAAGAAAATTTTATACAAATTAGTTCAAATTATAAATCCTTCTGTAAATCAATGTGCTCATGTTTAGCTGTACAATCACTTTAACAATTTCAATATTTGCGCAACGCAATTTCCTAGAACTTTCAGCAACAATCTAATCTAGATTTATTTTTGTTATCGACTAATTGATCTTGTGTGCGATCGCCAAACAAATCATTTTCGTTATTGCTGACGTTGGAACTGTGCCAATCATATACACGGAATTCCAATTTGGATCTGCTATTTGTGACCATATTTCTATACACATTCTGATATGTATAATACTTACATTTTCTTGTGCGAAAAACTTTGGGTTCTTCCACCGAAAGCACATACACGTCGTTATGCTATCAACGCATAACCTGACCGATCCTGAGCACCATTTTACGCTGCATTCACTTAGACTTCAGCTATGTCTGGCTGCCATTCCCGTCACTAACGAGTGATATGTGTAATGTACACAATAAAAGAGAAAGATTTTTTATTTTTAGGTATACCGGCATCAGTACGTCCGAAAGCATGGTTATACCTGTGCGGCGGCCAGTTACTGCTCGAAAAGCATCCGAACGAGTATGAGGAACTTCTACAAGCGCCGGGCGACCCGAAATGTATGGATGATATCAGAAAAGATTTGCATAGGCAGTTTCCATACCATGAAATGTTCATTAGAGAAGAAGGACTTGGGTGGGTACTCATTCTTAATAAAATACTTAACTATTAGTAAGTCTGCCAAGTACCGCTGCGTTGCATCTTACAACAACTTACAACTAACTTACAACAACAACAACAGTAGGTAATTGAGACTGGGTTTACTTTGTAAGTGTGAAGTCCCTGCTGCATGGAAAATATCCTGTTTTATTCGACGCTACGTTAAGGAACGTCAGACCTCTGTAGAAATAACGATATCCTTTTCTATTAAATGTAATAGGTTTAAATAATACATATATATAACGCTGATTTACTAGATCAGTTTGAAAAAAATCTGCTGGAACTTCCGTAGTAGGATAAGATTGGATCCAAGGCAAACAAAGGTTGAATAGTTATATTTCTGTTATTCCTGTTTTACTGTTCACTTCTTATATGTAAATAATAAATTGATGAATTCTTATTATTATAAGAGGCTCTAGTAACGTAATAATAACAAAATATTACACAATAACTATAGTTTATTTAGACTATTATTTTATTTATAGTGTCATAGATATAATCACGCATGCTATTGCCCGTGACCTCATCAGTTTAACTAGACGACGACTTTATTATTCAATTAAAACTTGACTTTGGTAGTCCCACACAGCACTCAGATTGTTTGTCATTCTTGGTTTTTTGAAGCATACAATACGTTTTTTTTTTATATGTATGTAAACCTCTTTCTTTTTAAGTCGTATTGGCTATTAATTGTGGAAAATAGTCGGTAAAAGCTGTTCTAAGTTCTATATATCTGTGTATGATCATTATCAGCCTATCGCCATTTACTATTGGATGAAGGCCTCCCTACAGAACCAACTATTGCGGTCTTGAACAGTCTGCAACCGGTGATCGGTCGCTATCTACGTCTACACATGGAAAAAGTCGTTCCAATTTTACCTATTTCACTACGAAACTTTTTTAACGGTGGACCATTTAGCTCATTTATTCGAAAATTAAATAAATCTGTTAGATATTATTGTATAATATGTGTACTAATTGATGCGGTTGGTAACTGCGTAACTGTGGTTAGGGATTCTATTCGCACAAATATTTGATTACCTACTAATATGTTGTCGCTGTATAGACAAAGTGACGAAGCCATATGTTTTTCCCTTCTGCTTTTTATAGTACGCAGTGACGTAATGTTTACGTACTGATTGTTGTACTATTCACAGATTATTTACAGGGTTTGACAGTAATTGAAACACAATGGTCTATTTATTAAGAAGTTTTGCATGGACCACGTAAGATTTAAATAAAGTTTAAATTTTTTATAAACCCCCACACAAACATACACTCACGCCTGTAATTTTTCAAAACAAGTGATTGATTACAAAAAAAAAAAAACTAACCGTTCCTCGCAGATAATATATATTCTCCTAAGTGTCGCAGCGTGATGTTTTATAGCTTATATTATTCCTCAGTAAATACTCTATCCAATGCATTAAGAATAATTCAATTCCGAATGATAGTTTAGGTAATTATTGCGTTTGAAAAAACATTTACAAAAAACTTGCTGTTTTTTAATATGTGTAAAAATTTCTATCAGGTTTTATCAGCTTTATTTAAGAATAGTATACCGTCGACAAGCACCCTTAAGATATTATTACTAGCCAAATTTGTGAACATACTTACACAAGCATTTCCTTTTTCAGCCAACAAGAACTCTTCTCGGTGTTGAAAGCCTATTCGGTGCTGAACCCTAAAGTGGGGTACTTCCAAGCTCAAGCGCCCGTGGCAGCCTTCCTCCTCATGCACATGCCTTCAGTTCAAGCTTTCTGGTGCCTAGTCAGCATCAGCGATAAGTACCTTAGCGGGTATTATAATCCTGGGCTGGAGGTGAGTTTTAACAACAATTACTTTCACATAAACAGAAGTCTTACTAATGTGATCAGCCGAGCTTGGGACTTGGTGAGTTTCAGCTAAAGCTAATCCGCTTCAGAATCTACTGTATGTCCTTGTATACAGTTTATATATCTTACCGGAATCCCAACTGCCACTCTCCGCATCGCCCCCTCTCCCCTCCTCTTTCCCTCTACTCCCCCCATCATTCTCAAAGGCGGGCAGTTGAGTTGGAGATGTCCACACCACAAGGTACACACCAAAAAATACATAAAAAAATTCTATAGTGTTTTTTACATTGGGTTGTTTTATTAAATTGTTGGGTCAGTATATGATGAAGCCATAATGACAAAGGGTTGACATCATGACACAGTGTGCCATCACCAATTTCGTCACGTCACAACAACTGAATTAGTCCTTAACTGTCTAATTGTTTTGTACCCATTCGTCTAGGAAGGGAGTACATGTGTGAGTGTCAAGTGAAATAAAATGTATTTTGACACGACCGACTGCCCAAACGGGAATGTAATTTTTTTAACGTTAATTATATATGTAAGTATCTATATATGTATATATGTGAATTTCATTAATCCATCATAAGTTTTAAATGCCTGAACAGACTTGGTCATGGATCCTTCCAATTTTTTTTAAATCAATATGGATTCTACGTGGCGTAGTCTTATGTGTTTTTTAATTAGTAACTCGTATTTCATTCCTGTTCTAGGTGCTCCAACGTGACGGTGACATTCTGCACGCCCTGCTTCGTCGCACGGCACCAGCAGTCCACCGACACTTGGTCAAGCACAAAGTGGAACCGGTTCTATACGCGACCGAATGGTTCCTTTGTGCACTAACTCGCACACTGCCTTGGGATAGTCTTCTGCGGGTTTGGGACTGCTTCTTATGTGAAGGAGTCAAGGTATGTAGGATTTGAAAAGTACGGTGGTTGTCTCCAAAATATAGTTTTATTATTTAAAGTTAAAAAAGTGCAACGCTTATATACGTAGGAGAGGTATGATATTACTAATTCGAGGTATTCCCTGGCCTTACAAAAAACCTATATACTCTTTTTGTTGTTTGTATAAAGGAATATAATTAATGGATTTTGTATAAGAGAATAAAAAGGACATTCCATAATAATACTTATAAAATTAACATTAACACTACATACATATGTATATTATCGGTGATGTATATTTAAAGTTATTGTATATAGTATAGTTATGTTAATAGTAAATCATACAACCTTCGGATTAATTCGTAAGTTTAATACTGTCTATGTCACATTATAAAAGAAATCACTGCAGCTAAAGAATCTAAAATGATCTCAATGTGGCTGCTACTGACATTTTAATGTTATCAATATTGACTATGACATTATTTTTGTTATATATTGTTATTGTATATTATGTGATTCGCGAGATATTTTTCCGTCAAAAGTAATTGGACATCGGCAGTACCCAAAAAAAAGTATAAGAACCTTCTTCGGACTTAAACAAATATATGAAAAAAAAAAACTAATCAGGACTGATCGAGTGTTGCACTACATTTAGCCATTCTATTTTCTATTTAAATAGATTGATGAAATTAAAATATTGTCTTTTAGGTACTTTTCAAAGCAGCCCTCGTGATCTTAGCTGGCGCGTTAGGCCCCGCTAAGGTGCGCAAGCGAGCATCCGGTCTGTGCGAGACGTTAGAGGTTCTACGTCATCCGCCAGAAGGAGTCTTAGGAGAAGAGTACCTGATGTACCACATGCAACGGCTCAACCTCACTGAGGAGGACTTCGAGTTTGAGCACCAGCGGCAGACCGCGAGGCGGCGGGCGATGCCTAACAGAAGGTGACAGTTATTTTAATGTTATTCTGTACAGGCTGATTCAGAAAGGTGTAGTCATATTTTTATAGTCGTATAGATTAGACCTGTGAATAAGGCAAAGCTATAAAAAAAATTGACATAGAAATCCTATTTTAAAACTTACCGAGGACCTTAATAATAATATAGCGAGCTAATATTTTGTAAGAGACTACTGACATTAATGAAACACTAGGTATTTAATAACAAAGAAGTTATTATTTTTTTATATTTAATTCCAAGGAGATTGGCAAGTTTCCGGATTGTCCGAAAATGTTTCAAAACTTGTTTCTTTCAAAAAAAAGAACAAATACCTTTTTTTTCAAGCTTAATCAACTATGTATTTGAAGACTACCCATAAGGCTTATATAAGGTCATTGAACGAAAACTGTCAAATAATGAATCAGGACCTTTTTTATAATAATTTAAACAAGAAAGTAATGAGCTATAAATTCTTTGATTACTGAAAATTGTCATTCCATTATTATTTTACTTATAATACGGGTCGATTTTTTATTTATTTGCCGGTTAATGCTAACTATAAATACAACCAAGTAAACTGGATTACATTTGAATGAGGAATGAGGGGAAGTGTGCGAACTGCAAAATCATTGCCATGTTATTGATTTTCGTCAATAATAATCCTATTATATAGTCAGTTAATATTATATATTGAAACTTAATATATTGTTAATAAGTAGTGTTCTTCTTTATACTTATGTGGTTATATTGATTCTGTGATAGTTTAAAAATATCTCAATAGTATTTAAAGTATTGTTTTTTAGTTTAATAATGTATGTATATAGTTTTCCGCTAATATAAATTACATAAATACTGGTTTATGAGTCCTCATATAGTCTATTTTATTTATCAGTATCTATACATCAAGGTTCGCTAAATTGATATATGGGTTACGCTGACAGTTTAAAGTGAAATTGCATGTTATATTATTGATATTTTACTGTATCAGGGGTAGAACGTTGATTGGACAACATTGAGTAGGAAAATACACATTATTATTATACATACATATTATTATTTCGAACAATAAATGTTATTAATTTAATTATTTTCCCTGTATGGGCGACGGTTGTAACTTACCATCAGGTGAGTCGTGTGCCCCCCCCCCCACCTCTATGCCACATAAAACTATTTTTTTTTAATATTTCAGTGGCAGCTGATTCAGCGACTGTTCCTACAAGCGCTATTCAAAGAATAACGCTAGGGATCTGTTCAATACGCTGTAGAGTGAGTGCAATATGACCAAGTGACATCTGGTATATGAGTATAACTAGTGCTTTGTGATAACCGCGTGTGTGAACTCACGACCAAACTGACGACTCAACTGTCGATAGTGTTTAGTGAAGTAAACAAAATAATTAAAGCGGTCGAATCGAAACTTCGTCGATGGTAAGAAACAGTAGAAAATAAAATAAATGGCCCTGGATTAATGAAAATTTAACCTCTATAGATTATCTTAGATCTAATATCTATAGATTTTATAAACGAAAGTTTACCAGTCTGAGAATCTTAGGATTATATTGAGTTTATTCATATGGCTCATTAAAAATATTTGTTAATCAAACGCAATCACTTCATATGACAACTGGTCTAGTGGTTAGCGTGCCTGACTGGTTAAACAGAGGTCGTGGCTTCGATTCTGTAATTTATCTATAATATGTATGTATTTAGAAGTATATAAGTATGTTTATCAGCAGTCTGGTTACCATAGTACAAGCTTTGCTTAGTTTGGGATCAGACAGCCGTGTTTAAGATCGTCGAAGCTATTGTTTTTAAAAGAGGCACGTGTTTGATAACAAATACTTCAATGATGTCCACGACTTGTGAAAGTGCGGGTTAATTAGCTACGTTTTTAAAGACTGCTAGAGTGTGTAGTCAAAAGGGCTATATAATTAAAATCACAACCTTAGATCGATGTTCCAAATGTGGAAAAGATGTTTCTAGAAATCTTTCTTATGTGTAAAGTGTATGTAATTCTCGATTATGTCGTAAGAGATGTTGAAGTTGAGTAGTTAGAGTATTTTTCTACGCGTAGTAGAAATTTATTATACTAGCTGTAGATCCAACATTAACGAGTTTGAAGGCTGGTTAGTAATTTTTATGAAGTCAATTTTGATAATCAACTTCGCTTTTAGTAAAGTGATTGAATGATCAATTCTATGATCTGGCCAAGATATATACATTATAATGTATATATCTTGGCCAGATCATAGAATTGATCATTTCATATCAGACCCGTCTGCTCGTTTACGTTATCGCGTAAAGAAAAAAGAAACTGGCGAGTTGCCAGTTTTATTCTCTCCATCAACAGATAGAATCACTAATCTAATCACTAGGTAAGTGATCATGTTTGCTGTGTCAGATGTCGTGGGTTTTATACACACACAAAAATAAAAAAAGTATAATCCACAAATTTCTGTCCTGAGTCTGGGTTTTGTGTCCATTGTTTCTGTTACTCAAGGCCCCCACGTCACAGGAGTCAATCCTAATGTGTTTCTTAAGAAATAACATAAAACAATATTTGTTCAGTTTTGCCCAATACCTAAAAAGCCAATTTACCATCGACTACAACACTTAAGTAGTTGTTGGGAGTACTTTTTTATTTAAGTTATTTTAACTGAGTTGTGTTTGCCATTTGTTAATATGCCTAGATAGGAGATGTTTGTTCTCTAATCTTTACCCCTACACTGATCGTTGTTTGTATACATATTGAATTAATTGAATTCTATCTGCTTACCCACATAGAATATAAATATGAAAAAAAAACAGGTTGATTATCAATACGTTACAAGGCTTTAAATGTTACTCCTTCATAAATAAATATTATAATTAGCATTATTAACCAGTCGTTGCGTTAGATTTTGTATATTCTCGAAATTTATTGCTTAGTAAATTTTATGTTTAATAAATTCTATAATAATAAAAAAAGCAATATAATTCATTTTACTTTCTTTTTTTAGTCTTATTTATGAATGTGGCATTTCCATTCCTAAGAGCAATGTGCTCAACTTAGCCAAACGAATATATCCTACGTTCTTCGTGCATATCTAGTAAATATTTAATGATTAGTGTTAAGTTCCAATACAATAAGTTATCGATAGATTTTTTCTCGAATTGAAATTGCATGCGAATCAATTATTTAAGATAAATACATATATTTGTATTTGTAGAAAGGTTAAAATAAATTGTTAAATCTAATAATTGCATTCCTTAAAAACTCCGATGTCTTGAAATAAAGTACGTTAAATAATTTGATTTTTGTTCTTTATTAAAAAAATTGATAGTTCAAATGTATGTTTTGAAACGTTTAAGTACGACCAACAATTTACGTGAGAACTTTGACCAACAGTATTGTACCTTATAAAAGAAAAGGACGTGAATGCGTGTGTTATTACGTTACTAGCCGTTTTCCACTATTAACTTCAATGATGAATGATTATTTATTGTTTTGTGGTAAAAACAGTTTTTAAAAATAATGATGGGAGCTGTTGATCACTCAAATTTATCGCAACTAGGATGGATGTTTAGATTTAGCTAAGGAAAGACCAACAATAAATTATCAAGTATCAATTCTGAAGAGAAAATTATTAAATTTCTTTAACAGACATTTTAATAAAAAAAAAATGGTAATATTCCAGAATCTAAATTGAAGTCCTGGTTACAAATGGGGCCTTATTCTAGACACAAATTCTAGTGCATTGCGTTTTTAAACTGTGGCATAGTAATATTTATGGTCATAACCCAATATGCAATATTTTTTTAATTTCAGTCCAAAGTATGCCCCTAAGTAAGTAGCTAGTTGATTGTATAGTGTAAGATGTGCAGACTGTATAAAGTAATTTGTAAAAATAATACTGAAATATTTCATAATATGTTGTGATAAGATTTATAATGATTAAAATTACATATCGTCTTAAAATATAAAAAAAAAGTTTTTATGTTCTTCATAAAGTACAATGTATCTATTTATTCTTTTTTTTAACTGTCAAATAATCATTCCATTTGAGAAAATGCTTAAGGCTATTTACCTATTATGGTTTTGTTCAAATTCTAAACCACTTCAATTGCTTGAGATGTGTTTAGTGGATATAATTGTATTATAATCTGTGTAAATTGTAAGATTCCCATTAGTCTTCCTTGATATCCTTTGGTACAAGATTGACTATAGCAAATGTATTAGTATTAGTATTTTTTTATCTTTTTTACATTTAAATATTTATAAATCTATTAGTATGTAATTAATACATTCAATCATCAGTTCGCTCATTCTGTTTATGTTACACAGACTTACCATTGTATTTGTATTTGTTCTTTCATGGTTTAAGGTTTTAATGTCTGGCTGAAAGTAAACTATAAATAGTTGTATTTTAAGATATTTTGTTTCCTTTTCCTACTGCCTGTTACCACTGTGTATATCACATAATTAATAAAAAATATCGAATCTAGGCTATGATTTAGTTCTAAGACCGCATACTGTGTCATGATGGTGCATAATGTTTTATTTCTTTTTATGTTATTTATGTTTATAAGTACCTAAGTAACCAGATAATTTGCAATTGACTATGACAAATTATTAACTATTTATTCACTCCACAAAAATTATTTATAGTAACTACGCGAATAACATTTAAATAAGTAGTGGCTGGCAATTATTTGGAAATAACAGTAAATTTTTCATAATTGAGTATATAATATTACATCACTAGTAATTAAACCGCAACTATCACTATTTGTGCTAGAAAGTGATTGTTATTAATAAGTGGTAGGCGAGCGGCAATTACTATTGATGTTTCCGCTTACTTGTCTCTGGCAGATGTTATAGTAAAGTAAAATAATGACTGGTTATACTTTGACATGTTTACTGATTGCTGTATTATAATCACTGTCTAGTAGTTGAAAAATAAATATCTCTCTTGTATTTTGTCCTGCTCAGTTGTAAATGCGGGTCCAGTAAATAACGTTATTTACTGCTGGTTACTTAGTTGTTTCAAATGGAAGTATTTATTAGTATTATGGTGGAGAAAGCTAGAATCATATGAATGGTCATAATAAATCATTGGTGGTTTATCCCGAAGATACCTATGGACCTGTGGAATTGTCTACCTAGCTATGGTAAACTTAATGTGGAACACAGAATATTCTGATATTTAAACATACAAAATGTATAATGTTTAATTTAAAAAGTTTTTAATAATATTGTACTATGGGATAGAAATATTTAAATTAAATATGGTGTAAAACGGTTTAATGAGTGTTGTGTGTGTGTGGTTTTTGTTTATTTTTCAATTAAAGTTTTTATTGGACGTTATTTGTGTAGATCGTAACGATTATTTAATTTGTTGTTATTGCTACATTCAACTTTTAGAATTATTTAGATTGTACTGAAGACTCTGCGGAATGTACCTACTTTCGAAAAAATTATATATCTATTGCGTAGATCTGTGTGAAGCTGTGTCATTGATGTACAACATATTTTTTATATGATAAAACCGAAAGTTATGTATACTAGAAACAGTTAAAATGTTTTGGACAATACACTAAATAGCTGGTAAAATGTGAGATTCGTTGTAAGTTTTGAAAGTTTCCAACAAATGCGTTGAAGAATAATGTGAGTATATATGTACGGTACATACACACTTATGGTGACATATCTGAACCAAATAGTCCTCTTTCAGTTACTAAGCGCATATACATTGCACAGTATTTTTTGTATTGTCCATTATTCTATATACAGATAGTCGAATATTGAAACAGTACAGACCTCTAATGTTAAAGCCACGTTATTGGCTAAAGCTTTGTTTGAAACTTCGACAGATATACGTTCAGCAGGATTACTAAGTTCCCTACACATTCCGTTACAGACTGCTTATGGTGTATTAGATAAATTCTTGACTGTCGTGAGTATTTTTGTACAGTGGCTGAGTTTTCATATTACTGCAATATACGAGTTGTAAATAAATATTTAATATGATTTTGTTTTATTTTTAAAGCAATATTGAATAAAAAAAACCATTCTTGTAAGATCGATGGACCCCTGCACTCCCAGAAGTTCCTAGTACCATTATATAACCTACAGTTTAATAGGCAAATTATCATAACTATTTATAAATAAAATTGGACTATTCACTCTTATGTACAAACAATGCGGCATTTAAGAAAGATGAATGTAGATGTATTATATACTGGTTATGCCCGAGACTTCGTTCACATTTATGTCAAAAAATAATAATAATAAATAATAATAAATTTATTTTTCTCTCACCACAATATAGTAAAACAAGACATTTTTTACAGATACATAGAATCCTGAATATAGTATTGTGGGAGACTGGTGCCTAAGCTAGGCTCGAGGCCTGTGTTTCAGGACACCAGGTCTCCACCCCGTGTATATTTACATTTCAATATTCACTATACAAAAATGGATACTACAAAATTGAATATCTTACTATATTAAAAACTTATATCTAGTTGCATAGCATATTTAGTTACATATAATGTTATTGTGTGCACGATTTTGTGTATGTGTGTGCGTGAGCGTGAGTATGTGGATGTATGTGAATGTATGTGTTCTTCTAATTTAGCTTCACTCTAAACTAGTATTGAAAGCATCGCTTCGGTTTCGTCGTAGCTTACCCCCTTCAAATAGTCAGTCAGTATTCCTTTACACTTAGCCTTTGTGAGGTGAAATATTGGTATAATTCTGTTGAACTTATTGTACAGGAAGCAGCCCAAGTGACAAAAGAATCGATTTGAATATTTTGTTAAAAGCTTAACGCGTTGCACAGGATTAAATCGTCTTTTGCCACTGAACTGCGTTCGGCTATAGGTCATCAAAGAATGTTGCTTCAACAAGGTGTACAGTATAAACAGCTGGCGCACCGTTAAAACTTCAGCCTCCCTGTAAAGTAATACCGTGGGAAAGCGATATGGTTTAAAAAAAGACACCTTCAGGATAGCCCTTTGTGCTCTCTCGAGGTCAATTAATGTAGTTTTCGGCGCTCCACCCCAGATGGTGATACAATAGGTAATAACTGACTGAACTAGGGCAAAGTAAACTGCTTTTAACCGTTGAGTGTCTAAGACACGTCTAATTGTTTTAAATATATATATTAATTTACGTAACCTACTATTGAGTGCGTCTATGTGTTCATGAAATCCTAGATTATTATCTATCACTACTCCCAAGTATTTGACGGTATGTGCTTTATGTAACGGGGTACAGGCACACAAAGTGTTGTGCGGTTCAAGACACGAGTGAGTCAGAATTGTATAAGGTGAAGCTAATGTTGGAATTGGAGGATTGCCTTTCAGTGAAAATGTGATGTAATGTGTTTTATCATTGTTTAAGGTCAATAAGTTATTTGTTAGCCACTTAGATACAGTATTAAACCCCGATTGAGCATGCTCATAGACTTCAGTCCACGTGTTGCCACTAAACAAAAGAGCGGTGTCGTCAGCAAACATTACCACCTTGCCCTTGGGAATAGTGAGCATACCCAGATCATTAACGTAAATAAGGAAGAGTGTAGGGCCAATCACACTCCCTTGCGGAGTGCCATAAGTGAGTATACGTTCATCACTAAGATAATCGCCTATCCTAACTCTCTGTGTACGTCCCCTTAAGTAATCTTTAAAGAGATCCATTGGCACACCTCTGATTCCTAAGCTTTCTAGTTTTGACATAAGGTTGGGTATGGAAACGGTGTCAAATGCTTTGGCAATGTCCAAAAATATACCTAAAACTTTTTGTCCACCATCCATTTTTGTGACTATATAGTCAGTGAGTTCATGTACCGCATCAGAGGTAGATTTACCTGCTCTAAACCCAAACTGTGCGGGCGAGAGAAGCTTGTGTCTTTCTAAATAAGCAATAAGTCGATTGTTCATTATCCGCTCAATAACTTTTGAAAGGGCTGGTAAAACAGCTATTGGTCTATAGTTATTGACACGGCTTCCATCTCCGCCCTTGAAGATTGGGTGTATGATGGCTTTCTTAAATGCATTAGGAAATTTTCCTGTAGAGATGACGAGATTACAAATATAAGTTAGAGGTGGCACCACTACAATTTCATGTTTTTTCAAAACATCACTCGATATACCATCCCAACCAGTCGAACAGCCATTACGAAGTGACCTCAAGATTCTAGCAACTTCACATTGATCGGTAGGTAACATTACCATAGAATGAGGACTGTTATTCGCAAAAATTGACTTAGCTGGTTCACTCTTTGCATTCATATTTTTTTCCGCAAGTTGTTTGCCGATGTTTATGAAAAAGTCGTTTACAAAGTTTACAGAGCGTTCTGGTGAGGTTTGGGTTGTCAACAACTGGGAGGAAATATTTTCTTTAATTTTAGATCTACCTGATATATTATTTATGACTGACCATACCTGCTTAGTGTCACTGCCTGCTTTCTCAACCATTTTCCTTTCGTAGTCCATTTTAATATTTTTTAAAAGTTTATTACAATAGTTTTTATACCTTGTGAACGTGAGTTTTAAGACGTCGTTATTTGGTGCCAATTTAATTTTTTTATGCAAGTTGTCTCTGTGCCTAATACACCTTAGTAAGCCTGGGGTAATCCATGGTTTTATGGTTTGTTTACGATTTGGAATTTTTACAATTTTCGAGTTTGAGTTAATAATATTTTTAATTAAACTAATCATTATCTGTGCTGCATCGTTAGGATCTAGCGTCTTGTATACATCGCCAAAGTTTAGATTTTTGAAGTCTGCATCTAATTGCACATAATTGATGCGATTTATAAACTTTTTTGTTTTACTTTTTGTCATTCTTTTTGTTAGATATAATAAAACAGTGTCATGATCGGTAAGAGATGAGTGAGCGACTAGAGTTGAAGCAGGTTTACGAGTTTTCAATATGAAATGATCAAGGCAAGCATTTTGACGAGTAGGGAGCGTGTGCGAGGGTAATAGGCCGTGTGATGCTAATAAGTTCAGATAACTATGTTTGACTGGGTCTCGGCAATGCTCGCGTATGTTAACGTTAATGTCTCCTGTAACAATTATGTTGTTAAAATGAGTAATCTTAGTTAATGTGTCGTTTAGGGAGACTAAAAAATTGGTACAATCTTTGTATCCTGGAGGTCGATATAGGGCAAGGAGAATAGTATTAGGATCAATTGTTACTTGGAGACAATTTGCATCCAAAAATGGGGGCTCCAAAACGGTAACCTGTAGTTTTTTGTGAACATAAACAACCACACCTTCATTCTGTGTAAGGTTGTTGGCAGTGACGAAATAGTTATAGCCCGGAATGTCAGGGATGTTGTGTGTATTGGGAAGCCAACACTCAGTCAAGGTTAGAATGTCCCAGTCAATCTTGGTTCTAGCAAGTGTGGTCATAAAGCCAGACATATTCTTATAAATACTTCTTATATTTTGATTAAGTATTTTAAGACATTGGTGTGGTATGAAGTTAGACGGGACACAGTGGTCCAAATCACAAGTCGCTGACTCAGACACAGAGACAGAGTCTATGTCGTTTATAGTATTTTGTACACCATCGAATGTTAAAATATAATACTATTAAAATGTTACATTTAAATTCCGTTCTTCTAAGAAATTTCGATATTAAATACAAAAACCAGTAATGATTATTTAATGTTGGGCAATACAGTACATATGGTATTCGACAGTTCCTTCCGACCGAACTATATGTGATATGTGCAAATAAGTTTACATAGTAGATTGTCAGTAATGTAATTAAGTGAGTGTAGTGTGTATTTGGTTTTATAAATGTGACTTGTAATATGGAAGGTATATGTTTATGAGTATGAAAAAAATGTTTATATATAAAGGTTACTTGAACATTACAGCAAATTAAAATAATCCCAATAAAAGTATTCAGATACAATATATAATAATAGTTTTCAGAGTAAATTATCATTGATGCACTTAAGTGGGTGTAGTGTGTATTTAGTTTTATGAATGGGACTTGTAATATGGAAAGTATTTGTTTATCAGAATAAAAAACTTGTGTATATGTGTAGGTTAGTTGAACATAACAGTAAATCAAAATAATAACAATAAAAGTAATTAAAATAAAATAAAAAATAAGGTTAAAATAAAATATACCTAATGAGTGTAAAACCAGTCACATTCTTCTTCGCAAATTTACAAAATCTTCCTCAGTCTTTATAAGCTGCTTTGGCTTACTTTCCTTCTCTCGTACATATACTTTACCGTTGGCGGTCCAACATTGTTCGTAGTCACTGCTCTTAATAAATTCTCGCGCGAGGTAGTATAGGCGTCTCGTCTTGGCAGTGAGTACTTCGGATACGTACAGTGGTTGTATAGGTCCTACACCAAACAGTTGATAAGAGTTAAGTCGATTATCTCTGTTTTGTTTGTTATAGTACTTAGCCGAACTCAGAAAGTGTTCCTTAAGCTTTGATGTCGAGAATTCCACTATAACTGTGCCTGGTGAACCCATCTTGCCCTTCAAACGAAAGATGTTCTCTATATTAGCTTCATTTACTGGTTGGTTGATGATATTTCCTATTTTTTTTACTGACTCAGTGAGTGTTTCACGAGTTTCAGGTTTTGAGCACGGTAGATTTTTAATTTCTAAAGAGGCTGCTTTAAGGTGTTTTTCCAAGAAGTCCACTTTCGATTCCAATGTTTTTATTATTTTTTTATTGTTAGTACATTCCTCTTTTAAGTTAGTTATTTCTAGAAGGGCATCATCGTACTTTTCTGACAAAAATGTAACGGTCTTTTGGATTTCGTTGTTTTGCTGACGTATTTCAACGTTTTGTTTTCGTATAACAGAATTTTGAGATCTTATTTCTTCAAGAGAAGAGTGCAAGGAGTCCATTTTCTCATTTTGCTGGTTTTGTTTTGTTACCAACTGAGAGAACATGCTCTTCATCTCGTTCATCATTTGTTCCATCCGCTCCCAGTCATCCTCACCCCGCTTTCGTTTTCTTTGGGTAATATTTATAGTGTTATCATTGATATTCTCCTTAGTATTTGTTGGCAAGTTTGACTCAGAAGCGTAAAGGGTGCATGCTGGCCTATTGGGTGGTGTTCGCGTGATAGAAGTAGTCATCGTAGTATTTACCTACTAGCAGATGGTTATCAATCGCTACAACACTCTAACTCCAGAAAAATTCAAGTGCTAAGGGGTTTATATAAAATCATACAGCTGTACTCACGCAGTGGAGTTTAGATTGATGTCACTTTGGTGCGCAGGAGTGATATAGTACGCTACACTATCGTCGTCACCGTATAACTCGTTAAACAGAAGTACTTCCGAGCTTAACCGATCGGTCGCCGGGGGTGTGTCCTTATGGCACGAAGTTTGCCGAGACTGTCGGTTTGTCGTAGTTCGGTTCGGTGACGCTGTTTAACTTCGCTATTTCTGGCTGCCGATGACTCATTCGCCGAAGTATTGAATTCAAATATGCTTGCAGCCGTTGTTGTTGTAGTTGAATAATTCCGTGGTATCTTCGTTGTTTATTGATGTATTTAGAAACTGGTTAGTACACCGTGAAGCCCATGCAGTAGAGTACACAACACTATATAGTGAGCTACATAAAATAAACTTATTACACTAATTACGGTTATTTATATGCGCGTGCAAAAGGTGTACGTGTTGTCGCCCTCAGAATCGGGGGTGGAGTGGGATGTGGAAAAATAACAATGGGTACTTATTATTGTTTTAATTGCTTACATGCGAAATAGCGACATATTTAAAGGTGTCTGTGAAAACTCATTAATTCTTGCCAACAACCTCCAGTTGTCAGTGAATCTTCGGTAATGAAACCTTTTGCCTTTAATGGTTAATCCAATGATTACAATTAAGAGCGCTGCGTCCGCCGTTGGGGCCTTTTGCCGAACTTGGGTGGACCCAGCGTCGCTACAAGACGGCTGTACACGGGGATTGTTCGGTCAATGGCACTGTACGGTGCACCGGTGTTTGCGGAGGCTCTGACCGCCCAGAATAGGGCACGCCTTTAGCGCCCTCAGAGGGTTATGGCGGTTAGAGCCATACGTGGCTACCGCACCGTGTCGACGGAGGCGGCTTGCGCGTTGGCCGGAACTCCCCCGTGGGACTTGCCAAAGTTTATCGGCGGACGGTTGAGTTTCGGGCGGATAGCGACAGACGGCCCCCGCCTGAAGAGGTACGCGAGTGGCGTGAGGCCGCTCGTCGAGCCACGATGGCTCGTTGGTCATCCCGGCTGGAGGCTCCACACTTTGCCTCCGTGGAGGCGCTCCAGCCGGTTATTGTCGAATGGGCAGAGCGGCAGCGGCAGCACGGGTTCTTTCTTTCCGACTGACGCAGGTACTTTCCGGGCACGGCTGCTTCGGAAAGTACCTGAACTCGGTCGCTAGGAAGGAATTGAGTCCCGCCTGCCACCTCTGCAACTGCAGTGAGGACTCGGCTCAGCATACGCTCGCGTACTGCCCCGCTTGGGTGGCGCGGCGTCGGGTCATCGGAGAGGATCTCTCGCTACCGGCCGTCATACGCTCCATGGCCGGTAACGACAGGAATTTTAGCGCGGTTGCAACCGGTGAGGAGGTCATCTCGCAGAAGGAGGCGGCGGAGCGGGCCCGGGAGGACGATCTCCACTCGGACCCAATTCGCCGTCGGCGAACCGGGCGGCGTAGACGCGCTTACTAGCGCCTCATGATAATAACAATTTAGAACGCACCCCTGTAGTCTTAGATTACTTATAACTTGGCAATGTCCAGAAACGCGCTAAATGGTAGGTTCAACTGCAACTAAAAATATTAAACCTGTCTCAGCCACCCTTGACCACTTTTAGGGTAGCATAAGGCGCGTTCACGGGCCTGTGGAGGTCTTTCTCCCGGGACTCTAAAAATACACCCGATGTTTCCACAATCTACTTACAAAGCTCAATCAAGAAAGAACAAATTCAATTCAATTAAGTATATTCCTTAATATTAATTTGGCCTTATAACATCAAAATATTGAGATCTACTGGACTAAAGTAATACTAATTGAATTGCCTTAGTTTATTACTTAGTTAATTGAAAGCCTAAAGTCAAAAGACTCAAAGTTTACTTTATAACATACATACAATATATAAAGTGAGTTCAGAACCTTTGACTGCAGGAGTCAGCTATAAACATACGAAAATTACTATTCTGTTTTTTAACTACGCTACTTTTTTTAAACTACAATAACCTTATTCATTGCATAGTATGCAATCTCATTTAACACTAGATAAAGAATATTTAAAAACATCTCGACTTGACTTTGTGCTACTCTTACTGACACTGCACGCATCGAATTTGTTCTTTCGATTTACTCATTTTTGGCGGACAGAAAAGCAATTGAAATATGACAGGAGTGTTTTGCTAACCTATATTAAATTACCCATATTAAAACCAGCCAAACAACAACAAACAGTCCAACCAAAGAGATTTCTTTAATTTTATACATATAATATACGAAAAGACTTTCCCCGATCCATGAATTTCAACCACATATTCATCATGAGTCTGAAAATATATTTTATTTGCAATGTTTTCCCGGTAGTTCAAACGAAGACGGCCTGTAAGTTGGGAGAATGATACTTTTGAACACATTGTCATCATATTAGTTACAAGTTAAGGATTTTTACATAACTGCCCAAAAAGAAGTATAATGTTTCAGACTTTATGTATAAGTTTAATTTAAAATTAATTCCAACTCCACTTTATATACATATATATTATCGATAAATCATCACTCTGCGACATCCCCAAATTAAATACTGGTTTCGCAATTATGCCGAATCATGTCATACCCGCTAGGGTACTAGTGTTGTGATCATACCCCAGTCGACATCGACCGACAGCGGAACACGTTACAAACGGGGCTAGTGCTGTGACCATTTAAAAATTATAAATTACATTTTAATCTTTTGTTTGTTCTTACATAACTTGGTAACGATTGTGAAATCATTACACGTTTGGGAAATAAGATGATATTAAATGAAACTTCTTGCTATATATATATATATATATAGTTATATTTTATTGTAAAAAAAATAGGATATAAACAGCTACCATTACGTGGTTATCCATACGTTTTTTGGAATTAGATTTTTTTTGGAGATAGTTAAGGTGATTCCAATGCAGTCACGATCTGGCGGTCACCTGTTAAGTAGTCTCTTTTTCACATTATTTTCGAGATTACATATAACATAGAATTGCAGTTCTTTAATAAGGCAAGTGCAGTTCTGTTAAATAGTTCAATTCTCTCTATTGTATAGTCAAGTGAATTTGGACAATGTGCCTCGTGATGTTTATAAAGAGTTTATCTACTTATCCGGTTTGTTCGAGGATCAGTTAGCAGAGAGCTAAGAAGTGACTTTTCCAACGTGTCTATGTTCAAAACCCTTGTTTAAACATCTAAAATTTGTTGCCATACTTCATAATGATTTATGCTCAAATTGACTAGCATTGCCTTGTTTAGCGATAAAAACTTTCAGTTAATTAACTTTATAGAAGTTTCATCACTTCACAACACCTTTATATTTTAAATGGAAACTTATATAGTCAAAATGATATTTATTAGGAAAGGCAATGTAAACTCAAGCTTTATGAATATTTATTATTTCTAAATGACTTGTCTTTAACGTTAACACTAATTCGTATGACTTACTTCGATTTATCTATAAGGCAATTCTGTAATTTTATTTCATAACTTTAATGGCATTCATTAACAAAGATTCATGAAAAATCCTGGCAGAGATTTTTTTGTATTTATCTAAATGACTAAAACTCATCATACGACGTTGAATAGGTCAATAAAACCTAAAACAGCAAGAATATACGAAATTCCATACACAGTCATTATACATTCTTCAAGTTCAAGGATTATAAGCAAAAACACAGAATAAAATTAAATGTATCTTATTAATATATATTATAATTCTTGCCTACTAGTCAACTCTTTATAAAATGTTTAAATCTCGCATCATGTCCACACTTTAATAACCTAACTAATACTAAAAGCACGCGCAATCTAGGTGTTTTCTGTTGAACAAGATAAGTGTTGGTCTTGATCAAGGACACTGTTATTGTCATGCTATCGCAAAAAAGAACTTTGTAATCACATTATAGTAGTCCTTCGTTTACAAACTGCTATCAAAATAGTAAAAGTCAACGCGAACAGTAAAGACAAAACTATGTACAAGATATGTATATTTATTATAAAAACAATGCTTATTTCAATATTTCATACAAGCACCGCGCTTAAAGCATCATTGTAGTAGGGTTTTCAAATATTTAGACTTTCTCTTTAATATGTTTCTGACGTCATTGATCATGTCCTCGCGTCCACTTTTTAATTTATTCTCTACAGGGCTTTGGTATTTTTCGTCTACTGTCAATTTCGATAGTGCTTGTTCGAGGTCTCCAAACTCGTACTTCGGCCAATCGTCGAGGACATCTTCGAGGTACAGGATAGAACTTTGAACTGTTTGGTTGAGCGTATTCAGTAATTCAGATGTTTTAAGTTCGTCGGGCGATTGGTTCGTTTTCTTTTTGGATTTCTTTGTGATGGTGGGCGCCGTCAACTCGTTGCACACTCCCAGTAAGAAAGTAATGATGCCTATGAACTGGAAAATAATTAAATAACAAGTTAGCTTAATTAATATTCAGTTAGTACAAGCTGTTGCTCGCGACTATGTTCACGTGGAAATTTTGAACTATACATTTTTCCAGAATAAATAAGTAGCCTGAGTGTTATTATAGACTATTCCAGTCAGTTTAGCTGTTGTGGCATTGAGAAAAAAAAAACATCACTTCTCGTCTATAAAATAAATGTGTTCTAAGCGCAACACTTAAAAACGTTTGGACCAGTCTGATTTTTAAATTTTCTAATATTCGTAGTAACTAGTAAGTAGTAAGTAAGTTGAGGAAGGAAGGTTCATTTGAAGAGAAATTGTGGTATTTATTTTATAATTGCTGGAATTGCTTGTGACAGAAAGATGTCTCATGGGTCAGCTAGTTTATAATATTAATGAAAAGTACCTCTAGATAATTAGAAAGGTGTTCTAAGCAGTCTCTCATGTTCCAGGAAGCGTCCGAGCCAAACTGTAGTTCTGTGCCCAAAAGTTTCTCAGCAGTGGGAAGCAAGCTGGCTGCGGCCGTACAAGCTCCATGCGCTGACGTCACACGACCGAGAGCCAACTCACCCACCAGCAAAAGCGTGGTGCAGTACAGTTCCCGGTACGGTACCGGCGAATTTACGAATGCTGGACAAAAATACAGAGGTTGTTATTTTTTAATGAGTCTTAACAGAAACAGATTCACAAACAACCAAAGACAGTTGTATCCTCAATGAAAAATAATCATTACCCCACGCCATACTGTAGTAGACTACCGGACTCCCTGGAGAACAGATTCACGAGCAATAACGTGTTCCAGGGAATTAGAAGTTGACTGAGGGAAAAAATCGTAGAGAAATACATTGCGGGAGCAGGGGGTAGCGTGATTACCTTAAACCAATTATCCGCTACCTCCCTTAGGTTGCCCTTAGCTTTCTCTTTCCAAAATCTAAATAGTTTGAATTTTAAGCGCCTAGAAAAGAGGAGTTTAAGGCAGTTAACTATTTTTGAGTAACAATTTTTCTTTTAAAGAGTTATTGGACACATACAATAATAATTTCTTTGTATATTTTTAGATTTGACTCACCAATAATTCTACTAGGAAAAGGTGCAGCTATACAAATCCGTTCTTTTTCCCCGTAAAGCTGCTTACATTTGTCCATCGCTTGACTGAACGCGTCGACACAGACAGACAATTGCTCATAATGTCCCTTCTTGTCTTCTACACTCCTGTTATCGGCAAGTTCTATGCACAGTGCGATTGCTGATACCAGGGCATCCTTGAGTCTTAGGTAGGACATTTCTTGGTCAAATGTTCGACTTTTTAATAGAGGATCTTCAAATTGAGGCGGTTCGAAGTTCACGATTACCTTCAGATCGCGATTATCTCTGTAAATATTTGAACAGATATAAAAAGTGGAGTGAGTGAGTGACGTTGGTAGGATGGCCGGTAAGGATCGACCGCGAAGAACATACTCCAATCAAATCGGTTATGTTCTGCAAAGGGCAGGTCAGCAGTAGCCGAAATCGGTGGACTCGTATGAAAAGTGTAATGACAATAGAGGAAGCTCGTGAGATATATAAAGATAGAAGTCGTGGGTCTCCGTTTACCCCGAAGGAAAAAGGCGTGAGTATATGCATGTATGAAAATTTGACTACTGAATTAATCCCGATGAATAACTGTTCATTGGTGCCGTTGTGGTTTGCTTGACGTCGTGAGATCTTTGATCTTGACATTTCATATTTATAAAACTATTTGCCTTTGGATGATTATTTGCCATGTTTAACCAAACATTAGAAACTATGGTCTTACTACGAAACTACTAGGCCAGCAGGCCAGCCAAAAAGTTCAACTACTTGTTACCCGAATGCTCAAGAAGGAGGGTTCCTTTTGAGTGTATGTATGTAAATTTCTTTGACACTCCCTAGAACCTAGACGGTTTGACGGATATTGATACATGTGAGATATCATTTGTATCGTCCGAAAAAAAAACCAGTGGTAGAGACATGCTTAGGGACGAATGGGCCGGCTCGATCGGTGCGATAATACCACGGCCCCACAAAAAACCGGTTGAGAAGCAACGCTTGCGTTGCATTTTCCCGAAAAGAGTTAGGTTTCCGGAGGCCCAACTCCTCTCCTATTTCCTTCCCCTCTTCCCTCCTCCCCACATTCCCCATCCCTCATCACCCTCCAGGCGGGCACCGCACTTACAACTCTTGAGTTGCACGTGTCCATGAATCGTGGTTGTCACTTACAATCAGGTGAACCTCTGTTCGTTTGTCCCCCTATAGTGTAAAAAATATAAAAATAGTATAAAAAATGAGAATTGAGAAAAAGTGACGTTTTTTATCGAGTCGTTGTCGTGACGTTTTTTATTTAGTCGAGTTATATACATTTTGCAATAATGTGACATGTTTCAGTTTATTAATTTAGTAATTAGTTTAACTTACGTGGGTAGTGCAGGCAGTCTGGAGGGCTGGTGTAGAGGAGCGGGCGGGCCGGCCAGCAGCGACAGCAGCGCCTTGTCCCTGGCGGCCGCGGCGGCCCACCCGCACGCCTCCAGCCGACCGCCCCACTTGCCCAACTCAACCAGCTTCTCGAACGTTCCGTACTTGTAAGCGTACGTTAGATGTTCTACGCTCTGTGAACAAATTAATATTAAGCTAATTTGAAGTGATAGTAGTGAAATTGTGATATTTTTAAAGAGACTTGTTATTTTTAATTGACAAACTTTATGTATGGATTAGTAACATATTTTATGACTGTGACCCTTGTCGATACATATTATGCAATCTCCTGTGATTAATAACTATAGACTTAGTTTGATATTTAATAAATAGAATATACTATACAAAAGTTTCATACTCTCAAACTTTCTCTCAACCTTCTCTGTTTTGAAGTAAGAAGAAGTATGAGTACAATTTTTTGGAATAGTTCCCCTTAGTCTGGGTGTTCTTTGAGTCCATGTATGTTTGTAAAGGTCTCCGCGACACAGACGTAATGACTAGTGCGGGACTTTCAAAAACAAAGGGAAAGAGTGTGCACGTACGTCCTTAGAGTGATGTGTGTGGAAGGCCCTGGTGTCGGCGAGCAGTTGCAGCGCGCGGGTGGCGGCGCAGGCGGGCGCCAGGCGCGCGGCGTGCAGCCAGCCCAGAGACAGCAGCTGCACGTGCTTCACCTCCAGGCGCCAGTACACGCTGTCCGCCGCCAGCGCACCACCTGACACACCGCACAACACACTGCACCACATGCAACTGCTAATATTTATACTGATAGTGTACTCTCGATCATTTCAAATTTTTCCCGTTCCATTGAAAAATACTCAATATATTAAATAAAATATTAATTGGTCCCCTTTGTAATTTGAAGATAAAGGTCTAGTATCTTGTTCCTCGACATTCAATAATTTGAAGTCCGCGATTCCTTACCTTCAAGAGGTTTTCAAGCACCGACCTGACGTTTGTTTACATGAATGAGTGAGTGAGTTCACAGTATAGTCTTCTTTGAAACATTAAAATGGGTTGGGTTAATGTTTAAGGTGTTATAAAAAAAAAGAATGAACAAGTGTCTTTCCATTGGTGAAAAAAGCTTGCGATTCAAGCTGTAAAGGATGGACAATTAAATAAAAAAAATATTTACTTTTTGAATTTGAACCAAATTTTGATCACCTTGTTTATTTTAATGTTTTCCTCACTCCCACTTGGTTATTTACACTACTCTTATTTTGAACATTTGATTATTTGATTTTTTTCTTTAGTCTCTTGAATTTCAAATGATATACAGTTGACTGTCCAACTTTATATAAATATCCTGGTTTTTATTGTATGGTTATTATGTTAGAGGGCTTGGATTCTCAGGCTCTCTCACCTGTTCGAGATATTGCTTCCACTTTTAAATCAGAAGGGTTATTACTATTATATCCTTAAATTGCCTTTCTATATATATTTAGAATTGCAGATAGCTAATACTCCCTGTATTAGCTATCTGCAATTCTAAGTGTGTATCTGACAGCAATAGGCTTGACCAGTGTAAGTAAATCTGTATATATCTGTATATATGATGTTTTAACCCTTACAGAATACAGATGTAAGTGTATATATGCTTAACGTCTTTGGATTTGTTGATTGGCACTGTCACCTTGATGTCAATCTAACGCTGCTGCCTCAGTAGCCGAAAACATTGTTTAAAAACCGATACAATATTCAACAATCAATTTATTTTTTACACAAAAAAGTCTAATTAAATTGCGAAATGGCTTTACTGCCTTATGTTATGATTGATCAACAAACTAATACAGTAAGTAGGATTGTGAATTTCCTTTTTACCTATATATGACTACATATAGTCAATAAGATGATGAAATATTTAAATAATTTAGTAGTTTAGTAATTTCTTTATATCTTATATATAAAATTCTCGTGTCACAATGTTAGTTACCATACTCCTCCGAAACGGCTGGACCGATTTTTATGAAATTTTGTGTGCATATCGGGTAAGTCTGAGAATCGGCCACCATCTATTTTTCATACCTGGTAGTAATAATAAACAACGATTGCCGGGTCAGCTAGTTATAAATAAATTGCATATTAAGACTTACCAAGCATATGATAGAATTTAACAAGTAGCAGCTTCGCGTGGAAGTTGGCTGGCGAGTGGTGAAGGACTAGCTCTAGTAGACAGAGCGCTTCGACAATGGCTGCCGAGCTCTGTTGCTGCACAGCTATGGGTAAGTAATAAAATATCAATTAAAACGTTAATAGAATCATTTCAAGTTCAAGAAAAATGTTTCAATGTTATTGGTTCCTGTCTTAGGAATTTTTAGGTCAACCATATTTCACAAAAATTATGATCAATATTTAATTTAATTTTTTTTTATTCCCAGGAATTAGGATATACTAATAAAAATTGAGATTTTCAAACATCAAGAGATTCATAATTTAAGGCATGTATATACCTCGAGACAACCACTAGATTAGCAATATTATATAACCTGTACATAGAATAAAGAACATAATTATATAGAAATGAAGCCATTTTTTCCCATTCTTTAACTTTTTCTCACATTAGATTCTGGTTACTTTTGTCGGTAGTCAGGTCAACTTTTTGTGAGATAACAGTAGAATATGTAGAATAGAACAGTATGGACTTTCTTTAAATAATATGATTATTTTATAGTGAGTATGCATTTTTCACTATATTTTAAAGTAGGGATGTTAGAAATATGTATACCTGTTGTGAGTGTTGTTCTGCCTAAATTAGTTTCATAATCATGAATGCTTAGAAAGATGGTAATTAATTAATTGCCTACCAGCATAAAAATAGTGATGGGCCGCTAATATTCCGTAAGCGTCAGGAGCACAGAACTCTGTAATAGTCGCTGTGACAAGGCCCTGCTTCAAACACCGCATGTAGTGGTCTCTCAGCTTGTTGGCCAGGGACAGCGCTTCGTCGGCTGGCAAAGGTGCCGCCGCCAAGCGCCACGCTGTCAGGCAGGAGACGTGGCGTTGGATGTCGTCAGTCTGTACAAATGTCAAATATATCACCAGTGTAGTGAGCAGTTGAGTTAATAATAAATAAATATATAGTTACATTTCATGAGTTCATGTGTTGAAAGACGGGTCTGGATTATAGTGGATTCAAGTGTTATCTGCTACATTGGAATAAGACGTGTATTACGACGAAACGGTTTTAAGTCTTCGAGATGGTAAGACTAACAGTTAGACTACCTTGATATCACTGTTGCATATAAAGGTTGTACGACATATGCAGTCAAATCACTAAATCTCCATCTGAACATATTGTTGTTACTCCAACAGACCTGGGATCAGAGTCAGTTTAAGGACTACTAATCTGGCCATGCCATGTCCTGATAAAGATCTCTTCACAGACGGTATAAATGCGCTTAGAAAAGACATCCTTGTCCTACACCTACCTCTCTACCTGAGGTGATATGGGTTTGAAAAGCTACATTGACGGACAGTCTTTTTAGGACTATGGTTGTATAGTTAATATATAGACAGGTTTAGTAGTTATCTTCTCTAGAAATATTGCAACTAAATTACTTCTATTACAAGAACTGTAGGTCTTGTAAAAGTAGTAACTTGTAAAAAACTCACCGTCTCAGGCTCACTAGTCTCATCAAAACCAAGACATGTCAAGAAACTCCTGCAATTTTCTTCTCTTTCATTCTGTGGTATCATTGGCAAGTAAGGCCTTAAATCTGGCACTGCACATGACTTGTTTGCAAACACCCTTAAGTACTGGACACACAATGCTAAACCACTGCCTAGTAAAGATGTGGGATCACCATCAACTGATAACCGCTTCCACAATTCCAACCGGGCTAAATATGGTCCTCTTAAAGTCCTACCTGAAGACATACTCTCAACTAATTGACAGATAAATTCATGGCACTTTTCTGCAGTATTATCAACTGCATTTTCTGGATCCTCCTCATTTTCCTTCATCAACTGAAATACTGAGTCAAAATAGGGTAAATAGTAATCCCAACGGTCAATGTTTTCCCATAACAGTTCCTTGCATACCAGGTTTAGTCGCTTCCAAAGACCAAGTTTTGTGAGGTATGGGATGCAAGCTTGCGCAATAGAACCTGGCACTAACTGAGAGTATAATGGGCTCTCAATAAATTTTAAGATGTCTTCCCATTTTTCTTGCAGTTCTAAAATCATAATGTAAAGCCGGGCCTCTTGTTCTGCTTCCATTTTGTTGTCAGTTATAAATTTGTCAACCATTCTTTGAGCAACAGCAAGTAGAATGCCCCGTTTCGTGGTGTCTTCTGATGTTTTAGCCTGTTAGTTTAATTCATATGGTTAACATGTTTCATCTCACTTGTGCGCCAGTTTTAGATTAACTAAGTTGACAGGCTCAACAATTACTGATGAGTGGAACATTTAAGTGTGTATATGTTTAATATTTATCATATAAAAATTTCAGATATTATTAAAAAAATATACTAGATCATTTTTGCTGACATGATCTACCAATGTCACCATAAAGATGATTCAAAAGACAAGAGGCTTAAAACCTCTATGTCAAAAAATCTTTTCACATTTAGCAATTCTAAGACAAGAAAATATCATACCTACATTTTAAAACATCCTTCTTCTTGCATAGTCCAGTAAGAAGTAAACTAACAAATTTAGGGTGTTTTGTGCTATAAATGTGTTCGCTGCTTTGTTCAAGAACCATAAACTTCTCTTAAAATAGAGAATACAATAAATTATCTATGTCACTAATTTGCTAAGATACTGTTACTAAGCCAGAAATGTACTCTAGAATATTAAGTTTAAAGGAATCATGGACTGTAAAATAGTATAACAAAAGTACTTACAAATAAAGGAAATTAAAACTAGTTACCTGCAAAATAATACTCATAACAGCCCAGAAGTAGTAAGGGTTTTTAGGAGCAAACTTATATAGTGCCATAGCAGCTCGTTGTTGAGACCGATAATCCCCAACTCTCACATAGGACATAAAAAGATGTGAGTGAAGTTCTTCACTAGTTGGTTCCGCTTTCACTGCTGCTTCATACAGGGCACAGACTTTATGTACTGAGGAGAAAATGTATTTATGATAGCAAAGTCATACAGTGTTGTGTCTTGGTTGAATGTGTTACAATTATTAATTCAGTTATTTACGTAACTGATCAGTTTTGTGTATTTTTGTATCCAATTAACTTCTATTAGAATTGTATAGCTTACACTGTTGAGATTCCCGGTATGAGATTGTCATGGCCTGCAATGTAGTATCATCACTCGGTTTCTCCTCAGCCAGGGCGTCCAATACTATGTGTGCCTCTGAACCCTTACCTAACCTAAAAAGTGCTAAGGCTTTCAAAGCTCGGGCTGCCTGCAGTGAAGGGCTCTTTTTGAGCACTTTTTCAGCTTCCTGAAGAGCTTTTTTATTATTTCCATTGTCCAACCAGTCTGAAAAAAATATAAATAAAGATATTTTTAACGTAAAACATCTCTGTTGAGTAGCTTGAAGAAAATTAGAATTACACTTCACGAATGGATAGTACCGTATATGGGCCGCAGTCGACGCTCTACAATACCACCATCGTGGACATGCTGTGGCCGCACCGCCATTTTTCATTTATGTACTTTTATCCACAAAATATCTCAACTTTCGGTACTTTTTAGGCCTTTTTACAGCACGTTTGTTTTGCGATTTTTGTCTGTGGTCAGTCATTTGACAACTTAAGAGCGACATTTGATGGCTGATGCTGATGCTGCCAATGAAAAATCTACAAATGAAAATATACAATATTATTTAAAATCGAAGTTGTATTATAGTTTTGTTAAGATTAGTATCGATAATCTTTGTACTTTGAATGAAATCCGAAGCCTCCAAAAATAATTACTATTCTTACTACTTATGAAAATATGCAATCATCTGTAAAAGTTCAATGACTTTTACATTCTAAAAAATCATGTTGATAATAAGGATGCGGGATTCGCGTGGTGTAAGCTATGACGTTCATTACACGTTATAAATTATTTTAAACAGGACCTTTTTCTTGTCAGCTTTTTACATTATTGAATAACGTCCGTGGTCTTTCTAAGATTGTTTAAGAACTTAACTTTCTTAGAGTAGGAACGCATAAATGATATCCACAGTATGCAGTACTAGTTCGGTGACCGGATTGAGGTTGGGTTTTTATAATTAATAAGGACTCATTACCATAGGTTAGGTATGTATTAATTTTATAAATTTAACTAATGCACACTGGAACCACCGGAACACATAAGTCCATAGAATTCGTTGCGTCGTTGTCGAACAAGCAGTAAATATCGGGCGTCAAAGTCGATAGGTGCTCTTCTTCATGTGTGTAATAAGGCCCTACATATAAGTAACTGGGTCTAGATCTTGTTGATTTTTTTACAAAAACAATCACATTACATTACACCAAGGTATTTTTGTAAAAAGCCTGCTTATATTAGTGGTCTTTGCCAATACACCTTGCGGTGTACTTTTGGAATTGGAAGCGGGAATGCTGTTTTTCGTATATTAACAGCATACTGGGCACGCTCTAACACAGGCCTCAATTTGACCAATATTATAAAGTTGAAGAGTATGTTTGTTTCGTTGAAAGCGCTTATTTCTAACTACAGGTTCGAATTGATTATTAAATTAATTACGAAATTTTATTTCGACTATAATATTTTAGTGTAGGATAGCCCATTTACTGAAGAAGGCTATATAAGATCACGCTACGAGCTGAGCATCAATAAAAAATGTTGCAAAAACGGCGTAAATTTATTCCTTTTGACAGGTTCCGTTGCGTCCACTGCGTACACGGTTACAGGTACTCAACAATAATGTATGACGGCATTGTTCCTCTTAAAAAGTTCTAAAATAAGTCCGCGATAGCATACGTCTATTTTTTTAAAGTTGAGTCACGATTGATTTGATTTTAATAAATATCTTAGGAGATATCACAGTTTTGAAATAACTACACAGCAAAATAATGTTCAAGTACCTACACACAGCGCACATTTTTATGAAATTGTTGAACAGACACGTGGTCGGCTCTCTACGGTATGGTTGTGTTCAGAGGACTGTTTATTTTTTTTCATGTTTTTGCGATATCTAATCGTATAATAATACTTTTTAGATAAATAAATTTCGTTTTTTTATTAAGATTTTTTTTTAAATTATTGCTTAACTAAGTAAACAGATAGATACTTACTTTCCTTCCTTCTTAAAAAAGACAACTCCCGCATTAGGATTAATTCCTGTGTCGCGGGAGAATTAACAACCATTTAAACAACGGACACAAAGAACACCCAGACTTAGAACAACAATTTGAGGATTACACAAAGTGTTGTCCCGTGCGGAGATCGAACCCACAACACTCGGCGCAGCAGCGTGGTGGCGAGGTGACTACTTAGACCGCTACGCCATCTGTGCATTCAACCATTCAACATAGGTTCTTACCTAGGTACATTATTTGATTTGTTCCCGTGACATTATTTTAATATAGTTATATATATATATTATATTATAGTATTTAATATAGTTATCTGAAATAGCCTATGTGATACTCTTAACGTAGATAATAAAAAAAACCAAAGTCAATCTTAAAATTAACCAATAAATAATAATCATTACAGACATACAGCAAGCTCATTAACAGTTGTAGCGACTTGTTAGACATACACCATGACAAGTTTCGTCATTTCTGTAAAGTATTTATAAATAACAGTAACGTCTAGTCCTTTAATAATTCAAAATCAAATGTCTGATTATACTATACAATTTAATCTTAACCAAGTGTTATTCCTGTCGTAATGTCTTTCAATTTCATATAATTTTTCTTGTTGTAAGTGCATCATAAATGTGTTGTACTGATTTCTTTGATGTCTTATTTTGATTTAATTGTATGTTTTACTGACACTATTAATACTATCTTAAGTTGTTCATCTTCCATGATTTTTTTATATTAGAATTGTTATAATTTTTATTATTAATTATTACTATTATTGTTATTATTTTTAATTTGTACCGTTTTTTGTGCATGCGGTGTTAGCCTATAATTAATTGTTACACTAGCAAATGTTGTTTAGTTGATAAATAGTAAATGTAATGTGTAAACAATTGTTGGCTAACCTTTAATAAATACATAAAAATAAAATACAAACAAAGTTTTCTCCTGGTTTCATCTAGACTAGACTAGAAGTTGCAGTATAGATAAATAATCTAGATACCGACTGCAGCGCCATCTACCGGGCTATAGTTGTGAATCTTATCCAGGGTAAACGCATACAAAAAATAATAATTTAAATCTTTCCAGCCGTTTAGGAGGTGTAGTGGTGCGGTCCAGCCGTCAGTGGCATACACACGTACAGTAGAATTATATATGTATATATAAAGATATATCACAGATGGATAATTAAAGAGAAGAACACAAACAGAGCATAAGTTGTAACATTTAATATAACATAAATATATTTCTATAATTTACAATTATTAAATTTACCCTATGTACGTAAAAATTAAATTATTCACCAAATTCGACTACATAGCCGTCATTTTATCTCACTTATTTATCTATTACAAAAGTCAGATATACGCACCACACACTATTTTATCACTAGGTAACGGCAGTATAGGTTCTTCAGCTTAGCCTCTTAGCGTTATAGAAATATTCTATCATTTAGCTCTTAAGTCAACGGTCTCGAACCCTGAATCAGGGATACTTCCAATTTTAGGTGGCGTCAATTCTGGCGGGCTTTCTCTAGAGAGGGACGCTCTCTTGTGCCTTGGCGGAGGCACAGGTGCCGGCGTAGGAACTTTGGACTTTAATAGGTTCTTAATCCTCATGCCGCCTCTGTAGTAATATAGGTAAATGCCTGCTAGAACTCCGACAGCGACAAGCAACGTGACTATTGCCACCACGAAGCCGTACCATGAGCTTCCAGTAGATTCTTCTGGTGTTGGGACTGTAGGTCTTCTGCTTGGTGGCACATATGTAGGTCTGGGTCGTTTTGTTGTTGTAGCGAAGCGTTCTCCAATGGCTATGTCAGCACACGCCCTGAACTCCTCTTGTGGTCCGCAGCCTACAGCCCCTGTTCCATTATTACATGAACCCCAATTATTACCAGCGATGTATCTCCATTGGAGAACACAATGGGTACAATTCAAACCATTTGGTAATTTATACTTCATCTCGTACACTTTGTTACCTTCTTTCGGATAGTATTTAGTCGAGTCTCTTCCATCAAGTTTGAGGACATTCTTGTCAAGACAGTCCTGAGTTGTGTTTTTCGGTTCTTGGCAAACGCGAAATTCAAAGAAGCCGTAATGGTTGGCTGTTAGTTCCACCTTTATTACGATTGTATCCTGAGGTGCATACTTGCGGACTATAACGCCTTTACCAAACCTCCCGCCGAGTTCGTGTGCTCTTGGTTTGGGAGCGTCCCAGGCATCGCCGCAAACGCCACATTTCCCTTCGTTCTTCTGCCATTGACGTGAGAAGCCACCGCAGAAGAGCTCATGGTCATTGTAGTTGTGAGGTGTGTCGAAGCCGAAGCGCCAGGCGGATGCGCGAGAGGGTGGCTCAATGAGTCTGCCGTGACCGCTTACAGATCGGAATGTCACTGTCAATACTGCTATGCACCACAACACCTGCAACAATGAAAATATTACGTTCAAAATTATGTCATATTAATATGTAGGATTATACATAGCTGATATAATAAATTCAAATAGTTAAGCTTTGCTTAGCGATCCAGAAGTCAACAAGTTTATCTATTTTATGTAGTCAATGCATCCTATATAAACACTAGTTAACAAAAATATGGGCAACCTATGAATTACAAGAATAAAACTTGCTACTAAAATTAAAAATAATAAGTGTTTGTCATAGACACGCTCATATATTTCCCTAAAATTGATTTCTTTTTAATTTGCAATGTCATGGTTGAAAATTGTATTGCTATTATAGCCCATACTCGCTTTTTTTGGGAGGGAATGATTCCTGTGTAGCGCGGACTTTAAAAACATATATACAACTGACACAAAAACACCCAGACGCGGGACAGCCTTTGGAATTGGAATCGAACACAACCTCTTTCTCAGTCGTCAGGGTCACTCACCACTCGTCAAACAGGGTAAAGCAAGCACAAGCCTACGAGCACCTAACATAGGTAAGTGCTCGTAGACTAAAGCTAACCGTAAGAATAGGGTACATTAAAAGTTGTACTTGGTAGGTAATATTATACAATAATATAAAAAATGTAAGTAAGAAAACCTATGTCAGAATTTAAAAGTAATAAATGTTGACAGCAAATGAAATTATTATTTTGAATTTTGTAACATTATAAAATATCAGTTTCATAAAAAATACTGTGCAAATATGACGGCTTAAATCATACAAACAACTTAGTATTACATATTGTATTGCATATCGTTGTTGTTATCGTGTTTTCTAGCAATAATGTATTCGAAGGTGAAAAAAAATAACTAAGTATGTAAATGACAGTTTATTTGCAGCTGAAACATAGAAATGGTTGGAAACTATATAATTATACTTATGTTTGTTATTTTGTAGACTATTAAAAGTTAATGAGGCAACTCTACTTTTCCTAAGATATGGTTTATTTCGCATGTTTTTTAAGCAAAACGCTAATAATGTTCAGTTCAGTTAGGACTTCCCTGCAACAGTTCGTGTTATTGGTATGCAACCCTGACTTGCTTGAGCTATTGCTTATACTACCTAAATCCCTCCATACAAGCAATACCCCTTCCCTTCCTTTTCTATCCCTCCTTTCTTGTCTAAATACTCATAATTTTAACATCTAATTCCCAAAAATGGCCGGATGACAGCAATTACGCTTCGTAAATTACGCTTCGTAAATTACGCTTTTCCCTACCCCTTCGGCGATAAAGGCGTGAATGTATGCTAATAATGTGAGTATATCAAATAGGTATTACTAGAAGTAATTCCTCCAACTGAGCTTAATGCTTGTGATGTGTTGGTACGTTGGTAGTGCATTGGTTTCATAATCGCAACCCGTCGATTGCAAGTGCGAGGCCTACGCCAAGTGCTGTGATTTGATATACCTTCTTTGGGAATGGTTATTATGTGAGAATTTTATTGTTAAGTACTTACATAATATTACATCACAAACGGTTTACATAAATAACGAGACACTTTCAATGGCCGTAGTAATTTAAAAATTGGTCAACGATTAGGTAGGAAATGATTCGGACCTTTCACGCCTGTTGAGTTGTTATTCTGATATGGATTACGAGTTTCGTAATTAAAAAAAAAAAAACTAAAAAAATCTTTAGGCAACGTTTGAATAATGCAGAGAAACCTGGAAATAGGTGTATTTCGGTTTTTAATATTTATTCTTTATTATGACTGGCCTGTTGGTCTTGAGTCTAGAGGTCCGACTCTCATACGGCACAGAATTCTTGTGTTGTTGTCCAACGAACACAAAGAACACTTAGATTCGGGGCAACTAATTGTGGATCATTCAAACAAGGGTTCTTTGTATATTTGTGAAGTTGTCTATTTATTTAATAAAAAAAAATGGTGGAAGGAAAGTAACTTTTTTTACACACATTTTTTTTTCTTCAGTGTTTAGAATCCGTGCTAAAAACAAACTACCCGCTGCTACCAATAGACTTTATTGAATAAATTTAAATAATGTAATATTTTATAATTAAACTATTCAATACATATTCCTTATACTTGTATGATTTGACAGACTGTTATTTATCAGTCAGTATATGTATACAGTCATGCAGTGCCCGGATGACGGCAAAAGGCTTGCCCCCTATTATATAAGTAGGTTTAAGTTATGATTTGCAAAAAGTTTGATGTGTTTGTTAAGCCTCTAGCTACTCCTTCCAGCCTCTAGGCGTGAGTGCATAAATTTATGTCTTTGACTAGCTTTGTAGTAATTGTAAGGAGCTTGCTGTGCTCCTTGCTGAACCCTCTTGAGGTAAGCTCCACGAAATGCGTTATTTAAATGTTGCTATATATACACTTTTTTCAGAAGACAAATTGTTTTTTTTAGAATATTTATAAATCTATGTACTAGTATATAAACATAACAGGTAACGAAAATTTAAAAAAATATAATTGCCTACAAATAAAAGTCAATTACCCGGAAATGTTATTAGTTAATTACCATAAAGTCTGTCTATTATGTGAATAAGAGTCTTATAAATATATGCATAATGGGCAATTACTTAATAAACACTCATTTTAACTTGTCCATTGTTTGGTAATGAACTTACAATTGACATTTTATTTATTTATTAGGTACATGATGACACGTCTGCTTTGTACAATATGAATAAATTTTTAACACGTGTTGTATTTTGTTGTTGTATAAATAATGTTTTTCTCTTATTAATCTTTTAGATTATATAATATGAACAAAGATGAACAACTGAAATAAAGGTATTTGATACACTTTTGTTTTAGTATTATGAATATAAACTCGGCAAAGGATGCAGCTAAATGCCTTTTACACTTGCTTTTAACACTTACTTATTACATAAATATAAGTAAGGCCAAACAACACTAGTATTTTCTCCAACAAAGGTTTAAGAGGGTGATTCACTCATTACGGTATGATTGTGACCTTCGATGAGGGCGTGTTTTTATAGAATCAAATCAACAAATAAGCTGATTAGATACATTTATCGCCGGTTAATAGATGGGACGAAAAGTTCGAGAAACGCTCAGTAGAGTGCTGATTGCGCGAGATTTTTTTTTGACGGGATGGAATCGATGTGGAATGGATCTTCGCCCATGTGAGAGTGAAGGGGTATGTTGGACTCTTACCAACTAAGAACCACCTCGGGGTTTCTCTACTTGCCTATAATCGGGCACTAGTGCAACTCCGTACAGTGGAAGTTCGATAGTTCATGTAATGAAATATCCAATTAGGAGATTACAGCTTTTGTTGATTAGGTATCATGTAGGTACTCCTCGGATCAGTTTTTCTGCATAAAAAGTACCTAGTACTTTCTAAATAAACGAATTCCTATTTAAATTTATATTATTAATTAGAACTAACTAACTCTCTTGTAATTTGCGATAAACATCTTTGTGTATTCTGTAATGGCTCCTAGACTATAAACCTATTTATATTCTTCTGTTATGATGAAGCAAACGCTTTTATGAATAAATACGTATAAAATACCCTGTGTTACGTTTAGCTTATTGTAATTATAGATTGTGGAGAGTCTTGCGGATCAACTATTTCGAGTTCAACTACCTCCCTACTAACATACTAAACTTTTGGCTATATAGTGTAAATACGTACGCGTAAACGTATACGCGTTTTGACGTAAATTGCGTGTTCGTGACATTGATCTGAAAAGCATCCGTAATCGTTAAAAAATTGGTGAGTCAACATCGTGACATGACGACATGTCACAAAAAAATATTGTTGTATTTATATAAACTTATGTTGTTTTAATACGGAATGTAAATGGCCAGTTGATGTTTCTGTCGTAGTAGTATCCCATATATGTATATATATTTCCCAATCCGAGACTTCCCGTATAGTCAAATTTTAATTACCACTATCATAAAATAAAATAATAAATTAACAAGAGAGTAAACCGGAATTAATTGATTGTCCCATTTATATTCGTTTATGCTTACTGCTCCGCTCTTTTGGGTAGTAGCATGATGATATAAAGTCTCTATAAACTGGCTATATATTCCCAAAAACGATTAGTAGTTCCGGAGACTAGCACATTCAAACACAAAAACAAACTGCCTCTTTATAATATTAGTATCGATTTCAGATTAATTGAATGATTGATCCGTGTTCAAAAGTGTATTCACAGACAATTTCTAGAAGCAAGCAATATTAAAAATATAAAAATCGACTGCTTTAATAACTCTTTTTTTTTGGACTTTATCTAGAAATAATATGTCACACCCACTGACACCTCACATGTCGAAATCTATCAAGCCGTCTCGGATCTAGAGCGCGATAAAGTAACAACATATACACTAAAAAAAACGGTGGTGGATATCCTGATTGTTTACTATGGTTAGGCTGAACTGATTACTTAGTAAGCATTAACGAAGGAGTGAGAATATATTTCTTATACTCTCCATATAGTAACTACTTGAATTAAACAAACAGGTATAGAGTGTTTTATGTTGAAATATAAAGAGCAGCACCTAACGGAAAGAAAGAATTGTTATTAGAATTGTTACAGTAATTAAAAAGCGACAGGTAGGGAAAGCGTCAATAAATTAGTACATATTATGTATGGTGACGGACGACCTGAACTTAACCGGGTGCTATGGCACACGTTGGGAGAGGCCTATCTCGTAGTGGACTGCTATAGGCGGAATGATAATGATGATGTACTCATTGCTGTTACTTTTTTACACATATGCTAAAACTGGATAAAGTCTGCTCACCCCCATTATGCCATCGCAAAGGTCTAAAGCAGCACTTGCTAGATGATGCAATGGTGTTTATTTGATAGCTGCAGAAGTAAACTTCCTGCACAAACTGAGTAATAAATTAGTTAAAATAATAAAATCTATGCATTGTTCCTATACTTTAAAGAATTACTACTTCTCAATGTCAAAGATCGATAATTAATTTGACATGTCACTTTACCTATTTATATACGAGTATGTACTTGCCTATTATAAATACGAAAGTTTGGAAACGGATTTGGATGAAATTTCCATAGAGACAGATATATATATATGTATATATAGTCTGGAATAGCACATAGGTTACTTTTTGTCAAAGAAAATTAGCGGACAACAGTAGCAGTATCTAGTATTAACCATTCAATTAAAATTTAGCAGATAGTAAGTTCCCCGACAGTTCCAAGGGCTGCAATATTACACTCCTACTGTTATATTTTTGTAAGATTGGTAGCATGCACGTAGGAACCCGATGCGACTGTCGCAAAATGAAATCGAAATAACACGCAGAAATCTTCTGCCTAGCTATAAATTTTCTGTTACTCTTTTGTTTCATTGTTACACTAACAAGCTATTAAATATGCAGTTTACACATTGTTTTTATGACCCTTTGTATAAGAATCTTCCCATACACGAAGAATCGACGCCGTGACCCAAAAACTGATTTACTAGAACAAATAATGTTTTACTGACGCAATTATCGGTGATGCAACAGCTTCATTCTATATACTTGTGAAAGTAAAATTGCATGGTTTATTCTCAATTGTCTTGGGGTGGTAGAAGACTTAAAATAAGCTGTAATATAGATGATTAAATATGCAGGGTTTACAGCACCTTGTTGAATTTTTAGTAACATAAGATCACATTGTCATTAGAATGACGCTTTACATCGCTAGAACAGATATAATAAGTAAGTAATATAATATCATAAGTAAAATGTTCTAAACCTTAGATGAAAAAGAGACCTCTTTTGTGTGTCTCCGTATTTTTATAAGTTGTCTTGTTATTACCTACTGATGTTTTTCTTGGTTACAGATACTCAACGAATTCCAGGTATTTTTTTTATAGAGAATTTGCCAACCTTGAGGCGTTCCTGCCGTTGACCTTGTGTTCAAGATACTTTTTGAGACTTGGTTTCAGAATTCAGTTTCAATGAAAGGAAAAACAGGCATTTCGAATTTTCTGCCAAATCACATTTCAACATAACACAGGAATTTATAGATATTAAAATATTTAAGCACTGAAATAAATGTGTTTGTGCTTAAAAAAAAACAGTGGACAAATATAGGATTTGTACCTATCTGTAGATAAAAAATACGTCGAACACTTCACTCTCATGTTTGGAAACAGACTTATTCGTGGGAACTAATGGAGATTAGTATTATCTTATACGTATACTATGTAGTAAGAAGTTAAGATACATACATACACTCAAAGTTTTGTCCCTGAAGGGGTAATCAGATGTGTCTCAAACGCCAAACGTAGTTTTAACATAAATTGTACAATTTTAAGAACAAACATAACAATATCGACTAAGCAACAAAAATATATGTATAATACACGAAGCTTTACTGTATATTTAATGTCTAATGGGCAACAGTCAGATCAATGTGGGGCAAGTCTATTGTCATCTTCTTCAAATATAACGTCTGATAGATAACAGTCCGATCCCTTAGTAGCCTTTTATGGCTAGAAATGGGGTGGCCCTATTCTCCTCCACCGAGATTATCAGTAGGTACTACTATACTGAAGTACACATGTCTAAATTATTATTATAGTACTGAAGTACACATGTCTAAATTATTATAATATTGATATTCGCCGACAGAAATTACCTTTAGGATAAATACCTATTAGACGGGTGGTGGGGCTCCCGCGGCTTCGTAATAATGAATTTGGTAACCACACAATAGATTAAATTGTATTTAATAAATGATTCATATTCTTCTATAGAAACATGAATAATGAGTAATCATATTACTCGTAATTTTAGTTTTATATGTATGTATAGGTTAAAAGTGACTTTGTAACTATCTGTAGAATTATTACAGACTTTACACAAAGAGCTATTACATGAATACATTTGCAACATTAGTGCAGCAGTGGTGTAAAAAAAAACACGTTTTCTTAGAAAACCAAACTAAAAAAATGGAAAATAAATTTTAATTAATTTGAATTAAGAATAGTGTAAATAAGAAAAAAAATTGTAATAAGGCGTGGGGTGCGTGATGTCAATAGTTAGAAATATTTTTTTGACAGATATGTGTAGAAGGATTATCATTTTGATAATACCTTAAGAAGCGCCCACGCTTTATTTGCAATAATATTTTTTTTTTACACTTTTTAATTCAAATTTATTTTTAAATTTTTAGTAGATTTTTTTTTTATAAAAGCCTGTTTTCTTTTTCATCTTTGAATTAAAAGTGGGAAAATTGGTAGTATATTAAAAGGAAAAGGTAAAAAAACAAGGGAAGGCAAGCATACCTAAAACTTTTACTGCGAGGAGGGGGCTGGGAGTCCCAAGCCCTTTACCCACAGAGCTTGCATCGCTTATTGTATTAATATGTATCAAATAGCGGCATCAGTAACAAAGGCAACTATTGCCTAACATGCATCAAAGCGTTACATAAACCTACTTTATGAAATTGGAAGCGGTTCAGAATACCATTTCATTAAAATGCGCGGTGCATCCTTTGTAGTGCGGTCAGCTACAAATGTGTGGTGTATGCAGCATTGTATTTATATGTTTATTATACAAATCAATTCTGTTATGTATCAGCTAAATGATATTAAGGTGCCTTTCAGGTATTGTGTTCGAAACGATTGTTTATCGAAACTTGTCATTTATATTGTAGATTTAGTAATATTAGTGTAACAAAGAACCGTTAAATCTTTAGAATAGAATTGTAACATGAAAACTAGCGATTATTTGCTGAATGACCTTCATTTATATATAAAAAAAAATTCGAATAGCTATTTCTAAGATGCAAGTCTTGTTTCATTTGCTTTATTTACGTCTCAGATTTTTTAAGCTTTACTTTTACCTATACTTAAATACTAGCTAATAATACTAAATGCGTGGTAACCAAGTTAGTAAGGATATTTGATAAGGATTTTTAAGATTCGTTCTCTCGCGCAATGTACTCGTCTACAATTGGCATACATAAAAAAAAATAGTCATACATACATATATACAAAAAGTAAAACGGAGACTGAACGCTACACTTTCTTCTGGTTTTTTTGGTCTTTGGTCTTTTTGGTCTTGTGGTTTTTCTTTTATATTTAGAAGTAGAGTAGAGCATCTACTAATTTTTACTATTGATAATTGATATTGTAATGATTATAATCATTATTTTCCGTCATTTTTTTTTATAAAATATTTATTTTATGAACTACACAATTGTTATATTACCATTTGAATGTAGTTTTTTCTGCTTTCTTGTTTTTTATACATAGTTATTTAACACAATTACATACTTTCATGCATCTGCACATTCTTCGAAAGTCAGGTAACTTTGGGATATAACAAAAAAATGTTGCCCAAAATGTTTATCTAAAAGGCTGTTTTTACACAACGCTGTTGCCACAGTTGCCACACTTACATGCTGAAACAATCAATGTTTGTTTAGCAACAAGGGGTCACTGCGTGAGAAGCGTACAAAATAACTGACTAATGAAACGTGTCTGATTATTTAATTTGGTAACCACACAATAGATTAAATTGTATTTAATAAATGATTCATAGTCTTCTATAGAAACATGAATAATGAGTAATCATATTACTTGTTTGAATGTTTGTAAAGTCCCCCGCGACACAGGAATTAATCCTAATGTGGGAGTTGTCTTAAAAAAAAAGAAGAATTAGCAGAGTACGTCGGCATTATCCGACTTTAACTATGGTTTGGTGGGGCCATGGGGGCCAATGCTATGGTTGAGTCATTAAGGAGAGACTGAGCCATATTTTTGTGAAAACATCGGCACAAGTGTATCAAGATACGATTCTTGAGAAGGTGGTTAAGCCTCTTAACAATGCCATGGTTCATAACCAAGATTGGTTATTTCAACAAGACTTAGAATCAGGTCATAAAGCTTGATCCATCCAAGTGTGGTTGGAAACGAACGTTTCTGACTTCATCATAGCTGAAGACTGGCCCGTGTCTCGATCTTAATCCGCTGGATTATGATTTGTGGTCATTCTTAGAGAGTACGACATGCTAGCATAATTTGAGCCCCTAAAACAATCCATAAGATTGGCAGTGACAGCTTTTCCCATGGAGAAAATGCGTGTTTTGATTAATGAATGGCCTCAACATCTAAAGGACTGTATAAAAGCCAATGGAGATTATTTTGAATGAACTTCATATATTTTAATGCTAATATTATTGTATTAATTAACAAACATTTAAGTAATAAATGTTTTATGCTTTATTAAAAAAGAAAGATTTTTCTTTGTAACAGTATTTATGGCAAGACTAGGTAGATACGGTGTATTGAAGCAAATAATAGTATACTCGTATATCCGGATACGTATACAAATGTCCGGCAGCTGGGCCGACTTTCTATTGGTTGGTAGTATATCGGTTTTTGAGGCGTATATATTTTATGTATTATTTTCTTTTTTGTATTATATTATTTATTGGCGTATGTATTTTCCACTGTATTGGTATTTTCCACACGTTTAAGCAATGTATCATCAATCATCTTTCTGTTTCAGCCATTTTATACAAAACATACATTTTTATTTTATTATGTTTTCTCCCCTTCTATCTTTTATGTACTGAGGTTCTCGTGATTAAGCTTCAAAATTTTTCTAACAAAGAGGATAGTATAAAAAGTTTTCAGTTTTGCTGGAAGAAATTGCTCAGATTTGGGTTAGGCTCGCCTTTGTACACACCATTTCTTTGTTTCTTTAAACAATGTTAAATTATGAAATAATAAAAACATATACCTAAACTAAATCCGCCCATTGATGAAACACGCTTTAAAAAAAATATATTATTAGGTTTCGTTCATTAGTTAAATTGACATTGGGATAGACAGGAAGGGAACAGACAGGAAGGGGTGATATTTTAATTTATTTTTAAAATGTAAGTATATTGATATTTTTGTAATGGTACTAAGTATATATTTTTACATTAAAACATGCTATGAAAATGTTCATCTTAAATAGTCCTACAAAAAATCCCAAGAAAGCATATATCTGTCTTTTATGTGTAAGCCATTATCGCCAAAATAGTGAACCATAGATACAATAAAGATTGATAATTTATTTCTAACGCACATTTCGTAGTAACAAATTTATAATTATATAAAAATAAATACTTATATAGCATCTGGTATTTACATTCGATAAACTTTGTTTTTTACACTACATCATTTGGACAAATATTTGAATAGTTATAACGATAATTAACCGAGTGCTGGACATTTTATTGCGGTCCGGCCTCTTTGGGTCCGGCGGCGCCCGGGGGCAAATGGGATGGGCGCGCGAGAGATCGAACGGCTGCGGGCGGTTGGGGGGGAAGAGGTCGCTCATTGCTGAGTGCGCGACCCGAAAACGGGCAGACGCAGACGCGTGAGGGCAGAATTCGTTGACGGTGGTGTCTGTAATGCGAATTATCAAGGCACTAGCGATTATTATCAATATTAAGAACCACTAGCGGTTGTTACTTATTACGAGTTAATGTTTTTATCTTAATTACAAATAAAAATTAACAACTAATTACAATAAAACCACGAAAGCGTAATTTGTTTGTGGTTAGTAGTTAATTATAAGAATTACTTCGTTTTTATTTTCTTTTCAGTATTCTATCCCCTTTTATCTCCTTTCCCATCTCCTCATCCCTCCTCTCTTCTTTCCACTCCTTGCATCCCCCATCTTTCATCACCCTCAAAGGCGGGCAGCGCACTTGCGACTCTTGAGTTGCAAGTGTCCATGGACGGCGGTGTCACTTACCATCAGGTGACCCGTCTGTTCGTCTGTCCCCCTATAGTATAAAAAAGAAAAAAAAAATTTTCATTACATAGGTAGGTAATTGTTCTTTTTTTTTGTAACAATAAACATTTATGTGATAATATAATAATAATAATAGAATAACAAGACGGAAGCGCGATTTTGTTTTACAATTAGCAAATTAGAATAATTTTTGACTATTAGTATGTTGCTGTAATTTTAATTGAATAGGTATTGTATTTTTTGGAAGTGTAGAAAAAGTACTTAATAAGAATTATGCCGCGAAAGCGTAAGTCTAATCTTTCTCAAAGCTTTAAAAAAGCTCGAGATATGAAAGTAGCTAGACTTAACAAGACGTTTCAACAAGCCGAACTGCGAAGGCTTGAACAGGCGGAGCGTGAGGTAGCTCACAGAGCTGTTGGGGCACCAGATCAGTCCCAAGCTCGGCGTCAACAGAAAGCTGAGTATGTGGCATCTCAACGGGCTGCTGAACCACCAGATCAGTCCCAAGATCGGCGTCGACAGAATGCCGTGTGAGTATCTGGCATCTCAACGAGCTAATGAGACTCCAGAGTAGTCCCAAGCTCGGCGTCAATAGAACGCCGAGTATGTGGCATCTCAACGGGCTGCCGAGACACCCCGTGAAGTTCCTAAACTCTTTGGAGTTAACTGGGGTGCCATCACATAAGTTGGAGTTAAATGAACGTGTACCTGTTTTGTTAATGCGTAACATGGATGCGCCAAGATTATGCAACGGTACTCGGTTGCAAATCACCGACCTAGGAGGGCATATTGCGAAGCCCACAATCTTAACTGAAGAAGCCAAGGGAAACAATGTTCTTGTACCACGTATCCAAATCATACCCAATAACTTACCATTTAATTTTAAACGACTGCAGTTCCCATTAGAAAGTTGCTTTTTCAATGACTGTCAACAAATCGTAGGGTTAAACCTTAAAAGCTTATATAATATATAAACGCTATAGTTTGTATTTATGAGATCCTATTAATGAGATAGTCATAAAAAATACTTAGTTCCAATTTACATACATTACACAATATATGTAGTTGTTCGAACACTTATAACTAGAAAACTGCTGGGCCGATTTTCATGATTTTTAATTTGTTGGATTTGTCTCCGTCCCTAATAGCAGAATAATAAAACCATTGAAAACTGACGTAAAAATAAAATACCTTCTATCATCATTATCACAATTTTCCATCACCAAGCGGGTGAAACCGCGGGGCGCAGCTAGTTTATTATATTATAATGTGTAGGTACTTCTCACAAAATTCGGACAAAGCTGATTATAAATGTCCATCTTTGTCAGAAGTAGGAACTAAAAATGACTAAATCAGCATTTCAATTGCCTTTTGAAGGTTGCCAAAACGTGCCATTATGTGATGGGAATACATATATTATTTTTTTATGCAAAACTAGCAGACGGGATTTTGAAGGTAGTATCGGTCCGGAAGTACAGCAGGCGACAATTTGTAAAATACAAATAGTTTATACATATTCAAATACCAATACGATATAAATATATAATCGATTCATAGGAAGTATAATGTAATGAAATTATATAACAGTATTTCAGTGGGAATCTATAACATTAAGTATATTTTTTCTAATAATCCTACGTTCCTTTTTAAATAAGGCATCAAACCAACTGGGGAATTCATAGCTCTGTAGTATAACTTGACTAGTGATTGGCCAATGTCAGTTTGTATTCCATCGCGTATGTGTCGCTTTCGTGAAATGAATTTCTAATGAAAGTGAAAACACCTTGGGAGATAGACAACGGAACTTTCAGTCTATTGTTATGTTCCTTATTTTACCATAACGTTAAAACACCATGTAATAGGGAAATACTTAGGCCGACTGCTAGACTTTATGCTGTGGTTATCTGTGCTTAGTAATGTACTTTTATTTTCTCTGCCGTTTAGAAAGTGTTGGATAAAAAAAATTATGAATAATCTTGTTCTTGTCTCTAATTCTCTTGTCTAGATTCCATTTAGAAAGATAATAAAAAGTTTGTGTTTGTGTTTGAGTTGCCACAATTTTGTCTCTCAAAATTGTCATGTGTAAAAAGGGCAAGCTGTCAAAGGAGAGCCAAAGACAATTTGGTGAATAGAGAATGTGAACATGTTCATTTAATCTGTTGAAACCCCGTAACCGTGTTGTCTAATTGTCAAGAAATAAACTTGTTTTTGTTTAATTAAATCAAGCAAGTGGTGTGGATATAATTATTTAAATTTTCACTTTTTTAAATCCACTTGTGACGTCACTTTACAACACTCGCTCACGTATATTCCCTTTGTTTAATCACAATAACATGTCCAGGTAGTGTCTTCAATATTTTAATCCATTTTTGACTAGAAGTTCATACACCGTTAGACCGTTGTAAAGTGACGTCACAGCAGTGAGCATCGCACGCCTTACTTAAAAATATAATATCTCCGCAAGATACATTATTTTTTCTTAAAGTTAAAGTGTACTTTCAAGTAAAAATGGGTAATATTCTCCATTATCAACTTTTTCAAGCATATTATTCAAACAATATGAATAAGTACCTATGTGGAGATAAAGTTATATAACTTATATAACTTACATATACAAAGAAAGTACTTATAATATATAAGAAGTAAAAATATACTAAGAAAATAAGTTTTATCAAAAATAATCATCATCGTATACACTGCCTACCTAAGGCAGTGTCGTTTCTAACGCCTACTATTTGCCAAAGATATTTATTAAAAATATGCATACTTATTCAACACTAAAAAAACGAAAAAAAAAAAAAGATATTTACGCTAGATATATACACACCTACGCTGATTACATTTCATGTTTTTCTTTAATTTATGCAGTTTAAAGTTAATTATTTTAAATGAAAGTCCGAGAACTCATTAAACATACCTTTACAGTTTATTAGTATTTGCCCATAGGAATTGTCCAAAGTACCTACAGTATATTTTATCACTAGTAAGTTTACGACACTTAAACGGGAGTGTAACTAGTACGTCCGACGCTAAGATTTTATAAAAGTGGGTAATAATTAAACTAAATTTTCTAGCCTTCACCGACAATGATGTAATGAGAGCATATACTTATGTTAATTATGTACTTACTTTCATTTAAAAAGGTAAAGAGAAATCAATGTTTTAAGAACATAAATTACAGATTATGTTTGGTACGTCGGAGATGGTTTCTTTCTAAACGCTAATTAGCAAAATGTATTCTTTCTGTCAACACGCGGTCTCACAATGAAAAAGAACAACGTTGTCGTTTGTCGTGAGCTTTCACCTATTGCAAGGTCGTGGAATAGAGACGGTTATTTGATTATAAACGGTTTATTTAGAGGTATTGGTTATCCAATAGCTATATCTAAGTCTGATGATAAAAATGATACTGTGGGGCATTTTTAACATACTTTTTACACGGAGTACAGTCAACAAAAAAAAACATCCAGTTTCGGGACAACTATTTTTGGATCACACAAATTCTGTATCAAACCTCTGATCTGACCTCTGGCTCAGTAGTTAGGATCGCTAACCACTAGATAAACGACACACTCACGCCTGTATCCCAGAAGGAGTTCGCAATAAGCCCCGACATTTTGCCGATTGTAATTTAGTCAGATTTACGTAAAAGGGGCAAGCCTATTGACGTCTTCCGGGCACCATTACAAACGTTTTATATAATACATACAATAAATATACTTTTTGTGAAATGGACTTCATTGTAAAACTATCTAAAATACAATCCAAAACAGAAGCAAACAATATGAAAGTGCAAAACATAGATTATACACTTATAACTTCAGAGTTCAAAATGACGAATAGATTGTTGGTAAATAGACATAATAGCGCGAAAGTGTATAATATATATACCTTAACACAAGTATAACTGGTCCTACGAGAAGTAAACGATTTAACACTCCAACTAGTGAAAGTGTCTGAGTATACGCAATTCCACGATTTGTTTAGTATTTTTTTTGATATATAACACTTTGATCTTTTTTATAATTATGTACTATTATTATTACCTTTCAAAATTGGCTTTGGATTATTTCCAATAACTACCATAAAGTTATTACAACGATAAGCCGATGCTTAATGTTTATCTCTTTTTAAATATTACTAACAGACAAGGAGTATCTATCGAAACAACAAAATAAAGAACGCGGATTATTTCAGTCTTAATAAAAAGTAAAGAAACAGGGTTCAAAAGCAAGAGAGACGTATCGAAACTATCGATTTGGCAATTTGCAAGATTACTTCTCTCAACAAATAAATATGAACACGTATTTCACGATTTTCCAAATACAACCCCTTCAGGGAGTGTCCTTTAGCACGTTAACATGGGTGTTATTTTGAAGGTTTGTAGCGTCGTTCGTGGTGAAAGTGATTTAACAATGAAACTCTTAATAATACATGTATCAATTAAAAAACATACAAAAGCTAGTCACTCAAGTTGACTACTTTTTAAGTATGACTGTATATATACTCATTAAAAAACACTACTTTGAATAAAATATATAATTTTCTGGAATAGACTTTTTTAGGCAGGTAGGCGCTTTGGTTGCTTTGTCATACATAGACCTCCTCCTACCAGTTCTACCTATTTCTGGTATAATTATGGATTTAAATATTATGGAGGTTTAATACACAAATATTTACTAATTTATCTATTTACCACGTATGTTAATAGCGAGCAGGTTTTAAAACAAGTTAGTATTAATTAGTAAAGTGTAACGGTTATATATAGAATTATGTTCATTTATAATTACTGGCACCTATACAGAATGGCAAAGACATCGAGAAACATACGCATTTTTTTTTTAATTAAGATGCCTAATTTATAATCCCAAGTGTTAAGACTGTTACTGCTACATGCTCACTGCTAGCTTAGTATCAACGGAAGATTTTATAACTAAAACCTAATCAAACTGTATCTGATCTGTAACTAAGAATCAAACTCGGCATGGGCTTATATGAGTTTACGCTTACGCCTCGCTCCATGCTGATTTCTGAACACCAACATTGTAAGTGTATGAAGTCTGGTGGACCTTGTTCACAATTATTTAGCAGCTATTTAGGTAACACTTGCTTGCTTACCTTGCGATATAAGCAAGGCGACAGATTTAAAGAAAGTGCAATGCATGCGAACACAAGGCTATTAAATTATGAACTTAAATAAGTAACCCAAAATAAGTACCATAGGCCGTGGAAAATAAATATATATTAGCATTCCAATGGAAACGAACTACACAAAAAGTTTTTGTCATATATAAAAATTTCTAAAATATAGGAATGTGTGTAATGTCATAATTAAATGAAAAAAGTAATGGTGATATTAGGCTCACGTGGAGAGTAATTAAGGAAGTCCGTGAATTTAAATCAAACTACACAACCTGTCGTATGTAAGATAAAAACAAAATATTTTATATAACCCGTCCTGATAATTTATTCGTCATGGTACCATAATCTGCCAAAAGATGGCGTTGTATAATATTGGTCATTCGTAGAACTCGCTATCAAGGGCTACGGAGAGTAGTACATAAGCATTATATTGTATTATTTATTTGTCCATTAAACAGACTTGGAGCGTTCCCCCAAGTGGGAAACCTATTTATTTTTGATTTAATTATCCAATTAACCCCAGAGTTTCCCGGTGGTTAAACACAACCTATGGATAAATTGCAGGTCATTGATAACTATCATATTGATTCCCTCAACAAGGTAAATAAATACTTCAGCTCAATTTGTGGAACTATAGCAAATAAAGGCATGTAATAGATTATTTTAAGAGCATACGTTTATTCATAAAATAATGAAATTTATTTTGTCACTCAAATTATACTTATAATAAAAACAAAAGAAATATATGAAAGGTAAATATTTATTCTAGAAAAACTAAACATTATATAATATACATATCTGTGTTTTAATACATACCAAACAATTCATTTATATACTAATTTTAATCATTTAAATAATCATCTTCATAACTACATTGAAACTACAACATTATTTACACAACATAGAACAGTATATACTTATCTTCAATTTGCAATATACGCACTGGAACTACTGATCGCCACTAATTAAATGTTAGAGAGCTCCGCACCGGTCCACGTCTCGACAAGAAGTGTCTCAATTCAGCCAAAGGACTCGTTTTTATAGGCGACGACAAACATGTATTTTAATCAACTATCGTCATTACAATATAATTTTCTGAATGTATTTAATTTTAAAATAAACTGTCATTATAAACATATTTTGTGTATCAATACTTATATGATTTAGTTATAACATAATATATTATAACATTATAACATATAACAATAATGATATTAATATGAAACTAACACATGCATGACAAAATAATGTGCGCTCTCAGAGTACTGTGACTGAAGGGTGATGGTTACAGCGGGTGACGGGGCCCGCTGAACCATCACCCGTGGTTTTTAGTCGGTAAGAGTCCGACATATCCCTTCGCCCACCTCATTGTGAAAGGACATAAATGAGGATCTTCCACCACGTAAACAAAAAAAGGAACATACTCACAATGCATGCCGCATCAAGAAGGACTGCCTTCTTGACTGACAGCGTGATTGGACGGAAGGTGTTTATTATTAACATATAATTAAAGTACGATTTATTTATTTATCCAAATTATCTTTTTTCAATAAATAGAGAACTGGAAATAGTAGTAGATAGAAAAATATGTTTTAAGACTTAATGCAAGATTAAATTATTAATAAATAACTCCAACACCAAACCTTCTAAAGCAGCGTTTCAAAAATAAAATTTTGATAGTAATATGACTATTTTTATTAGAAATCCAAAACAACAAATTTGATTGACACAATTAATACTTTTTATAATGTTAGTTGTTACAAATAAAAAGAGTTCCGTTTATCGGATAAAAGTGGACACAATCCGCTGTTTAGGAAAGTGAAATTTATGCCTTTGTTTTATTTTAAATGTCGTCACCGTAAAGTTGACATTTCGTTATATAAGAACCCTACTGGTACAAATGGGTTAGTGATATTGTCGTATCAGCTTTTTTAATTTATTTTTTCCTCTAACTTTTTTTTTTAATTTTAGACGGACTTGTAGAACCTATAGAATCAAATTGAAAGTGAAGTTCGAGTGAAAGTACATCTATTTGGATCATGGTTTTGATGTTTATTTCATTTTTCTATACTTAATAATTACGCTTGTTATGTTTAAAGACTTTCTATAATGTAATATATGTATATCTAATATTATACTATACACAATATCTTTTACCTGAGATAATTAAGTAAGAACGTAATTAGACGTCCGTTGCTTTGATCTGAAAATAGTAATTTTAAAACGTCAGATTATTGTTTTTAATACAAATTGTGACACTGCGGCTGTTCTGTGAGAAAACTGGTGATTAAGATTTCTCTTTGGAACGCTGTTGCTTAACGACATGAGAAATATCAGTTGTCAAGTGGTAATCTGTGGTTTAAAAAAAACAAGATAGTTTAACTCGATCCACTCAGGATCCTATTGACTAATTACATGTTCTTATAATAATGTACCTAATGTTTTTTAATAGCGATATTTTTAAAAGTATTTCTTAAAATATCATATATTATAAAAACTCTTCCTACACCTTCACGCTTTTTGAAGCTTTTGAAGTATGGAACGGAACTGCAGCAGACCTAGGACGTGTCTGCCTGTTAAATAGTCAGTGGTAGAGCCATGCTTAGGCACGAATGGGCCGGCTCGACCGGTGCGATACCACGGCCTCACAGAAAACCGGTTGTGAAGTAACGCTTGCGTTGCATTTCCCCGAATTGAGTGAGGTTTCCGGAGGCCCAATTCCCCCGCCCCCCTTTTCTCTCTCCTCATCTCTTTTGTCCTTTTTCCATCTCCTCATCCCTCCTCTCTTCTTTCCGCTCCCTGCATCCCCTATCCCTCATCACCCTCAAAGGCGGGCAGCGCACTTGCGACTCTTGAGTTGCAAGTGTCCATGGACGGCGGTGTCACTTACCATCAGGTGACCCGTCTGTTCGTCTGTCCCCCTATATTATAAAAAAAAAAAAAAAAAAAAAAAAGATATTAAATAGGCAGGCGCAGCGTAGTTCTAACTAACTAATGGACAATCTGCCTGACCTGATTATGTACAAATTCAGTTCGACACGCAACTATTGTATAATACAAGACAGTCTTCATCGTAGAAAGTTACTCAATTATCTTACGGAAATAATTATAGCATTATCAAAGGTGGGAAAAAACTCTACAGTTTTAAATATTATTATTGTTTAAATCAGATGAGTCTGGCTTCCTGATAATGTTGATAGTTAGCTTCTTTTGTGAGAATAAGTTTTTCATGTCATTCCTTTATCATCATCTCCTGATGATGATAAAGGAATGTTTTTTTGATTTACTTCCACCTCTCAATTCGATTCTTTGATTAAATTGTGTTATTTGTCAGTTGATATTTCAATGTAGTTAGAAAGTTGAATGAAATGAAATATTTTGGTAGTTTTGTTTTCACTTGTATATTGGCAACAAGCGATCAGATGTATGTGCCTTACTACGTCCGAGACAACACTTAAACGCCATGAACAGCAGTGCTCTCCCGTTCTGTAAATCAGTTACCCTTAACCTGTTGCGGAATTCGTGAATAATTCAAATACACAATATGGAATAATCACTTGCAAATTGTATTGGTAATGAAGTAATGAATTGAGCTATAATTTATTTAAGAACAATTTACAAATATCATATTAGCTTTATATTTAATAACAAGCTGTTAATAATATATAATTCACTTTAAAAAAGTAGATAACCGACTTCAATGCGACTATATTATCGAAATCGGTTGGCGTGATATTGAGTTATTCGTCCATTTGACACGCACAAACTTAATGTAAATTTAAGATTTGTATGGTATTCTCATAGATTCAACTGTCAGAACTTTACCAAATTTAAACGGGAGCAAACGGGAAGCATGAAATCACATGAAAATCGGTTCACCCAGTCGAATGGTAACAAACATAAAAAATATATAGAGTCGAATTGAGAACCTCCTCCTTTTTGAAGTCGGTTGAAAAACAGGGAATATTCATAAAAATGCATCGTGTTATTCCTCCGCATCTTCGCCAACTGGTAGCTATCCCCGTTAATTGATATTTACATGCACTTTACTTTGATAGGAAGATATACGAATAAGAAACCGTCAAATAATACTATAGCAAATATAAATGAATAGCAAATACGAATGATAATTGAATAGCAAATAGGTTTTCGATCGCACCCGTTGCAATCTCATTCCCGTCCCTTTCTTGGAACTAAAATTAACTCGTTCATTTGATATTTTCGGCAGAAAAGTCCGATATAATTAATATTTCACATGGTTTATCGCTCTGTTTTAGTATTGTTTATATTAAGCAAAGTGAAAACTCCTGTATTTCATTTAGAGAAGTTGCAATTAAATAAACTGCCATTGCCAGTCTAGATTAACCCTTACAATCACATAAAGATTTGACCTCATTATCATTGACCACCAATACCACAATAAATTATTGTTCGCAAGGTGATGGATGGTTTTAAGCCCTCGATTTTGGTACACTGATAAAATGACAACATGCACTTTGCGATGCCACCTAACGTTGAAAATTGTGAACCTATGAAAACCTACATACAAAATGACTTGAAAGATCAAGGGCTAAAGGAAACCATTAGTTTCTTTTAAATGAAATGGAAAGTTGTATACAGTGACAATAAAACTAAATGATTATGCAAATAGGAGTGAACACAAACAAAAAATTCTAACTGCTTTGCTTGTTGCCATAAAACTAATTCCGGTTTTCAGGTTTTATGGTATCATATATTTTCAATCGATGGTTAGGTGATGATGCTGCAAATCTAAAAGTTGTAGGTAAACCTACGTACCTATTTCAAAAACCAAATGAGAGCTTTAAAGAAGGCAATGGTAACCTGCAAAAGGCCTTTGAATGTTCATTTGAAAAGAGAAACGGTTTGTCAACTGCACGGTTGAAAGGCCTGACAATATTGCACGTGCACTTTGCCATCCATTATGTGTCCTATACATGTTATTATTAGAGTCAATGCGGTTGCATAATGAAATGATGATGGTTGGTCACGGCAGTGCAGTTTAATACGATATTCGTGTTTCCTCGTATGTCGCACTCTCACTGCCCATGTGGAAACGAGGAAAGGAAGAATGTCGTCACTTAATCACTGATAATATAGTCATTGGAACCGAAATTCTTTGATTGAAAGTGACTTGTGACATATTATACATACATACACTCAAGCTTAGCTTAGCTTATCTAAAGGTCAGACAGAGTTGTATTGAACACCTACATTTTGGCAGTAAGAATTTGATCACACAGACGTAGTAGCAAGCCTCTTACCGTCTTCGTCGTTCTCTTACGGCACTCTATGATTGTGTACATACTGTCGGATAGATAACAGTCAGATTGCTTAGTCGCCTATTACGACATCACCGGGAAGAAATGGAGTGGCCCAAATGTAGAACAACGGTGAATAGACCCTAATCTACTCCTGCGAGAACGACACACCAACTTTATTTTGTCGTTTTTATCAGTCAATGTCACACTTGTGCGGTCAGTTAGTAATTAGCGTTCGTAAAACATTAAAAGACTTTGACAATACTATCAGTATTTATATATTCAATAATGGTATGGATATTTCGTTTAAGGAACTTTACGGATCGTCACCGGAGCTGATGGTGATTTGGTATGTCAGACTCTAACCGACTAAAACCACTCGGTGTTCCGTCTCGAGAGCATCTATTGCTAGGGACGGAAACCCCAGTAGGCTTGGCCACCTGACTAGCTAGCGACTACATTTTGGAGTATGGGCGCCTTACGCCCACCCCCTCCCATCAGATAAGTGCGCGTGGAACACTCCACTAGGGTGCTGAGTGCAGTATTCTTGTGACAGCCTCCGCAGTGGTGGCATGCGTTGGCTCCCGGCCTATGCGACACAGGTTCTTACCAAAACAGCTGTGACCGGTGTGCACCTGTGCATCCCGTAGAAGAGGCTGCCATGATGCCTCTCCAGCCAATCCTCCGTTATGGGTCTTATCGCCATAATTGTGGCGTGTCCTGCGCTTGGTCGCTTAAGTCGCTCTCGTTTTTACGATGTTTTCGCGGTTTATATAATATCTATTTAGGTACGTGCTAAGTTAATAGGAGACCTTTTGATATTGTAAAACGTTTCCTTGTTTAGTTCAACCTCAACACAATAAATGCGGCAACCGTACTAGCCGGCAGCGCTCTATAGCCCAGTATTTCTTGATTTGTGACTGAAGAAATTATGCCTCGATGCCGTCAGTGGTTATATGGTTGTGGCTTATATGGTAGATAATTAGAGCGAGAAAATTTGTATTGTTGACTGTTATGTCACGTTCAAATTAGGTAAAAAGCTTATCGGACCATAAAGATTAAAATCTGGGCATGTTGAATTTTCCCACGATATATATTTGATAGTAATTATGGCAACGCTGAAGGAGTGGTTGCTTGAAATGATATGCATTTACAATAGCTAGATTTGTTTGAAGGCATTTTAATAATAAAAAATATTTTTTTTAATAGTTTTAAGAAAGCTTAAGTTAAAAATACTGTTAACTATAAAGTCACTTTAAAATATGTTATACATATAGATTTCGAAGACGAACAAAATGAATCCTCATTTACCTTATTTTTTATGTAGACTAGTCACTGCTCGCGATTTCGTTCACGTGGAAATATTAAACTGTACATTTCCCGGGATAAAATCCCGAAGAAATAGATTGTGGGATAATCAATGTATTCTAGACTATAATTTATCTCTATGCAAAATTTTATTGAAATTCGTTATGCCATTCTGGCTTTATTGAGTAACAAACCCCCATGCATCAATTTTTGCATTTGTAATAGTAGTAGAATGATGGCAACAAGTTATTACATATTTTAAAATTTAAAATAGCTTCCATGACTTTTCCCGCTAATAACATTTATTTTGCCGCCTTTGTTTACGTCAAGTTTACTTGGTAATTCAGCATAGTCAGCATAGGAAAGGTGTTTTTGAGAATTCATCAAAGCAAACCTATGATAGTTAAAACAAAACCGAATTTTACAATATTATTTTGCGAAACGTTTTATGTTCGAAATTTAAAGAACCTTAAACAGATTTTATTTATTTAGGTCTACTATCAATTTTTTAAATTGATAACTTATACTAAATACATACGAGTTACATAGTAATCAAACAGTAGTAGTAAACAAAACATATTTTAGTAGCGTATCAATTTGTCCTTTTTAGCATCAGTCTTTGATATTTTGAGTTTTCCTTTTTGGAATGAGGTCAATCCGAATATCTCTGTGAACGTTTGAGAGAATATAATTATTTTGGTCCACTATTTTTACGTCTTAATTATGATTATGATTGCAGGCATACCTACTAGGAAAAAATGCTTATCAACAAAAAGTGCTTTGAATACACCGTATTCAAATTGTTGCCTTTAGAGCAGAAAATACTGATGTATTAACAATAGAAATCGAATTTAGGATGCCAGTCACGATCGCCTTCGGAAGCGATCAAGGTGTGAGCGACCTTACTACATCTTTAATTGTACGTTTGTATGTTTCCCATCTCAAACTAGCAAATTGTTATTTGTCGACAGGTAAAATAGGACAATCAAAGGCAATGAATAAAGAAAAGTGAAAGGTTTGACAGTTGGCTTCGTCAATGTTGAAAATATATTTTCTAACTACCAGTTAAAGTTTGTTATGTTAATTTATAACTTTCTACGTTAGTCGTGTATTTATATTATTTTTCCTTAGTTGCTTTGATTTTGTCATTTCCAATTTCAAAATTTATATTATCTAAACCAGTAGACCACTCATACTATCTAATTGAAAAAGTTCCCACTAGAAATCAGTGTTGTATTTTAAGCGCAAAGCACTTCTACAGCAGAGTGCGGGAAGAGCCCAAAAAAACATGAAATCCAAGTGAAATTTTGGTAGGCCCTTCTTTTTTTTTGGTAGGCCCTGTTTTATTAAAAAAAAACCTACTTATAAAATAAATATGTAATTAGTTCAAGATCCTGTTGTGTCATTATTATATTATTTTTTGTCAAACTTCCCATAGGCCCAAAAGGTCACTTTGTGCATTACTTAACAACTGTTTTTGTAACAAAAATGTAATTAATACTGTCTAAATTTTCCGGAGTAGTATTTGAGAGTTGAGTATGATATTATATATCTAAGAATTTTAAGCTATGGCTTTTAAAATCTTGCAGTTCATTCTAAAATATTGAACTTAGTCCGAGACGTACATCGATACAATGCACACTTACGAATGCTTTTTTCCTAAACATCAACCTCTTTAGGGGATTGGCCTGTGTTGAAGTTAAACCTTAGTTTATATATATATATACATATATGTATAATACATTGGAGCTATGCTAGTACTAGGTACTCATGGTTTTACAAGAATCTGTAAGGTTAAATAATCCTTAACAATAGAGAGACTTTTATACAGTAGAAAGTTTTTTCCCATGATGCAGCCCTTTTAGGCGTGTTATCGTAATAGACAAATACTATAACAGTAACTGAGGAGATATGGTTTTATTACGGTAATTTGTAACTGTTGGAAGTATCTATAAGTATAGCGCTTAAGATCACTTTCACAGATAATTTATATACAGTAGTAATTTTAAATTCAACTGTTAGATGGCTACACATGGCAGTTAAACCATCGCGTACTTTTATATAGGTTTTATTGTAAATCATATATCATAATCTAAAGCTACATCATAATGTTTCCTGTGGTATAGGAAATTTTAAAGAAAATAAGACCCAGCTTCAAAAAAAATATGGGAAAGCTGGATTTTGACATAAAACTTCGTTTGTCACACACTTAAAAAGTTATACAATACCATAAATACGGTTTAGAATATCTCGAGAACGGTCTTCCTCCCAAATTTTTAGCTTAGAAATCCTCTAAAATAACATTAGATAAACATTTTACCGTAAGACAATATTTTTCTTAGCTTTTTATATTCATGTTATCCTATAATATTAGGTTGGCAACCAATAAACCCGCCATCTTTATACACTTTATTTAATGTTTCAAATACAAAATCAAATTATTTCGTAACTATATAAGCACCGTCGTATTCTATCATCTGTCGCCAACGTGCTGGCAGAGACCTTCCTCCTTCGGCCTTTGTCATAGAAGTTTTTAGGCTTTTGATCAAAAAAGGTGGTAAGGTCACTTTTAAGCTGATCTTCATTTTTAAATTTTATATCTGCTAAGTAGTGGGCTAGAGAACGAAATAGATGATTATCTGAGGGCTTAATGTCTGGGTAATGAGTACGGTGGATGAGGAAGGACAGCCCAGCCAAGAAAAGTAATTTTTCACGAGTCGCTTTTGCTACATGTTGTCGAGCATTATCGTGCAAAAAGTATACTTTATTTTGATTTTTCGGTAATCTCGCTGCTACTTTATCCTGTCGGTCACACTAAATATTGGCCGTGATTGTAGGGTTAGATGGCAACAGCTCCCAGTATATAATTCCGTTTATTGCCCACCACACACTTAAAAGAACTTTTTTACTCGTGACAGATTTTGGCGGCGGTACTCCTACTTCTCCAGGTCCAAGCTACTGGCGCTTGTGCGAAAAAATTATGTATAACCCACTTTTCATCCCCCGTAATTACACCCCTCAGCCACTCATTGGTACCATGATAACTAAGTGGTTCCAGGCACCCGCTAGCTCTCTTCTGAAGTTGAAATGGCGTCAACTCATGCGGCAACCAAACTGAATATTTCCAGGTCTTTTCTAAAGCGCTGAGTTGTTTTTCTACTGCAGTATGAGAACACTGAAGCTGCTTTGCCCGACAACTTGAAGTGAACCTGGGATCCATTTCTATGAGTCTTTTTAACTCATCTTCATCTATTGTCGTCCTGGATGAGGTTCATCAGATAGGTCATAATTTCCATCCTTAAATCTTCTGAACCAATGTTTGGTGCACATATATTGCGCACTGCTTCAGTCGCTTTTTGACCTAAGCGAAATTCTTGAAGTAAAAGCAGTCGAAGTTCTCTACGAGAAATATCCATAATTTACTGTAGTTTTACTATTCGAGATCCATTTGCCAACTGATCTGACATAAAATTTTGATTTAATTATATACTACTCCAAGAAATTCGAGATAGTTCTATAACATTTTAGAACCTGATCGAAAAAAGTGGCGGCTTTATTAGGTGCCAACCTAATATATTTTTTAAATTCATAATATTGATATCTTATTTGTTTTAATTTATCTCATTTAATATGTATCACTTTTTAGCCTCATTTTTTTAATAATATAGGGCGACAGACGAACAGGCGGGTCACCGGATGGTAAATGACAACCGCCGTCCATAGACACCTGCAACTCAAGAGCCGCAGGTGCGCTGCCCGCACTTGATTGTGATCAGGGATGGGGGGTTGCGAGGAGGTGAAAGAGGAGAGGGGGAATGAGAGGAGTACTTGATTGAATCCCCAAACTGCAAAACAACAACCCTTTTCCCAACCCGGCTGTTCAGATTTTCGTTACACAGGAGACAATTCTTCAGTTGCTCTAGTTATTTAAAGTAGGTACTTTCGCGACATGAACTTCTGGAATATCTTCTTTACCATGGTTTGACAAGATAATGAAAATTTCACATCTAACACTTAAGCCTTAAGAAGTCAATTGTTTTACAGGCCTTCATCAATGTCTTCTACGACTTGTCATTTTGACTACATAAAAATATAATATAGATTTCCATAAGCTTCTAAAAAGATTTTATAGATACTTAGATGCCATCGCGATACAAAAAATATTATACAATGTCGTCACTAATACATACGAGCACATACATAAACCATTTTTGGGGTAGGCAGAGGAAATAGCCTGCCCCTTGCTTCTATCCTTACTTACACCATATACAAGTTTTTGTATATAAATATTCTTCTTTTTTATGTTTTGGAGCATTATGATTATGCAGACTGTTTCTAGTCAAAAGTTTTTTATTCGCCAATGTAACTTAATAACGTCACGAACTCACGACTGTTATATTGTCCTTGTAATACGTTAAAGGTGCTAAAATATCTTACAACTGAACGTGACATTATATTTAGTACGTATACACACAGACCATTAAATAATCTTTATCCTTATTCCCGAGTACTTTAAGTTCTAAATCATATTCATTCGCTAAAATCGCGCTAAGCATGGAATGGATATAACTTATCTATTTCTAAAAATAGACGAGAGCGTTATCGATTTGGGTACTTTGCATAAAAGCATTCAATCAAGTGTTGAAATGCATTCAATCGAGTTAAATGACTGAGATTGAATTCATGCATGTTTATTAGCTGTTTATTATAAGGAATAGTCACTTTCTTCGCACTTCCTTATTCTGTGATCATGGCCAAAAATAGATCATATCGTTCGCTCTACGATCAGTTTCAAGTGTTTAATGAAAGCTACGAAATGTAATATATAAATCACATTAATGATTTGATTAAAATTATTTTATTTTTATATTGTATGGAAAGGTAATCTATATTCTATTTAAATGATTTGTAAATACATTTGTCGCGTGGTTCTTGGTCGCGTGGAATAGATCCAACTAGGTAGGGCCAACTCATATTGGGTGCCGTATTGTTGGCAAAAAGTTAGCGTTTTAGAAGTCCTGTCCCTTCGGTGCTTTAGGCGTGAGTGTATGTTGCAATCACGGAATAAAGAACCAATAACTATTAAATCCATTACAGAGAGCAAACCAACTGCGTGGAGTGTAATTTAAAGGATTCTTTTAGCAGTTTGCATACTGTTACGTTGTAAGACGCTTTTAATATTTACACGACATCTATAGCATATCTCAAACACCGCTGTCTGATCTCAAACTAAGCAGAGCTAGTACTAGACACTATTATTTGTCATGAGTGAGGTTCAAAGCGACCTCTGGTTCAGCAGTCAGGGTCACTAGCCACTAGACCAACAGCCTAGTCTACTTACTTAGTAACTTCTTATCTGCGGTGCAATGCTGTATCGACCGTATGCACATGCGTATTATACACGGAGCGTACATTTTTAATGTCGCATTACAAGAATCGTAGCGTGCAAGTTTCGCACAGCGACCGTGAAAGCATATAAAAGTTGACATTAGTATTTCTGTTCCTGAGTTGCGTTTGCATCGACTTTAGTTCTATTTATAGCAAAAATATTAATTCACTTCAAAATTTAATCCATTAACAAATCATAACGGGAGAAAAAAATGCGTTATTTATATTAAGACGGTCGTGAGACGGACGTGAGGGTCGCATACCTGTAACTCGAACGGGCCGGTTCCGGGTAGTCAGAGACCTCTAACAAACTTAAAAAAAAATATGTTTTGGTGTAATTTAGTAAATAATTATGTACCTACTTAGTAAGAAGGTATTTTTTTTTATATTATGAACAACTATTTCCATAATAGTATAATATAGTAGAGATGAAACACTACAGCTATGCCAGGATGATATATCACAGTAATATAGCAAATTTTTTTAAAACACAGCTCCCGTATTAGGAATGTTTCCTGTGGCGCGGGGGACTTGAAATACACACAAACAACGGACATAAATAACACCAAGATTTGGGACGAATATTTCTGGATAACACGAATAGTCGTACCGTGTCGGATTCGAACCCACGTCCTCTAAGTCAGCTCAGGTTCACTAGCAACTGCACCAACAGGTAATAACGGAGCCTTTATCATTAAGTCCAGTCGTAGACGACATGAGCCAGAGAAGAAAAGAATTTATATTTTTTTATTTTTTTTATAATCATATATTGAAATACATACATATTACATATGTATGTATAGATTATATATTGGCAGTCCACCGAGAGTAAAACTATTTACTTCCCAAATTAGTTTATAGTAAGTTGGTTCTGTTCCGTATACCTACGAGGTTTCAAACGTAATCACGATGTATGCGAACGAAGCATTGTTACTACTATATATTGGAGTCATTGCTTCTGTTATATTTATAATTTCAATCTTCAACCGCATATAATAATACTAAGGAAGTGCTCTGTAATCCCAAGGCCTTTGTTCTTAGTTCTTATTTCCAACTTGTGAGTCTTAAAATGTATATAGGTAAAACGTAGAAGGAGAGTCTGATAATGTTCTAACAACCACTACCTAATCATCTTTATTCACAAAAAAGGTCAGTCTTAGTCGATCCTACTCAAATACTTACAATGATTCACAGGATCTTGTCGAAATGTGTGTTGCTTTGCTAATAAATATTCAATTAATATATTTAATTCTATCATAAAATGTAGTTTTTTTTTTAATTAGATAAGCAAAATTAATAGTCGATATTATGCTCTTGCCTTGAAATGTAATACGTCTAAAATACATTAATTATTGTACAAAGAAGAATGCCTCCATTTAGTACTCGTGACATGATGATTATGTTTTTAATTTCTATAATGTCGTGACGGCATCGTTTTGATTCTATTTCCTACTTCATGTAGGGTTAGCAAGAGTTACAGAAATTCGAATTTGTGTTGGTGGTAAGCGATAAGCCGTTGTATAGGTATAGAATTGTCAGGCACGTGTTAGCAACCCTGCACCATTCCATGGCCTTAAGACTCAGTCATCAGTGTATTTAATGTAAAGCGCCTGTTCTATTTTTCACATTTGTGTGACAATGGCGTTACTAGCCAGGATTACTTAAGTCATCATTATCTTTTGACTTTTTCCAATTTTATTTGTTGTTGGCCCAATGTGTTACTTTGGGTTTTGGTCGGTTTTTCTTATGGCCAATCGCCTCCCTGACGCCAACCCTCCTTAGAACTGTAATTGACGGGACAAACAAGAAAGAAGGTGGCAAAGCTGTCGGTTGTGTTGTGTTTGCTTTACTTATCTAGATATCCCTTAACCATTACAAAAATTGTTATCGGATTTCAAATTTTGTAACCATTTAAAACTTCGTTTGCGGGGAATTTTTTAAGAGTATACTTTTCCAGGATAAAAAGGCTATGCGCTATTCCAGATTATTATAAGCCTTTTACGGTAATGTTATTTGAATTTAATAATAATATTTATACAATATAATGATTTGAATTTAAATATTTCTTCAAGGGATCGTTAGGTTCATTTCGGTCAGTCGTGTATTGGTCTGTTCTCGGAATAATACTTTGAGCTGAGTCATCGGTGAGCGCACTTTGCACCGAAAAGGTTCATATCTTTTCTTAAAAAAGGTTACGATATACATAATGTTATTATAATACTATATTGGTAATTACTACTCACATGTATTGCGAGGAATAATCGCTACTAGATCCAAGGGTTAACTTTCAAAAATAATAAATACATTGCTCGTTGACTTTTGTTTATTATTAATTTTCTGTTTTTTGTTAACCTTTTCTCGAAATGTTATACTCTATGTCACTCACACTATTAAGATGATTTAAATGATATATCTCACTTATCGAAATCCACATACACAGATAAAGACACACGTACATAAATACATACACTCGAAAAATGTAACCCTAATTCTTGAGCAGTCAGGTAGCAGAGGGTATGTTATCAAGGAAAACAGTACCTAGACTCACCTCACTTGATTCTATTTACTTATTTCTTATGTTGCTTGTCAAGTTTTCGAAACAGATGATTAAGGTTTTACAAAAATTAACACGTTTTCTAAAAGTCATTGCGACACAGATCAAGGCCTGTATTATAAAGATGAAGAGATGCTGCCACAATTTTTTTATTGTCTATGATTGTATATCGTTATCATTATCATCAATTCGAAAATTTCTTCGTGGTTCACGTTTCATTGATGTAGCATCTACGTGCTTAGCTTTGATTTTAAACTCTACATGACTTTTAAAGATCAGACATCGTGCAACCAATGCATATGTGTGATAGTACATATAACTATTTTTGTTATTTAATAGGTACATAAAAAAAAAGAAATCAAGAAATTATAGATCACAAGCTATTGGAGCTATTAAATCTTACAAAGTAAAAAAAACCTCAAATTGGGCATCGGGCCATGCGCAACATATGGTTCTTTAGCGAAAGAACTCAGTCTAATCTATCTCCATCAAACGATAATCTAAATTACAGAATATCGCAGTTGTTTAAAGAATGCCTTTGTCTTGACTAACTTGACTGCTGTAGTATTGATTTTATTCCGATTCCGATTGCCAATATTCACGTCGGATATTTTCATTTTCGTAGTTTAGTGTTTAGAGTACCTACGTAAAAAGAACTTAGATATGAAAAAAGTAATGTTCTAAATATACATCCTTCATACTACTGCATACATCTTACTTAGCTAACTAAAATAAAAAAAAAATGTCACATGTCAAAATCAAATCGCCACAGGTAGAAATAATAATACCTGGCTATCATTTTTATCGAAAGTATAAATTCACTCCCACGCGGCAACGTACGTATCGATTGTATCTGTTTCGCATAACATCCAATAAAACATATGAATAGTTTCTAATACTGCATGGAAACAATTTACACATCCAAACTATAATCGGAAAGCGTGAAGATGGTTTATGGTATTTTGATGTGACGCATTTTATTTAGGGAATATAACCAAAACTTGCATGAAATGAATGGTCTAACGAAACAATAACTATAAATTCATGGACATCAATTTGCGACTATATTCAAAATAAAAAAAAAATGATTATCAAAATGGCCGAATTACGATAACGATCTTTCTTAACACATACGGACGAACTATAATTTTCAAAATTAGAATTTTACTCTTTACATTTGAATCTTTTCAAATAAACGGAGGTACATAAATATATACTTAATAGGTACCGTGGACAATACAAAATATAGGTATCATCGAGCATTATTTGATTATGAAATCAGGTTTCCATAGGAATTATTTAAAAGTAACATTAGTTACTAGAAAACCCTCAACTTTGGCATTTGGTTTGTTTATATGTTAATAACTGACTTTATTTGTTTCGATCTAATTAATTTGAATGTATTAATTTACTTGAAATGTAACCTGCGTCAGCGGAAAATACCGAATTAATATAAACTTTAAAACCTAACTTTATAGGATCATTCATAACGCAGTATTGATGACACATAATAAATATAAATAACCTGATACGGGTTTTATGAACAGCCGGCAAAAGCAGCTTCCATCTGTCCTAAGTAGCTAACAAACTGAGGGGCAACTTTGGCTGCTGGCACAAATAACATAAAACTGGTTTAAAATAAGATGCTATAAAGTAGACAGAATTTCGTTAATATTGATTTTAAATTGTGTTATAAATTTAGAAAAATTTTGTCGTATCTGGGACAGACCGTTAGACATCTTACACAACACATTAAAACATACAACACGCACACTCAAGCCCACACACACACACACACACGCACACACACACACACACACGCGCACAAACACACACACATACACACACACAAAACATTAAAATGCCCTTTAATTATTTCGCATAGTGCGAATCGAACACAGTTGTAAAATAATTTTCGGTCAAACAGAGGTCGCTGCATCTTGACCTGAACTTGTTCTTTTCTTTATTAAAACTAGTCATTTCGATGATCAGTAAGTTATACTAGGAATTCAATACATAACTATTAAAATTACTAAACTGATTAATTAGTAGCAGTAAAAAAGGTTTTATATAACTCCGTTAATAGTTTGAAGGTGGAAGGAAGCTAAAATAATTATTAGTTCCTCGTTTATATCCGTAATTCTTCACTTTTAAATAATTTTTTAACATATTATCTAATTAGAATTTTACATAGAGAATCTCACAAATTTCCTTTAAAACTTTGGTTCACCATTGAAAATTAAACAAAGCTTGTAAATTTACCTACTTAGAAAGAGATAATTTATCGAATAATGTTAATTGATATTTCACTCAGTTATTTCAAGAAAGTCTTTCTGTAAATATTTGTCAAATATGACTGAATGTGTTACAAAATCTATCTGAAAGTCGCGAAAGTTAGTGAAAACGTAACTAAAATGAATACATTCATATTTAAATGAATGTGGAATCTCGGTATATTTTAGAAGTTAGGAATTGTGAATATAGTTATACAAGTATTAAATAAACAATCTTTATTTAATATTTTAAATACACCCCATCTCTACCCATGGTAACGGCGTAAAGGGCGATTATTATCTATCTGCTAGTATGTACTTATACAGTATATACAGTACGGCATATACGCTGGGGATACATATGTATGTCAAAAAGTAGGCATTTTTAATTTATTATTTAATTTAAAATGACAAATTACATACATGTAGTATGTAATTTGTCATATATTGTTTTAAAGTTCTGAACTCCATAAAAATGATTGACAAACAAAGAACGAAGTTAAGATTACCTGGAGACATCTTTTGATGCTGAATACCTATATTTCTTTAAATGTTTTATCTGAGTGTTTAAAAATACATAATTTTATTCTTATATTATAAGAATTCATCATTACTTCTATGTAATGTACGCTACGCTAGTTTTAAGTTTCACCCATTAGGCGGATATCATAGGTAATTTTAAGGATTTAGGTGCTTAGTAAGATATGAAATTAAAATGCAGTGTAAGTGCTGTTAAAATTTGACGCTGAAACGGTTAAAGAGTGTAGTGTTTCTTTCTATAGTTTAGTTCCTTTATAAGTAGCCTTTGCTGACACCTCGGATCTCGTAAAAGTCATTATTCATTTTTTTAAGAACAGTAATTTTATTTATGTACAGGATATTTACATCCTTATGTCCAAAAAAGACGTCTATGCAAGAAATGCATAACAAATACACGAACTCACATTTAGTACTCAGAATAACATAGATACAACAAACAGCAACAAAGGTAAAACTTCTGTATTTTGTTCGGGGACCGTCTCCTGAGAATTCCTTCAAAAATTTTATATAGGGTGCTAAAAAAATGCCTAGACCTGAAAAAGTCTTCACTTAGATTGAAGAAACAATACAATGTACGTTTAGAAAAGGTTTGATTAACGGAGTTCAATACACACGTCCTGTATTCTTAGTTAATTATTTTGTGCAAACAGGGATACCTAGTTTAAAGTAAATTTTCGTATACATACATACGCTCACGCCTTTAACCTGCCTCTGCCTACCCATAAGGGTGGCCAGAGGAATATTTATTAAGCACCCACATTTGGCCAGTTAGATTTAGTTCCCACTAACGTAATAGGGCAAACCCGTTAATCTGGCACTATATGACTGTATACACACTGTCTGATACACAAAAGTCCGACTCTTAGTCGCCTTTTACGATACGATACGATATGGGGTGGCCCTATTCTACTTCATCGTGAACATCACGGCAATAATACATTTTCACAAATATAAGATATTTGTAAATTAACCGACGATTGCCTTGAGAACGACATGATGTTTCTTTAACTAAAGTAATGACAACAATGCACTATACAGCTGCTTGCGACAAATTTCATCAAATAAACAATAGCAACAAAAAAATGTAAAAAAAACTTACATTCATTCTGAGATTTTCCAAATATCCTCAGTTTGACATTAATACAATACACAGAACACTGACTTTCTTTAAAAGAATTTTAGTTCCAGGCTAATTATTACGGAACCGGTTATTGTTTAGAGTGCTTTCACATTATACGCGCATGCGTCCGCTGCAGCGTCGGGTCGGCGACTGGCGCGATCCGCCGCGTAAAAAAATAAACTTTCTCAAACGGCCGCGATTTTAGCTTGCCTATTGGTTGTTATATATAAGGTATGCTACTTACTACAAATTAATGTAGAAAATACTACCCTAAACAGGTAAAAATATACTCTAGTTTTTGTCAACAATTGCAAAATGTTGACGTAAGTATCGTTAACTTCAAATTCTGATTAGTTTCGATATGTTAAATCAAATAAATTCCGCAATAAAATAAAAACTGAAATTACAGGTTTCTATAAAATAATTTGGTACATCACCCGGAGGCAGGTGGTGTACTTCTGGACCTGTAATAGGCTGAATTCTCTTCATTAGGTAATAATCTAGGTCTATGATTTATTGACACCAGTAGGGTTAAAAAATTACGTCTCAGCACTTCTAGAGCCGCCCCAAAGAGATTATGTTTGTATGTACCTATGTGAGTTTCTTTATTCCACCACAACTTCTAAATTCCTGAACTGATTTAGATGTATCGGATATATTGTTGGAATCCTTATATCATATCACTAGATTATCAAGATTAAAAAAACGAAATCTATTCACTCTTCTATTATACGTTCCAGGATTATTTTTCGCCTTGAAATTCTTTTTTAAAATTCTCCAGATTGCTTCCAAATCAAGGGATCATTACTTCTATTGTCGCAAATACCTAGTCTTGCCATAAATATTGGTACAAGGTTTTTTTTTAATGCACAAAACATTTATTACTGTAATATGTGTAAGTTTATATATTAATATAACGTCAATAAAATATATTAAATGAACTCCATTGGCTTCAATACAGGCCTTTAAACTTTGAAGACAGTTATCAATAAAAACAGGAACTCCCTCTTTGGAAAAGTTGGTCACTAGCCAATCTTATGTATTGTTTTAAGGACTCCAAATCATCATGGCGTGTAGAGAATGCCATACTCTCTAAAACTGACTATAAATCATAATCCAGAGTTCTAAGATCGGGACTAGATGACGGCCAGTATTAGTTCTGATGAAGTCAGAGACGTTCGTTTAGAACCACCCGCTGTTGAGTCCTAAAAATATGGCTATAATCATTGATAGCTAACACCCTACCAAAGTTCACTACTTTGATCGGCTTTTATGAATATGAAGTGGACGGCCACATCTTATTCTGTCACAAAAAGAGAACGTTTCATTGTACCTGTCAATAGTCCTGTACACAAAAAAACGACAAATACTAAGTGGACGGAGAGTTTCAAAAATTTCGTGTGCTCCATACCCACTTTGTGTAATGCTATCACAGCAGTTCGGTTCTCTTTATCTTCACCCCACTCCATTTTAATATAACAAATATATTTAAGACAGATTGAGGATGAAAATGAGGAAGAAACCACAATGAACATTCATATAAGTAAAGATTCAAATAAAAATGTAATATCTTATTTTATTTATTTATTTAAAAAAGGCTTACAGACTAATAATACATGTAGTATAAATACGTAATATATCAAGATTGCTTATAACAAGCCTATAAAAATTTATAATTTATACAAACAAAAAGTATCAAAGAAACCAAATCTACATAAAAAAAATGCTATTGTAGGTACACACATTTAAACATTAGAAATAATCCACACTCTTATTGACACTGTAACCGTTTTAATATCAATAGCATATATGTTATTAAAAAAATATATAAATACTATTATGCGTCACCTGACACGACAAGGACATAGCTACCCAGTTAGTTTATTGACCAAAGAAGTAATTGCATAAAAGCCGTCTTACCGTGGATGGGCTAGTGCAAAAGAGGTCAATATCTAAATTTTGAGGAAGGTGATTAAAAGTTACTGCGCTGCGAATGAAGAATGTGTTACGCCTGTAGTTAGCTACGGTAAACGGTACATTAAGTAAACGTTTCTGTCGAAATCTGGTCGGATTTATACGCAGAAATATTTTAGCAAAAAGCTCGGGACTGTCCACCGATCCACCGATGCAGTATTTAATAAAAAGCTGATATCATTAATTCGACATCTAATTTCGGGAAGCCATGTCGCTCATCTGTGATGCGGCGATGCCTAGGGTAAAGCCCGGATCTACCAGTCGACAGGTGTACTGGTGGTCAGCGGAAATCGCAAGGCTTCGGGATGCATGCGTAGTCGCAAGGCGCCAGTACTCCAGGCTGCGTAGAAGGCGTCGACGACCAGATGATGCGGCAACTCGAGAGGAGGAGCTTCTGGGGAGCTATAGGATTGCCAAGAGGACCCTTCAAGCAGCAATAAAAAGGGCTAAATCTGAAGCTCGCAAGGAGCTTCTGGAAATGCTGGATCGCGATCCTTGGGGGAGGCCCTACCTTATGGTTCGGGGAAAACTAAGACGACGAGCCCCTCCACTGACCCAGACACTCCAGACTCAGCTGCTTGAGGGGGTCATTGGCTCCCTGTTTCCATCGCGCGAGGAACCAATACCTCCATCGATGGCTCCTCCAGAAGTACCCGACGCGGAGGGCAACGACGACGTGCCCGAAGTTACTGGGGTAGAACTAAGGGCGGCGGTACAGCGGCTTCAAGCTAAGAATACCGCCCCAGGACCAGATGGCATACCTGGCCGAGCATGGGTCCTAGCCCTTCAAGCTCTCGGGCCCCGACTTCAAGGGCTCTTCAGTGCATGCTTAGAGCGGGGACAGTTTCCGAGAATCTGGAAAACCGGAAATTTGGTCCTCATTCGAAAAGTAGGGCGTCCGGCGGACTCACCTTCCGCCTACCGACCCATTGTTTTGCTCGACGTGGTGTGTAAGCTCTTCGAGCGCATCATTGTGAACCGCCTCGTCGAGCAACTTTCTAGTGTGGGTCCGGACCTAGCGGATAACCAATTTGGTTTCCGCAGGGGGCGCTCTACTATAGATGCAGCTATGCGCGTTAGAGCCCTGGCGGAGGAAGCAGTGTCCCGGGGTGAGGTGATGTTGGCAGTGTCTCTCGACATTGCCAACGCTTTTAATACCTTGCCCTGGAGTTCTATTAGGGAGGCACTTCGTTATCACAATGTGCCCCCGTACCTCCGCCGTATTGTCGGGGCATACCTAACACAGAGAGCTGTGACCTACCCTAGTCGGGCAGGACACGGTCGGCGAGAAATGTCGTGCGGTGTTCCACAGGGATCGGTATTAGGCCCAATCCTCTGGAACATCGGCTATGACTGGGTGCTGCGCGGTGCGTTTCTCAATGGGGTCGCTGTAATATGCTACGCTGACGACACGCTCGTGACAGCAAGGGGCAAGACGCACCGCGAAGCAGCTATTAAGGCCACGGCCGGAGTCGCCCATGTCGTTCTAAGAATACGGCGACTAGGTCTTGAGGTGGCTTTACACAAATCCGAGGCCGTTTGCTTCCATGGGCCTCGGAATAAGCCACCTGTAGGATCTAGGCTAACAGTAGGAGGCATCAGCATCGGCATTGAACCGACAATGAAGTATCTGGGACTTGTACTCGATAGCCGATGGGACTTCGGACCTCACTTCCGAAGTCTGGCTCCCAAACTTATGGGGACGGCGGCCGCACTCTCGCGGCTGCTACCAAACATAAGAGGGCCCGATGCCTCCTGCAGGAGACTCTACCTGGGGATTGTGCGATCTATGGCCCTTTATGGGGCTCCAATCTGGGCAGGAACCCTGACGGACGGTAACCTCGCATTACTTCGACGCCCGCAGCGGGTGATGTCCGTCAGGGTTATAAGGGGATATCGCACGATCTCTTTTGAAGCGGCGAGTCTCCTAGCCGGCACTATGCCATGGGACCTGGAAGCAAAAGAACTTGCATCCTCATACCAATGGCGAAAGGAGATGCTGGACCTTGGACTCAGACCTTCACCCGCCGTAATCAAGGCTCAGAGGTTCCAGGTCCACCAGGTACTCATGGCTGAGTGGAAAGAGCGACTTGGGCGACCAAGTGCTGGACACGCCACAATTCTGGCTGTAAGGCCGGTCATGGAGGAATGGCTTGAGAGGCATCATGGCAGCCTCTCTTACCGGCTGACACAGGTGCTTACTGGCCATGGCTGCTTCGGGAAGTACCTGTGTCGCATAGGCCGGGAGCCAACGCCTGCGTGCCACCACTGCGGAGGCTGTTCAGAGGATACTGCCCTACACACACTGGTGGCCTGTCCAGCGTGGAGTCAACAACGCCACGTCCTCGAGACAGCTATAGGTGTGGGAAGCCTCTCGCTAGAGTCCATGGTGCTAGCCATGGTACAAAGTGAGAGCGCGTGGGATTCCGCCGCCTCATATTGCGAGGAGGTTATGTACGCCAAAGAGGTGGCGGAAAGGGAACGGGAGAGGTCTAGCACTCTCCCGTCCCGCAGAGGACGCTCCAGGCGCCGTAGAGACGATCTACGACCTCCATGATCGCTGGCCTGAAGAAGACGAACCGTGGCGTGACGCGATCTGCGCGCGCCCTTCGAGCTCGGATTGGGAAGGAAATTCCTAATATGTTTCGAGACCACCTGTTTTATAAACAGATGGTCACGTCTGTCGGGGGTCGAGGGACATCCTTCCTAGGTTATACCTTAACCCCCGACTACAGACATTTGTGTCGGAACACCGTGTGGTTTTAGTCGGTTCGATTCCGACATAGCCACTACATCGAGTTTTATCTCGATGAGGTGGTACCCGGGGGGGTTTCCACACGTTAAAAAAAAAAAAAAAAAAAAAAATCTAATTTAAAGCGGTAAAAGTGATATTTTTTGTAACGATGGGTGTAGTCGACTGAACATTACTGCGCTCTGAAGTCAAGATACTGTAGAAACTTACGTTGAACATTCAATTAATAGATAATATAATATAATCCACCACAGTAACTCTTTCAAGCATTCACAAGCTAGTGCTATATAAAATTTTAACAAATACCTATCTCTTTTTAGTATACCATTAAATTGTATATTTATATATAACAACTTATTTCAATCGGAAAGCCTGATTTTCGGGCGAGAGTAGAGTAGCTTCGTGAATGCAAAAACTAACATGGAAGTTTTTATTGCAGTCAGTCATTATCATCATATATATTTAGATATAAATATGTGTTTCGGTGATTAATTTCGGTAATCGTTTGGTGATCTGGCTAGGACTAGGGGCCCTGTCGACCTTTGAGCGTGCCCAACACGTGCCCAGAGGGCCCAGTCTTAAAGAGAACCCTGCAGATGACCATGTGTTAGATGGGCTTTTGATTTAGTATGGGTGTTCTTTATGTCCGTTGTTTGTATGTTTGTAAAATACCCCGTGACCGAGGAATCATTCCTAATGGTGTCTTTTAAAAAAAGTTAGGGATCAGACGACCGTATGTGAGATCATACGGCCGTCTGATCCCTAACTATATACTCTGAAGTTATAATGGTCAAGTTACTATTATAGTTCATTAGTTAGTTTCATAAGCATCACACACAATAACACGAATTCAAATGAACTCTGCATATGTGTATTTTTGAACTCAATCCTGTAGTTTTTTAAATAAGCAGTTGATACATTCTGAACATAAGCTGGCCCTACATACCTTATTTCCATTCCATCTTTCCAAATTCACTATAACTATTCCGTTAGTCGTTACACTAATAAGAGATCATAAAATTGGGTATCATAAGAAACATCCATGATAAAAAAAATCGGCAGGATTTACTGTATATTTTGAACAGCGACAAGGAATATAACAAGACTGAGATCAGGTCAATACTCTATGAACTTTCCGATCGGATGTTTTTTTTTACTTTTTGGCAATGTATAAGGCGGTCATACTTGCCAAGCAAGAAAAAAATATAGAAAGAATTTAGGTTTCGAATTTCGAAGACAAATTATAATCTAAGTAGTACTCTAAAGCGTAACCACTGTAAACCACTAAAAATATATATTCCTAACATGCCGTTGCAAAAACAACTAACTTTTTACTTAACTAAAAAACTTTTTGAAGTGAATATTGATGATTTTTATAGCGCGCACATTCCACCTCAATTTAAAGGCGGACAGCACTCTTGTGCCTCTTGAGTTACACGGATTCATGGGCGGCGGAAGTCACTTAACATCAGGTGACCCATCATCTGCACGTTTGTCCCTCTACACTATATATAAAAAAAGAAAAAACATCAAATAATGTTTTATTTATTCGACATCTGTGCACCGATATTTTTTTAATAGTGAGGGTTGTACGAAAGATGTTATTAAAATTTGAAGAAAATATTCCACATCTACGGATGGAAATTAAGAGATAAAAACAGCTTCCCACAATTAATCATGACAGGAGCATTGAAGTCAACTATACAGTTCTTTACTCCGAAAGCCCTACTCTCAGGTTATATTTAGGTACGTTAGATGTGATATAATTTACTCTGTAATATTACCGCGGATCTATACAACAAATAAAAAAACGAACAATAAATGTTGTAATTGACTTTGCAACTTTTAGTAATTAAAATTAAAATTATAGTAATTTAAAAAAAAAATCGTTTTTGCAAATGAAAGAACTTTATCTTCTGTGTTTTTGCATACATACTTTATGGGTAGACAGAGTCGCTCAAACGCGCACTTTTTGCCAACTACATCTTAGTACCATTAACCACTAACGTACTGCTGTCGTCATCCGGGCGCTGCATGATAACAGTCTGATCTCTTAGTTGCCTCTTATGGCACCCACAGGAAGAGCTTTGGTGGCCCTATTCTATTGCTCTAGAACCACACGGTGTTCTATTTTTACAATTCTGAGAAAGTAGTAAATTAGTCATTAATCAATCAATTGTACTATTGTTTAGAGTAGTCATTATTTATACATTGCGTGTCTTACAAGATGAACAGAATATGATTGTGATCATGAATAGATTCCTAAAGACGCATTAATTGATTGGAGGAAACCGTTGCATGAATGATTTTTTACGCGAATTAGGAATGTTAAACGAAAACAGCGTGATGTCGCATTGTTGCAATATTTCCACAGAGTGACAATATTCCACACAATGATGTTTGGAAGTTTTGTTGTCTGGTTATGATCAAAGTTGTTTACATTTAGCGAGTTTTTACTGTTTTTTGGAAAAACATGTTATTGGTAAATAACATGATTATAATAATAAAATCAAAAGAACATCACTATAAATATATATATATATATGTATATATATTATTATATGTATGTATAAATAGGCAAGTCGTAAATATATGTATTTCTATCGTTAATTATATTTTCTATATATTTTTCCACCGGTTTTATTTATTTTTGTTTTGTTTATGTAGCTATTGGCGAGTTTTAGTGGCTTTTCTTAACATGGAAGAGCCATGCTCTGGTACGTATGGGTACGGTTGTTAAACAAATCTTGCATTGTGTGACCGAGTCAGTGACCGGAGGCCATCCCCCTTTACCCCTACTTAAAAGGCGGACAGCACTCTTGTGCCTCTTGAGTTGCACGGGTTCATGGGCGGCGGAAGTCACTTAACATCAGGTGACCCATCATCTGCACGTTTGTTCTCTACACTATATATAAAAAAGAAAAACATCAAATAATGTTTTATATTTCAATTTTGTGAAAACTTTAGTTAATTTATATTTTCATTGTATCTACACCGTTTATATAGATATTATATACCATTTATCATGAAATATAGATATTATACAACAATTGTCATGAACAGGAAATCTATACCTACCAGTAAAGTTCATGTTATTCTGGCAATACATTCGAAATATAAGGAGTTATATTATAAATTAGGAAGATATAATTTTTTCTGATTAGATTTTATTTTAATTTCGGATAGGTAGAGACTAAACAGAGCAGTATTTCTTCTTTTTAGCAGCTATTTAAATGCTTTAGAGGTCAATCAATATAATATTGAAACAGTATATTTAGGGTTCCGTTCCTCAAATAGAAAAATGGAACTTTTGGAGGATCACCGTGTTGTTCGTTTGTCTGACGAAAGAAACAGGTGATGAGATTCTCATCAAATGCGTATGTAAGTCAAGGAATCAAAAGATACCTTCATAATTTAAGGATTTAGAAGGCAAATCAAAGGCAATAGTCGTTAATTTGTATATGTTACTGTAAAATTGTGAACTCTGTCACTTTATAATCTAACGTCGTTAAATAACAATCTAACCTAACATACTGTTATTTTATAATCTCTATACGCTGTTAACATACTTTATAATATATATATAATATGAAAAAAATACTTTTTACGATTACAAACTTATATTTTGTGGTCGAAAACGTCGTTGTATTGGAAACAATTGCAGAGTTTAAGTTAGCCTTGCGGAACCACAAAAATATTCAAAGACGGATTCCCGAAATAGACGAACCACTACCACAATGCGCAAAAAAAAAGAGGGTTATTTATGTTTACCGAGGGAAATCTATGTAAGTATTATGTATAAGTATGCCAAGTTTTTCTTACGAAACTCGGAGCACGAGTCAGACTCACACTGCTTTTATATAAAAAAATAAATAGATAGATAAAACAGTTAAGTACTTTGCATACAAATTAGTCATCTTCTATTCTTTTTTATGATGAGCAGCTATTAACGAGCCTTAGTTTTCACTAAAAAAATATAGTTTTTTTATTTAATAAGTAAAGCCCTTTTTACTTTTATGGTATTTCTTTTTCTCTCAATTTATACAGTAGACTGAATAGACCAGCCTTATTTTTAGTGTCTAATATTAATTAAAACTAATTCTCTCACAGTTACAATACTATAATACTCACAGTTACAATACTAATATAATAGAATCTGTCAGAATACCTAACAAAATCATTTGAGGTAGGTGTAATGACATGGTTTGAGAGCCATGCTTAGGCACGAATGGACCGACTCGACCGGTGCGATACCACGGCCTCACAGAAAACCGGAATTAGTGAGGTTTTACGGAGGCCCAGCTCCCTTATTTCTCTCCCCTCACCTCCCACCCCTTTTTCCCATCTTCTCATCCCCGACTTTCCCCTCCGCGCATACCTCTTCACCCTCAAAGTCGGGCAGCACACTTATGACTCTCCAGTTGCAGATGTCCATGGACGGCGGTTGTCACTCACTATCAGGTGACCCGTCTGTTTGCACCCTATAATACAAAAAAAAATAACCTCCCCACAGCCACATATATATTAATGACATTAAAGAAATTCTACGACTTTTTAAATTTCGTTTGCCAGATGGCAACTACTATAAAAAAAAGTGGTATAGTGTAGTCACCTACAGGTATATTACTATCTATAATCTTGTAGATATGCGCAGGTCAAGACTTTATATTATTAATACCCGACGAAAAAAGTGGTAATTAAGATCTGTGTCAACATCAGTGCTTCTGAAGGGATGAACAGATTTTGTTTTTTTTCTAGTTGAAAGATGTCTTTCTTTAGCTGTTTCAAGAAAATCTGCTCAGCCTTTTTAAGGCCATCAGCTATTTCAAATTTCAATGCTTTATAAGTAAGCGGTGTAATACATGATATGATGATAATATATGATACATAACACTTGCACTCACAAGAGTGCGTTTTTACGTTTGTATTGAGTGATATTTTCACTTGAAGTGAAGTTATCACTTGGGAATTGAGCCTGGTTCAATATATAAAAATAAAACAATTACGAATATTGATGGAAAATATATATTTTGAATAAAACAGAATAAGTATAAGTCTAACTGACAAAAACATGTTTGACGTAGCGTATTCAATCAATCTGATGTTATAATAGGCAATGCTAACTATGCTTCAGGGTTCATGTAACATCTAGTTTCATGGCCCCTATTCCATACACAATAAGGATTATATTAAGGCTACACAAACGCTTCTAATAACAATAACTGTTACTTATAATGATACGAGTTGAGCGGGATATTTCCAGACTTCAATCATTGCACGTACATATATATACAAAGGTTATAAAAATGTTTTTTTAATGGGCCCCTATTGGCACTATCATATACATATCTTTCAACGTCTAGATTATTGTTGCAATCGTCAAAACGTAGACTAAAAATTAACTAATTTAAATAGGATATATCTCTTCTGGACTACCGTTAAATAATCGGTTAAAAATAATACATCTCACAGTAAAGTTATCACTACATTGCCAATAAGATATGATTTTCATCAATTACAGTGGTTTCTAACAGTCAAATTTACATTTGTTTGAATGTATACATACTTAAATTTATTTTCTTAGAAAAAAAATCCATACGTAATTAACTATGAATAACCAGTTTTAGAACATATTATAATCTGTATATTAATAACCTTGATAATAAAATAAAATAATAAATACATTACACTCCATGTGGGTTTTATTAAAATGTAAATATGGGTGTCCCGCTGAACTCTTGGCAAAATAAAACGTTTACAAATATTGAATGAAATGTAAGGTAACAAAATTAATGATGTATTACGATATATTTAACGCCTGGTTACCGCCTGCCAGTCATCATCGTCTGCGTCGCGCTCTGAAATAAATAAAAAGATTAAAAATGTTATCAAGTTTATGTGGGAACGTTGAATGAAAAAAATGCAGTAAAAGGGCTTCCACTTCAAATTACTTAATATTAGGTGAACTTTAAATAGAAAGAAATTGACTAATAAATGTAAAAATTAAGAACGACTCACTAAACGATTTTTTTAAGTCTGTCAGCTCTGAAGATATATATTTATGTAAGGTTTTAGTTTTTCAGGAAGTACGTATGGAGCCGATGGATAGCACTTACGTTTTTCATCGCGGCGAGGCGGAGGGCGACCGCGGTCGTCACGGCGAGGTCCGTCACGGTCACGGTCGTCACGCCTTGGTCCATCACGATCGTCACGCCTTGGTCCATCGCGATCGTCACGCCTTGGTCCATCGCGATCGTCACGCCTTGGTCCATCACGATCGTCACGCCTAGGCCCATCGCGATCATCACGACGCGGTCCATCACTGTAGGGTTGTATAAGTGTTATACATTCATGTACAATATAAGAAGACAAACTGACAACTTGAGTGGACAGAAGATAACTAATATAATGTGATAAATGGTAAGGATCAATTGTCAGTTTCAAGGCAGAATTTCAGTGTCAACTATACGACCCTAAGATATGACCACACCTTTCTGAAACACCTGTATATCAACGATAGCAAGAAATATTATAAGCGCACCGATCATCCCTCCTAGGCGGGTAGCGGTCACGCTCACGGAATCCACCTCCCCCAGCGCCGTCGCGGTCCCTTGGTGGTCCATCTTTAGATCTCCAAGTAGATGACCGTTCCTGAAAAAAAAAAGTATAAGTATAATAAACCATTTTCGTTTAAGTAGATATTGTGAATGTTATTGATACGGTATACTTACAGCTGACGGTGGTGGGTCAGCAGGTCCGCGACGCCAGTTGCCACTTTCTGGACCACTGGAACGGCCGCCGTAACGTGGTCTACCATAAAAAAATATTGAATTGCATTTTATTAACAAGTTAAGAAAATATTTTTATAAACATTACTAGTTTTCGTTATTCTTTCATAATACAATATATAACTAAATACATAAAAATAAAAGTTACAAAATTACAATCAACATACATATTGAAAAGGGGGACCCTCGCCTTATTTATGACTACTTTGCGACCGGAAATTTATAAACAGACAAAGAAAAAATAAGACATACTTCACCCAGACCAAGAATATATATGAGGGCATATAGGTCTAGTCGTAATTAACCCTGATTACTGAACCGGTCTCCCACATGGGACAAAAATGAGGTTATCCATAAAAAGTTATCCAGAGTTTAAGTAGGTATTATTAATAGTGTTGCAATTGTCTTTAAAAAAAAGTGAAGAAAAATTGTCCATATGATGTAAGTTTTGATTGGCCTGTTGGTCTATTGGTTAGTGACCCTGTATACTACGCCGCAGGTCGCAGATTCGATTACCAGGACAAGTAATGGAGTGATGAGCATGATCATTTGATCCATTCGGTCCAAAGCAAATGTTTTGCGTCTAGGTGTATTTAAATATTTATATAAGTATATTTATCAGCAGGCTTACCATAGTACAAGCTCTGCTTAGTTTGGGATCTTACAGATGTGTACAAAAACAACGTAGCAATGGCAAAGTCACTACTTCAATGCTATTGCCACCATGCACATATCGTAAGGTTTTCATTTAAACTTAGTACTAAAATAAGATACTGTTTCAAGGCCAAATAAAATGTAAGTGACCCTATACAATTTAGCACTAAAGGTCTGTCAAAGAAGTTGATAAATTTAACTTTACCTACTTATTGCATCTCTCTTTAAGGAATAAGCTCGCCTTATGGAGTACTGACCTCTCTCTATCGCGATCACCGCGATCTCTGTCTCTATCAGGCTCCCTGTTGGCAGATCGCCAACCACCACCACCATCGTCCCTTGGACCACGATCATCCCGAGGCCTATCATCACGAGGCCGATCGATTCGTTCATCACGAGAGCGTTCTTCACGTCTGGAATAAGATTATCCTTTATGAGAAACTGTTAAATAAATAAATATTCTAGTCTTAGCTCTAAATTGCTTACCCTATATACTCACTCACTCTCAGACTCACTGACAGGCATATATTATATTTTGTCCAAGTACTATTTTATACATACTGTGCATTGACTCAGCCCGGTTAAGCAGTACTCAGGTATACATCAGTTTTAGGAACATATTTATGACACAATACTCAGTTCATAGTGACTCACTATTGTCTTGGATTGTCTAAATTATATTTATTTCTAAAATATTCTTTCGCTAATCACCAATTCGGCTTATTGCTAAAGGTTCTCTTTCCTCATATATATAGGTAAGACTTATTTGATTATTAGTGTTTGTTTCGTCTCGTCGTCTGTATGTATAGATAAAAAAAAGTGTGTACGATGTCCCCTATCGATTGAATTTTCAGTTAGTTACCTGTCATCCCTGAGTGGTGGTCTATCGTCTTTTGCTGAAGGTCTGTCATCTCTAGGCGCTGGCCGGTCTTCTCTTGGCGCGCGACGTTCAGGAGTGCGCGGTCGCTCCTCACGCGGTGGATCGCGAGTGCGGGGAACAGCTATAGGGAATTAATTTGAGAGAATTAAATTGCAAGAGCTTTAGACATATTGGTCCCAATGTGTTATTAAGTTATGTGATAATCTACTTATCAAGACCACTAGATTTCGTAATGTGAATAGTCAGCTCTAAACTAAAACGATTCTTTCGCGTAGGACTACCCTGGATGGCTACTACTTGCAGTTTGATTTTTAATAGTTTTTTTTTATGAGATGGGGGCAACTTGTATAATTGAGTTTAGTTTCGACGTGTTTTCTCAATACTACTCCATAGGAAATGCAGGCATTATTTAGTCATAAGAACAAACCAACCTACAAATGTATCTGATAAGATCTATTTGCAGAATATTTTCATTTGTAATATATATATATATTACTTATATATATATATATATATATATATATTAATATAAATTTAGACAGTGGAATGAGTTAAACAGCCTTTTAGAATAGTGTTGTTATAGGCCTTACAACACTTTAGGAAAAGTGGAAGAGCTATTACGTACTTAGCAATTCCATTTGAGGCATACAAAAAATTAAAAGAAAAGTGAATCAAAGAAAGTGCAAACTTCTCAAAAGTTTTATAGCTGTCTTTTACAGTACCGACCTGGTCTCCAAACATCTGGCTTCTTCTCTTCCTTGGGCTCGTTCTTTGCTCGCCAAGCATCGTCCCGAAGTGGTCTCTCGACGGGGTCTCCACGTCGCCAACTGGACGGCTGCGACTTTTGTTCCTCGAGCTTGCGCTGAATCTCTGCATCTTTAGCGCGCTTTTTAGCTTCCGTACGCGCTAACATTTCTCTGTAATGTTACATAACTATTTTTGTGTAGCACAAATTATGTATATTTTAATATCATAGCAAAAATCCTACCTTACATACAATATATAAAATCGGAATGTTTGTTTTATTTTTTACATTTGAACGGATATAAATATTATTTATTTTGGAATTTAATATTTTCTTTTAATTTCTTCAGGTATAAATAAAAATTCATGTAGTTAATGTATATTTAACAAGGGTTTAGTAAACTCGACAAAACTCTTCCAAACTCTATTCATGTTATAAAGTAATAGATATTAATTTTATTTTATATAATGAGTTTGGTAACATTTTAGCATGATAACTCGAGAGAAATGGAGATTGTACCTTTCTTCTTTCTCTTTGCGTTCACGTTCTGCAGCCAATTCCTCCTGGTGCTTCCTTTCGCGTTCCTCAGCAGCAAGTTCTTCTAAGCGTTGCTTTTCTGCCAACCACTAGACAGAAGTAGATTATTAGAGATTAATATATTGTTTGATACATTTCTTTCCCTGATGTGATACATATTAATGGTATTGCTTTGGAGTTACTGTTTCTCAGTGGAGTAGAATAGAAGCAGCCCACCTCTTCCTGTGGTATCATAAAAAGTGACTTAGGGATTGGACAGTTATCTATCAGACACTATATATACAGTCGTAAAGTGCCTAATTGACTTCAATAGACATGCTAGCTTTTACGTTAGTGGGACCAAATTCTAATTTGTAAACTGTGGTTGTTTAATACACCTCTGCTTACCCTTTAGGGACTACAGGCGTAAGCATATGTATATATGACATCGACATTGTATAAGCGAAAAGACATAATTGAAGTTATTCAGTCAGCAATTTTTTTCAAAAATATTAAACTTTTAAAATAAATAAACATTTATTTTTTAAACAACATACATAAAAAAAATATTTTATTATTTTTATGTAACCTGGTTCCAGTTGCAATTAATGAATCATTAATTTGGTGTAATAGGCAAAATATGGAGGAATAGGCTCTACACTAAAGTGTTATCACAGTGGCACCATCAGGTCGAAATGTGGGTCTGTATATATGATAAAGCCAAATATGCAGATCTATTTTAATTCAAGACGCACCCAAAGAAAAACAAAGACTTGCCTTATTATAATGGCCTTTAAAAAATTGCTAAAAAATTCAATGATGTGATAAATACTAAAAAGCTGTATTTTTCCTCCATTAATATTTAGAGTATTACCAACCACGATCGACAAATTTTAATGGGAGCATACTAGTAGCTGAGTACCTCTTGCCGGCGTTTGTCGATTCGTTGCTGGCGTCGTTCGAGCAAGCGTTTCTCCCGCTCGGCGTTGAGTTTCTCGCGGAAGGCGGTAAGTAGTTGCGAGTGCGTGGCGCCTCGCTCGCTGCGCAGCTTGTCCATGAACAGCTCCACGTGCGGGGTCATGCGGCCCAGCCGCGCCGACGTCGCCACGTCACGTGCTCGCGCCTCTGTACACACAGTACACCTTAATATTAAAGACAACTCCTGCATTGGCAATGATTACTGTCTGACTGTCTCGCAGGGGACTTCAAAAGCATAGAAACAAGGGAAACAAACAACACCCAGATTCGTTACAACTATTTGTGGATCACAAATATTTTTTTTTTGCCCGTGTTGGTCTCGACACCACGACCTCTGACTCAGCAGTCAGGATCACTAGCCACTAGACCAACAGGCTCAAATTATACACATCACATATTACATATTTTGAAAAAAAAAAAAGTTATTTATTAGTTTAAATAAGGTAGTAACTTGTTTTGACATAGACACAAGACATTCAAATTTGCTCATTTCAGTTTAATTTGTCCCGGAGGGAACTTTGTACTCAGGTTTGTTATTTTTTGTGTATTGTAAAGTTATAAAAGCTATGATACTATTGACAATATACACATGAGGCTTTAGGCTTTTGTAAATTACTATACTATAAGTAGAACTAACTAATATAATTTTTCTTTGCCAACTCAGATCATTAGAAAGAATAGAAGTGGTCTGTCAGAGAGTATTACTTTGTGTTTATCTCACCAATAAGTTGTTGAATTCGTTCTTTTTCCTGTGTTTCCCAGAAGGCCTTATCTTGAACTTGCTTCTCTTCCAAGCTCTTCTGCAATAGAGGAATCTCTTCCAGACGTTTGGCACGCTCGAAGTAGTCAACCTGTAAATAAACAATTATATCTAATGAAGTTTTACTATTCCATACATATATACACTACCGTCCAAAAGTTTGGAAGCAACAAGATAAAATCAAATAAAATAAAAGTAAGCCATCTTAAATTTTTTTTATTGATACAGAATTAAAAAAATAGACAAAACACACTTCTACAACAATGAAATTAAATAAGTAATATAAAAATTAAATTAAATTTTAGCTTCATCGAAGTGTCCACCCCTCTCTTTAATTACCTTCTCGCATATTCTAGGCATCCTACTAATTAATTTCATAAAATACTGTTCATCTAACTTCTTCCATTCGCTCTGTAATAGTTGCCACAAATGTTCTGAGCTCGTAGGAGATTGATTTTTCACCCTTCTATCTAGTTCATCCCAAACAAGTCTTTTTTGGACCTTATTTAGTCACACTTGAGCATTAGAACGCGAAGGTTGTGATATTAACATCGTCTGTATTCAAAAGATTTCGACTACTTCCTTGACCGTCTTTTTTTATTGAAAATGGCAAAACGCAAGCAAATCACACTTGAACAGCGAAGCGCTATTTGTACTCTGCGTGAGGAAGGCTACAGTGAACGCCAAATCGCAAAAAAACTCGGAATTTCTTGTAAAGGTGTCCACTACACCCTCGCTAGAAAAAAAGAAACTGGCAAAAATGAAGATAGAAAAAGGTCTGGTAGGCCCAAATCCACTACAAGTCAAGAGGATAACTTCATCAGAGTTCTTTCTAAACGGAATCGTCGCTTAACTGCACCACAAATTACCGCATCTCTGAATGAAACGCGAGGAACACCCGTGTCAATAACAACAGTTAAAAGACGACTACTGTCTGCGGGGCTAAGAGGTTGTGTTGCAGTTAAAAAACCAAAACTCACAATTCGGCATAAGAAAAACAGACTAGAATGGGCAAAGGAACATAAAAACTGGACAATAAACCAATGGAAAAAAGTTCTTTGGAGTGACGAATCGAAGTTTCAGATTTTCGGGTCCAATAGACGTGTTTTTGTGCGCCGATCTAAAGGAGAGAGAGCTTCAGAAGCTTGTACAGTGCCTACTATCAAACATGGTGGTGGTAATGTCATGGTTTGGGGGTGTTTCGGCAACAATAAACTCGGAAGTCTTGTGAGGATAACCGAAAAACTAAACAAGGAACGCTATTTGAAAATTCTTAAGGATTTCGCCATACCCAGTGGACTGAATCTTATTGGTCCTGGGTTCGTTTTTCAGCAAGATAACGACCCGAAACATTCGTCCAAACTGTGCCAGAACTTTTTAAGGAAGAAAAAAGATGTGAAAATCATGCAGTGGCCGTCTCAATCACCTGACCTTTCTCCCATTGAAATTGTTTGGGATGAACTAGATAGAAGGGTGAAAAATCAATCTCCTACGAGCTCAGAACATTTGTGGCAACTATTACAGAGCGAATGGAAGAAGTTAGATGAACAGTATTTTATGAAATTAATTAGTAGGATGCCTAGAATATGCGAGAAGGTAATTAAAGAGAGGGGTGGACACTTCGATGAAGCTAAAATTTAATTTAATTTTTATATTACTTATTTAATTTCATTGTTATAGAAGTGTGTTTTGTCTATTTTTTTAATTCTGTATCAATAAAAAAAATTTAAGATGGCTTACTTTTATTTTATTTGATTTTATCTTGTTGCTTCCAAACTTTTGGACGGTAGTGTACATATTTTTTTTATGGTTTAAGAAGTTACCTTTTTCTCCTGATTTTTCAGTTTGGCTTGCAGATCTCGGCGTTCTTTCATAAGAACTTCAGCCTCACGCTGGTTGATAGCTTCGGCATCCATCTTTTTGAGAGCCTAAAACATAACATAGTAACATGTAATACTAACTTAAGATAAAAATAATTTTATTCTTGTGATAATATTTGATGAATTTTAAAGTTATTTTATCTCCTTGTGACATTTGTGCAGGCGTCAATTAACACAGACCACACATGTGCAATGCAGACTGTCGCGTCGCACCTATAATATGATGTACCTCCGAGGCCTACCAAGTACAACTATAGCGAAGGTATACATGGGATTTATTTCGGAGGAATATAAGGTGTCACTGACACTACCTATAAATCATATATAATTATAAACCTTTATTCAGAGTAATCATTATTAACATGTAAGAAATAGAATAAGTCACATTGGTCCAGCTCTTTCCAAATGATACGCTGACGACTCTGGATAGTCTCTGCCTAGTCTGGATGCAGAAAGAGGAGGACCGGGTGATATAGTGCACATAGGTCCTATTGGCCTATGTCCAGCAACAGATTGCAGATAGGCTGATTTATTGATCAAACATGTAGGGTATGTGTTACCTCCTCATCAAGCTTTTGCAACATCTTCTGTCCATGTGCCGTCTGGCTGACGTGCGCAAGTCTCTCCCGCAGGTGTCTCTCTCGCATGGCGGCCAATTCTGACTCGTGTCGGCGACGCTCGCGCTCTTCACGCTCAGCTTCCAGACGACGTGCCTCTGCCGCAGCAGCAGCTCGGGACACCTCCTCCTGACGCCTGGGGACAATACACAACACGGACGGACGAGTTACACACATTACTGGACGAGTCATTCTGTATATGAAAAAATTAACTAGGTTTTTCTTTTTACATCAAGAAGTTACAGTTGATTTAACAAACTTTATAAGAAGTGCCACAAATGAAAGGTTGTAATCACTGTCGATATGTTTTTTTTTATTGGTATAGAGGTCAAACGAAATAGACCACCGTAAGTGAATACCACCGTCACCCGGCGACCGTAAACTGCACTCACTCGGTGAAACACTTCACAACCGAACGAGCCGGCCCGTTGGAGCCTTAATATTGCTCGCTTACTAGAATTGGCATGGCAACCTGTTTAACGATTGCAAACATCCAAGGAACCTTATTACCAATCCTATTACTCATAGATAGAAAAATAGCTATTAAGTCAGTAAATTGTTAAGCGAAAGTAATATATAAATTTAATAAGAAATAACAATAATTGCGAAAGTAGTATGTATACCTAAGTTCTTCTTCCTCGCGTACGGTGTTGAGTCGCTCGATGTACTCCTTGCGTTCCTCGATGATCTTGTGCCGCTGCAGCACGCGGTGGTGCTCAGCGTGTTTGTGTTCGTGATAGTGCTGCACCATTGTGTGTCGCGCGCGCTCTCGCTCAGCACGCCGCCGCGCCGGGAACAGCGTGGCGGCGCAGCGGGACAGCACCTCCGCAGCTCGGACTAGCTGTTCACGGACCTGACATACCCATAATACTCATTAACATATTGGTTACTTTAGCCAATCTTACACTAAGTATATGCTTAGAAAAACCACCATCAAGAATGTAATTATTTTTTTTTAAACTTGACGCATTCTACGCTACTATATTTTGTGCAACGAGCTTCTAGACTGCTACAATCCAGCTTAACAAAACAAACTTTATATTTAAATAATGTAGCATATACATACAAAAGAAAATTACTAATAAGACTAAGTTTTAAATAAAACCATAAAAAAAAAAATATTATTTGCACTTTAGTCAATATTGATAGTAATTTTAGACAATAGTCTTATGAAGTTGCCACTGCTTATGTTAAGAAAAGCATACAAACCTGTTCCGCGGGTGTGGCCTGAAGTATAGCCCCACCACAGGCTTCATCTGCAGTAGAACACCACTCGCCGCCTCCAGCCTCTACGCCAAAGTGCACACATCTAAAAACACAACACCACTTTAGAATATTATGAACATTTAATTGTAACTAAACCTTAAAACACAATATATATATAATGTGTGAAGTACAATAAGAATTTACTTTTTAAATGAGAAAGGTAACATTTTACAGTGATACGCAAAGACAGAAAAGATAAAGGAAAGTTATAGTACATAATGAGGACATTTATTTCATTTAACCATGTGCTGGCGTAAGTTAACACAGACAACATTTGTAAATGCAGTGTATATCGAGTCACACCCGCAATATGATGTACCTCCGAGGCCTACCAAGTACACCTATAGTGCAGGTAAACATGGGATTTATTTCGGAGGAAACTAATCAAAATATTACGTCTTCTATAACATAGTAACTACTGTTTGTTGTATTTAGTTAGTGTCGTTATGCCTCAACCATTAAAAAAAAAACAGGGTATCTAACAACAAACATAAATATAAATAAAACCCTGCACTGCATTAACTTATTTACATTTTTTTTTTATACTATATATAGTCTGTCCCAGACGAACAGACGGGTCACCTGATGGTAAGTGACATCGTCGCCATGGACATTTGCAACTCAAGAGTCGCAAGTGCGCTGCCCGCCTTTGAGGGTGATGAGGGATGGGGGATGCAGGGAGCGGAAAGAAGAGAGGAGGGATGAGGAGAAGGGATGAGTAGAAGGAAAAAAGGAGATGAGGGGAGAGAATAGGGGGGAGGGGGATATGGGACTCCGGAAACCTCACTCATGCAACGCAAGCGTTACTTCACAACCGGTTTTCTGTGAGGCCGTGGTATCGCACCGGTCGAGCCGGAAAATTCGTGCCTAAGCATGGCTCTACCACTGGCAAAATGACACCTCACGTGCACATCCCTCAAGGCATCTAGGCTGTAGGGAGTTAAAAGAAACATAATACATAGCACAAATTCTTTCTTTTGGGAGTCAGTTAAACATAGTTATACTAACTTATTGGCATGATCCACCCGTATCTGCATGTCATTGTGTCTCACGCAGTCCACTAGCAATCGCTCCAGATGAAACAGGTCATCCGTGGAGGCCAGCTCCAATAATCTTGAGAATTGAATGCACGCGTAACATTGTGCTACTTGGCGGATAAGACGCACGAGAGCAACGTCGTTTAGAGCTATGGTGTACTGAGCAAGCGGCGAGTCTGCAACAGAACATTGCTTTTAGACATCAGTTTGGAACAAAAAGTCATCTCTTCACATTTAACTATAAACTATATATACTTTATAGAAAAAATACATTAGTAAGTTCAGAAAGCGTTTTTACAGTCTAAGGTTCAAGACTGACTGGCGCCTTTTGGTTTGTGACCCTGACTGCTGAGTCACTCTGGTCAAAAACTGGCGACACAAGATTAATTTCTAGAGCGGGGTCGTCTTTTTTATTTCAGAGAAAGAAGTGTACATGTATCTATCATACAATTGGTCAGAGTGATTATTACAGCAGTTGTGTGAAAGAGTAATTCAGCAATTCATTAAAAAAAGAAGATTTATATGTTATGAAGGGAAAGTCGTAAGAGGTAATGTGTATGTTGCGTTTGCTTGCTTGCTACAAACTTTTAATGCAGACTGTCGCGTCGCGCTTGATATATGATGTACCTCTGAGGCCTACCATGTACAACTATAGTGCAGGTATACATGGGATTTATGTCAGAGGAATATAGAAAATATTATTAAAATAATCTATAAACTTCTATATAACTTACATCACAATATTGAATCAACACTAGGATAATAGGAATCTCATTGAATATTACCACAACAAGTACCACCTCATTGTAACACTAACAGCAATGAATAACTAGTTATATATGTAGTTTCAAATGTGCATTAGTTAAATAACATACTAATAGAATAAAGTTGTATAGCATTGTATGATGTTTAGTCTCAATAGTGACATTGCAATTTAAATTTCACCTGTGGTAGACTGGTAAAAATGGTAAGATACTTACTGGGCTCTTCCTCAAGAGCTTTGATGACACTCTTGACATTGTTGCAGAGCGTTAGTGGGTCGAACTCAACCTCCAGCCAAGAGTACAACTGCTGCAGCTGAGGAGTCGCTAGAGCGACGACATTCAGGCGGACAACATCTGTGATGAAGGATATAACCTTAGCTTTGTATGGCAACTTAATAATGTATCACTGATCGACATGGTAGCAAACTCATTTATTTCAATTAAAATAATTACAGGTATTTCTGAATTGTCATGAGTCATTCCTATTAAGTCAGTGAAGGTGACCACCATGAACAATCTTTTTCAACATGTTTTTTATTACATTGTTTATAAGTGGCACGCAAATGTGAGCCATTCTAATTCCAAGAGGCCAAAACCAATTCAATTAAAGAAGCAGTAGTAGCAGAAATAAAATAAAGACAGAGTAAGACCTGAAAATTATTTGTTATGTATAAATAGTTGATTCTGACGTAAATGAGTTCATATAAGTTCATAAATTCTTCTTTTTCACACTATTTAACTTTGATAGCGGGAATTATAATCAAGTATAAGAACACTGATTTCGTGCAGGCCTTAATTTACACAGACTACACACATTTGATGTAGACTGTCGCGTCTCACCCACCAAATAATGTACCTTTGAGACCTACCAGTAAATCTAAAATGTAGATGTACATGGGATATTATAACAAAGGACCTATAGCAATAAAATAATTTACTTTTAAGCACTTTAATAAACACAGTACTTGCCTGTAAAGCCAAATCAGATTCTCTATGCATTCTAAACAACATTTGTATGAAATAACTGCTTGTAATACAATACTTTCATATTAAGTTTTTTTTTGCTGTTTTGTTTATATTTTATTTGTCAAAAAACACTAACAACTTGAGTATCAAAACATAGTATTTTTGTTTAAAACAACACTTAATTACATGAAGACTGTTATTTATTTTAACATCAGGCTCTTCTACATTTACTACTACTCTTATAAAGGTTAACTGATACTTTAAATAGCAATAAATTATTATAAATCTCACATTACCTTTCAACAAGCTCGCCCTAGTCGGGGGCTGAGCCAGACCAAGCAGAACTGCTAATCTCTGGGCCTTCTCAACTGGGCTTTTGTCAGTCTCTACAAAGCGATCGAACTCTGGATGCAACGAAGGTAGTGGTACGGACAATACCGCCACCAAAACGCGACAGGCCATTCTGAAATTCAAAGCTTTTTTAATACCAATACGAGTCACACTAACATTATAATGTACCTACAAGGCCTACCAAGTACAACTATAGCGCAGATGTACATGTGATTTATTTCGGAGGAATATAAAGAAATACATTTAGAAAAATCACTTTACTTTTATAAATCTGAGTAGATGTAATAGGTAACTGTGTCATGACGTATCAAAACACAAATAACACGTAACAAACAACACATTTATAACACACACCTAAATAAATGTCACGTAAGAAATTAGACTTAACATATTATCTTGATTCCAATTTCTTACATGAAATTAATAATAATAAAATAAACACAAAACCTGACTTAAAAAAAAAAAACTATAAGTTTAGTAGTATTTTGGATTGCTTATTAATATACGCGAATTAGTTAAAAATGAGAATCTAGTAACTATACTAACTTCTGCAGTTCCTCCTGCGTAATATTTTTCTTCATCTCTCTAGAAAGTTGAAAGAGTTTTAACAGTGCAGCAGCATGGAACAGGCAGTGACCCGCTTTCCAGAAGACCAGAGCCAGCTTGCCGTAGTAGTTCGCCATTGTTTTAGCCACAGGAGTCTTCTTAGACATATTCATCAAGTTATGGATATCTTCAATTGCTTTATAGGCTTCCTGTAGTAATTAAATAAATAAATCTATACTGCTAAAGTTTCCGTTTCTCGATCTTACTTCGATCGATTATACTTTAACGGGTTACATAGTTATCTTAAAAAAATATTAAAAGATAAATAGTTCAGCATCAGAGGAAATATCAATCAAACAAACCTGCCACAATTCCATCTGTATAGCACTGTCTAGCTGGAACAACCTGGTTTCCAAGTTTAATTGTTGAGTCTCTGGCTTTGAGATGCTCACATTACCAGTTTGCACCTGTTAATAAATACAAAAGTTCTTAAAAACAATAACAAATTAAAAACCAGAACAATTCAGAAACTGGTTACAACAAACAATATTATAAACATACTGTAGGTTTGCAAATATCTTCAAGATGCTTCCTTAGCTTATCACACAGTTTCCGGAACTCTGTCTTGCGGGAATATTTGAGGCAGAACTGGAATGCCATGCGTGCTATGTCATGGTACAGAGTCTCCACATGTGCGTTTGTTCGCAATAGCTCCAAGCATTGGCAGTAAGACTCCCACAGGAATTTTACCTAAAAGAAAAACTTTAAATAATATATTTGCTACTAATTAAGATAACAAAATATTCTTCAAATTAAATACAGTGGAAACTCGATTAACCGGATTAATTGTTGTCGTTAGGGATTCGGATAATCGAAAGTCCGGATAATCGAATGTATGAAGAAAAGCGGGTTTTGTGAAATAAAATAAGTTTAATAATAGTAATATTTATTAATAAATAATAATATTATTAATTAAAAAAAATAATAATTTAATAATAAGTTTAAATTAAACTTATTATTAAATTATTGGTTATGGTATTACTGGTTTAAAATATTTGGTAATTGGCATTTGACGTAAGCTACTTTTTCTCTTCATTGCTGCTATATCACGAATTCGTTTCAGCTGTAGTAAACTTACAGTATCACTCTCTGTTTGTTTTTCAAACCATTTGAGAGCTTTTTCCAGAGCCTGAAGTGCTTCATCCATGACGAGATTTAAATCTGTATAACCATCCGTTACTTGCGACAAACGATTCATCACCACCTAATTTTTTATTTAACTGTAATGCTTTTTCACAGAGTAAAGGGCCAGATATCGGTTGCCCAGTTGATCGTTTTTGTAAAAACCAACAATACAAAGCGTCTTCTAAAAGTTCGTTTTTCGGTTTCTTCATCATTTTCCGATGTTTACTCCCGTCTTCACTATCTAATTTGCAGGTGTACAACAAAATTGAATCGGCATTCTTCTTAATATCACTTATCGTGGATGTACCTACACCATACTCATCAGCTAACTTACGACCGGTTTCTCCTTTTTTTAATGAATCAATAATATTTATTTTGTCTTTAAGCGATAACACCACTCTCTTACGCTTTGACATTTTCAAATATTTAGACGCGACACGCACATCAGAGCGGAGTAACAATTGCTAACAACTAAAACAATAACGAAACGCAACGCAATAACGTCGCAGTTTATAGTCCGGATAATCGCGAATCCGTATAACTGAGGGCCGGATAATCGAGTTTCTACTGTATTGTATAATTGTTGTACTTGTATATTAATTTAATATTGGTTTGAGTTTCCTCTTAATATGAGAGCAAAATATGAGTGACAAGATACAGCATTTTGAAATATTATATGAAGCATTTTCCTATTTTATCTGCTTACTTGAATATTCAGAAGACCCAGACTACTCTATTATAACTATAAAACAACTAAATATAAAAAATATTTCAAAACAAACTTACCCATGGTGTAAGAATAGTTCTATCAGAACGATCTTGGGCATCTTCCCCAGAAACTGCACTAAGCAAGATGCTCTCTGGTGTGGCAAGATTGTCCAGATCATCTGTTTCAATTACCGCCTGTGTGGAATGTGCACGAGCAGCTTCTGTGCGCTCTTCAGCCATGCGTAGGTAGCCTCTGTTGATTATTAGTTTATTTCTTATTAATTATCAATTTGATCACTTAGATATTTATTCTTTCTAAATGTCTCATGATCAGTGTTGCATTATTAAATAGAATGGAAGTGTACTGGATACAGGACTTAAAAAAAACAACTGCGTGGATTAGTTTTGGTGACCTTCTATCATGAAATGAACATTAATGAACAAAAATACAAAATAACAGTTTAACAGTGGTAGAGCCATGCTTAGGCAATGGGCCGTCTTGACCGTTGCGATACCACGGCCTCACAGAAAACCCTTGTGAAGCAAGGTTTGCGTTGCATTTCCCCGAATTGAGTAAGGTGCCGAGGCCCAACTCCTCTCTTCTTTCTCTCCCCTCCCCCCTCTCTTCATACCTTCTCCCCTTTTTCCCCTCCCCACCCCTAATGGGACACTCATTAACTTCCAAGGCGGGCAGTGCACTTGTGACTTTTGAGTTGCAGGTATCCATGGACGGGAGTCGTCACTTAAAATCAGGTGACCCGTCTCTTCGTCGGTCCCCCTATAGTATAAAAAAAACATTGAAACAACTTACAAAACTAGCTTTATTACAAGGTATATACATATGGTTGTGCAAATGCTGAAGTGGCAGGTGCTTCAACAGCAAGGATTATAAAACCATTTCAACAAGCTTAAATTTTCAGCAACCATTGAATTGTACTAAATAGAAGAGAAATTATTGAAGTATATAATCCATAAGTAAATATGTACACATATATATAAAACATATATACATATCTGTCATTTTGCTTTTGTACACATACAAGTACCTTTACATTTGTATGATTGTTGTATATACAGTACATATAATCTAAAAATAGAAACATATTGTTCTTGCTAAGAATTCTTGTATTTCATTTCAATGTGTTGGTGTTGGTGTAACTAAAACATAATAAGGTACCTGTGTAGATTGTAACGTTTTCAAGTAAAAGTACCAAAGAGACAACAATAGTTACCTGATAACTTGCTCTAGTGAGCCTACATTCACAGATTGGAACATATTCCTGTACTGAAACAAGCCTTCTTTTGCAATATGGGACTTGCGCAAGTCCACACATAGTTCCAAATACTTGAACATTATCGGTTCCAGCACCGATTCGGACCAGTTGTAAGCCCATTTCTTGTTACGGAAGACTTCTTGCAAGGTATCTAAGGCTCTTGCAGGCTTCTCCAAATCCATAAACTCTGTATGACAAACAAGAAAACTTTACTTTTAGATAGCAGAAAAACTTACGAAGGAAGTTTGATCTACTGACTATTCTATGTGTTGACAGACAGCTCTGAGTATCTAATACTTTTATAGGAGCAATTCTAGTATATAGGTACATATACATGAGTCTTCAGAGCAGCTTCAACAATTTTCATGAAATTTTGTATACAAGGGGTCCATGTAGCTAGGTTTCATTTTAAAAAATCATCTTTTATTCGTGTTTTCAGGCAATGAAAAACTTCTACAATATCATTAGAATACGAAGGTAACTTCTATTCTACAAGGTTATAATAGCACAGTGATAAATCAGCTGTCCCGAAAGAGAAGACCCCTTTTTGAGTTCAGATGATTATTTTTTTCCATTTTTCATATGTTAAACTAATTGAATTCTAATTTTTTATTTAAATAACCACAAAAATGTTATTCAAATTTCATCAGTAAGTAATTTGTACCTAAATATAATAACCAGACATGAATTATCAAAAAAAAAAAAACAGTCATCCAGGTACTAGGACTACTAGGTATAATGGTGGTTAATTAATGTATGTTTTATATTGTCAGCAGGAAAATATTTTTCTATAAAATAGTCTTAGAATACTATCCAAGTAATATTTAAATTCTAGGGCAGATGAAGTGAAGCAAAAACAAGAAATAAACTACCTATCATTTATTAATCTTTTGTATAAATTAGGTTTTTATTAAATATTCACTTACAGATGCTTTCTTATTTTAATATTCCTATGTCATATAGGTGAATGTTAGTAAATCCTAATAAAGGGATATTGAGGGACCAAACCTAAATTGTTTTTTTTATTATTATTATTATTATTATTGATATAATAATATAAATATAAAATATAAATATAATATTTAATAATAATATTACATACATACAGATATATAATATAAATATATCTCTTTATTCTACACCAGTAACATTGAAATGGAGTGTTAAATAATATAAGAATAGAATAGGCAGCAACAATTGCCGCTCGGATTTAGTTTTGTTATGAATCTTTTATTCTGTCTATATGTTCATGTGTGTTTCCACAGTGTAAACCCTTTATACTGATACATAAGGGACTGAGCATTTTATTGCATTATTGAGTTGATAAACGGAGTAAAGAAAAATCAATATTATATGTATTTACTAATATATATAAAATTTACAAACAAATTTTACCTAATAAATATACATTTTAGGTTTATCATTAGGCTTGATATCAAATGTAGAGATTTATGTGTAAACACATAAAAGAATATTGCGACTATGTCAAAGTTGTTTCAATGCTTATATAGTAAATAACTTATAAGTAAATATAGAACTTAATATTCCATGAATATTTCAAGTGATATATATATATATATTTCAAGCAAGCAAAAACAAGCAACAACAAGTCATGTTTGTTATATAGGAGCCTCCTTAAATTGACAGCGGAGTCTTAGTAATAGGGTCCCGTTTTAGCCTTTAGGTGCTGAACCCTACAAAGCTGGTGCCTTATGGGTTCAACTATGTAGCTTATGTTAACCAACATATTCATATTTTAAGTCATAAATGGAATGAAGTTTTAGCCACAGCTAGTGGTAAATGAGTTGAGTTGTGGGTATAAGAAAACTCACATTGTAGATGTATAAAAGAAAGATAGAACATATAATAAAAGCAATCTATTATATTATACTATTTTTCAAATACTGATATAAATCTATGCTGTATTTTTTATTGGCCTCTAAAGTCTGCTTCCATGCATGAACAGTACCTATACATTTAGTTATATTTTTATACATACAACTATGTACTGTACTATCACCATAAAGATTATACCATATGATACAACAAATACAGCCAAATTTGTGAAGTACACATTGAGAAGCTCAGCAGCTATTGAGATTTTGAGAGATAGGTGTTCTTGGGATAAGATATTCCTGATAATTATAGGCTATTAGTGTATAATTGTATTTAACTTAAACCGAGGTTAAGCAGGTTATCTATGACAAGTATCACGGTAAAGTGATTGAATTGGGTAATATTTTCTTATTGATGACAACTAACTTAAAATATGGCATATTCCTAATCGATAAAACATAGTTTTATAAGTCATGACGTAGAGTTAATTTTAGCACCATTAGCTAAAACTAGGGGTAAACGGCAGACGTATAACGTCATGTCATTTGCACATGCAACGTGGTATATAGAAATTTATACCAACCATTAGCCCTTTTGAGGGCATTCTCCGGTCTTTGACCGTATCGCGCCATGTTGTGCACAACACTTTTCACTTCATCAACACGAATTTGTCGTTAAAACTATGATGTTGAAGAATTAAATTGAAATAATTCTTCAAGCACCGGTCCGTCAACGGACAAGAAATAAGAAATCAAAATGGCTGCCGAATGCCGTATTTCTTACATGTTCTTCTTGTTAGCTCAGTTGCCACAACGAAAAAAGAAGAAGAAAAAATTTTACGTAATTAGAAAAAAATAAAAGATAATTTAAAACAGTTTAAAATGTTTTGATTATAATACTATTCACATTTATGAAAACGTTCTTTCGTTAATGGCAAAAATGCAATTACAACAATATTGTAGCTGTTTCATCTGAAAGGTACTTACGTATTTGTATCTTGAAGGGCCATTTCCAATTACGACACTATAGTTACTAAACTTACCAATAGATTATAATAATAATAATAATAATAAAGCCTTTTTTATTTCCATGCACAATTACATTGAACTTTGACTACATAATATATATATATATATGTATATATAAAAAGTGTGTTTAGGGCATGGCTCCTCTCCGGATATAGGCCTCCTCCAACTTTTTCCATAGTTTTCGATTTGCCGCCTTCGTCATCCAGTCTACGCCAGCTGTATTTTTAATTTCATCGAGCCATCGATCTTTAGGTCTTCCTCTGTTCCTTTTTCCACTAGGTCCCTTCCATTTAGTGACTCGCTTAGTCCATCTCTTGTCTGTACTGCGGGCGATGTGCCCAGCCCACCTCCATTTTAGCTGTTGTGCGTGACGTTCTACGTCTATTAATTTTGTTTTTTTGCGGATATCTTCGCTCTTGATTTTATCTCTAAGCTTAATTCCTAGCATACTTCTTTCTATAGAAACCGACCTGGGTGCATCCTCCTCGCAGTAATGAAGAGGACCCCACACCTAACACCGGGGATTTACGACATCGACGAGATGTTGGGCATCCCCGGTGTCAAAATTGAAGCCTGGCGCGGGAAGAAGAGGCCCGCGCAGTGTCACCGCTGCCAGCAGTTCAGGCACAGCAGCCACCATTGCCACAGGCGCATAGCCTGCGTGCGATGCGGCGGTGAACACCCAGCTGCCCGCGCCCACGGGAAGAGCCCGCAACATGCGCCAACTGCGGGGGGATCACCCCGCAAATAACACCCACTGCCCCGTCTTCCAAAAGGAAGCCAGAAATAGGAAGGCGGGAACGGTCGCCATCACCGGCGAGCCGCGCCAAGGGCCGGCACCGGTGAATCCACTACAGCCCACAAGCGAGAAGTCGCGGGGGGCATCGCTAATGGCGGAAGCGAATGCCCCCAACCAACACGGAATAACCACCTCCTCCAAAAGAGGGCGGAGGAAGAGGGGCAAGCGGGGAAGAAAACCAGCTGCCCCTAAACAAGAACACAAGGACCTTGCTGCGGAGGAACCGACTGAGCATCAGCCGGCTACCACCGCCGCCCCCATTGAAACCATCGCAAAAGCGAAGACGACGCCTGCCACCCAAGAAAGGCCGGCTGAAGATGGCAACAGCTCAGTCGCCATCCGGGCCGCCATTGTCGAAATATTTAAGAATATCCTTATGGCCATCCGTGGAAAACAAAGCACGGAGGCCATAACAATAATCGTCTTCAAGGGCATGAAAACCCTCTTGTCATACACACAGGAGGAGGCCCTTGAAGATGATGACGAAGAATAAAGACTTGCGGCCTGGACAGCAAGGTCGCACCCCTCCGCCCAAAACAACAGCCTCTATAGGCTCCGCTTCGACGCAAAGGCAACCTCCGGGCAGCCTAAGCGTCGTCGCGGAGCGACTCGTTACAATCCCCGCAACTTGTCTCAGTTTCTGCGACCACCCTCTTACCCGCGGACACCTATGCCTACACGTTAGTAGGCGTATCGTGTGCGGACGCGGGTGGCCGCCGAAACTGAGACAACAGAAGAAGACGTCCCACAGACCGCACAGCGGTGTGGGAAAATCACCGAACAAGACGCCGAGGGGTCGCACGTAAGTCGCCGCCTGTGTCGCTGGTCGCCCGGAGCTGGACCTCCCCAGGTGTCGCCTGGGGTCTCATCTGGCTCGGGCAGACCGCCTAGGCGGCGTGAAGACTGAAGCGGCCCCTCATACCAATCCGAAAAACCAAGACAAAGAATCACCCCCATGACCCGCCTCTATCTAGGGGCGGCGGTAGACACCGCTGGCAGGGGGCCAACGCCCCGATCCAGCCTCCACACGTCCTCTGCAGGGCGTAGTGAAGACTTTAGCGGTACTGGCAGTATTGATTCAAGATACAGCGAATAAATATCGAAGCGATCTTCTAGTGCGACTAACGAGTGATATAGTGATTTGTAATTGTAAAGAGTGGTATTAATAAATATTGTGTTGTTTTTTTGGTAATCAATCGACTACTTTAATTTATTAAATAGCCAGCTCGTAACAATTTGGTGTCAGAAGTGGGATTAAAGTATGCCGGTTTTATCAAAGGAAGACATGGAAGGTATCCGAACTAGGAGTCAACGCCAGCAAGAGACTGATCAGAGGCGATTTGAAGGTGCACAACTGCCTACATTGGAGGGTCAGCAGCCAGCGATGGAAAGAACGCCGTCCACATCGGCATTGGCAGCAGCTCCTGATATCACGGCCCTAATGGCGATGCTCCAGGAGCAGGCCCGCCGTCAGGAGGAGCAGGCCCGCTGGTTGGAAGAACAGCTCCAGCGGGACAAGGAGGAGCAGGCCCGCCGCCAGGAGGAGCAGATGCTCTTGTTGAAAGGCATTCATGAGACCTTCGGCAAAGAACTCAAGGTAGTGAAAGATCAGGTTCTTCAACACGAGAACCGTATCACTGAGGCCGAAACTCAGATTGCCGACGTGAAGAAGGCGTTAGTAAACCTTAAAGTTGGAGACGGAGCGGCGACTACAGTAACTGCTACTCCTTCGGTGCGGGGGTTCAAAGTACCGCCGTTTGATGGAACATCTTCGTGGTCAGCCTACAAGATCCAATTTGAGGCTGTCATGACGGAGAACGGCTGGACAAAGGAACAAGCTATGACCGCGCTCACCTTGGGTCTCCGAGACCAGGCTCTAACAGTCCTCGAAGCCCTCGGTAAGAAAGTAACCTATGAGCAACTGCTGGAGGCATTGGAGGCAAGATATGGTGACACTCATCTGGAGCACGTGTTTCGTGCACAGCTGAAGGATCGTGCCCAACGCATCGGTGAAAACTTACATCAGTGGGCTCTGGAAGTTGAGAAACTGGTCCGTAAGGCGTACCAGTCTGCACCTGCGCTCGTTGACGGGAATCTGGTGCAAGCTTTCATCGATGGCATTCGTGACCTCGAAGTTAGGGCTGCTGTGAGACTTGGGCACCATGAAACTCTCAAGGACGCTCTGGCCCATGCTTTGGAGGTGGAAGCTGTGAGACATGACCATCGGTCTCATCGGGTCCGGGAGGTTGTAGCATCACCTGTGCGGGACCGATTTAATGGGTACAGCCCTAGATGCTACGCCTGTGGTGAAAAAGGTCACCTTCGGTCCAGCTGCCCTAAGCGACCGGTCTCAAGAGAATAGGGCGGTTGATAGTACTGCCCAACAACAGCAGGGAAACGAGTAAACGCCAAGACTGTGGGGCGGGTGCTGTCTGGTGTTCAAAGAGCCCCAAGGATTTCGATCTCGCAAACTCATGATGGGAACAGCCTGGTCATCAGAGGCGAAATCAACGGAACGTCATGTAAGCTGACGATTGATACGGGAGCTTCTCGCACAGTTGTCAGTTCCCAACTTGCAAATCGGTTTCTGAAGGACATTGCATGTAACCGTGAGCAAATAAACTTAGTAACGGCCACTGGTCAGCGCATACCCGTCCGAGGCGAACAGAAGGTGGAGTTGAAGTTGGGCAACCAAGTTTACCTACATAACGTCATCGTGGCCGATATAGTTGACGATTGCATCCTTGGCCTAGACTTCATGAAGAACAATTGTTGTGAGATCGACATCTACCAAGGTGTAATGAGATGTAGTCAAGAAGAACTGTTCATGGAAGAAGCATCATCAGGAAAAGTGTACAGCTTAAAGAACGTTGTTCTTCCTCTCAGATCATAAACAATCATGCCAGTTAGTCTCCCTCATAACTCTGGACGAATGCATCGATGTGTCCTTATTGAAAGGGTAGATAATGATCTTCCATGGAAAATCGCACGAACTCTAGTAAGTACAACTAACATCTCTGCGGTACGTGTGCTAAATCTTAGTGACAAGCAACATGTGATTCATAAGGGCACACTGATTGGCACTTGCGAAGATGTGAATTGGATGCGTCGATGCCAAGACTTGACTACTTCGAATATTAGCACGAATGCACGAGTCAACGTGTCAACACTTTTGGAAGACTGTCGAGATGTCTTGTCTAGGGAAGAAATTGACAAGGCTAAGAGAATGTTAGTTAAGTACGCTGATATTTTCTCTACTAATGACGCTGATATTGGAAAGACTGGTTTGGTTCAACACAAAATAAACACTGGGAATGAGTTGCCTATTCGCCAGCGACCAAGAAGACTGCCAGTAGCACGAGAACAGGAAGTGCAAATCATGATTGATGGAATGGTCAGGGATGGCGTTTTAGAGCCTTCATCCAGCCCATGGTGTTCACCTGTAGTGCTTGTAAAGAAAAAGGATGGCAGCATGCGTTTTTGTGTTGCCTACCGCCGTCTAAACGACATTACGAAGAAGGACAGCTATCCACTACCTAGAATAGACGGGATCCCAAGGACAAAGAGAAGACTGCATTTTCGACAGGGAAAGGACTGTGGCAGTTCAAAGTAATGCCCTTTGGATTATGTAACGCGCCAGCAACTTTTGAAAGACTGATGGAATCAGTGCTCACCGGATTAACTGGAGATGCCTGCCTGGTCTATTTGGATGACATTATCATCGTAGGCCGTACGTTTGAAGAACATATTCGAAACCTGGAGCGCGTATTATCGAAAATCCGAAGTGCCAACCTAAAGTTAAGTCCAAAGAAGTGTTCATTTTTCAAACGGCAGGTTAGCTTTTTAGGATATGTGGTTTCGGAAGAGGGTGTCCAAACAGATCCGCAAAAGATCGCTGCCGTCAAGGTTTGGCCAGTTCCAAGAGATAAGACCCAAGTAACAGCATTTTTGGGCTTGTGCTCCTACTATCGGCGATTCGTGAAAAACTTCGCGGATATTGCCAAACCCCTTCATAAACTCACTGAAGAGAAAAGACATTTCTGCTGGGATGAAAGTTGTGACATTGCATTTCAAGAGCTAAAAAGACGTCTATGCAACACACCCATTTTAGGATATCCAGATACCGAAAATGAATTCATAGTTGACACAGATGCGAGTGATACTGGGCTTGGCGGTGTGTTATCCCAGCGGAAAGGTGATCAAGAGGCTGTTATTGCATATTTCAGTAAATCTTTGTCGAAGCCGGAAAGGAATTACTGCGTCACAAGAAGGGAGCTACTGGCCGTAGTGAGGACACTGCAACATTTCAACAAATATTTGCTTGGGCGTAAATTCCACCTCCGAACTGACCACGCTGCATTAAAGTGGCTCTTACAATTTAAAAACCCTGAAGGACAAGTCGCGAGATGGATTGAGCTACTACAGGAATATGACTTCATGATTGAACATCGCAGTGGAAAGTCTCACGGTAACGCAGACGCATTTTCAAGAAGACCTTGCCCTGAAGACTGCAAGCATTGCGCCAAGCAAGAGGTAAAGGAAGCTGTTCCTATAAGGACGATAAAGACGGATCTTAGCATCGAATGGAAGGAAAGCCTACAGCAAGCACAGCAAGAGGATGCAGATATCAAACCAATTCTCGAGTTTATTAAAGCTGAGACTCCTAAGCCACACTGGAGCGAAGTTGCATCGCTGAGTTCAACCACTAAGAGTTATTGGGCTCAATGGGATAGTCTAGTCGTCCAGGATGGAGTCTTGTGCCGTAAATGGGAAAACGCTCGAGGAGACAGCTGTCATCTGCAAATGGTTGTTCCTAAAGCTAAGATACCGGTGGTCCTGCAGCTCTACCATAACGGATGTTCAGGAGGTTAAATGGGAGTTAAGAAGACATTGTTAAAGATAAGGGAGAGATTCTACTGGATTCATTGTCGTGATGACGTTGAGGACTGGTGTCGCAAGTGTACCAGTTGTGCGGCTGTGAAGGGACCTCATACACGTAGCAGAGGCGCATTGAAATTGTACAATGTTGGTGCACCCTGGGAAAAGAATTGCAATAGACGTAGCGGGACCGTTTCCTGAAAGTGAAAGCGGAAACAAGTACTTCATGGTCGTAATGGATTACTTCACTAAGTGGCCAGAAGTCTTTGCCATTCTCAACCAAAAGGCATCAACAGTTGCAGATAAATTAGTGCACGAAGTCTTCTGTCGTTTTGGAGTGCCTTTAGAAATCCACAGTGACCAAGGAAGAAATGTTGAGTCTCAAATATTTCAAGAAATGTGTCGAGTGATGGGTACTCACAAAACCAGAACTACCTCTTACCACCCACAATCGGACGGAATGGTGGAACGATTTAACCAAACACTGACAAAATGAACAAATGGGATGGGCCATATCGGGTAGTCACTAAAATCAATGATGTTACCTACCGGATACAGAAGGGTCCAAGAGGCGCCCCAAAGATAGTTCATGTAGATCGATTGATTAAGCATGTCTTAGGAGGGGGCAGTGTTGCGCCATCGAGAAAAATAGTCTGGAACAATCTACAAGACGCGAGAACGAAGGGACAACGCCATCTAGTGTCGGATAGCGCGCAACTGTGGACATTATAACGCTAGATGGCGCTACAAGTAGCTCTAGAATAATCTATTTAGTCTAGAACCATCGATCGAATATTATCGTACATTCTAGTTATCTCGACAGCAATATAAAAGCGGATCGTGTTAGCCGTACTGGCAGTGGCCGCGCGCTCATCGGAAGAAGACGCTCAAGCCTACTCTCTCCACCGTACGGATCGCTTACGTCACTTCGTCCGGTACAGGCGTTGTTTGCCCCGTGCACTGACGCCTTGCTGTACGGAGTGACACCTTCGCTGCCCGGCTATCGTAGCCGAGCGATCACGGTTGGCGCGCGCCCGTTGAACGCCGCCATGCCGCAACACCACATTCAACCACCGGTGTCCATCCGGACTCCGAGCCCGCCGGTGCGCCCACAGCGCACCCCATTCATCTCCCCACCTCAGCCACCACGTAGGGCCGCGCCAAGCGCCCTTCCTGCCGCCCAACGGCCTCCGGTGCCCGTCGACGTAAACCGTCCGGGCCCCTCTCACGCTCCACCCAGGCGAGTGACCTCTGCCCGCGCACCACCACCACAGGTGGCCGCGCCTGCGCAGTCATCGCGCCTGCGGTCGCGCACCATGCGCGCCCCGCCCACCTCCCGCGCTGTGCGTCACGTCGCTCCGCCGCCGGAATCGACGGCGTCGAGCGACACATCGACGCCACGCACCCCTGCCCATCACCGCGGAGCTGCGCCTCCGCGATATTCGGCGATGGAATCGCCGGCACCGCGCTCTCTGTGCTCCTCCTCTGCTTCGCTCCAATCGGCGGAGTCGATGGAGGACATGGATGAGACCACCGCCGACCATCACCCTAACCCAAGAGCCTCACCACCCCGCGACAGGGCGCTGCACACTGCGCAACTGTTCGCGGGCAAGTCGCCACTCACCCGCGCCGTGTCCACACCCGCCCTGAATAAGGCGCAGGGTGTGGGCACCTCTGCCCCCGCACGCCGCCAACGCAGTCCCGATGAGGAAGTCAAAGAGGACGCAAAGCGCCGCTGCACACCTGCGCCCGCACAGCCACCCTTGCCTCAAAGGGACCCACGGCTGGCGCGGCGCCATCAACAAGACGCAGGGCGCGGGATGGCGTCATATGCACACGCCGTCCTGTCGCCCCCTCAACCTTTGCCTCCTTTGCAGCCCGCTGCAACCACCTACGCAGCAGCCGCAGCGACAGCACAACGTGCTGACACCGCTGCCGCCACTGCCGCAACCACCGCCGCTGCCACTACCACCCCGAGCGCCGCCTCAAGGCGACGCTACCCGCCGCTCGTCGTGGAGCACCTCCCGAACTGGGCGGTGCACATGAAGGAGCTGAAGAAGCAGCTAGGCAGAGCCGCAAACGCCCGCCCATTCGGGAAGGGCCTGCGCTTCACGCCAAAGGAGGACCAGGAGTTCCGCATCGTCCAGCGCTACCTTACAGCGCTGGAAAAGAGTGAGGGAATCTCCTGGTTCACCTACACTCTCCCGCAGGAGCGGAGCCTCAAGGTGGCCATCAGAGGGCTGCCAGCGAACGCGACACCGGAGGAGGTGGAGCAAGAACTGAAGGAGATGGGCTACGACCCCGAATACATCCGCAACATTCGGGGTCGAGGCGACTGACCTGGGTGCATCCTCCTCGCCGTATTGAAGAGGACCCCACACCTAACACCGGGGATTTACGACATCGACGAGATGTTGGGCATCCCCGGTGTCAAAATTGAAGCCTGGCGCGGGAAGAAGAGGCCCGCGCAGTGTCACCGCTGCCAGCAGTTCAGGCATAGCAGCCACCATTGCCACAGGCGCATAGCCTGCGTGCGCTGCGGCGGTGAACACCCCGCTGCCAGCTGCCCGCGCCCGCGGGAAGAGCCCGCAACATGCGCCAACTGCGGGGGGGATCACCCCGCAAATAACACCCACTGCCCCGTCTTCCAAAAGGAAGCCAGAAATAGGAAGGCGGGAACGGTCGCCATCACCGGCGAGCCGCGCCAAGGGCCGGCACCGGTGAATCCACCACAGCCCACAAGCGAGAAGTCGCGGGGGGCATCGCTAATGGCGGAAGCGAATGCCCCCAAACAACATGGAGAAACCACCTCCTCCAAAAGAGGGCGGAGGAAGAGGGGCAAGCGGGGAAGAAAACCCGCTGCCCCTAAACAAGATCAAAAGGACCTTGCTGCGAAGGAACCGACTGAGCATCAGCCGGCTACCACCGCCACCCCCATTGAAACCATCGCAAAAGCGAAAACAACGACGCCTGCCACCCAAGAAAGGCCGGCTGAAGATGGCAACAGCTCAGTCGACATCCGGGCCGCCATCGTCGAAGTCTTCAAAAATATCCTTATGGCCATCCGTGGAAAACAAAGCACGGAGGCCATAACAATAATCGTCTTCAAGGGCATGAAAACCCTCTTGTCACTCACACAGGAGGAGGCCCTTGAAGATGATGACGAAGAATGAAGACCTGCGGCCTGGACAGCAAGGTCGCACCCCTCCGCCCACCACAACAACAACAACAGATTCTACAGGCTCCGCTTCGACGCAAAAAGGCAACCTCCGGGCAGCCTAAGCGTCGTCGCGGAGCGCTCGTTACAATACCCGCAACTTGTCTCAGTTTCTGCGACCACCCTCTTACCCGCGGACACCTATGCCTACACGTTAGTAGGCGTATCGTGTGCGGACGCGGGTGGCCGCCGAAACTGAGACAACAGAAGAAGACGTCCCACAGACCGCACAGCGGTGTGGGCAAATATCCGATCAAGACGCCGAGGGGTCGCACGTAAGTCGCCGCCTGTGTCGCTGGTCGCCCGGAGCTGGACCTCCCCAGGTGTCGCCTGGGGTCTCATCTGGCTCGGGCAGACCGCCTAGGCGGCGTGAAGACTGAAGCGGCCCCTCATGATGAAATCCGAAAACATAGACAAAGAATCACCCCCATGACCCGCCCCTATCTAGGGGCGGCGGTAGACACCGCTGGCAGGGGGCCAACGCCCCGATCCAGCCTCCACACGTCCTCTGCAGGGCGTTGTGACGACTTCAGCGGTACTGGCAGTATTGATTCAAGATACAGCGAATAAATATCGAAGCGATCTTCTAGTGCGATCATATAGTGATTTGTAATTGTACAGAGTGGTATTAATAAATATTGTGTTGTTTTTTGGTAATCAATCGACTACTTTAATTTATTAAATACCCAGCTCGTAACAGTAATTACGGACTTACTTAAAAAAATCACAGACTGCCATACTATAGTAATCAGACTGCCGATAAACATACTTATGTATATCCAAACCACCAAATACAATTACTTGTACTTTTTCGAAGATTTTAGCAAATATTAGCACTACTACTACTAGCCTATAATTTCCTATGTTTAGGCTGTGACCCTTTTTATAACTAAAACAGACAGTTATAAAGCCTACATTTTTTCTTTCTAATCTAAATTTTAATTAGAAAGTCTATAGGCTTTATAATTGTTTCTTTTAGTTTATCAGGAAATACCCTATTCATAGCTAATGATAATTAAGTGACAAAGGACGGGTGTTATGTAAATACCAAATTCTTTTATAACATATGTTATTATTTCATTAATGATAGCACTGTTAGTATTTTTGAAGAGTTAGTATTATAGGCTTTAAAAAAAAAAACTCCTACAAAACAGTGCTGTAAGGTCTTTAATTAAAACATTAAATATCCCATAAACCTCTGCATCGGTATTTCCACCAAAATTGTAATGGGAATTGATAGAATATAGGTAATGACGCTTGTTGCTGCCCAGTCGACCATCTGAAAACAATAGAAAAATAAAAGTACGAAGAAACGAAGAGTAAAGTGACTATTGAAAAAATGCCGTCGTGCATAAGCACGTATTTGTTTAGTTTTAGTCAGTCATTTTAAATGGTATGGCTTGAATATTACGGTGGTATGGCGTATAGTTTACTTTTAATTATCATATTTTCAGGCACTAAGAGAACACACAACCTTGATGTTACAAATTAAAAGATTTTGACTAAGACTTCAGACTAAATGTTAGTGTAATTTAATCCACTCGTACTAGTAGCATAGTCTAGTAGGGGTATTTTCGGACCATGGATAAAATTGCAAATGCGATATTGGATTTTATGGGTTGATAAAATCTTATTTCAAACCGACTAAAGCCATAGGTTGTTTCCTCAGAAATTGATATATTGCAAGGGACTGGAGTATAGAGGGAAACTTCCGAAAACTCCTGAAGACTTAGGGTGTTTCTTTCTGCATAGGTGGTCAAAGGTCAGAGTTCATGGAGGCCTCACGCGCCAAAATTTCCTGGTTACATTATTTTAATTCACTTAGGTACTAACCACATCCAAAAAAGATGTGCTGTATGTAACGGGCCGTGCTGCGATGGTCATGTTGACGCACCAATGTAATATCACCACTGTTAAAGACATACGCGCCATTGGGGTCCAACCGCTCCAGTTGAAGAATCTTTTAATAAATCCTGTTTAAACATTACTTTTATGATTACTAAACTTATTTTAAAAGAAATTATTATTGATAGAACTCATCAAAATAAAACTTACTTCACAAAATCTATATCTAAGAACTTACCATCAACATGGATAATTCCAAGAAGAAAAATGGACATCAAAATACAGTAAAACGGCGTGTCTAGAGCTGCGTGTACGGCAAAGAATATTCGTGAGTGATATTTACGTGTAAGTATGCCCTTCAAAGCCCACACAAATAAGAAGGGAAACGTTATGTGGTGAAGATACACAAACCACTGTAAAAATAAAAGTAATTAATTACTTAGCTACTAATATATAATCCGTCAATTGAAAATAAAATCATATAATCTGTCTTTTTTTTTAAGCGTAGGCGTAAGGTGTACATATAAATAATAATAATAATAATACTCTTTATTGTACACCAGGTATTAAATAACAATAAAAAAAACTTAAACTACAGACAAATTGTACAGTTGGCGGCCTTATCACACGAGGCAATCTCTTCTTACAGGCAGCCATAGGATGGAGAGAACATGTCATAGAGAAGAGTTGTCCGATGGTCTCAATAATTTTGAGTATTTCATGAACGTAAGCAAAATCTTTCTTTAGGTACGACGGAGTATGTGGATTAAATTGTACAAGAGGAAAAAAAGAAAGCATTTCAGCGAAGAAGTATGGTATGGTAAATTGAGCTTTCTGCTAAACTCAGAAGCATATCATATCATATTTGCTAAGTCAGAATATAAATCTTACACAAAAATTCTAGAGTTTCTCAAGTTTATTAAGTTGGTCCTCGGTCAGATTGGGATAACTGTCATCGGCATAATCAAGGATGGAGAAGAGAAGGGATACTATTACATACTATTTTAGTGGCAGTTGTGAATGGGATATGTGGTAAAAAAGTTGTATCCTACACAGTGCCTACGCCGGGTGCGGCAATCATTTTGCAACTGATCGATTGCAGCCGCGGACCCCAGGAGAAGCAATTATCGATATAACTATATATTCATAAATATGTATTAACTTTTTACTAAATGCGTTATCTGTATCATATCACGAGACTAACGGTAGTGAGGACCGGTCGATTCACGTTTTGGGTTTCCAATTACTATGGTCTGGGTTCATACACATTTTTAACTATATCCTTGTTAATGGAGGATATAGGCGAAGAGTGGAGGAAAAAAATGCGAAGAGTGGAGGAAATAAAACGCAGTCCTGAGGAATAGACAGATATTAAACACCAAGAGGAAACAGCGTCTCCAATCTTCACAAACTGCCAGGAAATAAGAGCCAAACCGTTTAGTTCGGGTCCGTATATTTCGACTCTCAAACGGTGACTCCTCAGGCCAGCACGTGTAATCGTGTAGAAGGGAGAAGGTGGGACCAATTGAAAGAGCTCGCAGAACACTGTCACATCATCTCCATGATGTAGGCGATAGAGGATCGAGATCGAGAACGTCAAGCAAATACTGCGCATAGCCGTCCCAAAGATGAGAGCAGCACTCCACGCAGGAGCGAACCTGGGTCTTGTATAAAAGACACAGTTGCTCGTACGAGAAGAATCGTCTCACCTTGTTCAATACGCCGAGCTTCCCCGAGGCCGCTTTAGTGACGCTCTCGATGTAATCGCGCGGATTGAGATCCCGGCAAATATCGATACCCAAGATACTAAGCCTATCCTGCAGTGGCAGTTGAGTGTTCTGAAGAGTAGGAAGGGGAAGGAATGGAGACTTTTTGTTAGAAAACGCGCACGCCTGTGTTTTCTTGGCGCTGTACTCGACCAGATTCTCACAACCCCATTGAGAAATGCGGCTCAAGACCCGGTCGAGCTCAGCGACAAGCGCCTGTCGTTTTCCCTCAACGTCTGCCAGCTTGGCAGCAGGATGTCCAAAATATCGCCGGTGTACTGTGCTCGTCTGCATAACAATGTATATTGCCAAGGGCTGACATGTCATTGAATTAAAATTTCATAACATATGTATTATTCAGGACGTTATGACATCAATGACATATGCCCTCAATTGTTAAAGTTCTATTCAATTACAAATAAGTGAATTAATTGTCATCTTACACTTTTTTCATAGAAAGGCAATGCTACTTATCAAAGAGACGCTTCGCATACTTTTTGAGACCAACCTTGAACGGAATATGTGCTTATTGAGATGTGTTCAAGCAAATACTTGTGTACGTATTTATTAATGACTGGAACAAAGCAAAATATTCTCTTTTTATTTACAATAAAAAATGTCTTGTGTGCCAAACAAAATTGATGGAATTTCTCGTAAGACTTTCTAGATTACTTTCAAGGTAAAATAACATGGGTGCTAATTACGCCTCTGCTTATCCCTTCGGGGATACAGGCGTGAGTGTATGTACATATGTATGCATGTATATAAAATAACAAACACACTATATGCTCCTTTATTTTTTGAGGGTTTCAGTTTCACCTAGTCTGGATAATGAGAATTTCATTTGGTGATAATACCTGTGATAATACCTGTGATAGTACCTTAAGACTCTTGAGAGCACACTTTTCCAAACAAATTTATTTAAAAATTGTGTCAATTGAGAACCTCGTCCTTTTTAAAGGTGGTTAAAAATCATAACATAATTGACAGTATTATTTGTAAACACACAATCAAAGAAAATACCTACATACAGCTGGAGATAGAAAGATCCTTTTTTCAAATCGTTTTAAATACAAATCGGTACTTACTTTGTATTCGGATAATTTAATACGTTTTTCATCTAATTCAAACTGTACGTGTGCCACTATAAGTCCTAAAAAGCACGAAGGGAGGGCAGCCCATGAGGAAATGTAGAAATTCTGGAACGATTGTGAGTCCCGGAATATTCTTCGAACTTGTCTGTAAATGTAAGTAAATGTAGACATACAATTTTGGTACGAGTATAGTTTTAACTTAGGTGCCTACTTTGACGGAATAAATAGTGTTTTCAAGATGCAATAGGAATATTTTTATGATGAAGTATAAGTATAAAGTTTATGTGAAATCCTTTACTAGAGGGACTACTTGTACATTTCATAACGGAGTTTTCTTAATTTAATAAAGCAGGGTGTATGCAGTAACTTAGCTTCGTTAAAAAAATCAAAAAGGGGGGTGGACCATGGAAAGCTATGCTTCTTTGAAGGTCAACTATTATAAATTCTATTGTCAAGTGATGACAAATTATTTTTACTCACACAGATCCATCCAACTCAATCGCTACTTAGTTAAAACTCACTATTTTGGGGGGGTTAAATTATCGATAGTGTTACTAGGAAAGCCGCTGGCTGGTTTATAAGGCCAACCAACAAGTGGTCGATAATTGAACAGATGATTAAATTGTATACGTATAATTTCAGATTTCAAGATAGTTAGAATGAAAACCAAGAAAATAAGGTAGTACATGGGATAAAGATAGTTTAAGAAGTGCCGTGGAAGCAGTACAAATAATCTACTTAATGCATATCTACAGCTTTAAAATTCAATATTCCAAGACGCACCCTTAGAAACCATTTACTAAGCGGTAACAGTAATAAAATAAAAAAATGAAAAATTTATATATAAAAACCCTTTCATAGGTGACAATTGTTAGTATGGCCTGCTTATTAAAATTTTGGATTTACAATGAACGGACCCATAAGAAGGCCATTATAGGTAATTTTTTGATATCGATATAATACTCATTACTATTATTTTTAAATCATTTCAGTCATCATTAACAGTGGTAGGGCTATGCTTAGGCACGAATGGGCCAGCTCGAGCGATGCGACCACGGCCTCACAGAAAACCGGTTATGAAGCAACGCTTGTGTTCCGGAGGCCCAACTCCTCCTCCCCTCATCCCGCTTTCCTCTTTCCCATCTCCTCATCCCTATCCCTATCCCTTCAAATCTAATCTGTTGATCGGCTAGCTTAATGGCAAACGACACATGTATAGCTTGTGGCAACGTATATTTATTTGTGGTTCAGGGAGGCCACGAGCAGATGGATCACCAGATGGTAAGTAACTACCGCCACCCTTAGTCAAAAGTTGGAAGTGCGGGGAAAGAGGACAAGGGGGTTAGTGCCTAAGCGAACGAATTGTATTGTGGGAAAGCCATCCCACGATAAAATGCGTCAATGTCGTTTCCGCATTGGTTTCTAGAGCCACCAAAGCGATATCTCCCTGACACTACACCAATAATCGTCTGTTATAGACGTAACGTCTGATGATTTTGAATCCTTATCCTTATTTTTTTAAGTATTACTTGGTTTTCCAAATTAATGTACAAAAGGCTCTTTATGTAATAAAAGAAAGAGTTTAAATCGTTTTAGCAGTTCAGTGTCATTAGAAGCGAGTCTCAAAAATGGTAATGGTGCCATGTGGGTGAGGCAGAACTGAAATTTAAGTTTAATAACAGAGTCTTATATAGTTGAGAACCTTACCCTGGCGTTGAGAGATAAATCATAGACTTGTATTCCATAATGTAGGCGATTAGTCCAATAAGCGCACAGGAGATCAGAAGGAGAATAGTGTATAGTTTAACTGCTTTGCACCTTTGACGCCACATGACCAGTGTCAATGTGCAAGCCACGAGGTACATATGCATGTCCACTGGTAAAAACCTATTGAAGAACACCGAAGAATAGAATTATGTACGTACCTATTATGAATATTTATATAGATGTAATAAAGGGGGCAAAGGGCAGCTGTGTGGTTTACGGTGGATTAGAATAGGGCCACCCCATCTCCTAAGGGTCATAATAGGCGACTAAGGGATCGGTCTGTTATCTATCAGACAGTATGTATACAGTCATACAAACATTGTGTGTTTAGATTGTAGGTATTTTATGATGTATGATATATTTTATGCAGACATTTTTGAGTTGTACTTGTGAGAATTGTGTAACTGTGTGAAACTTGTTTATTTTCTATGTAGCCTGGCAGTTCAGAGTATATCATGCTCTCCAAGAGGTGTGTTGGGATGTCGGCTACCTTTAGTATGGTTGAGGTGGCTGGCGCGTGCGTCATGCCCGGGGACGAGTTTAGTTGATCGCGGCTGGTCATCGCCAAACTGCTATTACTTAAAATATACCTGGCAGTAATTATTACAATTTATATTTTAGAATGATATATTGTATTGTTTTATTATACACATAAATATAAACTGTAACAAGAAAATTGTATAAAATACGGCTGACGTTGTACTGCCATAAAAAATCTGTATAGGGTCACCCTGATCACCTAGCGGTATGAAATATACTTCACGACCTATTCTCAGACCTCCAAATATGCAAAAAAAAAATCATAAGAATCGGTTCGGAGATTGGCAACAAACACTGTAACACGAGAATTTTATATATTAGATTTAAAAAAAGAGAGTCCTATGAGTTTCTTGCCTGTTCTTCTCAATAGGATCTACGTATTGGAATAGGCAACTAGATTCACGATTGACTTAGTCTGACCGACTTCTTCTCTTGATAATGCAAAAATACCTATGATTGGTTTAATTGAAATAAATGCTATAGCCTTGGACCAAATTCTAATTAGTAAAACGGGGGTATTTTATACACCTCTGACGACCCTTTACACAGGGATACAGGCAGGCATAAAAACTTTCGTGTCTTTTTTGCCTAACTTCGTCATCGATGGTGTGCACTCATTACTGATAAGCAATTTTTACGTGCGTACTATCTAGTAAGTGATATAGTTAAAATATAATATAAGAAACAATTATAGAAGCCGAATGCATTTTTAACTTCCTCTTTATTTTTCTAACGTCAGTGTTAGTATTCAGGGTTGTAAGGCGGGTTTTTCTTAATTATGTTTGTAAATGTACATGCACATTGTTGCTGTGTGCTTAAGTTTCAGTGATAATTTAAATGTATAATCTAACTTTACCGTGGCATAGTACCTATCGCGTGAGCTCCCGCTCGCGACAGTTATGTTTAATTTCTTTGCACCAAAATTGTGTAACGGGTACAGTTAGCATGGAAAGTAGGCAGAGAAAAATTGTTCGCAGTGAGGTAAATTGCAATTTTTTATAATTATGTGATAAATTTAAGTAATCAATCTTGTACTTTTATTAAGTAAGTACGTTAGTGTAGAGACTATATGATCCTCATTGCGTATATTTCCCTCTGTATATTTTATTGTTTTCAGGGACGTGAAGTGGTAAAAAATCAAGATCCAAAATGCGATTCGTTATATTTGCACAATACAACAAAGCGCACTGCAGAAGCGACTGGTGAAGTGCACTCACCGTGCAAAGGACATTGGGTTACAAGTGGGGTAAAGCTGATAATATAAGAAAAAAATTAGTTAAACGCCATCACATACAAATATGGCGATTAAAATATTTAAAAAATATAAAAGAATGTCGTTCTTAAGGTCGGCGCATTGTATGTACAGGTGAGTTTTAACAATACATGTTTTAACATACACGAAATTATATCTGTACTGAACAAAAAAAAAGTCAGCAACGGCAAGCGTTTCATTTTAGTTCAAGCTGGAGCAGATGTCGGACCAAAGACTTTGGTCCAGAAAAGTAATTCTGTTACTGGACCACCATTCTAATGCGAGTTACAACAATGTGAAATGGCTATATGATTTGCTGCCAAGTTTATGAGACCTTACTGTTATCGTATTAGACAATGTTTCATATCACAATACAACTTCTACTGTATATGAGATGCGAAATTGGCCATTTGAAGTTAAAATATAATTATAAATAAAATTTAATTTAAAAAATGTATATATCGAAGATGCATGAATAATAATTACTTAAAGGAATTTAATTTTTATTTCACCTCTTACAAAAATATTTCTAATGATTATTTTGTGTAGTAACAATGACATTGCAGACGCTACCTGACCTCTAACCGCTCCTGACCACTAGTGACGCACACAGATGCGCATATTTTTACACATCATAAGCGCCTATATAGTTCACCCGTTTTCGTGCGATTAAACAACTGTACCATATATCATTCTCATGGCTTCTAATCCATCAAGCCTAAGTTATGTCTACTTCCAGAATAGTCTTTTAGAGAATCACAAGTGTGATACGAGAGAGCTAATTTCTTTCTCATTGCACCTAAAAGCCATATATTATTTACTTTGTTGTTGAAGGTTACGAATTGGGCCGATGCGAAGTTCCTAATTTTAAAGAAAACTGTAATGGGTGCTTGTGTGAAGACGTGGTTGCTGAAGTCAAAGAGTTATTGCTAATCAGAGGAAAACACATTTTTCTTTTCTAGACTCCGAGTAGATGAAGAGCGAGACGGTGATGAGTTTTGACATCTGTAGGTCTTTCTGAACTTATTTTATAACAAACTTTATTTTTAATTACTTAAATCTTTATTTGTAAGGGGTTAGTTAGAGCAAATATCCTTACCATGTCGGTACCAAACAGTAGTTAGCACGGTCTACCATGTTGTTGAAATAGAATACATGCGACCAAAACTTGTTTTCGCAGGTTTTTGTCTCTAAACCGATAGTAGTAGGTACTAGAGGACCATTGCGCATGTGAAGCCACCAAGTTGCTCCGAAACCAATAAGCAACAGATTCACTGGTGTGATCCTGAAAATGTCAAAGTGAAAAAGATTAAGGGTTAAGTTACTAGTCTGGTATCTAGAGGAGTGTCTGCGTGTGAAGACTGTCACCTGTTTGTCTGTATGAATAATATAATTCAGTAAGTTCACTTGGTAAAAGGGTACTGCCTTCGATAGAATGTCTGTGTGGCAACAAAGGTTTGAGACGTTTTGTAAAGCTTTCCATGCTTCCATGCAAAGACCAAGTATACGGCTTATAGGTGAAGCTTAGTCGTCTCGCCGTTTCTTTATGGCATTGAATTAGGTTCGATTCATTGAATCATTTCATATACAAATGTATGTATTCTACAAGATTCTTCTTTAAAATAGACATATAAGGAATTATGTAACATTAACATTTTAAACCTGAAAAACTAGTTTGACACATCGTAAGTGCTTAGAGTGTGAGAAGTATCTGACTCCTCATCTTTACTTATATAGGCAAATATTTCTGCCGTCTTTACCAACATCCTCCAATAAGGAGATCGTTGAGAATGAATAATTAACTTATGGTAATTAGTTCCTCACTCTTTAATGTTCTTCTGAGTATTTCATAAATGCATGCATTTGTGTTTTTTAGTTGGTCCTAGAAAGTATTTTGTATCGCAAGACGTACCTTATAATCCGCTTAATAATACACAGTGGCAGCATAGAGAGGTTAAGTGCCCTTTTTTGAGAGAATATGAGAAGATTGTAGCAGGTCAGGAAACAGGATATCATCAGAAGACCTTGAACCGCAGAGGTGCCCTCCGACAGAAATATGCCGTCTATTCGTTGAGTTTGCTAGAAAAAATTGATTAAAAAATAATCTTTGCTTGTAAACTTTGATATTCCGATGTAGCATCAGTTACGTGTCGTGTCGTCGTGTGTGAGGTAGTTGCTAAAGTAAATAAGTAATCAATCGATTTAATCCTCAGAATGTCGTTGCTGACAATCTTATAACATACTTGTTGTTTCATCGTTAACTAAAACGGCTATCAATTACCAACTTAATTCATTTTATAGTATAAGTTCAATTTATTTTATCTTAAACGAACATGATCCGATCGTATGTATTATGTGTTAACATAATTATCACTGGTTTTATACTTTAGTAAATATCTGATTGTGTCTTTCTAAATTAATTAAATCAGGATATGCGCCCTCTTACGATTGGTTGGTGATTTGGTTTTATAAGGAAATAATCAACTTTTTACCTCTTCTAATTTTTCTGGATTGATTGTGTAGAAACTAAAATGTAATACGTTACTGTGAGCAAACATCGTAAAAAGCATGATCACCACTCTGGAAAACAAATAATATGAGTTTAGCACTGTTCTGTTTATCATTTATATTACATGGGACAAAGAGTCAGCAGAATTCAAGTGTCAAGAATACGTGGGTCACACTGAAAGTTTTTTGAATAGGCTAGTAAGTAAAGCAATCAATGATAAATTTATATAAATTTCGAATTAGGAACTCTTTGGGAATCTGTAGATGTGTAATTGAGTAATGAATTCATATTGTCATTGGATTTTTAGTGTTTGTCGTGCATTGAAATGGATTTGACTAGAGAAAATTTGTCCTCAATAATTTATGACGACTTTCGTTGCGGTCTTACCCAACAATAATGTTACGATAGACTTCGATTGGCATTTCATTACGAAGCCCCATCTCGTTCCACTGTTTACAACTGGTTTAATGAGTTTAACGGGTTCGAAGCAAACACACTGATGATTATTGAGAAGTCAAGTACCAAAAAGTCTTACATGAACATTTAGGAGTCAGAAAGCGTGTTCTAGATGGATACCTCATAATTTGACGGAAGATCAAAAACGCCGTCGTTTGTATTGGTGCCGCTCAATGCTTGAAAAGTATGACGGAGGTGACTCGAATGCTGTATGGGATATCGCAGTTGATGAAAGCTGGATATATTGTAACGAATCCGAAACCCAAAACCGAAGACAATCTGCGCAACGGATGTTTCCATTCGTAGTTTTCCGACAAAAGTAAATAACGGCAGATGTCAAGGGGAATGTATGAGTTCCTCATTCTTCGGAGTTCAGTCATTTCGCAACAATCATTCTAAAAGATGAAGAAGACTGTTACTGCAGATTGGTATGTCAGTCATTGTTTACCAGTTGTCGTGGAAAATGTTAGACAGCAGCGTCTTGAAGCACTTCCTCCCCGAACCATGACAACGTTCCAGCTCCCTCCACCAGACGAACTATCGAATATTTGTCTAATGAAGGTGTGGAGTTAGTGAGTCATCTTATTGAAATTCCCGACCTGGCTTGATCTGGTCTTGTCTTTTATTTACTTCCAAATATAAAAAAGAAACTTAGAGGAATTCCTTTCATGAACCCTGAAAATGCCGTGGCTGCGTACACAAAGGCGTGGAGGAGATCTCTAAATATGAGTGAGCTTACTGCTTCAGTCAATGGTTTCTCCGCATGCGACGGTGCTTAGAAATTAACTAAGACTGCTTCAGAAAGCAATAAAAATATTAACAGGCTTGTATATGATTGTTTTAATTTTTAAAAACTTTCAGTGAGGAAAACTTTCAAACGTATAGGAATTAAGATACTTTGTTCTACGCTATAAAACTCGAGATAACTGTTTAAAACCAGCTAAACGTTGTTTAATAAGCTTCCTAGTCACTAACGTACTTTTAAGTAGCTGGGACTATTTGTCTACTGGTTAGCGATCCTGACTTCTAAGCACGATGTTCAATTCCTACAAGGAGGACAAACAGTTGTGTGCTAAGCATGATCATTTATTGTGTCTGGATTTAATTTACCTATAACATGTATGTATTTAAAAGTATATAAGTATGTTCATCAGTAGTCTGATTACCAAGATTAATTTATATATAAATTCGAAATATTTTCTGTAGCTAATACCTGCCTCCGTTGATAGGTTTAAGAGCATTGAGTCGGGAATCTTTGCCTTCATATATAACTCTTAGCCTTCTCCAGTTTGATGGTATTGAAAATGCCGTAATAAGCTTGTTCTCTGCATCAAATAGTCAAACTTATTAAAGAGCACATACTTTAATTAACAATCTGAACAAAATTCAGTAGAAGCAAAATTTTTTTGAGTATCTACAAGCCCGTTGGTCTTATAATAGTGATCCTGACTGCTGAACCGGAGGCAGTGAGGTTCAATTTCCACATGGGACAAAAATTAATGCGGAAGGTCTTTTCAAAATTTAAGGAAAAAGAAAGTACACCGACAAACGATTGAAAGACTTGAATTTATTTATCCACTCATGAATAATATACCTCTGTTGCCGAAGGGGTAGGCAGTAGGTAAGCATGTAAAATGCCACCTAACTCACTAGGTACTATTGTACATAACATATATGTACGTACGAGCAAACCCGTATATATGTATATACTAGTTAACAAAATTAGCTTGCGTCCACGTTTTATATTGCACTCATATTACATACATATGTAGGTACTACTTTGATATATTTATTTTTTGCACATAATTTAGTAGCCATAAAATCATCATCCGGCTAGAAGGAACAACAACATAGGTGATGCTGACAGCATGGGGAGATGTGTGTTTTGTAACATTAAATGTTCATGCTAAATGAGTACACAACCAACTTGCTTGCTAGATTTATTGCTACTAAATATAGTAATTACAATTTTATAAAATTAAATATTGTAAACGTGACTAATTTAACAATAATGCTGATCAGCATTAAATAAGTAGAACACATGCAATGCAGTTCGTACGTATTTTTGGGTAACTTTTTCTTACCCAATCACGGCCGGCAGCAAGGCTTTACGGATCTCTGTCTACTTTTTATCCCCAATAAACTTCGTTCGCTTTTTAACGATGCTTTGTGCACCGTTAAAAAATGAACGAAGGAAAACAGATGAAGTCGTGGGCCACAGGTGGTCTATAATATAATAGATCTGTTAAGCTCAAGACTTAGGCAAAATGTTTTTAGAAACTGAGAACGAGTGAAAATATAAACATAAAAATACTCACTATTAGGGTTATCTTTTTTCCACACATCATATATAGTGCCAATTATATTTACAGCAATGATAGCGTATATACACTGTAAAAAGGTATTCTGAGCCGGTGTTGTTGGTTTTACGGTATGCCTGTAGGTATATGAATGACAGTATTGGAAAGTGTTAAGAGAAACACGAAGCGAGCGTCTTCGAGCATATTTATCCACGCAGCGTTCGAAGCGTTCCAACTCCGAAGCATTTTTAGTAACGTAGTTTGGACAACGGGTGCTGACGCAGTATCCACGATGAATACGTGTTCGGTTGAAGTGCCGGTGATGTTCCTCCGAGTATTCCTGGTTAATAGAATGAGGAATCAGCGCCATCCACAATGAAATATCCTAACGCCCATTGAGCATTAGAGACAAGTGGAGAGCTGTTGTAATGTGCACCTCGGTATAAAATGCTTGACCACGACTGCTCTAACAAGATCATACGAAGAAGTTGAAAGGGTTGTTATTTAATTGAAAAAGATTCAAACATACACCACTAACAATTGTGTGGACTCTATTTGTATAAACTTCACTCAAACAAAAACAGATCCTTAGTAACGCCATACATTCAGAGTGAGTTTATTAGATACGTTTTTCTATTTAAATTCTAGTAAATTTTTGAGTACACTTCATCACAGGGTATAGAAGAGCTCGTAGTGTACCTTTCCCCGAAAAGTTGGGATAGACAAAACAATTTTTCGGCGAGTCGAAAACGAAATCTAGTCTTTCAGTGAATGCGGGATAAAGGAAATACTGAGTTACATACCTTCAAAATATCGTAACCAGGATTAGGCTGAACATCCGGCAATAAGTCGAAGACACCGAGGCAGTAAAGTCCATCGGTCCTCGCTAGACATCGCTCATAGTCATCGAGATAAAATAGCTTCGGAAAACTGGATAACTCTTGATCTGTAAAGACATTCCGGCTGTATGCTGATTTCCAACGTAGGCTACATCGGCGTGAGAGCTGGTGAAGTTGTTAGTGAGTCACTAGTCTGGACACCATGCGATACGCCGTGTGTACGATATTTGAAAATGTTATTAAAAATAAAAACCGGGCACCTAGGTACGTACCTAGTTACTACTTTTGAACTTATTATACACAATGGACGGAACGGCATCCTTGTCATGGCAAGTCCATCTTCGTGAAAACTTAGAAGTTTGATTATATGCTTTATAGTTTGATATGAACATTTTAAACAGTACCTAGTAAAAATATGTTTTGCTGTCTTATTACATAATCGATACAAAAAGTTGTGCACTGAGGAGTCATGACGTAGCTTCTACGGGCATATTACTTGTACTTGTACAGCTATATAGGTATACATATGAATAATGTTTTACCTCCCAACCTGCTGCTTCGAATTCGTTGGATGCTTCAAGGCGCAAGCCAAGGAGGCGAAACCAATGAAAAACTTTTATATTTATATTTTATATAACCACGTTACGTTTTTCGTTATAGTAGAAAATACTAATACAGTTGCCACGGTTTCATTGCTACAAAGAACATTTTTGTAGTAGGTAATAAGAATAAATCCTACCTGTATATTCTTTTGCTGTTGCCGAAAAAGTTAAAACTGCTACAAGTAAGAACCAAAATAAATCGTTCATAGTCATGAAAACCAGTCACCTCAACCAAAAAATAGAACCTATTGTAATAAACGTTAATCGTTCTGTGAGAATATGAATAAAAAGCGATGAATATCAGTTGAATAATGTATTCATTACGGTATTTAATTAGAAGGTTTAGATATCATAATTAAATCAACTCATTACATTTTAGAGTTCCGTAGGGTGCATAACTCGTACCTTAAAATTGTTCAAAGTAAAATCCAAGTTTTTGATAAATTATTCACATTAAATTATTTACTAAAAATTAATACCTTATTCAAATGTATCTAATATAAATATTTAAAAATTTGAGTAGAATCAAAACTAAAGATACTGTTAGCTCTTTTTTAACTGACTTCTAAAAGGTTCTTATTCCATTGCATGTTGTTTTTTTTTATGTTTGTTAAGCGGTCATTTCGCCAAATAAGCCGTTTTTGATAATGATTTTTTTTTGTTACTGCAGAGGCGGTCCCATATAAATAGTATCGAAATTGATTCTGCACTTCATCAGAAAATCACCAAAGAAGAAAATATTACATAGATAATGTTTTCGCTTGTTGTCCTCCAGCAAAAGTTTTGATGAGGACTTTAAATTTCTGTTTTTACTAAAGAAGATTATATGTATTTGTATACATTAAAACATATTCTTAAATAAAGAAGATGAACTACCTAGTCGTTTGAAAGATTACTCAACCGTATCATTTCTGTTTAAGCTTTCTCATCATGGGGCCGATTTAAAGCTTATTTGCATCGAAATAAGACAAGACAATGCCCTCTAAGGTTTTCAAGCGACTGAGTGTTGTAAAATTGTTTTTTTCTAATTTGATTACTAATTAATCCTCGAGGCCGTGGTACCGTACCGGTCAAGCCGGCCCATTCGTGCCTAAGTATGGCTCTACTTCTCTACCATTGTTAGTGATTGGGGAATACAAGCTAAATCAAGTTAGGTTCGTATTCCTAATGGAAGTGTATTACGTTTTTCATGGTGTGCAATAAAGCGTAGAGGATGTTTATCATAAAGTTTGGTTTACATACGAATACTTAGACAGCTTTATGAGAACGGTGTATAAATGCAATGTCTATCACTTGTATGTTGTCCACGTTGCCTCAGTTAATCTTTATAGTTGATTAAGTATTATAATTAAAGTAAATTAAATTAGAATTGTGTTGAATTAGTTTGCTTTCCCGGCTTACCTCCTGACTATAGAAAATTGACTCTCATATAGTCTGAATCACAAGAGAGCTAGAATAATGATTTTCTTCCCTGCTAATATTTCCTTCCTTTGAAAATGTGGCAACTCTTGAACTGTGTGTCAAGTGTCAATTTGTATTAAATACTCATGTATAAAACAAAAACTAAAATTACATATTTTAAAGGGTTTTAAGTCTTTTAAGTGAATTAATAATTGAGAAGTGCCCAAATCTGGTAATATCTGTAAGAAATTAGAATTAATAAGAGATATAAAAGTAACCTTACAAATGCAGGTGTTAACGAACATTCGTTTGTTTCGGAGTCCTTTTACAGTGTTTTACATATCTGAGGACTTCATAATATTTCCTAACGAGCAGTGCTACAAATCTATAGGCGTCAAGCTAGGGGATTGTTGTGAAATTCACGTAGACGATGAAATACCGGCTGCACAAGTACTAAAGTTAAGGACGAGTGCATTCTTCCTACAGCTTTTTGTGAAAGAGTGCCTAAACTCGAATGTCTACAGATATAATGTAGTGACATATCTGAACAAACTCAGCGGATATCCCTTAAATGGAATTGCATTTCTAAAATTGATCTTGGAGCCACCCGATACAGAAATTATTGACTATGCATGGTAAGACTGCCATGATTGACTAGCTTTTGATTAGCATTAATAAATAAATAACTTATAAATAAGTATGCTTTATTTTATGAAGCTTTAGTTTAAGTTAAGTTTATTGGTTGTTGTTTTTAAAATCAAATTTTAAATATTTTATTTATAACATATCAATTATTTGCAATGCCAGTCTTTGTCTTCTCTCTGCTTATTTTTAATATAATACTTACAATAAGACCTTTTTTATCAAAATTTTTAAGTTATAATCCTTATACACATGTACATATATATGATATGCATGTCTATTTCTCTATTCCAAAGGGTTGGCAGAGGCGCATCAAACACCCACATTTTGACAACCATAAATTTAATTTGGTCCCACTTACATAATCCAGGCACTGTATATAGATAACAGTCTAACCTATAGTCACCTTATACAATATCCATGGGAAGAGATGGGGCAACCCTATCCTATCTGCACTGAGAAGAACATGGCTAGTATTCCCATATAATTCTAAAATATATAAATAACAAACAAAAGTATGTAGACTTACATACTGATTCTCTGGGTTCTACATAAATTCTGTTCTATGCCACTGTCTATGGTAATGTGACCTCTTAAGCAACTGTTATTGTTATTTATAGAACTTTGCACTTTTTTTTACAATTACAGGAATGAAAGGTTACTGAGGTTAGTGTGGATGAGGGTAGAAATAGAAAATGCTTTTTCTTGGTTATCAACACTTGGAGGAGCATATTCAGCTCTAGGAGACTATTTTGAGAACTGTGTAAGTATAATATAACATGAAGTTTATGCATGCACTTTGGTCTACTGCAACACAATCTAATATATTTTTTTTTGCTTTTTCTTTTAAAAAAAGACAACTCCCGCACTAATATTAATTCCTGTGTCGCGGGGACTTTACAAACATTCAAGCAACGGTCACAAAGAACACCCAGACTCAGAACAACAATTTGAAGATTACACAAAGTGTTGTCCCGTGTGGGGATCGAACCCACAACACTCGGCGCGGCAGCGTAGTGGTGAGGTGACCACTTAAACCGCTATGCCATCCGTGCAGTCAATAAATAATTAAACTCCTCACGCTAATTGGTATACATAAATTTTACTCAATCAAAATCAAAATCAAAAATTTTACTCAATCAAACTAGGCGGACCATAGCCCAATGGTTAATAATTGGGCTATGGTCTGCCTAGTTGAAAATTTTTGCTTTAAGTTTTATGTAAAAGAAACCTTTCTATAATACTCATGAATATCTTACAGGCTGAAGAAGCTGGCAGAATATCAATAAGGCAGTATAAACTCTCACAAATGCTTGGAGATGAAAGTTTAGCAGCGAGAAGTCGCCTTTACTCTGCATTATCCCAGGCTCAGAAAGGGAACCTGCATGTGTCGCGAAACATTGTAAGAAATGTTGCACAGTTTGCACGCAAAACACATGATAAAAGATTAATGAGAATGTGCCAAGGTGTGTGGGCAAAACTCAAATACTTAAGGTCACTAAAGAAAAATTCATTAATAGAACAGGGTATGAATTGTGATAACACTAATGGGACAACTATCTAGTTGAAAGGAAATGGTTATTGAGGTTCACTCAGTTATTGTTTTGAAATAATGGATTCTTAAACTAAAAGTGTTTTTCTCTTTAACACCCTTTCATTTTTTTTTTGTTTAAATATATTATGAGCCTTTTTGTAAAAATGTTCACATGAGCCTTTGATCTGGGTTCTATATTTCAATGAAATGAAGAATAGCTGTTTAGTATGATAAAAAGCAATTAAGTGTGCAATGTTGAATATTAAGTTTCTTTTAATTCATGTGTCTGTTATAAAATTATTAAAGGCTGTGTAGATAGTGTATAGATGTTTTGTGCTTAACGCTAATTTGGGATACCTGCCGTGAAACGGATAACTAGCTTATATGTTAGTTAATGCCAACCACTTACAAGATGACAGTAACAGAAGGAAATAATCAACATCAGTACAAGTATATAAAAATGCTTTGAGACAAAAAATAATTTAAAAATCTTGTTATAAAAATAATGTGATTTTACTTCATTCATATTATATTGACGTATTTACTATTGACCTACTTCCGATGACGTATTTGCGGGTTCAAACCCAACTCAAAACACTACTGAAGTGAACCTATTTCTAATACAATCAAATCATCAGGTATCAGTGAGAAAACAGCATGAATTATTATAAATAAAGGGTTTTCAGAGGTGCATCAAAGGCCCAGCTTATTCCAACCATACTATAATATAGACACATTGGAGCCAGCCTATTGTCGTCAACCAGGCGCTGTATAACAGGCCAACATTGTAAGCAAATTGTGTTTATGTACAACCTTCGGTGATATTCGTTGGCCGAAAGGGTAACGTTGCTTCTGCAACATATATTTTAATACACATAAGGAAATGTTTGAAAAGTTTATATGTGTAACGAAATCATAGCAACAGCAACATAAAAATGTTATTTAGAGTAATACATTTCGTTTCGATCAATTTACATATATAAGCATAATTTAGTGCCAGTTACGTAATAGGCCGTATACGTATATGTACGTAACACGAAATAACCTATTACCGGCATCCGGCCACTGCATGACTGTATATATATTGTTTGATAGATAACAGTCTGGGCCTTAGCCGCCTTTTGCGACCTAGGACGTGGTGAGGTGGCTTCGAAAACCACTTGACAATTGAATTACTGAGAAAATTATCAAATATTAAGCTGTAAACTCACTCCTAGTATGTATCTATTAATGAGTGGCTGACAAGAACTGATACCTAATTAACGCATCTAAAATAATTATTATTTTGTATGTTAATTGTTGTTACTTGTCAAGCAGGTGCTGTGCTGTGAATAAACTTATTTATATCCTTCTTATTGTGTTTAATTGTTTGGTAATTAGTGAACATACAGAACAGACAGAACATGCCGATACTGTTATCTCCTTATACAATAGGTCAATAAACATTTTGCTTAAACCTTTTTTCGGGATCAGCTGTTGGGGTAACTGACCCGATAAGTTTTGGAAGTAGTACTTTTCCTACGTCTGTGCCAGCTGGCTGAATGAGGTGAGGATATCTACTTAGCCGGCCAGGCTGTATAAACCGTCGAACCGTAGCTAAGTAGATAATACTAGGAGCAAGGAAAGGTGTCTATGTTAGCCGGCCAGACTGGTTAGTCCTTGAACCGTAGCTGAAGTGAAACACCAGAGAATGGTTGGAATCGACTTATATTTGATTAAAAGTGTGCTAGTTATATTTACATTTTTGACTATTAAGTAATGGAGTTAATTTACCGCACATTATATGGATTAACCAATCACATTTCTTATTCTATATTTACAATATTTACTGTGCACGCAACCAATCAGCTTACGTTCCTGTTGTCGTTGTATGTGTGCGTGAGTATAAATTAATGCATCGTACAAAACCGCGGTGTCGCGCGGATCGCGTTTATTCGCCGCTTGGTATGCTGTGCGAGTGGATGCGTGCTGTCTTGATGCATTTTCAGAGCTATAGAGTACGTGGCATATGTACGCCACAGCACCCCCCCTCAAGCAAAGCGTACATTGGGTTTGACTGTTCTGCCGGTTCGGGTGATGTAGGCGTCGTGGTGAGTAGCGGGAATTGCTGCTGTACTCGGTATTGAGGTGGTTCCACTTGCGGGTGATGTACTTGCGTTCGTTGTTATGTTTGTAGTCGAAGTTTTTGTTTGTGAACCTGATTGTAATTTCTCGTCGTTATTCAGATGGGCTGGCTTCAATCGGTCTATGGATATGACTGTGGTACGGAGTGGTAGTTGGATTGTGAATTGTTTACCATTTGCACTTCGTTGAAACACTTTGTAGGGTCCGTCATATGGTGGTGTGAGTGGTGGTCGGACAGTGTCGTTCCGTACGAACACGTGAGTGCATGTTTCGAGATCTTTATAAATGAATGTCTGCTGATTTGATGAATGTGATCTTTTTTTCGGTGATAGTGACGTCATGGTTTCGGTCAGATGGCGTACAAATTCCGCGTCATCCATCTTCGGCTTTGTAGGCACGAAGAAATCTGACGGGATGCGTAGTGTAGATCCGTAGGTCATTAATGAGGGGCTTACAGAGGTGTCCTGACATAATGCTGTACGTAGTCCGAGTAAAACAGTAGGTAGTTCTTCGCTCCATTTAAAACTCGCTGTTCTTGCCATCAATGCTGCCTTGAGAGTTCGATGCCAGCGTTCTATCTGTCCGTTTGATTGAGGGTGGAATGCAGTTGTGCGTATACGAGTGACGCCGAGTTTTTTCATTAGTGCATGAAATAGTGATGACTCGAACTGTCTGCCTTGGTCCGTAGTGATTCGTAACGGACAACCAAATCGTGAGATCCATCCGTCGTACACGGCTTTAGCGATTGTCTCGGCGGTGATGTCGCGAGTAGGTATTGCTTCTGGCCACTTTGTGCAGCGATCGATCATTGTAACTAAATACCTATGTATATTCGTTTGACGGAGGTAATGGTCCTACTATGTCGACGTGTAGATGCTCGAATCGCGATGACTGTTGAAACTCGCCGAGTGGGCTGATAACGTGTCTTTGAATTTTCGCGCGCTGGCATCCGATGCATGACCTTGACCAAGTTGTTACGTCTTTGTTAATAGAAGGCCAAAAGAATTTGGAAGTTATAATTTTTCTTGTCGTTCGTACGCCGGGGTGACTTAGATCGTGTTGAGCTTTGAAGGCTATAAGACGATAAGTCAGTGGTAGATATGGTCGAATGTTCGATGTTGATATTTCGCACCATATCGGTTGTTGAACTCCGGGTAGATTAATCTGAGTGAATTTGAGATTGGATTGTTTCTTGCAGGCTTGTAACTCTGTGTCGTTTTCTTGGTCTATTGCTAATTGGTTATAGTCGATTGTGCTGTTTAGAATCTCGATATCTGCAATACGTGATAACGCGTCGGCCGCTGCATTTCGTTCGCCGTGAATGTACTTAATGTTTGAACAGAATTGACTTATGTAGTGTAACTGGCGCTCTCTTCTCGGTGTGTCGCTGTTGCTTTGAGTTCTCGTAAGTGCGTAGGTAAGTGGCTTGTGATCGGTACATACGGTGAGTTCGTTGCCCTCGATAAGTCGACGTAAACTTTTGATAGCGGTGTATATAGCCAATAATTCGCGGTCGTACACGCTATATCTTCGTTGTGTGTCGCTCATAGTCTTCGAGTAGAAAGCGAGTGGTTTCCAAATATCGTTAATTTTTTTGTTGCAACACGGCGCCTAATGTAGTGTCGGAAGCGTCGGTGAGTAGGCATAGTGGTGCGTTAGGTAACGGGTGCGTGAGCGTAGTGGCTTCGAGTATGCTTTGTCGGCATTGCTCAAAGGATTTTTCTGCCTCGGTTGTCCATTGTATCGGTGACTTGTCGTTCTTCTTAGAATTATGTAAATATTTATTAAGTAGGTATTGATGTTCAGCTTGATGAGGTAAACAACTGCGGTAAAAGTTAATCATGCCTAAAAATCGTCTTAATTCTTGTACTGTAGTTGGTTTGGGATACTTTAGTATGGCTTGGATGCGTTCTTCAGTAGGTTTGATTCCGTCCGGTGTAACTTCGTAGCCGAGAAATTGAATTTTGTTTTTTCCGAACTCGCATTTGTCGATGTTGAGAGTGATACCGTATTGGTTTAAACGTTCGAGGACTGTGTGTAGATGTCGCTTGTGTACTTCTTCGTTATTTTCAGAATATATTAATAAATCATCTACAAAACAGTAGCATATGTCGTCGAGTCCGCGTAGTACTTCGTGCATAAATCGCTGAAATGTTTGACCAGTTTCGTAGGCCAAATGTCGTGCAGTTGAATTCAAAGAGGCCAAACGGGGTGATAATTGCGGTATTCGCGGCATCTTCTTTTGCCATAGGTATACTATAATAAGCCATCTTCATATCTAACTTAGAAAAGATTGCCTTGCCGTGTAACTGGTAGGTAAAATCTTGGATTCTCGGTATAGGGTACCTATCGGGTATTGTTGCGGCGTTAAGTCGTCTGTAGTCGCCACAAACACGTAGTGAGCCATCTTTCTTTTTGACGACGTGCAGTGGACTTGCCCAGGGGCTGTTTGATGGTTTGCAGATACCCATGTCCATCATTCTTTCGAATTCTAACTTCGCAGCTTTGTACTTGTCAGGCGGTAGAGGTCGCGGTCGTGAATATATGGGTTGTCCGGTGGTTTCAATATGATGCGTGACGTCATGCTTCGCTGTAGTTTTTAATGACATTGGTCGTAGAACATCGGGGTATTGTTTTAGAATATCGTAGTAAGCGTGATTGTGATTAACTGTATAGATGGATTGTTCGGTACTGCATACTTTGATTGCGTTTACGCTGAGATCTGTCACTCGGTCGATAAGTTTTTTCTGATGTAAGTCTACTAATAACTTGTGTTTAGCTAGGAAGTCTGCACCCAGTATTGACGTCTTCACATCGGCGACCGTGAATGTCCATTTGAAACTTCTACGTAGGCCTAGGTTAAGCTCTAGTGTGCGCTGTCCGTAGGTACGAATTTCTGTTCCGTTGGCTGCGTAAAGCTTGTATGAGCTTTCTATTGGTTTCGAGTATCTATTCTTTGTTGCGGCTAGGACTGATATGTCGGCTCCGGTATCGACGAGAAACTTCTCTCGGTTATTGCTGTCTGTAACGCAAAGGCGGTGGCTACCTTGATTGACATCGACTCCCGCCACGGCCGGTGTCTTTATTAGTTTTCCTGATGCTTGCTGGTTTCAGTTGTATTAAACTTTGCTTTGGAACAAGGTAATTCACATTTGCGCGCGTCTTCTCCGAAGCGATAATGATAAAAACATAGCCTATCGTCGTCGCGACTACTTCGAGAGCGCGATCGCATACGGCCTTGAAAGTGCGGCGGGCGGTGTGGCGAGCGGTGCGGCGGGCGGCGGTTATCGTAATGTTTATTACAAAGTTCGGCTATTTCCATTGATAACTTTTCTATTTGCTTAGTTATTAAGTTAATTTAAGAGTTTTAGAGTGGTAGAGCCATGCTTAGGCACGAATGGGCCGGCTCGACCGGTGCGATACCACGACCTCACAGAAAACCGGTTGTGAAGTAACGCTTGCGTTGCATTTCCCCGAATTGAGTGAGGTTTCCGGAGGCCCAATTCCCCCGCCCCCCTTTTCTCTCTCCTCATCTCCTTTGTCCTTTTCCATCTCCTCATCCCTCCTCTCTTCTTTCCGCTCCCTGCATCCCCTATCCCTCATCATCACCCTCAAAGGCGGGCAGCGCACTTGCGACTCTTGAGTTGCAAGTGTCCATGGACGGCGGTGTCACTTACCATCAGGTGACCCGTCTGTTCGTCTGTCCCCCTATAGTATAAAAAAAAAAAAAAAAAAAAAAAAATTTGTAAGTTTTCGACTGTTGTATTTTTCGTTTCGTTAGGTACTTGAGAGCACGAGGAGCTGGGTATCGGAGTTGTTGTGATTGCGGCGGTTATAGCGGGTTCGAAATGTTCTATCATTTTATCAGCCATTGCAGCTAGGATTTCAAGTGACGATTCTGTGGTTATTGCAAGCACGCCGCGAATTTGTGGAGGTAATTGGTTTAACCACATGTCTCGCAGTGCTTCGTGAGTTAGTAACCTACCGCTAAGGTCACGCATCTTTCGTAATAGTTGGCTAGGTTTTGAATCGCCGAGTTCTAGGCCGCTCAGTAGTTTTTGAAGTTGACGGTGATCTGATTCTTGATAGGTGCTTATGAGTCTGTCCTTGAGGATGCTGTATTTACCGGTGGCGGGCGGGTTGAGAATTATGTCCGCTATTTGTTCAAGGTCGCTGCAGCCGAGTAGTGGGATGACTAAGTTAAACTTCTGTTCTTCTCCTATCTTGCTAGCAGCGACGGCGGCTTCGAATTGTGCGAACCATAGTCGAGGGTTTTGTCGCCAAAATGGTGGTAAGCGTGCCGGCAGAGATATGGTGGCTACGTCGCTCTTGACGGTTATGACTTCTTGGGTGTCTTCCTTGGACACGGTGTTTGTTTAACGTAAAAAGTTGAGCGGGGCGGCTGAAACGGTGCGGCGTAGGTACTAGACGTCAGCTGTGCGGTGGTAGGTACTACGACACGGCGCTACTCGTAGGTACTTTGGTACGGTAATGTTCGTAGTTTTTTGCGGGGTCACCAATTTCGGGATCAGCTGTTGGGGTAACTGACCCGATAAGTTTTGGAAGTAGTACTTTTCCTACGTCTGTGCCAGCTGGCTGAATGAGGTGAGGATATCTACTTAGCCGGCCAGGCTGTATAAGCCGTCGAACCGTAGCTAAGTAGATAATACTAGGAGCAAGGAAAGGTGTCTATGTTAGCCGGCCAGACTGGTTAGTCCTTGAACCGTAGCTGAAGTGAAACACGAGAGAATGGTTGGAATCGACTTATATTTGATTAAAAGTGTGCTAGTTATATTTACATTTTTGACTATTAAGTAATGGAGTTAATTTACCGCACATTATATGGATTAACCAATCACATTTCTTATTCTATATTTACAATATTTACTGTGCACGCAACCAATCAGCTTACGTTCCTGTTGTCGTTGTATGTGTGCGTGAGTATAAATTAATGCATCGTACAAAACCGCGGTGTAGAGTGCATCGGATCGTCGTAGCGAGCGGACGTCTCTGTGCTCCGCTAGCTTAAGTTCGGGCGCTTTGGTAAGTTGGCAAATTCATATTTATTATTAGAATAAATTAAAAATTTGCACCCGAGCTGTACTAGGTACACTCGTGCGGGGATAGCCTTCCCCCAGAATAACCGACGTACCGGGCCCACGCCGTAGGGGAGGGGTCACAGACCCCAACCAAACGGTGACTGGTTACCTCCGGTTACGTTTCGGCGCCACCGACGAATCTACAACATGGACCCGAAATCACCATCACCCGTTGGAGGTGGGTCTTCGGACGACGCAGTGCTGCAGGACCAGCGACGTGGATACCAGGGCGACCTGCGCATCTACAACTCCCTTCGTGAGCAAGGTGAGTTATCGCAGGGACTGCAGCGCTGGGTAGGAGCCTACTTCCGGGTGATGGAAGTTCAGCTCGGCATCCGGAAGAAGGAGGAGGTGACATCGTGTGACCTCCAAATTCTCAAAGCTGTCGAGCTGTCACTACAAGAAACAGACAAACCAACCGAAGTCGAAGCCTCAGGGAAGAGAACCCGGGACGAGGATTCGGACATAGACCTGCCCATTAAGAGGGCAAACATGGAGGAGTCGCCAGACGTATCCACGGAAGGCCTCCCTCCCATAGGCCACTCCACCCTTGACTCGACACCGGAACAGGGGGAAAAGGGCTATCTGCGGGAGGATTCTTCCTCCTCCTACAGGTCCCTTGCCCCCCTGCCCCAACGCCCACGCGTGGTGACTGTACAATCACCCGCGCACAAACCGGCTGGAGAGAAATCTCCCACCCCCACACCTACGCCTCGGACGATGGCAGCCATATTGGCCGCACCACCACCGCCAAAAACGAGCCACCCATCACCTGTGCCCGTTACCACAGCCCCACCACAACCCCCAGCCCGGAGGCAACCAATCCTCGTGGTGGACCGTCTGGATAACTGGACGGCTCACTTCAAGGAATTGGCGAGCGTCATAGGCCATCCGCCAAACGTAAGACCGTTTGGCAAGGGGTTCAAATTTACCCCTAAAGATGACGAGGAATTCCGAGCTATCCAGTCCCATCTCGATAAACTGGGACAAGACCAGGCCCCATATTACGCCATAGCTCCACCACACCAAAGGCCTCTCAAAATGGCCATCCGTGGACTACCAGCCGACACTCCTGCGGAAGAGATCGTCGAAGACTTGGCCGGCAAAGGGGTGCCTGTCAAGTACGCCAAGCACATCCGGGCTCGTACGGGACGACCCGGGTGTATCTTCTTCGCGGAGATGGAGAAGACACCAGCAGCCACCAAAGCCTACAACATTAATGAGATCCTGCTGATGCCTGGCGTGGTGATCGAGGCCTGGAGGGGTAAGAAGGGGCCCTCACAATGCCATCGCTGCCAGGGCTTTCGCCACAGCTCCCTCAACTGCCACAGGCCTCTTGCCTGTGTTCGTTGCGGGGGAGAGCATCCGGCACATGACTGCACTCGACCGAGAGACCAACCTCCAACCTGTGCAAATTGCAAGGGCCCACACCCCGCAAGTAGTGCCTCGTGCCCCGTTTACAAGCGCGAGGCACGAAACAAGAAGGCGGGCCTAACCCCAAAGACTGGTCCACCTAAAATAATTCCACAACCAAACATGGTTAGTGACTCGGCACCAGCCACCCTCATGGCAGAGGCTAACCCAGCACCTCAAGCCAAGTCAAAGAGGAGACGCCGGAAAAAGAAGACCGATCCCGCGAAGCCACCCCTACCTACAACCTCTACAGGTGGGGAGAAGACCGCAGACCCAGAGAGAGACCAACTCGCCGCCCTCCTTATGCTGTTTGCACAGCGAGTAAAGGCCGGCGATGTCAACATCACAGGAATTCTCCAGTCTCTCCCCACCAATGGATAAGCCGTTGAGGGTGGTTCACTGGAACTCGGAGTCCTTGAAAAACAAAATAGGACTCCTACGCGTCTTCTTGACAGAACAGCAGGTCGACGTCATGTTGATAAGCGAGACCCATCTTAAGGCTAGTATCCCGCTAAGGGTCCCGGGATACTTCATCTACCGCCAAGATGAGGTCTCGCCGAGAGGCGAAGCCTACCGTGGACTTGCTGTCCTGGTAAGAAGGACAATTGTGCACCAACCAGTCGAGCCGATAAGACTTGACAACATGCACGCACTAGGTGTCGACATCCAGGTTGGCGGGCGGGAGATGCGCCTGTATGCGGCATACCGCGCACCGCACCAATCTTTCAAGGCTGATGAACTACGCAGCCTTCTAAGACACCCAACACCGACCATCATCGCGGGAGACTTAAACGCGAAACACCCAGCCTGGCACAGCCCCAACAGCAACAGAGCAGGACAACTCCTGGTGCAAGATGCTGAAACCCACGGCTACGAAGTCTCTGGCCCCCGGGAGCCAACCAGGATAGACCGCATCGACTCAAGCCGGGACAACATCTTGGACATCATAGTGTACAGGGGCCTGAGGGCACCCCCGACACAAGAGGTTCTCCAAGATCTCCCCTCAGACCATAGACCTGTGCTACTGGTGTTCAGGGAACCCGCGGCGATGGTCAACCCACCAAAACCCCTAGTGCAAAGGAACTGGAGTAAGTACCTGGAAGTACTTTCAGGATACGAGGCTCCAGCCTTACTCCAAACACCACAAGAAGTCGACGCAGCCGCTGAGGAACTGTCCAGAGCTATCCAAGCCGCACTGCGCGCCTCCACAAGCACCCGACCGAACTCCGAGCGACACGACCCGCTGCCTGCCCGGATTCGGAGGCTGCTTGGGGAGAAGCGCGAGGCCAAGAAGCTCTGGCAGAGAACTCGCCACCCTCAGAACAAGACCAGGTATAACCACCTCACCAACCAACTTAAGACCGCCCTATGGGAGCATAGAGGTAATGCGTGGGAAGATTTCCTCATCAACATCGAGGACGATACACCCTCGATTCACCGTCTTTGTCAAAAGCTTACCACTGAATCCAACCCCACGCGTCCTCTCTTCGGACGGGACGGCTATCTCCGCTACCGCGTCCAGGACCGCGTCGAAATTATCGCATGCAACCTCGAAGGGCAATTTACACCTCATGAGGAGCACGATAATTTCCACACACGCCAGGTAGAAGAGGCAGTAAGATCATACCTCTCTACCCCAATCGGCCAACTGGAGGGCGAAATGCTTGTTACCCCGGCAGAAGTTGCCGCGGTAATAAAGAAAACCAACCCCAAGAAAGCACCTGGTGAGGATGGTATACCAAACTCCGCGCTGCACAGACTTCCGATAAAGGCACTGGTAGCCGTAACCCAGCTGTTTAATGGCATCCTGAGAACCGGACACTTCCCTACCATCTGGAAGCGGGGACGGGTAATCACATTACCGAAACCCGGGAAGGACCTCAGGAAGCCAGAAAACTATCGGCCCATAAGTCTTCTCTCAACAACGTCCAAAGTGTTCGAGCGGCTGCTATTGGCGAGAGTGCAACCGCACATTCAACCAAGGCCGGAACAATTTGGTTTCCGCCAAGGACACTCCACCACGTTGCAGCTGACTCGCGTGCTGGACGAGATGGCCACGTGGTTAAACAAAGGTGGACACACGGTGACCGTAATGCTAGACATGGAGAAGGCCTTCGACAGAGTGTGGCATGATGGTCTCATCCACAAACTGTCGAAGACTTCTCTACCACGCAGAATTGTGGCGGTCATCGCATCATTTCTATCGCACAGAAAATTCCACGTGGCCATAGGTGATACCACGTCACAAGAGAAGCCCATAAGTGCCGGCGTCCCGCAAGGCAGCTGCCTATCGCCAATCCTGTACGCCCACTACACGAACGACATCCCGGTAGTCGGTGACGTCAGGTTGGCACTATTTGCCGACGACGCCGCGTACACATCGAGCTCCCGCAACGCCAACCATGCTGCACGCAAACTGGGTCCCACTCTTGAGGCACTTCCATGCTGGCTCAAGAAATGGAGACTCAAGTGCAATGTCGGCAAAACACAAGCCTTGCTGACCGGCATGGCACATTACCCACCCAACCTTCGCCTATTGGGTGAAGACATCCCCTGGTCGCCAAAAGTTAAGTACCTGGGAGTGACCATCGACAGAAACCTGTCGATGTCCCAACACGTCGACACCGTCATTACAAAGGCACAGCTCGCGAGAACAAAGCTGCGCCCTCTGCTGTCCTCTAGATTACCAATCCGAGCAAAGCTCGGAATCTATAAAACCTATATCAGGTCACGCCTCACATTTTCGGGGCCTGCCTGGTATAACCTGACAGCAGAGTCACAGCGCAAGCGACTCCAAGCTGCGGAAAACAGATGCCTGCGAATGGCGGTCGACGCGCCCAGGTATTTAAAGAACTCCACAATTTATCGCGATCTGAAATGGGAGCCAATCCATGGCTTCATAAGCAGACTCGCCACGGGCATGTTCGAGCGGGCCGACGGCTCAGAAATGCCGCACCTGCAGAACATTGCCCCATTACCCCACCCAGACACGACTGTGCTGATCCGGAGGCGGCTAAAACGCCCCGCTCGGGAGCTAATATCGGCTTCCTTGAGCGGGGCGACTGCATCGGACAGAGAAGGCGAACCACCGGTCTCTCGCAGGCGGATCGCCGGTCCCCTCTTTAGAGGGTCGACCAGCGGTACAGCCTCGAGACCGGGGATTTAACCCCAAAGACCGGTTCATAGTGATGAACCGCGGAGAAGATCACTATAAGGAGCCCAGTGCTCCCAATAGTTTCCCCATCCCCTATACAGGGATGAGATGAAAACCACGAGAACCGCGGTGTCAGAGTGTTTCGGACTGTCGTGGCGAACGGACGTGCTTGCGCTCCGACCGCCATCGTACGGGCGCCCCTAACACTGCTTATTTTAATATTTAATATTTGTTAAATATTATTATTTGCACCCGAATTGTACTTGTACATTCGGAGGCGAATACCTTCCCCGAGAAAGCCAGCGTGTAAACCTTCGCCGCGGGGTGGGGTCTCCGACCCTAACCTCAACGGTGATGGCAAACATGCCAAGGCGCCACGAGGACGGATCCAGCAATATCAAGAACACCAGCAGCGAAGAGAAAGGCTCGACCGACGCAGCGCTGCAGGACCAGCGACAAAAATACCAGGGCGACCTGAGTATTTTCAACTCCCTTCGAGAGAAGGGAGAAATGTCGCAGGGTCTGCAGCGCTGGTTGGAGGCGTACTTCCGAGTGATGGAAGTTCACATCGGAGAGAAGAAGAAGGAGGACCTCACTGCGCAGGATGTTCACATCCTGACAGCGGTGGGATCATCACTGCCGCCTACCCCCTTGCCTATACCAGGTAAACGGAGGCGGGAAGAAGACCCGGAGCCACAAGCGGCGAAGCGGACGACCATAGAGGCTGCCCTAACCTCGGACTCCGAGGAAGGGGATAGCGAGGAGATGGACGTCCAAGTCCTCTCCACCTCGCCTGAACCGACTCTAGTAATACTGGAAGTCGAACGGGCCCCTACGCCTACACCTAGGCCAAGGACAGCAGCAGCTGTACTTGCCGCACCACCACCCCAGAAACCCATGACAACAACTCAGAGGCCCATAACAACAAAAACGAATCCCATAACAACACCAGGCCCTTCCAAGGCGCCCACTACCCAGACGTCCACAAGGAGACAACCAATCCTTGTAGTGGACCGTCTGGAGAACTGGACGTCCCAAATGAAGGAGTTGACCGCCAAAATCGGTCACCCACCCAGCGTGAGGCCCTTTGGGAAGGGATTCAAATTCACTCCCAAAGAAGACGCCGAATTCCGAGTCATTCAGGCTCACCTGGACGACCTCGGTCAGGACAAGGCGCCTTATTACGCTATCGCCCCACCGCACCAGAAGCCCCTGAAAATGGCTATCCGGGGCTTACCTGCGGATACTCCCACGGAAGAAATTGTGGAGGACTTGACTAGCAAGGGAGTGCCAGTCAAGTTTGCGAAGCATATCCGTGCTCGCACCAGCAGACCCGGATGCATCTTCTTCGCAGAAGTGGAGAAGAGCCCGACCGCAGCCAAGGCCTATAACATTGACGAGGTCTTGCTCATGCCAGGCGTCGTCATAGAGGCCTGGAGGGGCAAGAAAGGACCCTCTCAATGCCACCGCTGCCAAGGCTTCCGCCACAGTTCCCAGAACTGTCACAGGCGCCTAGCCTGTGTGCGATGCGGTGGCGAGCACCAGGCGCACAACTGCCCTCGACCAAAGGAGGAGCCACCCACGTGCGCCAACTGCCAAGGCCCGCATCCAGCCTGCAGTGCGGCGTGCCCCATCTACAAGCGGGAAGCCCGCAACAAGAAGGCGGGACTCACGCCGAGGACTGGCCCGCCCAAGGTCATCGACCAACCAAACGTGGTCGTCGACTCGGCACCCACCACGCTGATGGCCGAAGCAAACCCGGGGTCAAGCTCCACAAAAAAGAGGAGAAGGCACCGAAGAAAGAAGGCGGCCCAGGAAAAGCCAACCACACCGGCGGCGGCAACCAAAGTCAGCAGCCCACCCGCCAAGGACCCGGAGAGGGACCAACTCGCCGCCTTACTCATGCTGTTCGCACAGCGTGTTAAGGCAGGCGAGATAAACACAACAGGACTGCTGCAAACACTCTCCACCAATGGATAAGCCGCTCAGGGTGGTTCATTGGAACGCGGAGACGCTGAAATCCAAGATAGGCCTACTACGCCTATTTCTCAAGGAACAGCGGGTCGATATCATGCTGATAAGCGAGACTCACCTGAAGGCCAACAGGCCACTCAAGATCCCAGGGTACATTGTGTACCGCCAAGATGAGGTCTCGCCAAGAGGCGAAGCATATCGTGGACTCGCTGTCCTAGTGAAGAGGACAGTAGTGCATCAACCCGTCGAACCGAAGAGACTCGATACCATGTATGCGCTTGGTATCGACGTCCAAATCGGCAGGCGGGAGATGCGCCTCTACGCGGCCTATCGAGCTCCGAATCAGAGAGCCCGCGTCGATGAACTCCGGAGCCTTCTCCAACATACGACGCCGACCATAATCGCGGGAGACCTGAACGCAAAGCACCAAGCATGGCACAACACCACCAACAACGCAATGGGAAATCTCCTTATGCAAGACTCCGATATGCATAACTATGAAATCGCTGGCCCCAGAGAACCCACTAGATTGGACCCAGCGGGCTATAGTGATAGCGTACTGGACATCATAGTGTTCAAAGGACTAAGAGCACCTCCAGTACAGGAAGTGCTCGAGGACCTACCATCGGACCACAGGCCGGTGCTACTCGTGTTCAGGGAGCCCGCGGCTACGGTCGGCCCACCGAAGCCCACAGTCCACACAGACTGGAGGGCTTACCAAGAAACCCCAGCGGGTTACAGCCGCCCTACGGTTGTAAAAACGCCAGTGGAAGTCGATGAAGCCGCCGAAGAAATCACCGGAGCTATCCAAGCCGCACTTCGAATCTCCTCGAGCACTAGACCGAGCAGCGAGCGACAGAACCCTCTGCCCGCTCGGCTCCGTAAAATGCTCGAGGAGAAGCGAGAGGCTAAGAAGCTCTGGCAGAGAACTCGGCACCCCCGAGACAAGACCCGATACAACCGCCTTACCAACTCGTTCAAGGCTGCTCTTTGGGAGCACAGAGGTGACGCATGGGAGAACTTCCTTATAGATATCGAGGACGAACAGCCCTCGGTACACCGACTCTGCAGGCAACTGACTGCAGAACCAAACCCCACGCGCCCCCTGTTCGCTGAGGACGGGCAAATACGCTACAAAGCGCAAGACCGTGCCGAGATCATCGCGAACAGCCTCGAAAAACAGTTCACACCTCACGACAATCAAGACGAGGACCACACTCGGGAGATAGAGGCGGCAACCCATCTCTACCTCTCGAGGCCCCTCGCCCAGTCTGAGGGTGAACTGCTCGTAACACCGAGCGAGGTTGCTACGATGATCAGGAAAACCAACCCACGGAAAGCACCTGGTGAAGACGGAATACCGAACACTGCACTGCAGCGACTTCCACTGAAATCACTCATAGCGTTGACACAACTGTTCAACGGTATCCTGAGGACCGGCCACTTCCCTAACATCTGGAAGCGGGGTCGGGTTATCGTACTTCCGAAGCCCGGCAAGGACCTCAGAAAACCGGAGAACTACCGGCCCATCACACTCCTCTCGACGACGTCCAAGGTGTTCGAGCGCTTACTGCTAGTAAGGGCTCAACCCCACATCCGGCTGAGGCCCAAGCAATTTGGATTTCGTCAGGAGCACTCCACCACGCTCCAGCTGACTCGTGTCCTAGACGAGATGGCTACGTGGTTGAACAAGGGCGGGAGCACGGTGACCGTGATGCTCGACATGGAGAAGGCGTTCGACAGAGTGTGGCATGAAGGTCTCATCCACAAGCTGTCGACATCGTCTCTACCACGAAAAGTAGTCGCGATCATCGCATCGTTCCTGACCCAGAGAACCTTCCGTGTGGCTATAGAGGATACCACATCGGAAATCAAAACCATCAGTGCCGGAGTCCCGCAAGGGAGCTGTCTGTCACCGGCCTTGTACGCCCACTACACGGATGACATCCCTGTAGTCGGAGACGTCAAGCTGGCACTGTTTGCAGACGATGCCGCGTACTTGTCAAGTTCACGCAACGCCGCACACGCTGCACGGAAATTGCGCCCCACACTCGATGCCCTTCCGGGCTGGCTGAAGCGATGGAGGCTCAAGTGCAACGTGTCGAAGACCCAGGCGATGATAACCGGTATGGCACACTACCCGCCAAACCTACGTCTGATGGAAGAGAACATCCCATGGTCCCCAAAGGTCAAGTACCTGGGAATCACCATCGACAGATCACTGTCGATGAACCACCACGTCGAGACCATCACAGCGAAGGCCAGAGCTGCGCGGAGCTGCGTCCCCTGCTATCCTCCAGACTACCAGTAAGTGCCAAACTAGGCATTTACAAAACATATATCAGGTCGCGCCTCACCTACGGTGGGCCGGCCTGGTACAACTTGATAGCAGGGACATCGCGCCAACGTTTGCAGGCTGTAGAGAACAGCTGCCTTCGCATGGTGGTCGACGCCCCCAGGTACCTCAGGAATGCAACAATCCACCGAGACCTGAAGTGGGAACCAATAAAGGAGTTTGTGAGCAGACTCGCCACGGGGATGTTTGAGCGGGCTGACCGCTCGAAACTTCCCCACCTGGTAGGTATTGCTCCGCTCCCACATCCAGACGACACAACACTCATCCGGAGGCGACTCAAACGCCCCGCTCGGGAGCTCATATCAGTTCCTTCGAGCGGGGCATTGGCTTTGCCATCGGATGCAGATAGCCAACCACCGACCTCTCGCAGGCGGCTCGCTGGACCCCTCTTCAGAGGAGCGATCGGCGAGCAAACCTCGAGGCCGGTGAGCTAACTCCAATGACCGGCTCACAGTGGTGAGCTGCGAGGAAAATCACTATAAGGAGCCCAGTGCTTCAAATAGTCTCCCCACCCCCCTCAACAGGGGTGAGATGATACCAGATGAACCGCGGTGTCAGAGTGTTTCGGACTGTCGTGGCGAACGGACGTGCTTGCGCTCCGACCGCCATCGTACGGGCGCCCCTAACACTGCTTATTTTAATATTTAATATTTGTTAAATATTATTATTTGCACCCGAATTGTACTTGTACATTCGGAGGCGAATACCTTCCCCGAGAAAGCCAGCGTGTGAACCTTCGCCGCGGGGTGGGGTCTCCGACCCTAACCTCAACGGTGATGGCAAACATGCCAAGGCGCCACGAGGACGGATCCAGCATCATGAAGAACACCAGCAGCGAAGAAAAAGGCTCGACCGACGCAGTGCTGCAGGACCAGCGACAAAAATACCAGGGCGACCTGAGTATTTTCAACTCCCTTCGAGAGAAGGGAGAAATGTCGCAGGGTCTGCAGCGCTGGTTGGAGGCGTACTTCCGAGTGATGGAAGTTCACATCGGAGAGAAAAGGAAGGAGGACCTCACTGCGCAGGATGTTCACATCCTGACAGCGGTGGGATCATCACTGCCGCCTACCCCTTTGCCTATACCAGGTAAACGGAGGCGGGAAGAAGACCCGGAGCCACAAGCGGCAAAGCGGACGACCATAGAGGCTGCCCTAACCTCGGACTCCGAGGAAGGGGATAGCGAGGAGATGGACGTCCAAGTCCTCTCCACCTCGCCCGAACCGACTCCAGTAATACTGGAAGTCGAACGGGCCCCTACGCCTACACCCAGGCCAAGGACAGCAGCAGCTGTACTTGCCGCACCACCACCCCAGAAACCCACAACAACAACTCAGAGGCCCATAACAACAAAAACGAGGCCCATAACAACACCAGGCCCTTCCAAGGCGCCCACTACCCAGACGTCCACAAGGAGACAACCAATCCTTGTAGTGGACCGTCTGGAGAACTGGACGACCCACATGAAGGAGTTGACCGCCAAAATCGGTCACCCACCCAGCGTGAGGCCCTTTGGGAAGGGATTTAAATTCACTCCCAAAGAGGACGCCGAATTCAGAGTCATTCAGGCTCACCTGGACGACCTAGGACAAGACAAGGCGCCTTACTACGCCATCGCTCCACCACACCAGAAGCCCCTGAAAATGGCTATCCGGGGCTTACCTGCGGATACTCCCACGGAAGAAATTGTGGAGGACTTGACTAGCAAGGGAGTGCCAGTCAAGTTTGCGAAGCATATCCGTGCTCGTATCCATATCCAGCAGACCCGGATGCATCTTCTTCGCAGAAGTGGAGAAGAGCCCGACCGCAGCCAAGGCCTACAACATTGACGAGGTCTTGCTAATGCCAGGCGTCGTCATAGAGGCCTGGAGGGGCAAGAAAGGACCCTCTCAATGTCACCGCTGCCAAGGCTTCCGCCACAGTTCACAGAACTGTCACAGGCGCCTAGCCTGTGTGCGATGCGGTGGCGAGCACCAGGCGCACAACTGCCCTCGACCAAAAGAGGAGCCAACCACGTGCGCCAACTGCCAAGGCCCACACCCAGCCTGCAGTGCGGCATGCCCCGTCTATAAGCGGGAAGCCCGCAACAAGAAGGCGGGACTCGTGCCGAGAACAGGCCCGCCTAAGGTCATCGACCAACCAAACGTGGTCGTCGACTCGGCACCCACCACACTGATGGCCGAAGCAAACCCGGGGTCAAGCTCCACTAAAAAGAGGAGAAGGCACCGAAGAAAGAAGGCGGCCCAGGAAAAGCCAACCACACCTGCGGCGGCACCCAAAAACTGCAGCCCAGCAGCCAAGGACCCGGAGAGGGACCAACTCGCTGCCTTGCTCATGCTGTTCGCACAGCGTGTTAAGGCAGGCGAGATTAACACGACAGGACTGCTGCAAAACCTCACTACCAATGGATAAGCCGCTCAGGGTGGTTCATTGGAACGCGGAGACGCTGAAATCCAAGATGGGCCTACTACGCCTATTTCTCAAGGAACAGCGGGTCGATATCATGCTGATAAGCGAGACTCACCTGAAGGCCAACAGGCCACTCAAGATCCCAGGGTACATTGTGTACCGCCAAGATGAGGTCTCGCCAAGAGGCGAAGCATATCGTGGACTCGCTGTCCTAGTGAAGAGGACAGTAGTGCATCAACCCGTCGAACCGAAGAGACTCGATACCATGTATGCGCTTGGTATCGACGTCCAAATCGGCAGGCGGGAGATGCGCCTCTACGCGGCCTATCGAGCTCCGAATCAGAGAGCCCGCGTCGATGAACTCCGGAGCCTTCTCCAACATACGACGCCGACCATAATCGCGGGAGACCTGAACGCAAAGCACCAAGCATGGTACAACACCACCAACAACGCAATGGGAAATCTCCTTATGCAAGACTCCGATATGCATAACTATGAAATCGCTGGCCCCAGAGAACCCACTAGATTGGACCCAGCGGGCTATAGTGATAGCGTACTGGACATCATAGTGTTCAAAGGACTAAGAGCACCTCCAGTACAGGAAGTGCTCGAGGACCTACCATCGGACCACAGGCCGGTGCTACTCGTGTTCAGGGAGCCCGCGGCTACGGTCGGCCCACCGAAGCCCACAGTCCACACAGACTGGAGGGCTTACCAAGAATCCCTAGCGGGTTACAGCCGCCCTACGGTTGTAAAAACGCCAGTAGAAGTCGATGAAGCCGCCGAAGAAATCACCGGAGCTATCCAAGCCGCACTTCGGGTCTCCTCGAGCACTAGACCGAGCAGCGAGCGACAGAACCCTCTGCCCGCTCGGCTCCGTAAAATGCTCGAGGAGAAGCGAGAGGCTAAGAAGCTCTGGCAGAGAACTCGGCACCCCCGAGACAAGACCCGATACAACCGCCTTACCAACTCGTTCAAGGCTGCTCTTTGGGAGCACAGAGGTGACGCATGGGAGAACTTCCTTATAGATATCGAGGACGAACAGCCCTCGGTACACCGACTCTGCAGGCAACTGACTGCAGAACCAAACCCCACGCGCCCCCTGTTCGCTGAGGACGGGCAAATACGCTACAAAGCGCAAGACCGTGCCGAGATCATCGCGAACAGCCTCGAAAAACAGTTCACACCTCACGACAATCAAGACGAGGACCACACTCGGGAGATAGAGGCGGCAACCCATCTCTACCTCTCGAGGCCCCTCGCCCAGTCTGAGGGTGAACTGCTCGTAACACCGAGCGAGGTTGCTACGATGATCAGGAAAACCAACCCACGGAAAGCACCTGGTGAAGACGGAATACCGAACACTGCACTGCAGCGACTTCCACTGAAATCACTCATAGCGTTGACACAACTGTTCAACGGTATCCTGAGGACCGGCCACTTCCCTAACATCTGGAAGCGGGGTCGGGTTATCGTACTTCCGAAGCCCGGCAAGGACCTCAGAAAACCGGAGAACTACCGGCCCATCACACTCCTCTCGACGACGTCCAAGGTGTTCGAGCGCTTACTGCTAGCAAGGGCTCAACCCCACATCCGGCTGAGGCCCGAGCAATTTGGATTTCGTCAGGAGCACTCCACCACGCTCCAGCTGACTCGTGTCCTAGACGAGATGGCTACGTGGTTGAACAAGGGCGGGAGCACGGTGACCGTGATGCTCGACATGGAGAAGGCGTTCGACAGAGTGTGGCATGAAGGTCTCATCCACAAGCTATCGACATCGTCTCTACCACGAAAAGTAGTCGCGATCATCGCATCGTTCCTGACCCAGAGAACCTTCCGTGTGGCTATAGAGGATACCACATCGGAAATCAAAACCATCAGTGCCGGAGTCCCGCAAGGGAGCTGTCTGTCACCGGCCTTGTACGTCCACTACACGGATGACATCCCTGTAGTCGGAGACGTCAAGCTGGCACTGTTTGCAGACGATGCCGCGTACCTATCAAGTTCACGCAACGCCGCACACGCTGCACGGAAATTGCGCCCCACACTCGAAGCCCTTCCGGGCTGGCTGAAGCGATGGAGGCTTAAGTGCAACGTGTCGAAGACCCAGGCGATGATAACCGGTATGGCACACCACCCGCCAAACCTGCGTCTGATGGAAGAGGACATCCCATGGTCCCCAAAGGTCAAGTACCTGGGAATCACTATCGACAGATCACTGTCGATGAATCACCACGTCGAGACCATCACAGCGAAGGCCAGAGCTGCGCGGACGAAGCTGCGTCCCCTGCTATCCTCCAGACTACCAGTAAGTGCCAAACTAGGCATTTACAAAACATATATCAGGTCGCGCCTCACCTACGGTGGGCTGGCCTGGTACAACTTGATAGCAGGGACATCGCGCCAACGTTTGCAGGCTGTAGAGAACAGCTGCCTTCGCATGGTGGTCGACGCCCCCAGGTACCTCAGGAATGCAACAATCCACCGAGACCTGAAGTGGGAACCAATAAAGGAGTTTGTGAGCAGACTCGCCACGGGGATGTTTGAGCGGGCTGACCGCTCGAAACTTCCCCACCTGGTAGGTATTGCTCCGCTCCCACATCCAGACGATACAACACTCATCCGGAGGCGACTCAAACGCCCCGCTCGGGAGCTCATATCAGTTCCTTCGAGCGGGGCATTGGCTTCGCCATCGGATGCAGATAGCCAACCACCGACCTCTCGCAGGCGGCTCGCTGGACCCCTCTACAGAGGAGCGATCGGCGAGCAAACCTCGAGGCCGGTGAGCTAACTCCAATGACCGGCTCACAGTGGTGAGCTGCGAGGAAAATCACTATAAGGAGCCCAGAGCTCCAAATAGTCTCCCCACCCCCCTCAACAGGGGTGAGATGATACCAGATGAGGTAACCGCGGTGTCGCGCGGATCGCGTTTATTCGCCGCTTGGTATGCTGTGCGAGTGGATGCGTGCTGTCTTGATGCATTTTCAGAGCTATAGAGTACGTGGCATATGTACGCCACACTTTATTCGATAACAAAGTCTCGGTGGGAAGTCCTGTTTCTGCAATCAATTTCAATATGCAATTGGTAACTACCTTCCACGTTAAAGGTTGTCGGTTCTTCAAGTACGAGGGACGATTTCCACTTCCCGCCATAATTAATTCAGTGCCGTGATTAAAATAAAATCGCAAGGGGCGTCAAGTGCGTTGCTAACCCTTCTATTGTACTCTCTATTTTCTGTGCTTAGGCTAAGCCTAGTCACTAGTGGTAACTAACGAATCTAAGAATAATGATGGAACACTATCACCTATCTTAATTTGGTTTTCTAAAGCTTCATTTCGAGCAGAAATTTGCCGTGCTCTACTGTATTACAGAAATTTACGGAGCTACGTCACACAAGCTTTATTTATAAAAAGAACAAACTTATAAAAAGGGTTTTTTGGAATTTTCCTTCTTAGTGTATACCCGGGTCCCGTGCAATATACCCACTTGTGACGGAACGCTGTGGTTTTCGGTACGACTCGGAGATACTCCTTAATAGTTGGCTCCGGTGAATTGACCCGTGGGGGTTTCCACAAGCGATAAGAAAATATCAACTGAAATAAATTTTTTATGCTGATGTTATTATGTTAATTTGTAAAAAAAATTGTGCATTTAAATGCTTAAAAACATTTAGGTAAAGATAGAACTAACTTTATGAGCGGACTCTTTGGGGTTAGACTTTTAGTACATAACCGAAAATTATACATTCAACTTTAAAGTACTTACCCAATGATATCATGCGTGTGTTATTTAAAATAAAAATTAAAATAACATTTTACTTTAATTTACATAATTATTTAATCTTGATAATATTTGTCATTTATAAGCCTTTACTTGCAACTTTACCTTCAATATTTCCATGGTAAATAGCGACCTGGAGACTATTAATGATTGAGCTAACAGGTTCAGTTAGTCTGTAAATCCAACCAAGTGCCAGGCCATCTTCATTGGCATTCACATCTTAAGTAATAGTTCAGTTCCCTGCTAAATTTAATCACGGCACAGCTGAAAGAAGAATGCTCCAGATTGTCTTGTCTCAGGCTTCAATACATACATACGTACATACATACATAATATCACGTCTCTTTCCCATAGGGGTAGGCAGATACCACTTCCTTCCATTTGTTACGATTCTGACATACCTTTCTCGCTTCTTCAACTTTCATTCCGTTCCGCATACAGGCTCGTCGCTTCAACTGTGCAGAAAATGTAAGGAACTACTGTAGATCATGCTGTTATTTATCTTGGTTCTAAATTGTTTGCTTCAGGTCAAGCTTATGTGACTTTAAGCCGAGTTCGGTCTTTAGCGGGTCTTCAAATCGAAGAATTTGACTGCTCCAAGTTGTCTTCGAAGAAACCTTGTAATATTGACTCATTCAATGAAATGAATAGAATAAGAAATGTTACAAACAACTAACCAGTAATCACATAAATAAATGATATACATATATTAAAATATAAAATAATACTAAAAAGTTTAAAAAATTTAAAGGAAAAAAACTTTTTAGAAACGAGCTTTTATTATAATCTTGTATATGAAAAGAACAGTTTTCAGAACAATTTAAAATAATAATTTAAACCTGATTAGAAAAATATCATTATATAGGTAATGTTACACGCTTTTATTTAAAAAAAAATTGGGTATGTGATAAAAACGCAAAGATGGTGTACAGTTTTAGTTTTTAATAAAAATGTCAAAGAGGTATGTACGATATGGGATTATTGTGACGTAGACGAATATGGTTAATTATCGTTAAAGGTTGCAATGTAGGTACCTGTATCTTTCTTACCGGGTTTATATTATTATATTGAAATTTTTAGCACTTTTTATTAAAAAGAACATAATGAAAGATTGTTTTTAATAAGTTATTATTTTCTCTTAATTTTATTAAATATAAGAAAAATATTGGATTCTAGTTGTTCGAACGTTACAATTTTTTTTTCACGGCAAGGATCTATCTAGCAACGGGGTGAAAGTAATCAGGAAATGATAAGATTAGGTACCTACTATTATTTTGCTATCTTGACTTTAGATCTAAACTAGATTAATCTTGTGAGACTTTAGACTTTAAAGATATCTTTGTTTTAGAATTTTCTGAGTAAACATTAAAACATTTTTTTCTTGAATCGTTATTTGGACTTTTGACTGGAAAGACATTTTATTTTCATCAGGGTAAGCACAGAATTACGTGGAAACATCAAATCCATGCCATGAGTTAATTGCAAGTATAATATTTTATTAGACAAAGTATAGTCAGTTTAAATTTACATATTTCAACTTATAAATATTTTTACATAAGTCATGCACTATTAAGGTCAACAGTTTTGTTATCACCTTGATAACAAAACTGGTGACCTTAATAGTACATGACTTATGTAAAAATATTGATTTCTTAAAAATAGGTTTAACATATTTTTTTTTTGTATTTTAATCTTTTATTTGATTAGGGCTGTTAAATATTATTTATTTTAATCTTAGGTAACAAGTCCGTCCGCAAGAAATAAGATGTATATATATATATATATTAATAAATAAGATTTATATCTCAATAGTGAGCTCTCATATTTGGTTCTAATATAACCGAACGTTCAAACAACGTGTTTATTTAATAATTTTCAACTTTACGACCGACATTAAGCCACTGACTTATGCCCAGGGTATCCTCTAACAGTCAACCTTAGAGCTTTGCGTTTGTGTTGATCCTCACTGCTTCGCACCTAAGGGTCGCAGCGTGAAATTATATGGCTAGTAGTTTCTGCAATTAGCGCTTTAAAACAAACCCATTCTTTACAATATTAGCATAGTATAGATAATAATTATGACTTTTCTGATTGATCCACTACTCGAGTGTAAACTACAGCAAGTCCAATATACAAAATATAGGTAAAGTCACATGGACCGCAGCCCTGAAGAATGTAGTATGGACTGAAGAAGCATAAATTTTTATAGGTGTACAGAAACAGGATAAGTCATTGATATACAATAACTCTTGTCACAATTACATGGCACATAAATAAAACTCAGTTATGTAAAATTTAAATGTATTGTATCTGAACAGTGAAACTGATGCTCGACTTCAACAGTGCTGCTGAAGAGAATCAAATTTTGTTTAGCTATTTATTACAAAAAATAAAGATTTTATAAATAAATTCCCCTATGATTAAATGCAGATCATTTTGGTAACATATTGAACACAATCTTATAACAACTGGTAGGTATTTCATCGTTTGAATAATCTAAAGTGAAAAAATGGTACAATAAAAATAAAAAAGCAATACAATTACTTAGAAAAATATAGTAACTTATATTAGTAGCAGTTTAAAAGCGTTTATGAAGCTATGTGACCATTTGGTGTATCCAAATGTAAATCCCGGAAAGGGGGAATGGGTGGAATCTAAGGTACACCTTGGCATACACGAATAACTACATACATAAACTCACTCGGTGTACTAGAGAACATAGTCCGACAACGGATTGTTTGCTCACATACGAATATGTATTAGGTACATACATTAAAAAAATTCTAGAATTCCCTTAAACTAACGACTTAAAAGTCTTGAACTCATTAGTAAAATATTATTTAACTACACTATTTTAAATAATGTTTACCAGTGTTTGTATGACCCCTGGGCCAAGTAAAACTTTGCATTAAATTTTTGAGCAAGTATTACATTGTTTGTCAATGGTGTTCCCAGGTCCTTTTAAGAAAAAGAAAAGTCAATTGTCAGAATAAAAGATGAAGAAAACAAAATTATGTAAAATTAAGTGCAGTGCAGTTTTGTGTTGCATGTTTGAAGCAGTAGCAAAATTGCCAGCTACAATCTTAGAGTTTGGTTTTCATTCTAAGTCTGTTAAAGGAAGGAATAACTAGTCAGTTTTGATTTCACTAAGTATTTTCAGAATCTAGCATAGTTCAGCAAAACAAGAGAAGTCGCCATGGAAACAAAGCAATCATGTGCAACAACGTTTGTAAGCACTAAATCATGTTTGTAGTAAAGAGAGATGTGAAACGGGTATTAAATGCTCTAAAATTTATAAAACATGACAAGTATACTCAAAATTACAATATCTAAGCATCGATAATGAACAGGGATGGATTAAGTTTGGCTGTTATATTTATATACATATGTATAAATGTGTATTTTACATGCAAAACTTAAAAAGGTTATAGTACAAACACTAGATATTTAGGTTTAGTTTATGTATAGTACATTAGAACACATTCTGATGGTTAATAATAGTTTTAATTTTAATACAAATTATATTTATAATGATAGTAAAATTTTGGTTGGATTAAAAAAGCGATGTTCACCGACCGTGCCTTTAAGTATAGAATGCTGATAAACTGCTGCTGTTTTTGTATGAGTGATTAGCAGAAAGCAGATCAAAGACAAATTTTTACACTTTAAGACATACTTTTAAAATGAATTATTTAATATTTATAGCAAAGTAATTCCAGTTAATAGTTTAATACTTCCATGAAATATCTAAGTCCCTTTAAGCTTTACGGCTTTGAGGAAGAATTCAATTGTTTAAATAAATTACATGCTATAAATACAATAATACCGAGTACGAGAATATCTATAACCAGCCATAAAAAAATAGTTAATTCAGAAATATAAAAAAACAAATAAATGCATAAATTCAGCAACATTATAGTCTTTTACCTAATTATATACGTAAATAGAAATATAATGCCGAAATTATATTTTTATTCATAAGTAGAAACCCGAATCAAAAGTGTTTTGAGAATAAGGCAGGTTGTCAGTAAACTTAGCCAGCTTAGCCTGTTCCTGAATTACACGCATGATGACAGAATCATTGTTTATGATAAAAACAGATATACCAGCTTAATTATTCTTATTCACTAAATGAGACGTAGCACCGCTGAAATAACGATTGAATTAGCCTGGTCACTCATACAGACTAGGCTCCGGGGGGGGGTTATTCATTTGTTATTCCTTAAAACAGATTGGACAAGCAAGTGTGCCCATAGGGTCCCACGCTGGCAACAATTTCGGCTCCTGTTTGAATACTTCTAACACTTCTGCTGGTACGTATTTCTTATCCACTACAACCTGTGGGTAAACGATATTAGTACTATAAGTGAAATTATATCGATATCACAGGACGCCTATGTTACAAATAGAATAAAAATTTAGGAAAAAATAAAAATTAACATTATGCTTTAATACATTGTCGCATAGAATTCTGAATTGCTGAATGACGTCTAACGGTTTTAAATATTTACTGAACTATAACTAATGATTGGCTTTTTGCATTTATCAATGTAAAAAGCCTTTCTTGGTTATGTAAAATTGTAGACATTTGAAAAAATACGTCCAATAGAAATTTCTTTCTATAGGGGGACAGAAGAACAGACGGGTCACCTGATGGTAAGTGACAACCGCCGTCCATGGACACCTGCAATTCAAGAGTCACAAGTGCGCTGCCCGCCTTTCAATTTTATCGCTCCTAGCTGTTTGTCATGACAAAACTAACAGAAAGTCGTTAGAACAGGTTCATTTTATTATATTTGAATGTAAGTGGCTAGTAACTCTTATTTATATGTTATACATTGTATGATGATAAGTTAGTTTGTAACCGGTAATGACATCTTTGGATACGAGAAACTCCAGTAGTAAAAACTGATACATACCGTGAAGCATAATAGCAGTTTCTGTTATTGCATTCGTGGCATGTAAGCTAACGTTACATTCCTACAAGTAACAAAGACTTTAAATATAAAAACGAGTTTTTATAAAAAAAAAAAAAGTATAAGTTTTAATTGTACTGTAATTCGATTTACATATTGGAAACTCGGTGAAACGGTGTAATTTATCTTGCAGGATTTGATTACAGACAGACAGACACCGGGACAGGTGAAACTAAATAAAAACTTGTAAAAATGAACTGTTAGCAGTTCACTTACTTCGAAAACAAATTCCCTGAACCAAGGTTCTGTGAGCAGCAGGTATCCTTTGTCGTACTCTTTGTCGCTGTACGAGTTTTCTACTCTGAACTTGCGCGGGACACCTTTCTCCTGTAACAAAATGTATTTGTATTTATTAACATGTTAAAACTAAAAATGTTTGATGAACTATTTCAATAGTTGGTCCCTTCTTAATTAATAACTAGTTGTTTTGTTACTAGCAGCGATAAATGGACTAAATTTAAAGTATGATGAATAATCTCATATATTTTTTGTGCAAAGCAACACAAGTGTCGCAAATGCGCTACCCGTCTTTGAGGAAGAAGTAAAGAAGGGAGCAGGAAGACGGCGGGTTGGGCCTTCTATAACCTAACTCACTCGGTGAAACACAAAGCAAACTTTTCTTCACAATCAGTTTTATGTCAGTGGTATTACTCCGGTCGAATAGGTATACGTGTATATAAAATATACTGATAGTAACATGTGTTTATTTAATACTAGGTTTACAAATATTGTTATACTTACATCAGTGCCGACAGCTGTGAAGAGCATCGCATGTGTCATACAAGAGTCACCGTACATCAGCCTGTCTGCTTTCTTCAGCCCAACCTGTACCTCAGTGTTAAATACTAGACGAAAGTCGTGACTGAAAGAAAAAGGAACAAGATATTTATCTTATCGTAACTCAGTAGTACTTTTAAGACTGAAAAATTATGGTTACAATCAAGAAAGATTTATGATTATGATACCGCAATTATTAATTTTAACAGTAAAATAATTTATATCTCAGTAACTCTTTTATTAAAAATTAAAAAATAGGTCATCTCATGAAGAAATTTCATTAAATTATTGTATATTTTGGTTTATTACAGTCTGAAAAATGGATGGTTATTGTATACCAGAGATCAAAAAGGGTGGAGTATATTTACCTAAAATTCGAGGAAGCAATTAATATACAGTAGATAATACCTCCTCTAAAATCCCAGAACCATAAACATGACAATTAAACAGTGGAATTATAAAAACATGAAGTGAATGAACTTTAACTGACATGAGTTTAAATAGGTAAATTCAAAGTAAGTTCCTTTTGTTTAAGTACGGCGGCGGTTGCTATCGTTTCTAAATATTTTTGTTTCACTAATAAATGCGGTGATTTACTATCTCTTTCATACATGCAGAACTTGCTATCTATTGTTTCTTTCATTCGAGCAAGAATTGTGTGAAAGAGATAGCAACTAACGTTTTTCTTGTGTAAAGTGTACGGGAGTGCATTCCTGAATCATATGTTTGATTCTTATTGAGTGCTTAAGTTTTGCCATGAAAAACCGAAATAAACCTAAATTAGTTCAAAACTAGATTGTAAATAACCCAGGGCTAATTACCAATCAGTGGTATTATATTCTGCACAAAATGTAAAAGTATTGATTCCTTTTCAAAATTAAATTGAAGCATGATTTCACCAGATTTTAAGGGCGATATATAGTAACATTATTTGGTAATGCCATTGATTCAAAATGTGACAACCACATTTAGCGTCTTATAAATTAAAACTTTAACAGGGTTAGTACGGAAATCTAGAAACAAATAAGATGCTTCAATATAATAATTTAGTTCAAATTTATTCAAAGGACAATTTCTTAAATCCCAAAATTTAATCGTCATATTTGTGATTACGGGATTTTTGTGGAGGTATTATCAACTCTATGTTACTTACTTCCTCGAAGTTTAAATAAATATACTCTACCTATTCCGATCTTAGTTAATTAAACACTAACACCCAACACCTAAATATAACTTACGCATCTAAGTCTTCCAGTCCGTTCTTTCTCTCGAATCTCTTGGATACTTCACATCCAAACCAAACGGCTTCGCCACCCTGTATACTTGCTTTTACCACACTAAAACATATAAACAACATTATTTTATTACTTACATCATATAAGAAGCTTACAACTTTTGCTGATCAAGTGGCAACAAGTTACGAAAAGGAAATAATGGTAATCAGTTACGAAAATGACATATCGAAGTCGATAACTAAAGACAGCATTACACTTGTCAATAAATGTTCAACTTTATTCATACGACGAGAGTTGTAATTAATTAGAAATCTTGTTGAAGTATACACACACAATTTTGGTAGGTAAATTTTAGACTTTAATAATAATAATAATAACAAACACACGTGTGTTCCGTCTGATCACAAACTAAACTATGGTAAATGACTGTTGATAAACACACTCAATATATTTTTAAATACATATACATATATTATAGGTAAATTACACCCAGATACAAAAGAAACGATAGTGATCACCACACAAATATTTGTCTTGAGTGGAAACCGAATCCAGGGCCTCTGGTTTAGCAGCCCAGGATCATAGTTTGCATACTATAACTATACTGTGTGCTGACTTACTTCATGAGTGTTTCAATAGGTTGGTTATTATAAGCAGTCTGTCGGCCACCAACAACGTTACCAAGACAGTGCAGGGTGTAGAGTTGACCAAACGGGTTTGATGCTCGGGGGTCTGACACCAGGCATACCTGCAATATTATATAAAATAAAATAAGGCTTTGTTTAAGTCAAAAATTCTCAGTTACGAAATAAAAGCTTTTGAGGGGATACTCTTAAAACTAAGTGTTTAAAAGTTTATTTGCTCATTTGTAACTATTTCAGCTTTTAAATATTGATTACTTATATATAATTTTAAGACAAGTATTTTCGTAAATTAAAAAAATATAAATAAATCTACTGTAAATATAGTCTTAGCTCCAAGCTTAGCCATGCTTATTCACGAATGGGCCGCCTCGACCGGTGCGATACCACGGCCTCACAGAAAACCGGTTGTGAAGCAACGTTACATTTCCCCGAAATTAGTGAGGTTTCCGGAGGCTCAACTCCTCTCCTCTATAGTCTGCCCTCATCCATCTCTCCTCTTTCCTAACTCCTCATACGAAATCTCTTCTTTCCCCTCCCCGCATCTCCCATCCCTCATCGTCCTCAAAGGCGGGAAGCGCACTTACGACTCTTGGGTTGCAGGTGTCTATGGACGGCGGTTATCACTTACCATCAGTTGACCCGTGCGTTCGTCTGTCCTTATAAAGTATATAAAAAAAAGCGAAGTACCGTTTTAAAACCACGCCACTGCATGTAATATAACATTTGTGGTTTCATAACTTAATAACATTGCCACATTATTACAGACAAAGTGTAGCAGAACTCACTGTTTTGACGTATCATAAAAATAATATCTCTTGAATTGATAACAATATACATTACCTTGCTATTAACATCGAAGATTGGTCTAACGTGGTTATTGTAGAACTCCTGAGGAGTCAGCGACCCAAAGGTATTATAGCATTTATCCTTATTGTAGTATTCGAATGTAAACTTTTCTGGTGGTGTGCCTGTCAAGTTAAACATTATTAATTACTAGCTTTCATGTGATTTCTTGTTCCGTGGTTATCGTGGTGGAGTAGACAAGGCCCACCCTATCTTTTCCCATCGTTGACGTCGACGTCGACGTCAAGGGATTGGTCTGCTATCTATCAGACAGTACTTACACAAAGCCAGTTGACGGCAATAGGCTTGCCCCCCATTAGGTAAGTGGGACTAGGTTATGGTTGGCAAAATCCCTTTGGGAATATAGGAGTGAGTCTATGTACGTATGTTACTTCTTCAGCTGCTCCACCCTGGTAACAGTTGTTTAGTCTAGTACTTACATCTGGATAAAAAGTACAGATTTCTTATCCTGTACAAAGGCAAGCAAAAATTTTACAATGAACGGTGCTGTAGTTAAGATGCAAAGGAGTTTACAAACTCGCACTTCGCATATATACGAGTATATTAGTTAGGATTTACCATGTGATTGAAATAATCCAACTTACTTCTACTCAAAACACATATGTACATTCATACATACACATACTCACGCCTGTGTCCTCGAGGGGTACGCAGAGGCGTTATTAACGCCCACATTTTGCTGATTATAATTTAGTCCTATTTACGTAATACGGGCGCTTTTGGGACTAAGATGGGAAAATTTGGGGTATATTGACAGGATTCGAAGGAAAGAGATATTGATTATACAGATGGATTGGGGAATATAAGCAATAGCTAAAACAAGTTAGGGTCGCATACCTATAACTCGAACTGCCGGGAGGTCTGAGTCTTCTAATCTAATTAACAACAAATATATGAAACAAAATATATAGAAAATAATCACATGGCCCTTCTGATAACTGTGCTCGATTTTAATAATTTAAGCTTTACCAAACCTATTGCACTTTCCCGCTTACAATGGAGGTTCGGCGACCCTGAACGGTAGAAACAATATGTCTACTGTAGGCTGGTAGAATATTTCGCAACATCTGTTATGGACCTTTACCCTCTGAGATTATTTGATGGTTAAAAAGCATAGTCTCTTTAACACTCACGCGTTTACTAGTCATACGAATATTACTATCCAATTAACGGTTACCGATTACGCTTCAAGTGCTTTTAATTATATTAGATAATTACCTAAACAAGTGGCGACAATATTGTAGATGACAGCTATTTGTTTTTGGATGGTCGCCTGTATTTCTTGGTCGGACGCGTTCGCAGCCACCTTGTCTCTTAGCTCCTTGGCATATTCGCGAAGCTGAAAGCAAGGAAAGTTATTATGAATTATTACTATACCAAGACACAACAATCATAGTTCGTCAATCGGGATTACTTAAGAGAATATAATATATTTTTTGATACACTGTGTTGTTTTACAACTCTCAAACTTCCACTAAGGGTGTGTTAAACAACTACATTTTGCCAATCAGAATTTAGTCCCACTAATGAAATAGGGGCAAGCCTTTTACAACCGGCCATTATATGAGAGTATAAATGTATACACTTAGATAATGTGTGTCCGATCAATTAGTCCCCTTTTACGACACTGGGAAGAGAGGGTTGACTGTGAGGGTTGTCGGTAAAGCAGAAAAGAGAAAAAAATCCCCTTACTTATTTACCAGCATTTATAATCTACAATTAGCCGCGTTTTCATTAATCCATGATATAACGATGCACATTAATGAAAGTTGTTTGAGTTTTAGCAATATTAGTCGATATGATCAAGCCATGTAGTCAGCCAATAAATCTTGCTGAATAAATGCGAACTTTATGGCATCTAAAGTGCATAAACAGCTATCTTTCCGATAGAGAAGTTTCAGAGACACAAATTAACAACAACAACTGTATTACAGAATCGTCTGCATCTAGATACAGGGCAAACAAATATGATTTCCCGCTGGGCAGTGCTTTGAGACCACCGTTTTTCTTACTTTATATCAATGACATTACAAATGTAATTCAACTCAAATTGTAGACACCTTGTAGACGACTGAGTAATTATCTCAGATGATGACGGTAACAATTTTAGAGATTTATTAAGAACGATAATATTTTTGGTAAGAGACTGGTTGCCAAACTAAAATTATACAGTTGATACCATTACATTTTTTAGTGTAACTATTCCTTCTATCCCTTGACAAGCATTGTTATTGGAGAGCATACATTCAAACTGTTTGTACACGTATTCCTAGGTTCGTTTGAGCACTTAGAAACCTTACAACATATCAGCTGCTGCAGCTGCCGTATCAACCTACCACGGATACATTGGTTCAGTACTAAGATACGGAATACTATTGTGTATAACATATGTATATATATAAAGTGATAGACTCGTGTAGACCGTTATTTAGAAAACCAAAAACCTTACAGTATCCATAATTAATAATATCTGTGTACGTGTATTGTTTTTTTTTTTGTATAGGGGCAAACGAGCAAACAGAACACCTGATGGTAAGCGACTTCTGCCGCCATAGAACACTTGGAACTCAAAGGTCACAAGAGTGCTGTTCGCCTTTTAGGGTAGGGAAAAGGGAGGAGGGGAAAAACGGGATAGGCTTATGGGGAGGGGAGAGGGGAAGGAAAGGGGAAGGAAAAGGGAAGAGGGGGTTTGGCCTCCGGTAACCTCACTCACTCGGTCACACAATGCAAGCATTGTTTAACAGCCGGTTTCCTGTAAGGCCGTGGCTTTACACTGGTCGAGCCGGCCCATACGTGCCGAAGCATGGCTCTTCTTCGTTAACGTTAAATTACACGACATTATATTGTAATTGATTAGTAAGTTATTTTGTAATGGTTATGTTATTTTAATATAAGTAATTAATTTAAATGTAAGTAATTATTTTTAAATAATTGTAATTTTACTCATGGTATATGAAATCGCATGCTATTTGATAGGCGAAACATGATGTATTCTTGACTGTTTTGTAACTATGTCACGAGCAAAAAAATCATTTTGAATATAAGTGATCAAATAGCATCTATGTTATATTTACCTTAGTTTTTATGAGCGCGTTCATGTGCAAGCTTCGTCTGGAGCTGAACGACTCAGGGAAGCACTTCTTGGGCATTACTCCATATTTGTTCACTAAGTTCACTATCATGTCCCATTGGCCACCATCGTTTATTGGATCCTGAAAACAAGGAAAAGTATACAAAATACCTGATAAGCATAATGTTAGAACCGTTGCAAAATCAAATTAGGGAAGGAACGAACCAATCTACTGTTAGTCTAGTTTTTGAGCGCCAAATTGCTCGTGCGAGAATACAATCCTATTCTCCCTCAAACCCTTATCATTCTGGGTGAAGAACATTATGAAAAATTTATTTGAAAAAACAAGTAAATAACAGACTTCAAACTTGACGGGCGTTTTGGTCTAGTGGTAAGTAACGCTGACTGCTGAACCGGAGGTCGTGGGTTCGATTCCCATATGGGACAAAAATTCGTGTCATCCACAAACTGTTGTCCCGAGTCTGGGTGTTCTTTGCGTTCGTTGATTGAATGTTATTAAAGTTTAAAAAAATATATATCGTAAAAACCTGTATTATCAGGGATTTTAAAGCATACTCTTTCTAATAAATAAATAATTTTCTAAAGCGTTTTAAATAATAGTTATGCAGTGTCAAATATTAAAAAATTACAAGCGAATTGAAAACCTCCTCCTTTTCTGAAGTGTTTTTTTAAGTAGGTTAAAAATTAGGTAAACAAACCCAATTTTATTGCATTTTAAGCATCGAATACATAAATTGATATGCATCATATAGCGAATAGGAATGTAACAATGGATGATAAGAAGTGCATTGCATGTATACCTACTTACATATACCTAATTTGTTTATCGGTCTAAATACCGATTTGGATTATTATATATGTTTGTGGTTCTGTTGTTTCCTGTGGTTACGTTTTAACAAAAAAATATTACAAATATTGTTAAATAAATAATTGAATTATAAACGAGCATTAAATGTACACAAGATACTTATTTTTTTTAAATGGATTTATATCTTCAATTTTATCTGTGCTCTAAAGAGTCGAAGCGTGATGTTCAATATCACAAAACCTTGCTAAGAATTAGGCACTGAAAGTAATGCAAATAATATTAAAACCTTGTAGTCTGGTAGTTAGTTTTAGAAAACGTAAAATACTAAGCAGTGAATAAAACCCATATATATTACCTAATAGTTTACTAATTTACTATCAGTCCAAAATAAATTTTCAAGAGACATTTGCATTGGAAATGTATTGTAGATATATGATTTGTTGTTATTACTGTTTTGTTACTGTTTGTTTTGTGATATTATTTTAATTTTTTAATGTTTATCGTTTATTGACTATAAACGATAAACATTAAAAAATTAAAATGGAATGCCATGAAGCGAACGAACGACATAGTTGCATTAACTGACTTGAGGAAACTGATTCCATTCCTTCATATATGTATTTCAAGCAGACGGCTTAACGACAAACTTACTCGTAGGCATAAATACACTGCAATAAACTACTTGAGACACAACAATACTAGAATGACGCAGCTAATTGTCTGTTTGGTCTGCATGAAGGACGGTACAGTTTTTACGACTACTGCGGTACATTTTGCGGTATCAAGTTGCAATTCAATTATTATTATTAATATAAAACTGAAAGAGGAAGAATAAATATGTATGGCAAATCTTTTGTTTTTTTTTTTTTTTTTAATAGTTGGCGGATGAATATGTATTAGGCTGTTTTTCGTATTAACTTTAATGGCAATATATATACATCGAAATCGTGCTTAGTTTTTAATGCAATATAACAAACAGTGACGTTATTTTCAAGGTCTATTTTCAGCAATACCAGACTACATAGTTGATAAAGTTAAGATTTTATTAATAAGACCAAAGTGGAAATAAAGATTATATTATAATTATTTTTTTCTTAGTATACCATATTCATGATTTTTAGTACACCTACCTCACTTATTTCACACCTCCCTAAGGTAGACTGCCAGAAAATGCCTTTGGCATTAATTCCAACCATGTAAATTTCGTGCATAAAATATTAAATAAAAAAATAATAATTATTACCTTGAGCAAGAAGTTAACGAGCCTCCCTTCTAGTTTTTCTCCTTGTTTAGCCGTGGCTACTATGTTATTCAACCAGTAGTGTGAGCGCTCGATCTTGTCCCAAAAGAATAGGTAGCTGTTGACAATTATATGATTTAACCTGATATATTTCATACAAGGTAGACACTTACATTATATACATATGCTAACGCTACGTCATAGAGCATTCGGCCTTGCACTTTGGAAATTAGATGCAAAAATTAGAAGTATATTTGAAGGTAAAAGAGGAAGACGATGGTTTGAAAGCTATATTTCTTTCTACGGATAGACTGTCACCTAGTGATCATCAAGCATAACAGACTATTTCACTAGGGTTGAAGTTCTGCCATTGTTCACAGACTTACAAGTGTAATGCAGTACCTTTGTGAAAATTCGAATTCTTCAATGCAATATTTCTTCATAAAGGGCAACCGCATCGCGTTCAAGGCTGCGAACAGCCAACATCTTCCAGAGTTTTCTTGATTAGTCACCGGTTTGGCTTCTGATTCGATCTGTTTCATACAGGTTTACTTTACTTACTCTATTTCTCATTAGAATTACCATAACAGGATATAAAAACCTAATGGAGCAGTTCAGTAAATTAATGAAAATAGTACTAAAAAAGAAGACTATAAAAGTAAACAGCAAGACGGTAAGTTAATTTTAAGAGCAGCCAAAACTATATTATGACCAAAGTCAGTTTATGGAGGCAAATTTCCAGTCATAAAATAAAGATTCAGTAAAATCTTTGTTTAAATTCCTTATTTAATTTATTGTCTGTATAGTTTTGTTTTTAAGGGTGTACTAAAAGTAAATAGATAATATTTTTTAAGAAAAAAAGAACCAACTTCCAACAGGAAACTAAGTGTTCCCATCAATAGAAATTAATTATGTCCAAACACCAGGTAATTGCTGTAAATCATTGAGGAGTTCCCTCGACCGTCTTTCGGCTCCATCATCATATCAACTCCATACGTTCATTAATAGTAGTGCTTTAAAATACTTAATTAAAAATTAACAAACACTAGTTTCCACTAAGATTTTCGAAGGTTACCCTTAATTTCTCTGAGATGATTCAGATCCTGGTTTTCTTATTATGGTACCACCCTTGGGATAACTCCTTTCCAAGAAAATAGGAATCATCAAAATTGGTTCATAAACGACGAAGTTAACCCCGAACATACATAAAATATATATATACGGATTTAAGAAACCTCTTCCTTTTTTTTAACCGATTAACAGTTAAAATTACAAGAACATGATCAGTTCTGTACTGTTGCTTGCTATACTAAAATCTTACCTTAATATTGTAAACATGAAGGCTGGTATCAGCTTTACTTCTGCTAATGGCCACCTCAAAGGGGTCAAATCTTGTACATGTATTTTGTGCCAGTTCATTCTTGGGATCAGAATAATAATCAGTGCGGAACTTCTTTAATACTTCTAAGCTTAGAGGAACTGCAAAAATAAAATTAGCTATTTAACATTGTGTACTGTATACAACACTTGTTTCTCCCTTATTTAAAATGACAATACTAAAATCACTGAAATGAAAATAATTTTATAACAAATAAATTTTACAAAAGAAATATAACAAAAACTATAACTTTAATACCAGGCTTTTTATAGTGTAGAAACTGATAAAAAGAAAGTAAGGTGGTCCCATCTCTGTCCCTAGGGAGTTTAAAAGTAGTGATAATAACATATCTAGACTAATATATATTCTATAATCTGATTCAACTTTTGCCTATTGCCTCACAGGGGTAGAGGATATGATAATTTATAGGGGACTTGTACAATGAATCAGAGCTCTAAAATAGCTGTATTTATTATAAAAAGTATATACCAATCAATTTTGAACCTTCTGTTTCTTCCAACTCATCAAACATTATCAATTCCTCATACATATTTCTGAGCTAGAGTACTAAGAGAATTATTGTTTTCAAAAATTCATTTAATTTTTTTAATGTAGATAGAATACCCACATCACTTAGGATAACACTACACATGAACCATTATTCTCATACTCATGTCTTTTAGTTTCTTATTTCTCCTTCTATTTATTTTAATTGGGTACACAAGATAACAATAAATTGTAACTTTTATTGACATGTGTATAGTTTGCAGAACTGATTTTGCTCTATATATAAACTTTAAGAAAACAAGAGTTTTCATTTATTTAATATATTGAAATCTATTATTACCAACTTTATGTTTGCTTTTAAAAATATTTTAAGTATTTTGTAGACATGTTATCAGATTTTTGAAGAGAAATGTTTCTCATGCACTGCCATAAATAAAAGGTTTCATCAACTCTCTCTCATAATGAAAGATATGCTAAAAAGATGCATTTTAAGTTATTAAAAAACTACACTCACATCTGTGTTTACTGTTTGAACTATAGTATTTATTTACATTTCTGAATATACAGTTGAGTCCTGGTAACTTGATTATAATATTCATTTCATGGTGAGAGAGTTGAAAGACAGAATTACACACAAATAATTTAGAAACATTATATGAATGACAGCTAGACAAAATAGAAGCTTGATTACATCTTGACATAGGTAATGTTTTTTTTTAGTTAAAATGTAGTTAGTTTTATATGTGTGTATCAGACGTGACATTCATTTAAAAACTTTTTAGTATTCGAATACTTGATTTAATTTTTTGTTTTTTTGTTGGTAAAGGTACAATGACAATGGATATTATAGCTAATTCAAATATTAGAAATGTATGTTACTTTTCTGCATATTTATACGAATTGTTTGAAGTGGAAAGTAGGTTATGTATAGGATTTAAAAAATAACAATAGAATATTTACCAGTAGACATGGCTGCAAATTTTATTCGTATATTTTGTATGACAGGTAGTGTTCTCCGCGCGAATATTACAGTGGTAAATGACTTTAGAAGCATTTATTTATGGCATATATAAAAGGCACTGCAAAAACGAGCGAGCGATGACGAGGAGAAATTAAATCTACGGCAGTTAGACTGCACACAATATAGCCTTTATTTCTCTCAAAATAAGAGCTGAACCCGCATTCTAGTGTATAATTGGCCACTATGAAAATATTGCCATCTCTTCCAATTTCATTAATTCCGGATAAGGTTCATTCTTCAGGTTATTGACCTTAAAAGCAGCTGATATCCGAACAAGTTCTTTGACAAATTACAGTATTATGATATCTACTTCTCTCATATTCTTCTGATTCTCAAATAAGAATCAAATTACAGTAGTATTCTCAAATATCTACTAAAAAGCACAAGAAATAACAAAAAACTACGATCGCTAAAATGAAGATAGTTAAATGTTGATAGTAAAATCTTAGATGTTAAATTCGTTGACCCTTTTTTTTTGGCAACATTCGTTTAAAGTTAGAAACGCGCGGCATTTTGAAACTAGACTCTGCTGCAGATTGTTTTATTTTTTATATTTAACCGTTTAAGGTATATAAAAAGATGCCAAAAATGGATCAAATGCTTAAATTACATATTTTAAAGGCCATGTACCTAAACTTATATCAAAATTATACTACATATTTTCGGTAAATTTTTAGCCTGTGCTACATAAAATCAATATTTTCACCAAAGTAGTACTATCGTTTCTATACGACACTTACTCCAATTGTATGGTGGCGGCTTAGTGTAATACTTTATTTAAAAGTTTGAAATATTAAGGTTTTATAGTGATCGTAATTTAAACGGAGATTCATCATGTCGTTAAAAGCTTATGAAGATGCCTGTACTAGGGCTGAATTATTTGGTCAGCCTTTGCCTGATAGAGATGATTTTTTATCAAAACATAAACACCTTGACGTTGTGGAATTTGAGGAAGTGGAAATAAAAACAGCGGAGGCAAGGAAAAGCTTCATTAGTAATAAAAAATCTTTATGACCGACAAATAAATGTAGTTTAAAATTTTAGAAAATAGGTCAAGGTTTTTTATTTCGTAAAAGATGTGACATGACTAAGCTTCTGGGCAGTAAATAACTGGCGTAAATTAATTTGAACAACCTATATAAAACACTTCTTAAGAAGATCATTGAAGTAAAATAAGTAACTTCGATGTTGCATCTGTCACACAAACTGGTTTTAGATTGCCCTGCAAACAAAAAATAAATTAAATTCTATTTTTTTTTTCAGAATACTGCTATGTTGGAAGATCACTTGAAGGACGGCAGGGAGGGCTTAGCAGAATTAAACACAATTTTAGATTCTACTCAAACAAAAATCAATCGTCTTAAGGTAAGCAGTTAGATATGGGACTTTTAAATGAAGAGTTAAAAACTTTCATTTTAAGATATATATTCATTCAAATATCTCAGTTTATCTAAATAAAAATAAATCATTCTAGAACTTGACCAAAAATATGAATGAAGGAATTTTGTATAATCTGTGTGTAGTTACTGCATGATACTACTACTACGTACACAAAGTTAATCCTGTGATTTTATAATAATTGCTACGTTACTGTTAACGTTTCATTTTTTAAAAGACAACTCCCGCACTAAGAATTATTACTGCGTCGCGGGGTACTATAGAAGAATGAATATTTCATATTATTTTAATACTTCATTTTTTTTACAGGGTGTTTGCGGCACTATTACAAACTTTTTCCGCGTAAAACTAGCATCAAAAGACAATTTATCATACTCAAGTGAACCTAGTTATATTGGACAGACTAACTATGATAAAGATTACATACCACCTACTACCGAAATAGGCTCTGTAAATGCGGGTCTCGGTCCCAACGACAATGAAATGACTGCACGCGCGGGATTATCTAAACAAAATGGCGGAGATATTAATTCAGCCTTAAAAGACCTGAAGCAGATGGAAGATCAAGAAAATGCGTCTTTATTGAGTAAGGCGACTGTTAAAGATATTGGTCAACAAGTTACATCTCAAATAAGTAAGTTAGATAGATTGATATGCTCAGCGGATAAGGCGCAGGCTTCGATGGATAGTCAGAATAAGCAGATGCGATCTTTTTTGCGTTAACTTTGACAAATAGTAACGTTAACATTTAGTTATTCGTTTCTTCATAATTATGTTGGTTTATTTCTTATCAAGCTGATCTATTACCTTTTTCTTAAGTCATGAAGAACATGAAGTTATTCCTGCCTAAAGTTGAATTATCTACTAATAATGGTAATACTCTTAATTAGTTGTTTAAAATTGGGTTCATTTGAAATCAATTACGAAACTTGAGCACAAATGTTTATTACATCCATTTCATATTTATAATAAACATAATGTAATAATTTTCACAATTCAGAAAAACTTTCCATAAGGATATAATCCATAATTTTTAGGATTAAATATATGTATCGTATTACTCAATTCTTATTGTCTTTTTTAACTGAATCGAAAATATTAAGCATTATAACAACTAATTCATGGCACTTCTCAGTTCGCAACAGATCACGTAATTATAAATTGACGATGTTTTTTTATTTATTTATTTATTTAAAGCCTCGACAACCTTGCACGGACTTTTGACTATGAAGTGGAATGATCTTATTTAAATAAAGCACTGTCAGTATCAGGACCTTTATATATATAATAAATTTATATTTTTAAAGATAATCGTTTATCAGCTCACATAGCCCAGAGTGATATTAAATAAAAGAATGTGCCAATAGTACTTATCCCTGAATACTGACAGTTGGGGAACTTTACTGTCTGTGTCTTTTTTAGTGCTAAAAGAAGTACGTTACACTCAGGAAATTAGATGTACATCTTTTGGAATGAGTGATTTTCACTATGATAATACTCATAGATACCTATTCTATGTCCTACCAACAAGCGTCCCTGTTTTTGCGTATTTGTTTTAAGTACTTGATTCAATGATATGGTGGAGATACTTTAATTTAGATAAGCATATAATTTTATTTAAGTCAGTTTGAAATTGAAGTAAAAATTTTCAAATTCTCCGCAACACCGTTAGTGTCTCTTCGCTATAAAAATTATTAACTGGAACCAGTCTAATGGAAACTCGAAGAGTTTCTGCAACTCAAACAACTCATTACAATTTTCAGTATTTCTATGTTAGAAGTTATATATGTATTTGTAACTTTTAAGTGTACACTGTAAGTGTTGTTGAAATTAAGATCAAATAAAATTGCAAGTACTAAAAATTTATGAGTAAAATCCAAATATTTTCAAAGCTAAATTTTAAGAAGTTGGTGCTTTTTATGTGAGTGTGATCGAAAATATAAAGAATTTTTATTAGATGACAATATGACAATTATGATCTCAGTGATTATTCATAAAAGTGTATTATGTGTAACACTATATGAAATCCTTGTAAGATAAGTCTAGGCTAATTCTAGAAATGATTATAATCGATGTATAATTATCAATAGTTAATTCCAAAAATTGTAATCAAAGTCGTGCATCTGAAAAGGTCATTGTAATATGAATGCAATAAAATATATTAAGGAATAATTTGTATAAAGGCTGTTGATTGACCTGTTGATCAAAGTTTAGGAGCGTTAGAGCGTAGCTTAAACACAACTATTTATTTTAAAGTCAGGATTATTGCATGTTACTCTAATTGTTGTGCAGTTTAATTCATAATAATCAAAATATTGTATATTAAAATCTAATTGTGGATCTCAAAATACCCATCATTATACATACATTACAGTAAATCAATGGTTGTCTGTAAGAGATCGCAGACTGCGATAAGACCGCTTATTGTGGTACAATGTATATGTAATTTATATTTCTTTAATTAAGATCTTCTGTCCAATTTTTAAATGTGTAAGTCATTAAAAAAGTAAAATTTTTGTGACAAAAATCACAAATCTCAAAAAACTGTTAGCGCTTTATGTTATTCATGGGGTTAACTATACGACCCTAAATTATGATCCAACTTTTTTGTAACACCCTGCATTAAACAGCTAAAAGATGTTTAGGAATCAGTGCACGATTTGGCCTAATATTCAAGTTTAATAATTCCTCTTGTAACCCTTAAGCTTGATCTTCCACAATGTTCGCATTTTTTTTTGTAATGTGATAAGTGTTGGACACTAAAGATATGAAGGATATTTTTATTATTTTAGGCAATATTGAATAAAGCGAAGCTGTGATTAATATTTTTTCATTTCACGTATCAAATATCATAGCATATAATACTTTTTATTATTTTTAAAGATAACTCTTGCGCTAGAAATTATTCCTACGTACATAGGAGTTTACAAACATACCAACAAGAACACCCAGACTTAAGTCAATAATTTGTGGATCACACAAATGTTCGTCATGTATGGGAATCGAACCCATCCGGTTCACTAGTCAGGGTCACTAATCACTAGACCAACAGGCCACACAAACTATTCATTTACGCTTCACACACTAGTACAGTTTCCAGTCGACATGATTTTATCCTACATATTCAACAATAATCATCATATTTAGTAAATTTTCAGCCAACCCTTAATAAATCATACACGTAAACCTTTCTTATGACACCGTCTATGAGTTTATCATATTACTAATATAATAAACATTTACGTCCCCAGTCCCAGCAGCCAGAGTCAGAGGCTTGTGACGAAAATATTTCAACGTTATTTTAACATTGTATAACTTTACTTCTTATATATGTATATGTATCTAATATAATATTATGAACCTTAAATGATCTTAAAGGTTTCATTATATTTCATCTGTTCCAAAATCCATTCAAATAGTTTAAAAAATGTATAATTTTAAAAAAGGTGATAAAAGCCTTCTATGCGCCTTTTCAATTCCTTTGCGTCATTTAAATCGTCCAAACGTACAATTCAAAAACTTGTTTGGAATTTCATCTGTATCAAATGATCGAATCCAAGTTTGGATCCTGGTGTTTCGAGCAGCAGTGCTGCATTTCTTGTTAACCACCCCCTCTAATGTCAGAATCAATATACTTGTAGACATTCTAGTACACGGCTTTCCCCGTGAAAATATATGAAATAATATCAGTAAATAACCAGATATTACTGAAGAGTCAGACTACGATATTAGTAAATATATATGTAAGTAAAAACCTGTTTGCGTCTTACCCACCCAAAAATAACCTAGTCAAAATATTTTATGTACTTGTCCCTTTTCGGGCATTTACGTCAGTAAAAACGTCCCAAGTCCCAAGATGAAATTTACAAATAAATACATTACTTTCCTGTACACGCTTACATCTGCATTTTTTTACTGTCATGTACTGAGATCATTGACATAGAAAAATTGACAAAATGTTAATTAATTAATTTATATTTACATTTTTATAGCATCAATTGTATTGGTTACTACCAATGCTTTGCTATTGCATAATCTAGCTATATTTTATAACTTTCAACATATCTATTCATATAATATCTATGTATTCATATCATATTATTTTTAAACTTGATTTGTACTTCGTTGGCATAAATGTTTTTACTAGTTAAATGTATACATATTTGAGCGAGGCAATGACAATGACTGGTCAGACAGAACGAAAAATACGAAGGTAATATAATACGAGTATTTAGTAAAGACATATATTTTTGTAAGTATATAAGATAAACGGGAATGCCTGCAGGCAGCCATACACCGATCCAATTGGTGACGTTCTGAAGAACGGATAGGCCACAAGTACCCAAAACCGACAGTTGACAGCTTGAGGTTTTTCTTTATGGTATAAGGGGATAAACGAGCAGACGGGTCACCTGGTGGTAAGCGACTTCCGCCGCCCAGGAGGGGGAGAGAAATAGGGATGGGCCTTCGGTAACCTCACTGACACTGTGTTTAACAGCCGGTTTTCTGTGAGGTCGTGGTAAAACTCCGGTCGAGCCGGCCCATTCGTGCCGAACCATGGCTCTCCCACGTTAATGGCAGTAGAGGAAGCTCATGATGTATGTATATAAGAAAGAAGTGGCGGGCTGTTGTCTCTGTGTACCCTGATGGGAGAAAGGCATGAGCTTATGTATGTATGTATGTGCTGTAATGTATCTTTTTATACGTATATCATATTTTAAACAAATAACTTACGTAATCCGTATCACTTGAATTTAATGGCTTCTCTCTCTTTAGTAAAGAAATGGAACACAGAAACATTTCCAGAAAGTTTAGTACAAACACAAGGCTAGAACGAAACATCTTCCTGATGGCGATCATGAATTCATTTGACATTGGTATTGTCACACTTATTAGCAAGGCCAAACAAAAACCAGAAGGTATCAACCGTGAACTGGAGTTATATAAGTATCTGATTATTGTACCATGACTTAACATTACAATGCAAACTGTCGAGATGTTGCTTGTATTCGTTATCTGTCACTTGGCAGTGTTCGTGGCCGCGAATCCTTTTCACAAATATCCATTTGTCTTTCTACTTGATGTCGGCAATGAAGAATTGGAAAAGACTAATTCCGAGCAAATTAGAGTATCCGTTCCTGGAGGTTCAATAGCTTTGCGATATCCAGCAATAGGATACGGTAATACCATTGGCCACATACGAGTTAGTGGAATAGATTTCAATACGGATTTAAAAGCAAGTATTGTTGACGGGGGTCCTGGTTACAAATACGTTGTTCTTGTATTTATGGGGAAACCGGATATCCCATATGACGCAGTCTTGACAGTGCAGACGGTAATTGATAATAATTTTAATCCAAAAAACTTTGAGAACATCGCTAACAGTGAACCCCATATATACGACAGTAAAGAAGATACAAATGATAGTGCTGAAGACATGAGTGATATACAAGTAGATAACAATGGTGAGAGCGAGACTTATATTCAGAATAGCAACGCTGAATTAATGCAGTCGAGCTCTAACGTGTACGGTTACATTAACAACGAACCAATGAACGACACTGAAGATGACGACTATGATGATAATCATAGTGAATATAATAATGCAGAAATTGGTACTAAACAACCTTACCCTGACACAACTGGTGAAGAGTCAATAGGAAGCGCAGACTTTGAAGACATTAATAATGCACAAGACATTCACGATCAGTATAGTCATGATATAAAAAAAGAAGATTCAAACGTTCAGTTGAAGAGCTTTGACCTAGGAGATGATGATGACGAAGAGAATTACGATAGAGAGATAAACCAAAAAACGGAATCCGAACAAACAGATATTATTAATAAAAACGCATTTTCAGACTCGGAACCTTTACAAGAAAATTTGAATTTGGAAAATGAAATATACTCTCAAGAAGAGTATCAGAAAAGTTCTAACTACCAAGAAGACCCATTAGATTATGTGGACCCTTATGCAGAAGAAATTAATGACGCAGCATATAAATACAGAGATTTTAACAATAATAATAATTATATAGATGTAGATGATAGTTACGCAGTACCATATTAAATACAAGTTCTCAGGTAATTAATTTTAGAGTAATTACAAAACATTAAGTGTAATGAAGTCATTAAATTTCAAAAGTAGAATTTTACTAACGGAAGGTATGCAAGTCAATTGTGTTATTTTAAAATAATTTTTATATAATGCTATATATAAGTATAACATTTGTCACTTTTGTTTGTTAAACTCTTAAATCAAAATAAGTAAAAGCCTGGAAAAGCAGTTTCTTAAATCTTCTCCTCCTTACAGCGTACTTGTATCCACACCTCCTTAAGCATATTTTTTAAGTTGCATCTCGATAGACGTATTTTGTGAGGACAAGGCACAAGCCTTAGTAATAAGGTCATTTTCTGTTATTTTTTATGTAACAATATGGAATGGCTCTGAAAATCAACGTCAAAGTTTCGGCTGACGGATCGCACGTTTTCCTACCACCAAAGTGTTTCGGATCCGACGTTCGATTCGATGTTCGTAACTTGACGTTTTATCATTCGTTGACCCTATTCCTAAACGTTATTTTGACGTTAGTACTTCGTTGTTTGTCAGCGTTTTGTTCGTTAATGTAACCTCACTTCTTGCGATAGCTGTAGAGGTATCGTTTAAAATAAATTATTGTCGAAATGGCACAATTTTTTCTTTATGAGCAAGCATTAGCGGAAGAAAGAGCCATGCGGAGTCGCAGACGTTTCGGCCTACGTGACATATTTTTTGAGAAGCAAATTCCAGACATGGAATTTGTTTTAAATTACAGACTCCACCGGAGTTTGTTCGAACAGTTGTGTGAGGACATAATCCCATTTCTTCCTCCAAAGAAAAATGTTATTGGCATTGATCCCACAATTAAACAGTGTACAGTATAAAAAATAGCTAGCTATCTACATATTGTTGAATTATTATTTTGCGTCTCCACCTCTGTATATTTTATTTAAATTAATAATAATTAGGTCTTAGGCTCAAGGGCAGAGAGCTCGTAATGAACTCATGCAATTGTTAAATAGAAATATTAAGTAAACCTTTATTTTATTAGCTCGTGATGATGACTCTTGATTTTAATTATTTTTCCTTGCTCTTTGTTTAGGTTCAAAACTATCAATCTTTCAAATTTCATCATGATTGGAATCGGTATCAACATATATTTATGTAAAATGTGGTCAAAACTTAATATTTTTTTGTTTCTCACCATTTAAACCTTCCCCTGAAATTCCACAAATATTTTAAGATCAAAATTATCCAAATCGGTCTAGCCACTTTCGAGTTTTAGCGAGACTAAGAGCAATTCATTTATATATATATATATATATATATAGATTAGGCCTTACATATAATAGAATAATGTCATATTGTTTCTATTATTGCAGATGAAAAGGGGAGAGAACTAGAAATATTTTTAAATGAAAGACAAATATATATTTTTTACTTTTCAGCTATTTTTTTAATGTGTCATTCATAATTTAAAATTTTTTGAGAATGCCGCCAACAAGTCGATCAGAAATATCTTGGCAGTCGATGATGCGAGTCGCTCTCCGTTGAATGCGGTCAAGAGGCAGAAGTTGGTACTGGGGTGCACCTGCATAGAGATGAGAACAGTATTCCATGTGCGGCCGAACCTGCGCCTTATAAAGTTGCAGGCGGTGGGCCGGAGTAAAATACTGTCTCGATCTGTTTAGCACACCAAGCTTCTTCGAGGCTAATATGGCTTTACTCTCTAAGTGACCGCGAAACTGGATATATCGACGCCAAGGATTCCGATAATGGCTGATGCAGTTAGGGAAGTGCTCTGAAATTGAGGTGATACGACCAATGGCAACTTTTTAGCGGTGAACGCGCAAACCTGTGTCTTCTTGGGGTTAAACTGGACTAGGTTAAGTCGACCCCAATCTGAAACTTTTGATAAAGAAGTTTCGATTTCAGACACAAGTTTGGATCGGCTTTCGATGACGTTTACCCGAGAAATGTTAGTGCGGCCGGTGTAAAGGGCATCACTCGTGCTATCGTCTGCATAGCAATGGATGCTGCTAATCTGCAGCATGTCATTGATATGCAGAAGTAACAGCGTGGGTGATAGCACACAGCCTTGTGGGACACCAGAATTAACAGACTTGGAGTCGGAGCATGCACCGTCAAAAACGACCTTGATGCTTCTGTCTGTAAGAAAACTGGTGAGCCAATTGAACACGTTTCTCGGAAAGCCCATAGGAAGGAAGCTTCGCAAGGAGCGCTTTGTGTCAGACCCGATCGAGGGCCTTCGCCACGTATAAACTAACGGCCAACACTTCCCCCTTGGTCTCGATCGCCTGTGCCCACCGGTGAGTCAAGTAAATAAGAAGATCACCAGCTGAACGACCCTGACGGAAGCCGTATTGTCAATCATTGAGGAGCTGGTGGTCTTCTAAGTACCGGAGGAGTTCGCAGTTAACAATGGATTCCATTATCTTGGAGAACAAGGCGGTGATGGCTATGGGTCTGAAGTTGGACGGATCCGAGTGATCAGCTTTTTTAGGGATTTGGTGCACTAGAGCTGTCTTCCATGAGTTCGGGACTACGCCAAGAGAGTAGGAAAATCGATAAAGGCGCGTTAAAACCGGTGCCAACTCTGGAGCACACGTCTTCAGCACGATTCTATCGGGCCCACTCGACTTAAGAACGTCGAGGGAAAGAAGCGCTTTACGCACTGCCCTTTGTGTAAACCGGACTTCCGGCATGTGGCTCTCGCACTCCGGCGTGGTCGGCGGTGCGTTTCCCCCGTCGTCCAGGGTCGAGTTGGACACAAAGAGTTTGCCCAGAAGATCGAATCGAAGAACGAATTATCTCCTATGTGCAAAGGTGGAAGGGATGGCTTACAAAAGTTCCCCTGGACAGCTTTGGCAAGAGACCAGAATGCACGAGTTCCGGAAGGGAGACTCACTAGTCTCTCGCCAATTCTGCCAGCTTACTCTTTTGAGGGACCTGGAGGCAAAGTTAAATTGTTTCTTTAATGTGCTGGTCTTTACATCCCGTGCTGTCGCTTGGTAACATTCCTGCTTTCGGCGGGACGCCGCTTTCAGGTTCGACCAAACCAGAGCTGGGACTTGCCACTTGTGGGAATCAGGGAGAATGGAATGAAAAGTTCCATACCCTGAAGCGCAACATCCGCGACAGAGTCAGCAACGACATTGGGATCATACGGCGAGAAGCAAACTTGCCTCCATGGGTAGGATGCAAAGAATGTTCGCATTCCATCCCAGTCTGCTGACCTATAGTGCCATACGCGGCGACTGCCTGTAACTCGCGGCCGCAGCGAGTAAACGAGTGGCACTATACTCCTAATCAGGCAATGGTCCGAAGAGCCAAGAGGGGCCTCAACGGATACTTTTAGCCGTCAGGATGTGAGGTCAGCAGAAGATCCAACAGTGTAGGCACGTGGCTTTCTGCATCTGGGGTGCTGGAGCACTGAGTCTGTAGCCATTTGGACGTGGTCGATGTGTCGGTTCGGCATCACCGCTACATAGATGCGGTGATGGTCGTCGCAATCTACATCTAGCCATAAGATGGAGAGGTCCCTCCCTACCTTCAAGATTGAAAGAAGATATCATCTCTAACGTACACGCATACACCAGCCTTAGGAATAAAGGAGTGCTCCAGTCCGTTCCCAGGGTAGTAGGTAGAGGTAGGATGAGCGCGCGATTCTTGACATGACAGCATTTTGACCGTGTGATGTAGGAAGCGACGACAACATCTAGTAATTGTGTGTGCCGGGTACGGTAAGCAGGAGTTTTAAATTTAATTTTACTAAGTAGTGCAGGGCAGTCCACGCGAAAACGTATTACTTAAAAAAATATCCTCATATCCATCACAAATCGCCTGTCTTTCAAGTTCAGTAATAAACATTCGGCAATTCTCAAAGTAATCTACAATGGACTTATTAAAGTTATAGTTCAAGTAATTTTTAAATTTCTTCGAACTTGTTCTATTTTTTGGGTATGTATTGCATGATATGGTAATCAAATTTGACATAATTTGATGTCATATTTTAGAGTGACGTATTCGAGTCTGACGTAGGCATAATAAACTAATTTAAGTCATATCTGAAAGTATGACAGGCTCGCATTACAAATCCAAGATTTTTATGCGACTTGTTTATATTATCAAAATTAGCTTTCATTCTGATGTTTGAGTCAACCATAATCCCTAGGCTTCGCACCGAATCAACCATCAACCTTCTCTATTGGCACTTCATTAAAATTATAATTTATAAAATACATACACACATATAAAGACATCTTTTAGGGCTAAAGCTTATGCCCCTGCTTTTCGATATATTTACAGTTATAATATTTAATTTATTGTGTATTGTGTGTAAGATCCTTTTGTAAATATACAGTCAGTCAGTTTTTTAGTCATCAGCATACGAGTATAACAAATGAGAAGCCTTGTCGATGCATCGATAGATGTCCTGTCCGTATGCGTTATAAAAAAGCAGACCAAGATGCGAGCCCTGTGGGACGCTTAAAGGAATCTGATTTAAAACGTACCAATACAACTGCATGTGAATGGTTTGAGAGATAGGATTTTATCCATTACAACAGATCACCATAAATACCCAAAGATAGTAATTTTTTAACGGAATGACGTGATCCACATGATATGTATATGAAGTTGCACATTAAGTTATTAAGTTGTATTTTAGTAATTTCCTAGAAAGAAATAACCATTTATCGTGCATTATTTTTCTAGAATAATACTTACATTTTACAAACACACTAAAATTATCGAATTCGTGGCAAGTTCCACGTGGATCGTCTCAAGGTTCCATCGTTCAGCTGCAATCAACGCAGCTGGTGGCCGCCCGTGAAACAAAAATAAATGTTGTATCAAATTGACTTGCCCTCGATATCTGCACGTGCCAAACTTATGGTAAAGAGGTATGTTATGTTTTTCGTTAAGGGACCATTCTCTGTTACTATTATTTATTATTTCCGTATATATCAACATTAGGGAGGAAACAAAGTAATAAAAATAATATTCTTTGACATATTACACATCATTTCCAAGATCCAAACTTGGCAATAAGGGCTCTACAGCTCTCTGTTTTTGTCACTGTGTACGTAGAAGTACACAGAACTCATTATTCAGAGTTAGTACATTCAAATATTTTGTCTCATTAGAACCTAAACACTCAGTTGCTGTGCATAGATTGACTTATATCTTGAGGGCCTTAATGATAGGAAAAGTCAATATTACCCGTGGTTCAAAGGTAATCGCATAGAGGCTGTGTGGTGTTATTTGTAAAACATCCAGGAAAATTTGAAATTTAGCTATCATATGATTCATTTGTAATTTATCCTGTTAAATATGGATGGACCCTAGATAAGGTGTTAGCATATAAATATGTGAGTAGTGTATATATAGTGTGTATGTATGTTTGTTCGAAACCGGTAACTCTTTTCATGCATAAGTAGAAGACGGTTTTTAACGCTAAGAGTCAAATTCTGGTTTAAATTAACCTATAATTGAACACGAAAATTAAATATATAAACTAGCGAAGGTTACTATTTTTGTAATATTGTATACACGTATAACACTGATAAACAGGCGTACATAATATACATCAGTAGGTTTCTCTATTCCCTGTTAATCCGTCATCTCAGAGGCAATTGGACGAGCCGCTAGGCACTTTAAAAAGGGATGCTTTAATTCAGTGTTTCCCAATTAGTGGTACGCGTACCCCCAGGGGTATGTGAAGATGCATCAAGTGGTACGTGAAGTTGCATCAAGGGGTACGTGCGGCTATCAGTAAAAACAAGAAAAAATTCCAAAATATTATTTTATTACGATCATCATCGTAAAAGCACGGAGCACCGAGCACTATGACCGACCGTGCGCTATCCCGCGCCTCCTGCATCTCGCGTCATTCGGCCGCCCCCGCCGCCCGTCGTCCGTTCCCGCTTCCCGCCAGTTCGGCTTTTGTCGTGAGTCGTGTGAAAGTGTTTTGTTTTGATTGTGAATTAAGTACTAAGCGTCGCGTTACCTGGGCCTAATATACTTTGGAAAAAGGTAAGATAATGTTTTAAAACTACTTTTAAACTTACACTTTCATTATAAATTGCAATAGAACGTAACGATGTTTAGTTTGTTTTTCTTATAATTTAAAAATCTTCGAAAAATTATAATACTAATATATGATTTGAGTTGCTTCAGTTTTACACGTGTTCGCGATTACTGTTTTATAAGCTTTGTAATTAAAAAATATATAAGCTGGCTTATTAAGTCCAGTTGTATTTCAGATGGAAAAGTGGCTGATAAGTCGCCAAAAGGTTGCCGATGTGTCAGGCAATACTGAACAGTCACCTGATGATGATGTGTCATCATCTACCAGTACTCCGACACAACAAAAAAGATAACAAGGAATCGTATCTCAAAAAAAGGAAATATGATGATAGTTATATTCAGTTTGGTTTTACAAGCTCTGGAGACCCTGATTCTCCGTTGCCACAGTGTGTCGTTTGTGCAGAAACGCTGTCAAAACATTCTCTAAAGCTGTCTTTACTACGTCGACATTTAGAAACCAAAGATGCTAATTTGAAAGACCAGTCTGTATCCTTCTTTCAACATAAATTGAAAGATCTCAAACAAAGACAAAAATCTATTGAGGCGTTCTCCCAAAACACGAATGACAACGCTCTGCAAGTCTCTTTTAGAGTGAGTTATTTAATAGCTAAGCAAACGAAACCTCACACTATTGGGGAGAACCTTATATTGCCTGCAGCAAAAGAGATAGTGAAATGTATGTTTGGATAAAAAATGGCACGAGAACTTGATATTATTCCTATGTCAAATAACACTGTCTCTAGTCGTATTGCAAGCATGTCAGAGAATCTGAAAACCCACCAAATAAAACGGATTTTAGAAAGCGATTACTTTGCCATACAACTTCATGAATCCACAGACATAACAAACTTGGTTCAACTTTTAACGTACGTTCGTTATGTTCATTCCAAAAAGTTTCATGAGGAATTCCTGTTTTGTCGTACCCTTTCGATTCGCACCACCGGGAGGATATATTTCATATGGTCGACAGTTTTATAAAAGAAAACCAATTGGATTGGTCAAAATGTGTGGGAATATGTACTGATGGTGCCAGAGCAATGACTGGTCGTTTTTCAGGACTTGTAAAGCGGATACAAGATATAGCCCCAGAAGCAAAATGGACGCATTGTGGAATTCATCGAGAGGCACTGGCTTGTAAAAAAATTCCAGCCAGCTTAGATATTACTCTCAAAAATGCTGTAAAAATTGATAACTTAATCAAGGCCCGTGCCACAAACTCTCTACTATAGGTAGAATTATAGTGCTGATCTTTTAGTTGATATGTAAACGATTAATCTATTAAGAATACTATTTGTGGATTAGGAAGTGTTCCTAAACAAGAATATTAATGAGGTGTTAACATTACGCCTTGTATATAACACGCGCTGATAATTCAGTTCTAAAGCCGATATTACGTCGAATAAAAAAAAAAGGAAATTTATTAGAAATAATTTATTATAGTACATTGCATACTGCTGGTACACGCGCTCTTATTATAACCACTTAATTGTAGTAGACTTCGGAAGTGGTGACCCATTGTCTGCATATGTGAGTAGGTACTGAATGTAATTTTACATATATGTTTTATAATACTCTGAAAGGCACCTTTGTTATTGGGAATTTATTTATATAGCAATGCATATACATATAAGTATAGTTTTTTTTGCAAATAAAAAATATACCTACATCGGCCATCGCACTTTTATTTTTGGTTTGTTGTAGTTGCTGTCCTTCAGGTGACCCGTCTGTTCATCTGTACCAAAAAAAATTGTATGTGTTAAAATTTATATGATAAATAATATATATTTATGATCTTATTTACTTATACAAATACTTCTAAGTACATACTCATTTATGGTTCGCATTGTTATATTCCAAGTAAACCACACACTTGTTTTAACACAGTTGTAACAAGTTCGCAGAAAACATTAATAAATACTATTAATTAAGGTATAATACACATAAAAGTTCATTTTCTTGCACATAGAGCTTGCCGAAACAATACCTGGGTGCATTGTTTTGCTATTTACCTACTGTCTTTATTAAAGAGGGTACCTACCTAAATGTCATTAAACTTTTCTTATTCGTTTGGCAACCCCATCGGATCGTCATTCCATCGGGGTTTTCGGTGGAACGGTGTGCCGGAATCGCACCGACTAATACCACACTTTGTACCATGCTTCGGTTGAAATAGGAAGAATCCGGGAACAGCTTTATAAGGACCGCCGGACCAAATGTCATTAAGTTAACCTAACTATCGATAACATTCGATATTTTATAATATATAATATTTTCCCCCAACTAGACTATGACCTATACTATACCTATACCTACCTATACTATGCTATGACCCTATACCTATACTATGACCCTTTGGAAACACGATTAGGATAAACAACTACATACTTGAAGAGTTGTATTTCCCCGAAATTATTGAGGTTTCCGGAGACCCAACTCCCACTTTCCTCTTTCCCCTTCCCACATCCCCACCTCCCTCATTACCCCCAAAAGGTGGACAGCGCACTTACGACTTCTGAGTTTCTTGAGTTGCAGGTGTCAAGGGACGGTGGTTGTCCCTTAGAATCAGGTGACCGCTCTGTTCGTCTGTCGCCCTATATTATAAAAAAAAGTATTATGATATTTCTGCGTTTGTAGCTATGTATGCAAATGTAGGTATGTATGTAAGATGTTTTTTTGTCACTCCCCAACGTCTAGACGGCTTGATGGATTTCGACATGTCAGGTATCATTTGTATGGTATTTACAGTAAGTATTAACACACAAACATTTTAAGATAACGTCGGTAAAAAAAGGAGAGGAAGTTTAATATAATTTTATCTATCTTTTGTTTGTATTCCTGTACTGGTTTACATCTAATTGCTGTTAACTAGTACAAAAGTACAAGTTCGCAAGTATCCGTAATTTAGGAATAGAATTGGCTAAGAAGCATTTACCATTTAGACTAGTCAAAAATTTTCACAGAAAGAAAATGAATGGGATTTGAGAAAGCCTGCAGCTGTCGTACAAGGAGTACTACTCTAAGGTGAAAAAAAATAGGACCACTTAAGAAAGTAAAGATAACTAATTAAAAACATTCTATGTTAAAAAAACCTGCCAAGTGTCGTAATTATTTGGCTCCAAAAGTTGTGCGATCTTACGTAGAGCCAAATCGAGTTTTTCACTGTCCGTCAACAAACTCTCCGATAGTTGATTTTATCAAATAATTGAAATTAAATCTTAATTTTTTGCAAAACAATTTTATGAGACTTTATTTAACATATATTTTATTAGCATTCACAAAACTTGATATGATGTACCTCGTTGATGAAAGGTTCTTGTCAGGTATAGCACAAATTATAAATTTTGAAAATATAACCTCTGCATTTATAAATCTTAAAGTACGCCGAAAGGAAAGAAAGAACTTTAGTGGACATTATGTATAAACTCATTGTAGGTTACGACAATAATCATACTGTTTACAGAAGCAAGATGTTAAGGCTAAAAGCAACAGTTTAAGCTAACTTTTAATGATGAAGAAACACGGAATATTCTTACTACGAAAGCAGCCGCTTACTTGTGGTAGGGTTCGGAAATAGTGACCCATTTTGTCTGCAATTGCAGGTAGTGTTAAAATAGCTCATTGTCTAATTTAAAATTGTGTTTAAATATGTAACTTATTCAATTAATTGAATATTGACATTTTATCAGTGGAAAGATTGGCAACATATAACGGTAGTCGCTGGTGGGAGCGAGACGATAAAAAACTTAAGATAATGGCGGATCACGCACTGCAAGACGGTTTCCTATTCAAATTGTGAAATAAATGTTACCGTGTACCACTTAATATCATATGCAAATATATCATTTATAGTCATTGCTGGTATGTATCTTTATTAGTAGGTAAAGGACATTTTAACTACGAAAGCATCCGATTAATTGTGGTAGGGTTCGGAAGTGGTGACCTTTGATCAACAATACTAACTTATTATTGTTGATCAAAGGTGGTTACCCATTGTCTGCAAATGTGAGTAGGTAAAGGACATTCCAACTACGAAAGCATCTGCCAGAAGACAAGAGCTAGTCGCTGCTGTTGCGTGTATTTATAGTCTTCAGGTTCACTGTCTAGTGGTATGTCCTAACTAATATAACTATAAATGCAAATATCAGTTAATCTTATATTTATCATTTTGTACGTTTTAGCTTCTTACCCTGTCAACCGGGTACTTTAGAAATTAGAGATTATAAAATTGGGAGTACATTGAAAGGGAAAACTAAGAACAAGGAAAGGAAATGAAACTAAATATTGCCATTTCATTTTTACTTTTTAATTATAAAATAAATGATTTAAAGGGATATTACCTATACGGATAGTGTAAGCAATAGCTGAAGGACGCCGGTGTCACATACTTGTAACTTGTGCTCTGAGCCCTTTACCCAAATCGATGTCGTCTCTATGGCAGTCCTCTATCGCTTACATCACGGAGATTGTTCTGACGAGCTCTTCCAATTGGTCCCACCCTTTCTCTACAAGACTACACGTGTTGGCCTGAGGAGTCACCGTTTGAGAGTTGAAAATGTAGGTTTCCGAACTAAACGGCTCGGCTCTTCTTTCCTTTCTACCGATCGATGAAAGCCTGAAATCCACTACCAACGCACGTGTTTCCTTTCCAATTTGATCCCGGGTCTTTTAAGCGGGGTGTGAAAAAGCATCTCACCTGGCCACCATAGTGTGAGTCAACATGCATTGACTACACTGCAACTGCAATGAGGATGGTGACCGGCACTCTTATACTCCACTTATTGCACTTTCCATCAGACAGAGACACACAAATAAACAAAAAAAAAAAACAAAAAGAAGTCACTTGAAACTTTTTTTAACTGTCCATATATCATCCAACGAATCCTATTACAATAAAACATAACGTTTGATTCACGTGTAAATCGAGAATCTTCGATCAACTCCTCGCCCTTTTTAATGAAATTCTGTCCCAGTCATTGACCAATTGACCTAAAAAATAGGTCAATGTCTAAAAAACAGTGTAGTGTAGTATGACTAAAATCTTTTCAGTTGAATGACGGATATAAACAAACATCGATTGCTTTGAAGTAAAGGTTGAGGAGCTAATTTTAAACATAAAGTGCGTTCTAAAATCAAAACTTCAAAAATATTTTTGTTTAGATTTATCTTGAACGGCCACGGAGTCCCAATGACCGTACTTGCGTTATCTTAGAAGAAACGTAAGACAGTACATTAAACATTCCTATTTTTCAAATCGTCTAATAAAATAATCAAATGGCTAAGGAATGAATTGCAGGTCCGATTGAGGGGGGCAAATTAGCAGACGGGTCACCTTATAGTAAGTAACTACCGCCGGCCATGGACACCTGCAACTTAATATGGAACGGTTTAAATATGCTGCTGGATATTACTAGACATCTTGATCCTTCTTCTTAGTGTGAGAAACACATAGATAAGGTTACGTGGGTCACACTGGAAGTTTTTAGAATAGGCCAATAAGAAAAGCAGCCGATGATACATTTTATTTAAATTTAGAAGTAGGAACTCTTTGGGAACATCTGTAGATGTTCAATAAATTCATATATCATTTGTTTCAAAAATTGGCAGCAATTTCAAAAGTGTCTGTTGCATCGAAATGGTAGAGACTAGACAATATTTTCATTCTTTAAAGTTCTTCTTCTTCTTTCGGTCTTACTCAACAATGTAATGGCAGACTTCGATTGGCATCTCGTGCCACTGTTTACAACTCGTTTAATGAGTTTGAACGTGGTTGAAGCAAACTCACTGATTCTCGAGAGGGACTTCCTTCTACTGTTCAGCTAATGATAGAAGCTAATAGAAGGGTGACATATCCACAGATTCAGGCAGCTTTAGGCATCGGTACGAGTACAAAGTACAAAATACAAACAAATGGATGTCATCCTCCCGATTGAAGATTTGCCCACAAAAGTTAAGAAGCGCAGAAGTCAATTGAAAAAGATCTTATACCTTATTCTTTGTTCGGACGGGTAATTTAGCAACACTCGTTCTAGAAGATAAAAGATCTGTTACTGGAGATTGGTATGTCAGTCATAGTTTACCAGTTGTCTAGATATTTAATTCATAAAGGTTCTGAAGAAAACACTAGATGCTATTATGTAGGTCGACCAAAAATTGCATCTGTGTACGGTTAACGGTGAATAGAAATTCAAATAAGGAATTTCCAAGTGGGTAAACATGGCGTCGTTCTACAGTTCTACAGTTCTAAATTCGAAAAGTCCGTGAAACTGTTTTAAGTGGCGCGTTCGAATCGTCTCGCTCTAAATAAATTTAGATTCCTTCACAGAGGATGTGCTTATTACACACTGTGTATTTTTTATCGCTAACAGAAATCAATCTTAACTGCTTTATCTTAACCTCTGTATTCATATATTTTTGGGGGCTCTGAATTTTGAGCTTTTTACCTTCCTTACTACAAATGGCCATAAATGGCTGTTTAAATAGTCCGCTAAGACCTGCTAGGGTTGCTAGACCTGGTGAGCCAGTGTGGGATTAGTTGAGGCTACCTGAATGTATTTCCACAAAAAAAAAACAATTAGGACGTTCGTACAATTACACACTATACAAAATATTGGGTTATCATTTAAATGCATTTTTTTGCAAAAAATCGCTTGTCAAATTTGTTTTTGTTCATAACATTCCCTGTTAGGTATTATTATTTGAAATTATTTTTTTTTCATTATTTAAACCACATAATAGCACCTCTGGTTATTTAAGTAGATGTAGTGACAAAAAATATGTAAAACGATAAGATCCTACTGTACATAAACCTAACTGAACGATATCTGCTTAAACATCTACTAAATAATACAATGCCAATGATTATTGTTTCAGTTATACAGCTACTGCATATTTAGCACAAAAAACGGTCACCATTTATTGATTCGAATTTCAAATTCTTCTTTCAAAAATAGAACGTCGCCGTGCTAGGGAGAGAACCGCTAAACGAATATTAAATTATGAATAAATAGGCCTCGCTTACGATACCGTTACGAATACATACGTTTCTGTAATGTATTTGCACTAGACAAGAACTTCACGAAATTGCTATAAGTCATAAAATATTAATCATATAAAATAGGCCACAACCTCTAAAGTACCATGTAAGGGGTTTTAAACAAAAGTAGAAACGATGTTAGAGGGTGCTGTGGGAACCAACAATGTATTTTTTTTTATTTTTGATTATGTTAATATCAATACTTGCCACATTTAGCGACAGTTTTTAGTTCTGCGAGAATTTGTTTTAAAATAATAATTCGTATATCGACGAAATTTAATAACAAAACTATTATTAATTGCAATGTGTTAAAGAAACATAGACCTTGTTTAGGATTTTGTTATTCGCCTAATCAACTGGTCAAGTTTTGGATTTTCACATTGACTCCCAACGTCTCACCTCTCTACTATATAAGGACATAAAAAAACGTTTTGTGAGTTATATACACACAATAGCGCAATATATTATTTGAGATACTTGCTCGGTGATACTTAAATCTTTATCGCACCCGTTTTAGGGATAGAATGCAGTCAAGTATCTCGTAGATAGATATATATCATGGACTATCTCGTTCCAAAATATATAGCACCGTTTCAGGGTCCACTTTGACAATGAACAATTTTGCTATCGTATAGAAAAGACAAGTTATTTTCTGTGATAAGTTTACCCACGCACTGGCAAAATAAAGAAAGGGAAATATTAGGCATAAAACTATAGGAAACAGCAGAATTTTACGAGGGAGAGCCAAGCTCGGGCTCGTAGCGGCCAGCTCCTACCTTCTTCCCTTCCTCTCAATAAAGGTGGGCAATACACTTATTACTCTTGACGTGTCCACGGCGGCGGGAGTCGCTTAATATCAGGTTGCCTGTATGCTCGTTTGCCTCTTATAACACCAAAAGAAAAAAATAATTGCTATAATCAGAAAAATATTTTCTTAATAATATAGGAAAACAACACGCCTTATTTCTCTTACTGTATGTAAAATTCTTTGTATAATTAATATACATATATACATATATCGATCTATCTCTCTATTGCTATATACTAAAATTTTAAAACACTTGTGTTAAATTAAGAAGTCGGAAATATTTGTATTGACCTTAACTGTCTACCTAAATAATCATTCATACCATATTCGTTTGCTGTGTAGATTTACGAGTTAATATAGGCGTAATCTGGGGAATAGGGGTCATGAATAAGATTTTAATTTCAAATCACAACTTTTCCGTATCTGTCCATGATGTATTTATGGGTAGAGGAAATAAAAGGAATAACCATGTAAATTGATGCATATTCAACATACACATACAGAGAATATATACATATATACATAGACAATAATATGGGGGTCAATTAACAAGCAGATCAGATGTGAAAAACCCTAACAAACCTTAACATTAGTAGGAAAATTACCCCTAGGTAAATAAAAAAAACATTTACATAAACTATGGGCTTTAGGTTGAAGCTTTTGTTTTGCGAATAGAGTAATACTAACCCCAAGATGTACCAAATCTGATATAGACCTTAACCGGAAGTTCTATTTGTAATTTTATTAATTATTTATTTATCTGCTTATTCATAACCCATTTCTATATACATCATAAAATTAATGCTAAAATATTAAGAGGTATTTTAAAATTTTGGCGAAGACTTAATAAATATATATGAGGGACATAACAGATTATTAAAGTCTCATCAACATAAAGACACCAGACGACAGGCAACCAGATGATATGAAAAGTAATGTTATTTTAGTGATATTATAGTATTACGGCTGAATGTACATATTAGCTCTGCTCTTTTATACTTCTTTCTAAATGCTATACACAGGTATTTCCCGCAGTACCCATGTCCGGTAAACACCTGTCTCATCTATTAGGAGAGGGAACTATATCTCCTCTCAAAGTCTTATCGCCACAATCATGGCGTGAACTGCTGTACATAGGCATGATGTATGCCACGTTTTTGTAGAGCATCCATTTCAATATACTCTCTAATCTACTTCATCACAATTTTCCCATCTTAAATAGCTCAAGTGCCGACGTTGACGACAATAGGCTGGCACCTATTACGTTGGTGTGACCAAATTCTAATTGGCTAATCCTTTGTGTTTTATGCCCCTTGTATTACTGATTTAGGGATACAGAAGCAAGCGTATGTATGTTTGTGTTTATATTGTATTTTTTAATAATATTCTTAGCTCTATCTCATAATATGTTCTCGATTATTCTTTTTTTGTTATTCAAACTAGGTCAAAACCATTTTAGTTTCCAGTTATTAATAGCTGAAGCGAAATTAAATGAGGCTAAAAGCAGCTGCCAGTCAAATAAAATGTTTACTAACAATACACTTCCTTGATATTATAGGTGTGTTAGTCAGTTTAAAATTGACCTGAACATACGTCTGAGGGTGGTACCGCCTTTGAAGGTGATGAGAGATGGGGGATGCGGGAAGGGGAAAAAGGAGAGGGGGTTGGGCCTCCGGAAACCTCACTAATTTCGGGAAAATGCATCACGACCGGTTTGCTGTAAGGCTGTGTTATCGCACCCGTCGAGCAGGACCATTCGTGCCTAAGCATGGCTCTATCATGATAAAGTTCCCTGCTGATAACTGTCATTTGAAAAAAAGGATAGATTGGTAACTGATTGAAACAGTATGGAATTATCATGAAATACCATGTCAAAATCCAAAGATAATAAGTTTAAAGCTTTTAGCTATTACTCAGGCGTTAATCGTTCATTTTCTTAATCAATATTTTTTTATGTTTTGCACTTGTAGTTTTTTGCATGATCTCCTACAGACGTTAAGTTCTTACAGTTGTGATTATATGTAGTTTAGAACCAAGCTTTTGTAATAGGAAAAATATACATGCTTACTGAAATATCGGAAATAAGATTTCTTATTTTTCTTTTTAAGAAGCATAATATATGATAGTTATCGCTGTAATTATTGCTTGCCCTACTTATTTGATCTAATTAACTTTTTTTGTTTCGTAAATACACCAAATAATGCGAGAGGTTGAAAATCGAACCCGCAAACTATGATGCCGTTAACTTTTGTTTTATGTGTGTATGTATTATTGAGTTTAAAAAAAATGGCTTAACATATCTTTATGGATTTATAAGGTGTCGTTATAATCCTTACATCGTCCCGAGTAACGCTGGCTACAGTGTATATTACTTTCAAATATTCAAGGTGAGTAGTAACGGTTATATGGTTCGTAATTTAATTTTTTTGGCAGGTAATTGTGTTTGAAAATATACATGAAGAGTAATGTTACATGTCATCTCCTAGGCAATTGAAAAAGGCGATCGTTGACTGGTTATTGCTAGCGCTTTATTTACAGGCGATCTTAGGAGCGTTAAATAAAGAATGGGTTATATTTAAGAATCGTATAGAAGACCATTATGCTGAAAAAGTAACGTAAGTAAATGAATAAGGAAATATCAGAACACCGACTAAAAAGTAAAAAACAGCGTATTGTGTAAGAACGACACGTGCAGTGCAAATATATGACCAACTAATCTAGACGAATAAACTAAGTTTTACTGCTTTTAATCATGTTACCAAAGTCCAGTACTCTAATATCCTTGACATTTAGCTACCATTAACGCCATTTAAACCTACACTAAGCAATTTTATGACCACTCGTGCTGCAGTTATAACAAACTCTTAATGCGAGCAATTAAAAGCGTCTTGTTATCTAAACAACCTGATTACCTGATACTATCACTATAGAAACGGATGTGATGTATTGTACGAGATTCTAATCTCGGAGTCACGTTGAACGTTTTTAGTTATTAACGACCCTGAACAGCTTGAGCTGTTGCTTAAACTCCCGAATTTTATCCTTATAATCAATATCTTCTGCCTTTCATTGTCTCCTTGTGTTTTTATCTTCAGCTTCAAATTATCTGTAGGTTTTCCTATCTTTAGGTTCTAAAGTGTAAAGATGAGGCAATAGGTTTGCTCCTTATCATCTTAGACGAACCAAATCATCAATCATCATAACTAAAATTATCAAGTGTGCATCTTTTATAAACCACTGTTTACCAATTAAGGTATACAAGCGTGAGTCTATGTATGTTTTTTTAGATAATACTTTCACTTTCAATATAGGTGTACGTCTAAAGAATTTAAGGAAATAAAATCTTCTTAGTTAACACAAAAGTAATGATAGACAGTCGATTAAACATACGAAAAAGAAATACAACAGTAAATCGTTATGATTTACGTGTGTTGACCCGTTTGATCAGTATACACGAGCACCTGACCTATATGTATTTACAGGAACCGTATTCTGACATTGTTTGTTGCTTCCTTAGTATATATTTTCATCATAAAAGAATCGGCCAAATGCGAGTCGGACTCGCGCACTGAGGGTTCCGTACAACCCTGTAGGTAAGATTCTATGTCAACGGAAAGTAGCCTTTAGGTTTTGATTCCATTGCTAGTAAAAAAATATGTTAAAATATGCGATATAAATTGGCCTTTGCGTTTTGCGTTTTTCCGTTGACTTAGAAATTTGTTTAAGTGTTGTTTAAGAAATGTGTTTAAAGCAATTAGACCTAAGTATACGATATAAATTTTAATTCGAAATCTCTACGCGTTCATGAGGAAAATGGTAATAAGTAAAAATGTCAGGTTTTCGAAATTTTTCGAATTTTTTAGGTTTTGATTCCCTTACGACTTCAATTGCTGTGTCTTTTGATTGCTTAGAAGTTTGATTTTTTCACAGCTCCAAGGAACAGTAAACCTGAGTATTTGACATAAATTTCATCTTAATACCTCCACGCGTTCCTGAGAAAAAGCTTTGATAGCTCTTGACATATAGACAGACGGACAAGACAAGAAAGTAATACTATAAGGGTTCCGTTTTGCCTTTTGAGGTACGGAACCCTAAAAATGAGGAACGATAACACAAATAAAAAACAAAAATATTAAAAACTTAAAACACAATTTCCCAGTCAAAAAAGTGTGTCTCGAGATAAAATGTCAAACTACATCCAAATCTTTTCAGGCATGTTACGAGTATATATTATGCTATAGTGGAATAATTAATTCTAAAGTATTTTTGTCCTAAACATTTCGTTGCCAGACGTGTCACAATACAAAAGATTTTTTTAAATTTTAACATCAAAAGATCCATCGAGCAATTTAAATTTTTGCATAGATATACATCGACAAGTGTTTACGAGGTATTGGTTAAACCATAAAAAATCGTAATAGAAAGGGAGTATCTCCGTGCCACCGTGATCTGATATTGATACCGTTTCTATGAACTGGGGGCATTCAAGTATGTAAGTGGTATTTTGTGATAATGTCGTACCGTACCGTGCCATAGCTGAGTATAAAAATGTAGTGACAATTGGATTTATAATAAATATAGTTGATTTTTTTTCTTCTACATATAATATAATTTAACAAACCAAATACATTACGTGTTAGGTAATTTATTTATTATTATGATTTTTTATACAAAAAAACATTGCCCCTCAGTTACAATTTAGAGGCAATATTATTTTAACTTTACAATGTCACAGTTATAAGATTTTTATGTAAATGGCTAATTAAATTTTCTCAGATAACCCTGTTGTATTATATGTATTGCATATTTATTTATAATTGTAGCAACAACATTACAAACTTTAAAGCTTGAAATAGCTTTGTTGCTTGCTTGAGGTGGTTAAAAACCATGATACAAAACCTCCATTTCCTATGAGCACTTAATTGTCAAAATAATATCACTTTGAGTGTAGTGTTACCTCATATAAACTGGAGTTCATTTATATTTAACATACAAACACATATATAATATGTACTATGTACTTACTTTGCTTCTTTATTTTGAACTCGTTTTTGGTTAATTATGTAACTGTTTATTCATATCATAGGAAATGTTGTTAATTATATTAATTACTTAATATGTTTATCATACACAAAAGTATTTTAAAATTGTAGCCTCATTGCCTTACTAATAGAGCGATATTTTGGACATTCTGCTGCCAAGCTAGCAGACGTTGAGGGAAAACGACAGGAGCCTGTCGCTGAGCTCGACCGGGTCTTGAGCCGCATTTCTCAATCGAGTTGTGAGAATCTGGTCGAGTTCAGCGCCAAGAAAACACAGGCGTGCGCGTTTTCTAACAAAAAGTCTCCATTCCTTACTCTTCCTATTCTTCAGAATACTCAATTGCCACTGCAGGATAGGCTTAGTATCCTGGGTATGGACATTTGCAGGGATCTCAATCCACGCGATTACATCGAGAGCGTCACTAAGGTGGCCTCGCGGAAACTCGGCGTATTGCACAAGGTGAGACGGTTCTTCTCGCCCGAGCAACTATGTCTTTTATACAGGACCCAGGTTCGCTCCTGCGTGGAGTGCTGCTCTCATCTTTTGGACGGTATGCGCAGTATTTGCTTGATGCTTTCGTTCGGTTGCAGCGGCGCGCAGTCCGCATTATCGACTGTCCTTAGGTCACCCAGTCTCTTGAGTCTCTGCAGATGTTGCCTCTATGGCAGTCCTCTATCCGGGCTAATATATATATATATATATATATATATATATTAGCCTACCATAGTGACTCAACTTTGCCTGATAGAAAGCAATAAGTGGAGTCAAAGAGTGGTGGTCACCATCCTCATTGCATGTCTAGTCAATGCAGTATGGTGACCCACACTATGGCGGCCTGGTGAGATGCTTTTTTACGCTATGCTTTTTTACGCAACGCTTAAAAGACCCGGATAGAGGACTGCCATAGAGGCAACATCTCATCAAAGGTTGCTTTTGGCAATTAGTTAGTTATTATTAGTTTTATATATATATATATATATATATATATATATATATTAGCCTACCATACCACTATATATATATATATATATAAAACTAATAATAACTAACTAATTGCCAAAAGCAACCTTTAAATGCTAAAAGTAGTATTATCTAAACACGAACCAGTAATCAAAGTTGTAGTAATGCTAATTTACGATCAAGATTGATTGATCTAATACAGTGAATAAAGTAATTGGTGATTTTTACAGCCAAGAATATATCTATGATTTGTTACAGTTTCTTAGAAAGTGTCATAAAATTATTTGTAATGGTTTTGAGGACAACGGTATAAGATATTCCTTTCATGTTTTGTTCTATTTTCGATCAATGGACACCGGTGACATATTTTTTCAAATAAATAGTACTTTGAGATATAACTATTAGGAGGAAAATGTGTAGCAAAAATATTGTAAAAGTAGTTTTTTATTTACATCTTCACGTTAGGAAATTGTGTGTTTCCTAGTAACTTCATTATAAGTGACTGGCTCAAGTTATAATATTTTCGTAGCAAGGTAACAAAACAACTAAGAGAGGTTGTAAAATTTGTAAGAGTGGAAGAGAGAGTAAACGGAGTAAGAATTATAGACTTTTAATATTGCATACTGGTTAGTAGTGAGAATGCAGGATGAAGATGCTTAATAATTGTTTTTTTTTTAATATTTTCAATGATAATCAGGTGCCTACTCTTTTACTTAAATAGTATTCAGTCGGCGTGACTAATTACCACAACAATCCTTCCACAGAGCTATGGTATACCCCATATTATCGGGTCACCAAACCCTATGGGCCCTATTTCTTTATTTATTTATATATTTATTATACTCGTTTCAGTTAGACACAATACGCGATATCGTACACACATAATCCGCAGTCTCGCACATATATGTACCCACGTTGATTTCTTACAGAACCTTGATGATCTATCAACTTTGAATGCGGATGTCTCTCCTAAGTTCCAGGGAGAGGCCCTAAATAGGTGGCTCTCAGAAGACAGTGAACACTCAAGGATGCTTATGTGCTTTTCTTAGGAGCTAGGCTGGCTCAACTAACCAGCCTTATCTTGAAATCATAGAGGACTGTCTGTGAATCAAATGCGGCAACAGAACCCTGTACCTAATACCTTCATAGAACCTAGTAAGCTGTGTGTATGTGTGCGTGATAAGATAAAAAAGGTTTTCATATTTTTCCTAACCCCATAAATATTTTAAGAGTGAAATATTTTCAGACATTATTGGAGGCTATTAACCCCAATTGTCTAACAAAGGTGTTGGAGACATCCGCGACCAATTGATTCACGAGATCTCTTGGACACAGAACTAACCTTTAACGATCCCGGTTTCCTTCAAGAAAATGTCACTTATATTTATAAAAGTGATTGGGATTTGATCTGATCTGACTTGGAAAATATCAGGGTCAGAATCAGAATTGTTGTGCTCAGTGTTTCAAAGAATTTTATTTAATAAAATACTTAGAAAGATAACTAGGACACATAATAAATTACGCTGGAACTACACTCTAGTTTACGAGGCATTAAAGCTAAAAAATATTGTTATTTACTTTTAATATTAATATTTTATGCAAAAAAAACACTTCTAACTGTTTCATGTCATTTATTAAGTACGGTCAGCCGTTCAAATTCACCTTATAGAAATAACATTTATTTTTAATTCGGAAAGAAACTATTTTTGAAATTTAAATCTTATCCTGTATATCGCATTGATTTAAAAACGGGAGCAATTCAAATTAGATAGATATATAACTATTTTTTTGTAAATAAAACAAAATAACAGTACAGTTTGTATATACTGGTGTGATTCTTACGCTCTAAATTAGACATGTGAACCTGTCACCTGATGGTAAGGGACGACCTCCGTGAATGGACACCTGCAGCTTAATAGTCGCAAGTGCGCTGCCTGCCTTTCAGAGTGATGAGGGATAGGAGAAAGTGAGGAGGGGGGGAGTTAGGCGCCCGGAAAGCTCACTAATTTCGGGGAAATGCAACACAAGCGATGCTTCACAACTAGTTTCGAGCCGGCCCATTTGTACCTTAGGATGGCTCTACCACTGTCAGATTGAGATAAGATGATAATCGGAGAAACTGGATGGATTCTATTTCTTTGGTAATATGTGAACAAGGACAGGAATGATTTATTCTAGGATTGCTTAGAGTGTTTTCCAAATCTCACAAAGAAAAATTGTTAGACTGTGACTGGATCTCCGTGTTCAAGTAGGATTCTTTTTTGGGGTGCGGATTTTTTTAGGATAGGCTGGGACAGAATAAGTTACACGTTCAGTTGGATAAACAGCGATTATATCAATGAGTGAATGGGCACAACTGGAAATTGATGTGTAGCACTTAATGGAGAGAGAATAAGAAAGAATGGAGAGTTTATTAAAGGAGAAGGATTCTCTTACTCCTAATTCACCTTCTTATCTAACGTCTCATTCAAACAATTATCCTCTAAACATACCAGGAATCTCCGATTTTCAAGTAATCTTATCCTTCTTTGTCCCTCTCATAATTTCACCATAGTTAATCCTTCTTTACTGTCCAAGCTGTGAACCTCTGGAATGCGCGCCCACTAGAAATAAGGATGTCCTTAAGCCGACAATCTTTTAAAGCTAAAGTAAGACAGCTCTATTGGTAGAATCATCTATCTGAACTATGTGAATATAAATGTATATATAATGTATATTTATTTACGTAGCTTTAATAATGTAATATATGTTTACTTTGTTATTAACACTTTTTTCTTTGATTTTAATATTAAATGTATACCTGCCACGCACGTCTTTGTTTCACACAAATGTTGACTGGTAGATAATGCCTACGGTATTGAGTCCGGCTCATGCAATATATATGCAGAAAGTGTTAAATTAATAAATATTAAACTTACTCTGCCGACTATACTTCATCTTAGTTTATTGTTGCTGCCAATATGTCTCACGCTGTTCCGCTTCACCGAATAAATTATGATCAGTTCTTCGTTATCACTTTCTTAGTCTTATTATATGCAATAAAGTATTTTAATTTGAAATGTTTTATAATATTTTAGTAGAAAAACTCAATGACGATCGAATAAGTACCGCATATGTTACAAACAATATGTTGTAGACAAATAAAACAAAATTATAAGCGGGTACATATTAGTTTCATTCAAACTCTTTTGAATACGAATCAATGCATTATGTATGTTAGTGCATATATCCTTTAAAGGTGAATTAAACATTCAGTTTTATTAAAACGATTCCTACAATATATAAAGTGCAATTGAACATAATAAAGGAAAGGCAGGTTTCAAGAAAATACACTCTAAAATACACATACTACACGTAAACAATAGCTTCAGCAGAATATGTCACATATTTTTAAGTCTACCTGGCTGTTGTCGATACGTGAAAGCCAATATCCAAAAAGAGTAAGTTTAATCAATTGAGAAATTAAAGTAGCAAATCACTTCTAAAACTAATAATCCACTAAAATAAATGTGTCAACATTATAAATTACGCAAAGTAATAATAGTAATAAAATATTTCTTTAATCTATGAAATAAACATATATTTCTAATGATTGATTGCGCAAAAACATTAAATGATTGACGTATTTAGTTCAATGGGATGAGACGCAGCCACTAGACGCATCTTATCCTTCTAATAAATAGAAAAGCAAAATTAGTTTGCACACTGGAAATACTGAGGTATGTATTATAATTAAATATTCAAAAATAGTTTGGACGGTTAGGTAGCTCGGATTTCGAGGCAATAGCACGTTAAGTGTTGTAGGGTGATGTTTTATAGCAGATCTTGATAGATCAGTGTGCACGTTCGAACGGTGCGAGATCATGGCCTCATAGAAAAACCGGCTGTGAAGCAGCGCTTGCGTTGCATTTCGCCGAAATTACATAATGAGGAGGCTCAACTCCCCTTTTCCTAAGGAGGCCTAACTCCCATCTCATCCAACTTTCCCATTTCTTCATCCCCCCTCTCCTCTTTCCCCTCAACGATTCCCCCAAGACCACATCACCCTAAAAGAAGGGCAGCGCACTTACGACTCGTGGGATCGCAGGTGACAATGGAGGGTGGTTGTCTCTTCCTATCAGGTCACGGGTCTGTTTGTCTGTCAACTTATATATAGAAAAAAGATATGATAAAACAATAAATACTCTATCCAACGCAAAGACTTTTTTTTTATTCCGAGTTGAAATTCCATACCTGAGCCGGTTTAAAGACACAAGCAAACAAAATTACTTATCAGCTTTATATATTATATTAATCCAATTGTATTATATATACATACATACATATATCCAAAAGGGGGAAGGCAGAGGCGTTTTACATGCTTTTGCCAACCATAATTTTAGTTATAGATTGAAACTGTTTGTGTATATCACAGAAGAGAAACGAAAAGAAGAAGGAGAGAAGAGATCGCAGAACCTGCGATAAGACCACATTGTGCAATGTATCCCACTGATAATTCACTTTAAAAGTAGACAACCGACTTCAATGCGTCTATCATATAATTTAAGACTTATATGGTTTTCTCATGAATGCCATTTTCAGAACTGGACCAAACTGAAATGGGACAACACAAGAAGCACCAGCTTTCAAAAAAAAAAAGAAAATATTGGTTTACTCAGACGAAACTTCCGAGGTAGCAAGCATAAAAACACAGTCAAATTGAGAACCTCTTCCTTTTTGAAGTCGTTTGAAAGGGTGGTGTAACGTTTTGTGTGCAATAATTATAATGTTAGTAACAAAACAATCTATATAAGTGTTGAGTTGTTTTATATATATGCATATTTACATGTAGATAAAAAAGTGTATCGATTTTTAAATCTATAAAGTTTTAAGCAACGTCTGATCGTTTTTAGAACAACTCGCTTCTTGATTTCGGGTAAACTACCTATGTTGTTATTATTACGGTATTCTGAGATGTTATAGTGAGAAATGTTTTTTTGAAGGAGGTGACGAGAGAGGATTTTACTCATTCGGACTTCACCTAATACTCGAGGTTTTTTAATCTTGCTTGTTTGTCTTGTCTGTTTGTGTTTGAAGATATATTCACTTCTTAAAATATGTTTTTTTTTTTACTTTTTTTTTGGTAATGGCTGGCAATATAAAAATATACCGCCTAGCAGCAATAAAAAAAAACGGATAACCAATGATATACATTGGCACTTCGCAACCCAAATAAATTTGAGAGTGGGGTAGATGATGATGATGAATAATACGATGTAGTAGACATATTTCATGAAAATCAAAAATCAAAAAAGACTTTCACTTTCACTCTGATGTATATATCTTATATATCTTATATATCTTATGACACTGCTCTTATGTGTATACATCTTTGATGAAAAACAACATTGAACAACGTTGTATCTTTTCATCAAGGTCAATGGCCACTTGTATTTAAAATCAAAGAATTTTCAGAATCATTAAAATAAATTGATTTATACAGTGTTCATTGACGTAAGTGTAATTTTTCATTAGCATTTTTTGAAAGAGTGACGTTATGTTGTTGATAAAGCAACGCAGTTGTCATCGCAGCGAATTATTTTACCACGTAAGGGTCAACTCACATTGAAATAAATAAAACTCGTAATTAAAAAGCTACCTTACCCTACTGAACTGTATCAGAATAACTGTATTCTATTGAAATAGATCTGAAAATCGTAAGCGTGTAGTATGTAATCTAGTCATGTAGTATTTTACTATTTTCTATACTATTTCAATTCTATTGGGTTTATTTTTTATATCAGCATATCATATTCATAACAAAGTACCTTTTCTATCATGACATAACATGGAGACCGCTGGTTCACACAAATTGAATATTACTGTGGAAACATGAAACACATAAAGGGTAATTTTAACATATTAGAGTTATTTCGAAAACTTAGACAGAAATATTAGTGAATTTAAATTAAGAAAATACTTCTACTTAGTTATAATGTGGGGATACAGAACGAACAGAATATTACTTGAGAGAATTACTTGCGAAAAATTACAAAGATGAAAAATAAAAAAAAATGCTAAATGGCCATTATTTGTCTTTTAACAAAGGAGTTATGTTGGAAGGAAATCTTGATTGCGACTCTAATTACTACATGATTAGGTTCACGTTATTTTATAATCTAATTCACGACTAAAATGAATAACCGCCTTTTATGCGCCTTTCCAATTCCTTTGTGCAATACTTTAAATCGTAAAAAAAGTGCAATCGAATCTTAATTTGGTTACAACGGGACCTCCGCAGAAGTACTCTTATGGATTGTAGATTAATACATTTTGTTTATATTTTTAATATTCGAATTTGTTTGCTTATCATATATGTAAAGTAAACCTATTTTATAAAATATGTTCTGGTTCTGTGAAACAAAGAACAGCGTCCAAATTCTTCTGAACGTTTTGCAGCCGTGAAAAGTTAGGTAGTTTAAACAATAAGCTAACATTGCATACAAATTTGGTAAGGAAAAGAAAATATTTGATTGTTTTTTTTTTATTTTTTGCTACAACTTTTAGAACGCAGTTCTGCACGAGCTTTTTTTTATATTTAAAGGAACAGTACATTCAGCTGTGTCCACATAATGAGTATACACTATTCTTTTATTTTAAACTTTCCCTAATTTTTTTTTTGATTAGATAACCAATGTTCCGCGTATCTAATTTTGTTTAGGATTGGTGCAATGTGTTCTCTTCTTCCATTCCACTTCCTTTCTAGGCATATCCTCTTTCACGCAATCCATCCACCTTTTCTTTGGTCGTCCCCTAATTCTGTGTCCGTCAAGTTCCATACATAAATATACGCTTCACGCACATACATACACTCACGGGTATGTATGTGCGCATATACTGTCAGATAGACAACAGTCTGATCTCTTAGTCACTTTTGACGACACTCACGGTAGTTATTCTTCTCCACCCAGAACCACACGGCTATTCCAATTGTCGATAAAAAAATATAATACGTATGTTTTTAATTCAATTGTATTATCTAAATCCCGTATTCAACCATGCACTGTAATACCCTTGTCACATTAAAACAGAAATCTTTGAAATAATTATGCAATGAAATACTGTGATATTAAAAAAGAGCTAAATGCATTACGAGGCGTCCTATCAATATAGTAGAGTAGATTGTTTGTGAAATTTCTAATAGGAATTTTATAATCAGATTCCAGAACCACCGTTCACTTATACAACAAACGTAGGCTGAATAACAGATGCCGGTATTTATTTTCCATAATATCTCATTTTGATTTCATAACCATTATGGCCCATAAAAACATTAATAAAGTGGCACATAGTAAAGTTCTAATCCATAAGAAAATTATATCGCTGGTCAACATTTCTTCTATATAGATTCCAAAAAGTTGATGTATATAAGTGAGCTGATCATTCATTTTCGAAAGGTTTAAAAGTATTACTTGGGCGGGTTAACAGATGCGAAAAAAAAATTGCACTGAAAAATCTGCACGTTAAGCTGTTTTAAATATAAATGTCATTGACTTTACACATAATGTATGTATATAGGCTCAGTCTAGTAGAGTCATTATAATTTACCTATAGACTATAAAACAATCAGGCAGAGAAGAATATTTTGAAAAGGTAAATCATATCACCATGACAAGATTATTTGGCTCTCTCAGTTCGCGTACTGTAAATACAGATATCGATTTGGACTTGACTTTGACATGAACCACAGAATCAGTAACAAAATGTCTTCTTTCTCTTTCGCTTGTATTAAGATGTGCTCAGAGGAATATATATATATATATATATATATATACATATATATAAATATATTCACACATATGCATCGCACAGCTAGCCTGTGGAACAAATTATCACCTACCATTTTCCGGACCTATACGACTTTCAAACCTTCAAGAAAGGGTGCTCTCCTACCTATACGCCGGCAACGCACTTGTGACTCTTGTCAGGTGACTCATCTGGTCGTTTGCCCTCTATCCCATAAAAGAAAAGACAATGAATCGAGAAGCCAAAATACTTTTTAAATTGGCATTGAATACAACACAAAAGTTGATTAGACGCGGTGTATATCAGTTCTTGTGTTTAGCACCAATTTCAATAATTGTCTAATTTATATTGTACCGTAATATACATTTTATCTATAGTATATAAAATAATATTAATATAAAATAAAGCTGACGAATTTTTTGTTTGTTTGTTTGAACACGCTAATTTCTGGAACTAAAAGTCAGAGCTGTGTGAGAGAGAGAGAGAGTATTTTTTTGAGGAATAATATTTGCTATCAGAAATAAATATAAAACTATAAACGCTGGTTAAACATCGGGGCAAGGCTAGTCGGCAATATACTATAAACTTCACAACAAAAAAATAACTTTTAATAAATCTTCCAATATATTAATGTTATAGACAATCAGCTCTTGTCAACAATTTCGCTCAAATTGAAGATTTTCAGAATCAGTTCAGTTAACTCTTATAAACTGTATTATTTTTTGGATGATACGTACCCTAATTTATTTTTTGTACTCATGACGATGTGTATATAAAGTTGTATTGTGATTTCTTGAGTCTCTAAAGCGTGAAAGCGGAACTAACACACAAGCAAACTCATATGACATTATATAGATACATATGCAGTGATTGGTGAGGTAGTGGCAGGTGAAGCTGAGATTATTAGAAGGCCATATGTGCCTGACGAAGCTTCTAACGGAAACCTAGTTCGGAACCTTGAAACCTTGTTCCAAAAAAAAAAGGATAAAAGTATTTTAACACCTCCTACCTGCCAGGGAAGGTCACCTGGAAATCGATTCATCCAAACCGTAGATTAGCCGGAACAAAGAGACAAATAGACAGAAACTTTTATAAGTAATTTTTTTGGAATTATAAATGTATGTATATATAAACAACCATATGAACTAAATAAAAAGTTGTTATAATAAACTCTATGATAAACTAAATTAACCATAAGCTTATTTATTTCTTATAAAGGCATACGTTTGAATAATATAACAGAATCAAGAAGAACATTCTAGCAAAAATATCTTTAGGTGCTTTCTCTCTATATAAGTATAGTATTCAATTTCAAATTTGACAGGCGAGTAAACAGGCTGCTCTTGACACATCTGTTATACCCGTACTGTGACGCAAAACAATAAACGTAGGACGATTTCCACGGTGAGGTTATTAAGGACAAGTCTATTGTATACACTACGATTGTAATCATATGAAAGAGTTCACTCAACCATATTTGGAATCAGCAAGAAAGGTTAAATATACTAAAGATATATCTAGCATGCAGTTGCAAAAAACAAAAAAAAAATTGAAAATGAAAAAAGCAATAAACCCCTTGTAAGAGTTGGTTTAAAGTTCCAGGTTTTAATTATCACCTCCGTTTCTAATAAATCTCATAGTTGAAATGTGTGTGTGTATGTTGTAGCTACTAGTAATTTATTTTCATTTTTCCACAGAACGCTCTTGGGGGGGGGAGAGCTATTGCTCAACCGACCGTAAAATTGAGACGTTTCTCGACGATCTGACAATTTTTAGGCTATCTTCCCTTTAACATCCCTTTTGTTCATGGCTTAACCACTGTCAGCAGCCTATCATGATATTATGCATTGTTTTAATTTTCTTGAACAAATCTGAACAAATGCCTGCCTCTCCTTGACTCGTCTGCGCAAGAAGGAATGTTATGTTTTTCAAGTATATGTGTGTGTGTGGTGTTTATTTGGAAAGAGCTTAGACAGCTTAATAGATCTCGACATGTAAAGATTTTTTTTGTGGGTGTTCTTGATTTGTTACTTAATTTATTCCATGTCAATTGAGATTCTTAATAAAAATATATCCGTATAAGTCTGTCAATATATAAGGTTTCATTAATTTTATCTTTATTCCGTGCTGACGGAAGAGGATTATGTGTATGTTGTTTTTATTGGCAGGGGCCACATTTAAGTTGTGACAGTCAGGGACGCAAAAAAAGAATGGTGTCTTGGCGGGCCGGTTTTATAGAGCGGGGGATGATGTAAAATTGTGCAGAAATAAGATGGGATTGTTGTGGTGGTTGTTGTAATAAAGATTTAATTAAATAGGTCCTGATGCAAGGAAGACAACAATAAGTCTGGCAGGTCTCTCGTTGTTATTTCCTTAGATACCAAAAGTTATCCATCATCGTATAGGATTTATAAAATGTATACAAGAGCTACAACTAATATTATTTTAAATGAATATAATCTATGACAAAAATAAGAACCGTAATAAAGAAGATTGGAAATCATTGATCGGTGGATTGTTTATTTCTCAGATTCTCCTACGCATAATAGTAGTGTATTACAATGCCAATACGTCTGCAGCTCAGTTACAAAGCCACAAAACTGCGTAAAAGTGTATAAACAAATAACGTAATTGAATAAAATGAAGAATTCATCAAAAATAAAAAAAGATAATTAATTAAATATACAGAAAAATTTAAATAAAAGAGCACTACCGGCTGTAGCAAATGTCTCCCAACACAAAACAACATTTATCAAAACGATAAGCCAAAGCTTATCGGACACAACACAAGTAATTTTATGTTTATTAAAACTACTAAATTAATTTTGAAAAGATGTCAAGATTAATTAAAGTTTCTGTAAGAAAAAAAAATATTACTCCTTTTGATATACTACAGCAATAATGCGTTTAATTTTTTAACAGATATTGACCCGGAATTCTTTATCTTAAACATATCTGAGTGTTCAAGGAAGATACATTATTATGTTTACATTATTTGCAAGTGGACAAGATCTTTTCCGTGTCTCAAATAATGAATAATTGTGTTTAAAGTGTGGTCAGTATTGCACCTTCCACTTATCTTATAGGGTAATAACTTGTTTTAACGGGTTTTAAAAGGAGTAAGTTTATAGTTTTAAATCTCAAGTGATTGATTGAGATCTTAAAAAGTTGTTTATGTGTTGATTATCTCTTTTTGCTAAGACAGATAAGAATTTAACAACGGACAGGCAATATTAATAACCTAACTTATGAAGGAACATATTCTTTACTATTCTTTTACATGTTTAACGTTACTCGCAGTTTGAAGAAGCAACTAATGGAAGAAAATGCTTCCAAGCCTTTCTGCTTTTTTTTTAAAGTAAAAAAATCAAAATGGTCTACCTTGTAATATTTTTATTTACATGGCTTGCGTTTTATTGCGTGAGTTTTAAATTTCTTTTCTTCTGATTGAGGGACGTGAAGCGATTTTTTTTTAAAGAATATTTGCAACGTTACACATTACTAGTATATTGTTAACCCCCCAGTTAAGCTAAATGCTTGTGTTAGGGGTGGGTTTACGACGGTAGTTTTTTTTTTTTTTTTTTGTGTGGAAGCCCCCACGTGTCATCACCTTACCGGGGCTAATGGGTAAGGTTGTATGTCGGACTTGAACCGACTAAAACCACACAGTGTTCCGTCAACGGGTCTTATGCCCGGGGCCTCAGGTGTACCCTAGAAAGGAAGTCACTGTGTACCCCGGCAGACCTAGCTGCCTTTTGAGCAAGGCGACCCCAATATGATGTGTCTTTCCTCCCCCCCCCCACATATTTATTCAGGCGTCACACTAAGACGTCAACACGTCGTGCCGCCGTCACGGGCTTGCTTCTGCTAGGGCGATAGATAGCCCAGTCTATCGCCCTCAGGCCAGCGCTCATGGATGCCGGAGGTCATTTTGCACTCTCCGGCGCCTTGTGCGTCTTCTGCGGGACGGAAGAGTACTAACTCTCTCCCGTTCCCTTTCCGCCGCTTCTTTTGCAAGCATCACTATCTCGCAGTACGAAGCGGCGGACTCCCATGCATTCTCGCTCTGGACCATAGCAATAACCATGGTCTCTAGCGAGAGGCTACCCACACCGATAGCTGCCCGATAGCTAAAGCAATATTTATGTTTGTTAATTGGGGCACTTTTCTAACGGCATATGCTGCAGAACTAAGCCGATTTTAAAGAGATGTTAAATGAGGGCCCCATTGTTATTTAGAATCACACACAGTTTCATTTACAAATTATATTTTTTCATTTTTTAGTATGACTATATGCACTGTCTGATGTCAGGCAAAGAGAATCGTATTTTTTTTCCTTTAGTACTTAATTATAAACCAATCATGTACTTGTTGAATAACATCATTTACATAGTCGAAGTTATTAACCTGTATATCTACTTTAACAATTAATACTGTTTTTGGGTTGGCTATTCCTATAAATAGGTTAATAACTAAATATGTTTACATATCCTTTGATGTCCGTGGCAGCTCAAACAACGGAACTACATACATATGGTCTCCTATGGTTGGGCGAATGTTTAACTAATAATTTAAGATATATTCCAGATTCAGTGTGTTAGAGTGCAAAAAATACAACTCTGTTACCATTAAGCTTTAACATTCATTACAAAATTAAACATTAAGTCGTAATTGTTTTAGCATTAATATTTATTATTCTGGCATTAATACTTATACCTATATACTTTATACTTTAGATACGGCCTTTCATACTTTGTCCTGATTTAAGCAGATTTTTTTTTACAGACGCAAACACCTCGTTCTATTTTATTATTTGTTATTATATTTATTCTATAGTATCCTTATTTTCCTCTGATTTGTTGTTTAACTGAATAAATCGTTGGTAATTTAAAGATATTAAAGTTATATCCTAAGAGGAGCCTGAACTATGCATAAGCGAGCAAATGTATAACCGAGTAATGTAAAACCCTTTTGTTCGCTTATGGCGAAGGTTGCTGATACACAACAGAAAATCGCAGCAATTGGAGGGAGTTGCTCGATGTTCACGTGCTCTTAAATATCATACTAAGCATTTGTTTGCATGGTACATTCCTCGATCTTTCCTTCCTAATTCTGCTTCTGTTTGGAATTACATATTTTTATGCCATCCTCGGCATCTGCGCTGATTATAAGTAAATGACAGAAATCTCAAAAATGTCTACAAACGCACTTTTTCCCGTAATACTGTTTTTAGGGTTACCAAGATTAAACATTGCTTAACAAATACATTTATTAAAAAAAGACATGTTGTCCTGTACTTTGGAACATAAAATTTCACCAAAATATAAAAATAAATGTGTTTACTGTGTTACTATGAGCTTTTAACCGTGGTAAATTTTACATTTCAGGAGACATAAGTCATACGATGAAGCGTAAATTTAAAAAATCTATCACATTTAATATATCCACCCCATAGACAAAGTACTAAACGTAAACTATTAGAAAAACATAGATTTACTTACGTAAGAAGAAGGTAAGAAAGCAGATGTGAAATAAAAATACGCAGCACTTTCAATAGATGGACTCAGATGTGATGTGTTCCTGTATCCCTAAGTCAGACTTGAAACCACGCCATCTCCATTTTGCTTTGTGATAAAGGTACTCAATAACATAATGTTTCAGATACACATTTCAAGACAATACGTGGGGCCTAGTTTAGATAAAATATTTGTAAATTATTTATTAATATTGATAGATAGATAGATATATACATATATATATAGAAGGAAAGCCCCTCTGTTACCAGAAATGACCTCACTGTTAAATAAAAAAACTGAAACAATACTCGTATAATTGTGTATATTGTAAAATTTGCTAGTTTGTAAAAAATAAAAAATGTGGAGAGATTAGTTTGCTGCTCAAAATTTAATAACGACATATACATATTATTTATTTTTAGAGAGCTCCTTTTGTTTTATTTTATGCGATATAAATAATTTCATACCAATCCCTTGAACTCCATTTTTTTAAAGATCCTTGAATTATAATTGCTATTTAAAACGTTTCATCTTCTAATGCTGTCACGCTTTCTCATTAAACATACTTTAGGCACAAACAATTATTTAGTATGAAAAAGACTATCAAGGTCTTCAGAAAAACGCAGTTCAATTATTTTTTACTTGACTGTCATCAATGGATCACGTAATAGTTTTCTTTTGTCTGATGCAATCAGATGGAACAACCTTGCAGTCTTCCTCTGAACTAGGATGTTTACCTGAACGGGGATATTTTGTGTGTTCCCGTTCCAAGTTTTTGCCATAACCAGAACTGTTTACAAGTCGATAATAAGCTTTATCAATGTAATTGGAATTAATTTGTGATTGTCAGGTTTTGTGTTAACTTGGAATAGGATTAGTGGTTTTAAAGACTTCCGTAAACCAGAAAACAAGTTTACTGGTAATATTATTTTATTTTGTGTATTGTAGTGAGTACTTACTGAATTGCGGTTTTTATATGCTTTCTGTTAAGATTCCTTCGTGTGAAGATTATTATCGTGTATTCTATTTAGAATTCTAAATGCGAATTCATGTTATATCACATCCAAAGTAAGAGTTAGTAGCCATTTAACTAGAATTAGAAAAAATAGTATTTGTATGGTTAGAAAATAACTTATTTTTCCGCGGACGTCCAATTGTTGTGAATATGAGTTTTATTATTATTAATATATTATAACTTCAACCAGAAGAGAAGAGAATAGGGCCACCCCACTTCCCACCCTCTTCCATGGATCGCCCTATTTTATACAACTGTGATCCACCCGGTGAAATGTTCAGGTCAGGTTTAGGTCAAATCCTAAATCCTAAATGAAAATCACTTTTATTACAGAATCTGATTGTATCCTAACAGCCTTGCCTTGTTGCCTTCAGAGTTGTAGATGACGTTGTGATGAATAACTACAATGATTTTCTTCAATAACTCTCAATTGCTTAATAAATAGCTTGTGATAATCAATCTGTTTACGATTATTTACTTAGATTATCCTGAGAACTTGGAATATGTATATTTTCAGAATATTATTGTTTTTTTAAAGACAATTCCGGAACTAGGAATTATTTCTGGGGGACGGGGGACTATACAAATATATGTACATATGACGGCCACAAAGAACATTGGGACTAAGACAACTAACTCATGTGGATCACACAATTTTTTGTACCATGTGGGAATCGAACTCACGACCTCCGGTTGAGCAGTCAGGTTCACTAACCACGATACCAACAGGCCCGTCAATTAATCAATTAATACTCATCAGATTTTTACTTTTGTACTGTGTTACTTATTAACTTTCGTATTTCCAAATTAGTATACGAGTAGATTGATCTAGATTTTGAGCATCATGTTTAGTAAAAAAAAATATAATATCATGGCACATTAAAATCTAATTTTACCATCATTTTGTCACAATTTAATTAAAATTGTTAAGAAACGGAACTCGCTTAGCTAGCCTACACACAATCATATTCACACACAGCTCACATCCACATACACACATAGCTTCTAATGCACGACCACCAGAAGCTAAAGCTATAACTTTATTGATTAATGCGGCCGAGTATCTAGAGATCTGAAATAGTCTCCAGTCCGCACATTCCAATTGCTAACAAGATATGTACCTATGTTTAGGTACACATTTGTAAAATTGTAATTAATATGTTTAATTACAATTTTACAGTTTTACATTTTTTTACGTGGGGAAATCCTCATGGACTATCCTCCGCCGGGGGCATCAGCGGAGGGGTGTGCCGGACTTGACCGGCTAAAACCATCACGTGTTCCTTCCTCGCACCTGCTGCCGAGGGCCGCGGGATCACGACATTCTTCCGCGGCTGGTTCAGCAGCCAGAGTCACTAACCACTAGCCCAACAGGACCGGTTAAAAAAAATGTGTTAACTTTTTTTTTTGTTTCATTCTGTTTCTTTATTTTTTAATACTATTCGATCTAGTTTTAATCAAAATCAAAGAGTTTTTTTAAAATAATTAAACACTTGATTTTGTAAAAATGAATAGTTTTGATATACTTAGAAAAAAACCCTTTTTAACCACCATCGTCGGTTATAAATAAATGAGTTAATCATTTGCAGGCCTGCACTCCAATGACCACGTCAAGAGAGCGTTAAATCTCAATGCCACGTTTAATAGCAAGTCCAAGAAATCATAAGAGCAACGTAACCACATTTAACGATTTTGGCTCGGATCTCTTCCTGAGATAGTCTGTATGTTTACATCGTAATAGTAATTATACGATTCACGACTTTGTAAGTACGGATATAAATATTGTGACTTCACATTATTTACAAGTAGAATGAGTTTAATTTTCTGAAGACAGCTCCCGCATTAGGAATAATTCCAGTGTCGCGGGGGGCTTTACAAACATTCAATCATCGGACACACAGAACACCCAGACTCGGGACAACTATTTGTGGATCACACAATTTTTTGTACCGTGTGGGAATTGAACTCACGACTCTCTACCGGAGGGTTGAGCAGTCAGGGTCACTAACCACGATACCAACAGGCCCGTCAATTAATCTTAACACTTATCAGAATTTAACTTTTCTGTGTAACTTAGTAACTTTCGGATTTCTAAATTAGTATACGAGTAGATTGATCTAGATTTTGAGCATCATGTGTAGTACCAAAATTTTAAAATATTATGGCACATTTAAATCTAATTTTACTATCATTTTGTCACAATGTAATTACAATTGTAACGAACTCACTTAACTTGCTTACACACAATCACTCACACACACACAGCTCACATCCACAACACACCTAAACACATAGCTAATCTAATACACCACCACCAGAACAATAGCTAAAACTTTTTTGCTTAATGCGGGCGAGTGTCTAGAGATCTGAAATACAGGACCTTCATACTTTAGGCTCCAGTCCACACCTTCCAATTGCTAACAGGATATGTACCTATGTTTAGGTACACATCTGTAAAATTGTAATTAATATGAGGCTGAAAAATTAATAAACATTTTTATTAACATTATTAAAGAAAATATTTCATATGACAATTTAAACCCGAAATCTAACTCGTTAATCTACTTGCAGGATATATTTGAAGCTATTATGAAATCTTACCAGAAAGCCCCGTTACGAAATGTGGTTGACCTTTTCCTATAAGCATATATCCATTAAAAGTCAGATGCTTTTAGAAATATTACGAAATTTTCAATTCCAAAACGTGCATGTTACGCAGCGACCTCATTGCATGAAGATTAGGAGAATACTTGAAAACAGTAACGAGAGCGCAATCCTGACCTGTTTTATTATTAGAAATGGAAAATTAAAGTGTGTTATTGTTTATGTAACGTGTTAAGGTTTATAGTTATTGAAGTGTCATAGGTAAATAAATGTAGCATTGCAGTATACAAATAACCACAGGTACACAATTATTCTAAATAGTTTTTTGACGTAAGGAGAGTTCCAGTCGTACAAGATATGGGACTACAGATACCCGTTGAAATCAGGGTTGTTCTCAGACACCTTGAGCGTTCTAGAAATTGAAATGGGTATTAATTACGACATCATAGTGCCGTATACATGCTAAAAAATTTCTTCGATAGCTTCACGAGTGGTATTCATTAGAAATATATGAGAATAATTACTTTAGAAAATACTATCTCTAGTTGCCATACTGGCATGAAATGCAAGGCTGTGTGGAGACCTCTATAGTCATTAAAACGAATATAAACACGTGGTTCATATTATTAACCCACACATAAATTATGCCACTCCAATGGACAGCTACCTTAGCAAAGGGCCTTAAGGTCTAGTACGGGATTGTAAGTATGTCAGTCCCACAAAGGCATGAAGGTCTGGAACCTTGGGAACGAACTAAGGTACTTTTAGTCTTAATGTCAAAAGTTACACATGTCAATGACTGAGGCTTTTAAAAGCTTTTGCAGAGGCTCTTTTAAAGATATTTATTAAGTTCGAGAATGTTATTGAGGAAATGTTTGCAAAGACAGTAAGCTGAGAATTTGGTCTAATGTTTTAGTAAACTTAAAAAAAAAACTATGGTTTCTATTCTACGCAGATGAGAGGATTGACCACCCTTATATCAGTCGTATATTAGCTACACAGCAGAAGTTTCATAATAGAAGTGCCTTACAAGTAATTTACTCGAGCCGGGAGTTGACAGTAGATTCTAAGACCACATGGTTTGCCTCGGAATCAATGACTAACAGGTAAGCCACTGCGGAGGTCTTGAATAGACGAGGTTTTAATAAGGTATATTTATAAATGAATGTGACTATATTGAACATGTGACAAAATTCAAGAGTTTAAAAACTAAACAATATGCATACCCTCTCATACACTATAACATGAAACAGTAGTAAAAATATACATAGCATTTATACATATTTATAGTTAAATTCTAATTCAAATCTAATGTAAGTAGTAGTAAGTAAGAAGTTGTTTTGTTTGTTTATTAATATATTTGTTTGTTACGATTTACAACATGGAATTTACCAGGCGCTTGGACACAGTAGATCTTTTAGATGTTGTGATTTCAAGCGGTCGAGAGCAAATGGCTGTTAAAACGTCAGCCACTAAAAATCACTATTTACATTTGCCAGTGACACTTGATTTTACTTTCTTAGACATCGACAATACAGCTCGCATTGGACAATGCTTACAAAATTAAATTTGCAATTAGGAAAACGTCTTCCATTAAAATACTACCATACTACTATTGTATATGATTTGTATTTGGTGACGGGAAGGGAATAATATCACACAATCCATACCATTTTGTGACATAATCCTTCTATCTTGCTCGTGGCGTAAGGTTTACAATTATAACATCTTTTTATAGTCATCGAATTGAATGATTATATTTCCCCTCATATATTTCATTCACACATTTCCTATATAGTTCATTTCATATAGTAAATATATTTTAGTAGTAACATTTTATAGCATGCTGCCATAATACGTAATTGTATTTCGCAAGGCATAGATATAAAATATAAGTCAGGTATGAGTTGGGCTTAACGTAAAAACAAGAATTACTCACCTTCTATTATGGAGTCGTTACAAAAAAATGCGAACTCTAGTTGAAACACTCATACACAATCAATGACTTAATCGCATTCAGGTGCATAATCATCTAAAATGGGTCACTGTAATATCAATGTGTCTCACGTTTGTGTCAGCTTACCAACTACAGCCTCGGGTTGAACACGAGACCACCGTCCATAGTAAATCAGGGTGTGGTACAGTCGAGTACAAAATCACTAGGTCAGACGGTCACGTGGCGTCACGTTGGTCAAAATACACCGGAAAGTTTTAGGTAAAAGTTTTCAGCAACATACAATTACTGAAAGGTTACTTCTAGATTCGATATTAGTTTTAGTTTTATACATTAAAATATACACATGGAAAAGTTTCAAGAAAGCATCATAGCTTTTTTCAAGAGTTCGGTGATCGTGGCGAAGTATGTGTTGAGTAAGGCTGGTTGACAGGCAGAGGAAAGTGAATTCGGTAGAAGTTTAGCTTGAAAGATGTAGAAACGAAAATTGAAAAGGGTATGCTGAGTAGGTTAGGCACGTAGAAAAATGTATGCAAAACGAATGACAAATCAAGTTATGTAAGACTGACGTAAAGTGAAATGCCAAGCAGCCCTGCTCGCACAGAACATATACCGATCGAATTGGTGATGTTCAGAAAAAAGGAAAGGCCAAAAATAAGACAACGCAAGACAGGTAAAAAGGCAAAAGTACCCGAACCCGACGGGCTTGTATGCAAGGATCGATGACAGTAGAGGAAATTTGTGAGGTAAGTAAGGTTACAAGCAAGTGGCGGGCTGTTGTCTCTGCCTACTCCGATTAGAGAAAGGCGTGGGCTTATGTATGTATGATTGTATGTATGTACAGATGAATTCAGAATTACTGACATCTGTTGTTAAAACTGTTCGAAACTGTTCGAATGTTTTTTTAATAGGTTTTAGATACTACTACGTTATAATATAAAATCGTCGTCAAACTCGAAATATGTATAAATATATCTTCACATTTTAAAAGTTCAGAAATTAGTTATTTTCTTTTATTTGTTAAAAAAAAATACTTTACATTTACCAATAAACTAAACCTGACGTTAAAGAAATCTGGGTCACTATATAATAATAATATTAAAGGAACAGTCAAGTGGGATCACGTGGACACATACTTTTAAGAGGGTTTATATTCGACTTCAGGTAAGCCAAGGAGCGTTAATAGGGAGCTAACTGAAAGTTATATACATAATTAATTATTACACATAAAACTATAGACATATGTACATATATATAAATAGATATATAAAGACACAAATATATGTATACATACATATATAAAATATCTTTGAGGTGAAGTCATGAAGATGTTTCTGCTAACTACTTCAAATAGAATTTGAAAATTTGAAAGTGTTTGCTTTGAAAGCGTCTTGGCGTATCGATTTTAAATGCGAAAATTTGTTTTGAACTAATTACAATTAATTAAAAAGTGATAAAATTAAAAAAAACACGTGACTATGAACGCGCCACGATTGTTCGCCATATTTGTGACGTCATAATGTTAAAACGATTTCATGGCAATACAGCGTTCACGGCTATTACACGTGAACTGACGAAAAATAGCTCAAATTTAGAGCTGAAAAATTATTTGTTAAAGTTAATTGTGATTAGCTATGTGTGATAAAGGTTTTATAAAGGCAAATTCTGGTAATAAACCTGATTTAGATATATTTATCATAACTAATTAAAAAATTACATTCGGTTCAATTCTGCCGAAGTTCGAGGTGCCAAGGCCTCAAGGTAAGTTTGTTAAAAAATAATATTGTAACACTTACTTTTAAACTGTTCATTCATGTGATACTTTAACCTAGCGCGTTATAAAATTATTAGAATTATAAGTTGAATCCCACTCATGAGATGAAGATATACGAATTTATTATTTAATAGAGATACATTTTCATTAGTGAATTATTTAATGGTTTTAAATTGTCAATTGCAAATTGTGTAATGCTTCAGCCCTTCAAGCCCAGTTAATAAAAAAATATTTACTCAAGTCTACTTATTCAATTAGCACATTTACATGAACGCTTATTAATTACAATATTATTATGAGATACTTACATCGAAATGATCTTTACAACAAAAATAAAAATGATTTTGTTTTGGGGTGACCTGGCACACTGCTTGATACCATTTATTTGGACGCTTTTCATCTTGCGGAACGTCTAAAATATTTTTTTTGGAGTTGTTTTGAGGTATTCGTACATAATGGTACGAAGCAAGACTGATTACTTCTAAGGTTCGACATTTTCGATATATTTTTTAATATTTAACAATATATTATCTCTGTATAACAATGAGTGAAAACTAACATTATGACGTCACAGGCGCTCGGGTTTTTTCCGGAGCTATCGGCGTGTTTTCGGTACTGGATTTAAATAAAAAAGTAATATAACTTATAACTATTGCAAAAATAGCAATAATGGTTTTATCATAAAACTTATAGATGATCTTTCCATTTACTACAAAAAAAAAAACAGAACCATAATCACTGTTACAACCGTCATTAAGGTTAGTATTTTCTGGCCGTCATTAACTAAACATTCCCTTAAGATGCTGGATTTTCGTTTTAATAAAAAACTAAATTTAATTTAAATCGGAATGCCTTTTTACGTGTAAGGGTACCTATTATTATTTGGTAAATTCAATCAGAAAGAAATCAAAAGAAACAAAATAATAAAAAGAATTTAATCACTGACGTTTACGATACACGTGTAATGGTACAATAAATAAGTGCTAAGTGCAATCATATGGACCTTTTCGTCCACTCCATTGTAATTTTAAGATAAAATTTCTCATTCTTATTGCCATACGTATCACTCTAATTACAAAAACATATTATTATTATCTCATTTTAACGTTCTTGAAAGACGATGGTTTAGACAATGTTTTGTACGTCACATGAAAAAGAATTGAGAGAGAAACGTAGAAAACAGACTTTGGTTTTAAAGATGTTACGAAAATCTGCCTTATTCACGTTTTACTGGCATGTATAACAATGTTTCTATCAGCTTGCCTGTACTTTATTTATATTTAAAGCAATCTCTGTAGGGTTTAAAGTAACCTTGTCTATTAGTCAGAGTATTTTCCTGGATTTTGTAGAGGTATCAAGTTGAAATTACCATTAAATTATACGCTTGAACTATAAAAACTAAGCCTCTCAATCAAGGCAATGAATATAATATATATATTTCTGTCTCATATTTGACACTTGTATTAAAATAAAAACATATCGGGGCTTCCTGTTGCCCAAAAATCATGAAATTTGGCACGAATCCAAGTGTCGCGGCTCGCGGCACATTAGAAGGAAATTACAAATAAAAAAATCTTTAATAAGTAGTTATATCATTATTTATGAGATTACAAACCTTTGCAGTTACACAATTCAATGTCATTTATATAGATATGTATATGGGTAAACATTTTTTCCCACTGAAAAGTTAACTATGTATCGATACAACTTTATTTACGATATATTTCAGCAATTTAATTACCGACAGTCAGTCGTCGTGTCGTGTCGTATATATGTATATCTTTTCAGTGTTTTAACTTACGGTTGAGCATTGTACAGAATCTTTTTCACATAACAGAATAATTGTGATCAAAAAATCAATGCCTTATTTTTAATTATATATTACTTGTATGGTAATTCATTAATAAAGTTATGATTCCAAAATAGGATTTTAATGCTTTTACTAGTATATTTTGAGAAATTTGTTTTATACTTTATATTCTTTATATAGGCAGACGTGTATAAAATACCTTTATTTTATTATTTTGATAATTAGAATTTAGTCCCGGTAGTGTAATCGAGGAAAGGCTTTTGCCGTCAACCGGGCACTTTAGGTTAAAGATGGGAAATGGGGAGAATATCTATGTACATATATTAAAGGAAAGGAGAAAATAATAGGAACAGGTGAGAAGAGAAGGTAAGAACGTTTATCTCAATCAAACTAATGTGCAACTATAAGACCAAAAAGTAACAATAAACACAAGCTTTTAGAATCATAAAGATAAATTGTTATCGGAACTGAAAGTGTATGCCAATTTTAGCTCAATCGGATACCGGGAAGCGGGCGAAATTTAACGTGCAATGTTTGACCTGAACATATGTACATGTATAAATACATATATGCATATTGCAGGTTAAATAAAAGCTTAAAAATAAATACGTTTTTTGAATTTTCAACATCGAAATTTTTAGCAGCATTATTATAGTCAAAACAAGTAAATATCATATCATATCACTCATAGCCATTTACTCTCTGTTGTACGTTAAAGAGGGCACATAGATTCCATTAGCTTAATATGTGTCAATGCTATTGGAACACGTTTTTATATGTTTTGTGTTTCAATTTTATATTAGCTACTGTTACTTACTGTCTCGTGAATACGCTGATTAGACTTTTGGTCAAGTATTTCTTCGTGATATTTTTTATTACGCTACGAACAAAAAATTCAGTCAATCATTGATTTTATCTTACTTACGCATTGGTACTTTGGCACCGACACATTTGTTAACCTAAGTAACGCGGCGGTAATGGATTCGATTACAACTGCAAAGGTCTTGGGTTCGATTCTCAGTGCATATATCATAAGCATTGGTCTGTCAGGTACCTACTTCTGAGTAAAGTATGAATATATACATTAATGATATGCAAAAATAAGTAAGTTTATCAGTTTTAGAGCCCATAGTACAGGCTACGTTTAGTTTGCGCCGTTGATAGCGTGTTCCTCGGGGACTTAGATAAATAGATAGAATACTCTTTATTTGTACATCATTCTTACACTAAAATACAATACATATAATACACGTGTTAACTATATAATGCACAAATGGCGGCCTTATTGCTATATGTAATCTCTTCCAAGCAACCTTAGGATGGATTATAATCATTCGGAGAGACAGATGTAGTTGGAGGATAATATCAACATTTTAATGAAAAGTATACTAACTTGTTTTAAAATATAAAACTAATATAAAAACTAAACATATTTCCTATTAGACTTAGACTTAGTTTATTTCTTTGAGACCCACCTGTAATGGTTCAATTTCTAAATCCAAATATCATTAGATTTTGCCTTATGGTATCAGTTTTAGAATTGGCTTATAATTGTTTGATCTACCGTTTGAGCTACCGCAGAGCTATATATAATCAAAACATACCTTATACAAAAAACAATGTACGTAAAAAGAGATAAGCTTGGATTTGGGAACTTCCTTCTTTTTAAAGGTTAATGTTGATTAATAGTTTTCTAGGGTCAGGATTTGCTTAAACATCTTAAAATCGCGATTTTTTCTTCTAGCAGACTTGTAATGAAAATGGATAACTGCGTTTACAAGCACTAAATTTTGGTGAGTCTAAGTGAAATATTATTTTATTATAGATATGCACTTTCTTATATTTATACATAAGGAAGCCTATGTAACATGTTCTGATCCCAAGTTAGGTAGATTTAGCACTATTGTCAACAAATTTGGTTTGAAATAATTACCCAACTGCGCAAGAAGGAGGATTTTTAGGAGCGTATGTATTGTAGCACCTGTGTTAGTTTGATTCGCTTGCGAGAGGTTTTTAGGTGGTAAGCGTGAGCTTGTGGCTTTGGAAGAAATTAAAAAAATCTTAGTCTGCATTCAGTCTATAAATACATTTTTCCTCAATACATTACCGTTTGCCGGCTCTATTCTTTATTTTTTATTCTAATATTATTTGATTTTTAACAACAGCCTCAGCGTCCCCTCAAATACCGGAGATGTTGTTTTCTACAGTATGTAGTGACTAGGCGGGTTGATGAATGTCGTTGTGTGATTTCATGTCTGGTTACATAATCTTTAATAAACTTGTTTCTTCGTTTATCATATTTTATATACTGCTACTACATCTTAATACCTGTTATTTTTGAACATGCAAATAAAATACTATATTTGTATAGTACACGTAAATTCCCTGGTGTATTTACACTGGAGTTTTCCTTGACTATTTATAAAGTTCTCAAGTGCGATCTCAAATTTATTGTATTGAACATTGATTGTTATATTACTAATCTTTTGGATATATTAATGTACATACATACGTCTGGACTTATTCTGTGTAACTGGATTTATATGTTGTGTACAAAAGTCGACAGTCTTCTTATACACATATGTATTAATATCATTCTAGCTATAGTCTAAATAAATAAAAAGCTTCTTCACACTATTGACAACGAGCGAATAGCTGCACTGAATTTGTAAGTATGTTTTTGTATTCGAAACTGCTTAAGATCTATTTAGAATTAAAAAATTAGTAAACAAATACATACATACATTCTACTAGCCACGCCTGTATCCTGTTAATAGATAACAGTCCTACCTTTTAGTTACCTTATGAACCCTATAATAAGAGATGGGGTGGCCCAATTCTACTCTACCGAGCACCTCTTATAGTTAAAGACAAGATAAGATAAGAAACTGAATTGATAAGCATAACGATTACTCACAAAGGAAGTGACACGGAAGTAAGTGAATTCCATTTGCACCAAACATTACATATCAATAATGTTTAATTTCAAACATAATACGCAACGATAACATAAGGCACCGATATCTGAATTATTTGGACGGACGATAAGAAACAGATGGTACGGCTGCGTTTGTGTATGTTTTTGTACATGTCGATAAAAGATCGTAAAATAAAATGTATGCAACATTGATATTGTTGTACAAAACAACAGTATATTCTTAACCAACTTTAAAAAGGTATTGTTCTCAATGCAACTGATTTTGTGTGTGGATGTTATAATATTAATAATACTTTTTTTAAAGGTTTGCTCCCATTTAAATTTTAATAGAGATGGCTAGTGATGTGATGGCTAGTTAAAGGATACGTTATTACATTATATATATTTCTCATTATTTAGGCATAAAAACTTTTTTATGAAATCATGTGTATACTTTTTAAGTAACTTTTTTTTTATGCGATAGCGGCAACCGAGCAGTCGGGTAACCTGATGGTAAGTGACTACCGCCGCCCATGGACAACTCAAGAGTCATAAGTGCGTTGCCGGCCTTATAGGTAGGAGTACGCTCTTTTCTTGAAGGTTTGAAGGTTGTATCGGTCCCGATATATGGCAGGCGACAATTTGTTCCATAAGCAGGTTGTGCGAAGCAAAAAGCTTCTGGAGAAGCGTACAGTGGTGAATTTATTTAAGCGACCACTCAGTACCTGGCTTGTTTAACGAAACTAATTCGTCAATTATTTCATTACAAAGGCTATCTGATGAAAATCAATTACTAATATGCCTATAAGAATGTCATTAAAACTTCTTGAATTGATCTTAAAATGCGCTGTATAGTTGGTGTTGATTGAGATAAACTACTCATAACACGGCACGGCTAAATTATAATGAGTTAAACTCCATGAAATATTTATATCTCCTTTATGCCTCAACTTTAGAATGTTTATATTACTTCTTATATTACTTCTTCTTCTTTTTCTTCGTTCCTTCGTCGTTAAGATTAGAGGGTTCCGATTTTCCGGCAATAGACAGTCAGTTATAGTTATGCAACCCGGACCTACTTAAACTATTGCTTAAACTTCCCAAGTCCATACATATAAGCTATATTTCTTTCTCTAATTGCATTATTCTTACCTTTTACCTCTCAATAACCTCAGGATTTTCCTATATTCCGTTCCTGGATGACGACAACCGGCTTGATGAGTTGTTGTTGTTGCTCGCTGGGGGCAACCTTATTGCCGGCAACTAAGCTCTTTAACGCCCTATTGCGTTAGTGAAACCATATTATAATTGGCAAAACGTGGGTGTTTTATAGACCCTACGTATGAATACTTCCAACTAATTTATATGTCTATATAGTTTAACTAACAGCGTTCGGTGATTTATAAAAGTTTTAAAGTATGGGTGCAGTTTCAATGTTATTTGCATTTCTGTGGTAGCTAATTTTATTCCGTGATTCATACCAGAGGATTCTGTGTGCTTACTCTGTCTCATTATCTCGGTTTCGAAACTGTATCCGATTTAAACGGTGTGAAGTTTGTAGGGTTATTGGGTACGTCGCATTCTCCGCTTTGTGATCGTATTTAGATTATATAAAGTGAAGTATGATGAAGTATGATCTTATTTTGTTTAAGCTTTGTCTGCAATCTTGTTCAGTTCGTATTTTCGAACCGATACGACCTTCAAACCTTCAAGAAAAGAGCGTACTCCTACCTAAAAGGCCAGCAACGCGCTTGTGACTCTTGAGTGTCCATGGGCGGCGGTATTCACTTACCATCGGGTGACCCGTCTGCTCGTTTGCCCCCTATTGCATAAAAAAAATAATAATAATAAGTTGTACAAAACGGTGATTTCTTGAGGATATTCTTTGTTTTTCATTTTATACTTAATATATCAATTACAAATAGATACGGGTTTCTCAACTAATTTATGTATTTGTGATTTATTATTCATTACTATAAGAAGATCGTATTTACTCATATCCCTTATGTACAAAGATCTTTGGGTTCGATTGCATGCTATGAAGTGAACCATATTGCCGTCCTTCAAACAAATTTTCAAACTCCGAGTATGCTTTTTCTGTCAAAAGTAACGATGTCCATGTAGTAAATACCTGGTACCCTTAACATAATATAGTATAAAATGAAATAATAATTTTAATGTTATAACTGCATTCCAACTTATTCAAGTGGTTGATAACAATACATTTATTTAGAAAAAGTTTATAAAGATCACAGAGCACAAAACGTCATCATTCTTTATTAACACAACAAAAACTACTGCAAGTTGACATTAAGATAGAATAAAACAATATACCCGACAACTTTACTTATCTTTCTTATTAAAGTAACTCAGTGAGTGAACGTCCTCCATATTGTGTTAAGTTTCCAAGCACATACACAATTGAAACACTCATCCGTTACTTTTAAACTTAGTAGACGGGTACAGTTAGTAGACCTTTTTTTTGTGCAAGCATTATTATTTTGCATCCAAAATACTGAGCATATTTAGTCACCTAGAATAATCAATCCTATAAGCTAGATCGCTCTCTTATTGCCAATCATAAATTAATCCCACTTACGTAAGCTTATTGCCTTAATCTGGGTACTATATGACTGATCCCTCAGTCGCATTTTATGACATGGCACAATCACGGGAAACTCAAGATTTTTTGAACCTATTCTACCTAAATATAAACCTACCTACCTAAATATTATAGAAAAGGAAAGATCTACAACCAAATAGAAAATTCATAATACAAAGACGTCTTAACATATACAGTAGATATTATTCTTTTGGTCTTAGTATACTTATCTATCTTCTTATCTCATATACATAGGTGTCTTTATCAATACCGATGATACTCATATCAGATCTTGATTTTGTTGGTTGTTTTCACTGGATTTTTTCAACAAAAAATTTTAGCATCATGTTTGATAATAGGCTTTATATAGGGTACTGCACTTTTTTTTACAAAACATTAACATTGGGAATGCCGCTAATTAAATTTATTATTTGATGGTTTTTTAACTCATCGGTTTATTCATCGATCACAACTATGTATTTATAAAAAAAAAATGAAATGAAATGATGAAAATCTTCTTCAATATATATTATCATGTCCTCTTCGGAGATCGCACAAAAGAAAATTTTCCTTTTATTGACTTAACAAGAACATTCCTAGTTCTCACTGTCAAGGTTCACTATTAGTTCTAAAAAGTATAAACTTGAAAACAATTTCGCCAATGTCAAGTACTTTTGTGAAATATAATGCAATGCTTTGTTGAAAACAGGTTTTTTTTCTATTTATTTAATAAGTCGTTTATTAACCCCTGTATTCAAGAAAAGAAAGCAAGCCATATTTCATGATGATTCGAGGATTTTGACTTTTTCTGTGATTATGATTCGAAAAGTTATTTAAAAGCGGTTTATGATGTTAGGTGTAAAAGTGCTTGCTTTATTTAAACGAGTTCAAATAAATTCCAATTCTTATAAAAGAGTCAACTTACGAAATGAGAGCTGACTGCGCTTACATACATACACACTCACGAACCCTGAAGAACCATGAACCCTGAACGTCTGAAATCCCAACTTTTTGTCAACGATAATTAAAGCCGGCTTACGTGACAGGGGCAAGCCTATCAGCGTCATCGCGGCACTGTAGTATTGTATAAATACTGTCTAGTCGATAACAGTCTGATCCTTTAGTCGCCTTTTACAATACTGATGGGCAGAGATGGAGTGACTACCGAGAACCATTTGACAACCATGTATGTGCTTAACCAGCGAAAAATTAATTAGATCTTCAAAATGTTATTTCATACTGAGCTTAAAGTTGGCTACTTCCTATGTTAGTCTACGGCGATATAAGCATAGTTTTGAAAAAATATTGAAAGTGGTACAATGCACCACGGAACAGAAAATGCATTCCTTTTGGGTTTTTGCTTTTTATACCATTACGACCTTCATTGTATACAGATTAAGGACTGTTTATCATTTAATTTCCATTAAGTAAAACCGCATTTCCTTATAGGTTTTTTTTTGTGAGAAACAAATTAGATAATGACAATAGCAAACTTGAACTTGACAATTGATGGATAAAAAAGGCGGATTACACATTAAATTGTTGTGTTGAAACTCAAAGTACTTTGATTTAATTGTTTCATTACCAATAAAAACTTTTATTTACTTTAGGTCGGGAATTTGCTACACATATTTATTATAACAATATTTATGTATGTTTGCAATTGTATTCCGATATTGTATTGACGTTAAAAACTCAAAATGTAGGTAACATATTGAGTTTTTAACGTCATAATTTTATTCTTTCTTTAGCTTTGTGAAAGTTATTATGTTAACTAGGAAATTTGAAGGAGTTAAGAGTATTATTCATATTTAAAACAATCACATTCAAGGATTTAGTATAGCGTGTATTACTTATTCTTTCTGAAACATGTGATACAAACAGCCAATGATTTCTTTAAACGAATTCAAAACAAATGAACAACTAAATGTAAGTAAGTGCGATAGCAAAATGTATTGTAAAGATTTGTATCATAAATTTATTCTTTATTATTACAAATTAAAGCAGACCATGAGGTTACGACATATGTACATACATACATACGCACACGTCCGTATCACAAGGGGTTTACAGAGTTGTATTAAACAATCACATTTGAAGAAAAATTTGGTCCCACTAATAACTACCACTAATACATTACTTTAAGGTTAGGATTGGCTACGTAATGCGCGGTTCAAATCATAGAGTACAGTTTATTCAGCTCTTCCAACAGCTCACTAAGATCAATTCGCACTAAGCAAATAGACCACTGAATACAATCAGTCAGCAGAGATGACCCTACTAGGCCCAGTATTTCAGACTGTAGGGTTCTAGTCGATTTCAGACCGACATACCGTGACTCTGATATCGACATTAATGTTTCATCCATGAGGGTTTCCTCACAAAAAAAAAGGGGTAAGTCAAGCAAAGGTGTTTTTTTTTCGTGTGGAAACCGCCACGGGTCATCACCTCACCGGAGCTGACTGTGAAGTGGTATGTCGGAAATAAGATATAATAACTAGTACCTGGATGACAGGTTAGATATGAGGTGTATTGTGCTAAGTTCTCAGAGATTACCTTCTGATAATACATAATTGTTAGTTATTTTCAAATTAAAACCTGATTGAGTTAATGGTGTATAATCCTGATTTTGTTCTAAGATTCTTTTTATAGATTCTCATAGTTACAGAAATCGTAGAAATAGTTATGTGAGAAAAATATATCAATGTTAGTGTTAAAGAACCCATTAATCATATTTGAACATCACTTAACAGTTTAACACTGGTAGAGCCATGAATGGGCTGACTCGACCGGTGCGATACCACGGCCTCAGAAAAAACCTATCTATCGTGAAGCAACCCTTGCGTTGCATTTCCTCGAAATTAATGATGTTGCAGAGGCCCTACTCCCCCTCTCTTCTTTCCTCTCCCCTCATCCACCTCTCTTCTCCCCCCCAGCATCCCCTATATATTTTAATAATATGGTACATCTACAAGATTGAGATGAACTGCTGAACTTCTTAAATTATTGCTTACACTGCTCAATCGGTCTATATAAGTTGTTTTTTTTTGTTATATACCCTTCTCCTAAAATATAGCCACTTACAACTTTTACATCTTTAATAACAAGAAATAACCGGTTGAATGGTTGCTTTCTATTAAGGTAATGGGTCCAAATTGTAGTTACCAAAATGTTTATTAACACGCATCTGCCCACCCCGGTCTTTTCGCTCGGAGTATGTCTATATCTCTTAAAAACCCTGGTTTTAAAATTGAGCAACAATGTCTTGCAGTAGTAGTTGATTTTATTTTGGGTGCTGTTCCTGAGACCCAGTGCCCTCGCGGCTACGACCTCCGATTATTTATAATATTTATTCAATTTAATGTTCTGTTTTGTAGCATTAGAGTAGTAGCCTTGATATATTTCTAAACAATTTACTCTATTGTAGACAAATGAATCTACTCTGAAACTGGGTTAGCATTGCATCATAGAATTATCCCTAAGTACACGGAGTACTGAGGTGCTTTAGGTTGATTTATGGGATAGTAATAAATAGATGTGCCGAACTGAAGCACGCATCCTGACTAGGGTGACAATGTGACTTGCAACATTTAGGATAAAGATTTGTAAATAACGAATAATGTTTTACCTTTTTAGGGTTGGAGGGTTGTACCGGACTTGACTTACACGCGTGCAACCTCGGACCCGCTAAACGTTTTGGGAATGTCTGTACACCTGTCAAATTTTTGTTTTCAAAATATTAACCCGTCAACTGGGCACTTTGAAAATTAAACAGGAAAATTATAAGCTTATTTAAAGAGAAGGAAAGGAAAACGATATTTTGCCTATATAGATGAATGAAGGAGTGTAGTGTGAGGGTCACATACCACGTAACTGAAATAGGCTGATGCCGGTAAGACTCACATTAAAACCGAAAAATTATCCACTTTTAATATAATATTTTCCATCTTCAGCGTAGACACCCTAGTTTTACGTATCTATGTATGTGCCTGAGCATATTTGACTGCGTGCCAGGTATGTCACGGTGCGAGTAACGTTTCAACGTAAAGCAAAATATATGAATGGTCTGCTCCGCTCCGATTTTGTGATAATTAGGGTAGCTTTTATTCATAAATAACATTACTGTACATCATTTTCCTTGGGTTTGAATGAGAACTATGATCAGTCGAAAATTTAACATATATTTTTTATTTAAACCTACCATAATGACTCCACTCTGCCTGATGGAGTGGAATCTAAGAGTGGTGGTCACCATCCTCATTGCAAGTGTATTCAATGCAGCATGGTGACCCACACTATGGCAGCCTGGTGAGATGTTTTTACACGCCCCGCTTAAAAGACCCGGGATCAAAGTGAGAGGGAAACAGAGAATTCAAAGCTTTAACCGATCAGCACAGGAGTAGCAGGTGGAGCCGAAATTTTGGGATCATATATTTTTCACTCTTAAACAGTGACTCCTCAGGCCAGCACGTGTAATTCTGTAGATAAAGGGAGAAGGTGGAACCAATTGGAAGAGCTCGACATATAGAGGACGGCCATGGCGGTGACATCTCTTCGAGACTGCAGAATCTCAAGGGACTTGGTGTATGCTCATAATTTAATCATATATTTTTTTTTTATAAAGATTGGTATGAATTTCTACCTACTTATCCTTATAATTAATTAATAATTCTTTTTTTTAATAATCTATATATCGTATCAGATAGGATAGAGATTTAATGTAGGTCTTATTCTCTAAAATTGATTATTTAGCAATAGCTATAAGTATAAAGAAGTAGAAATAAAAGTGTTCAGTTACTTTCATACAACTCTTATGATATCTGAATAGTAGGAAAATAATTATTAATTAATTACCTACTCTTATTTGAAAAGAAACTAGTTGTTGTTTTAATACAAGTATGTTTTACCAGTTACTAAATGTCAAGGAAAGTGGGACCAGGGTTATGTGCCCGAAGCTATACTTTGTCTGACATTCATTTTCTGCACTGCATCTGCCTGTGTGACTTCGTATACTTCGTATACTTAAATTTTTTATTAGGTTACATACTTTCTATTAAATTAAAATTTTGTTCTGATCTGATTTGTTTGATATTGCAAAACGATTCCCGCATTAAGAGAGGTATATATTCATATTTATATATCGTGTATACCTATATATAACCTAACCTAACGGCAGTCTCAACCGGATAATTACCACGGCCTCACAGAAAACCGTCTGTTAAACGATGCTTGCATTATGTGATCGAGTGAATGAGGTTACCGGAGGCCCATTCCCTCTTCAACTTTCTCTCTTTCCCCTCCTTCTTCTCCCTTACACTCTTACCCTTCCTTCTTTCCCTTCACCCTTTTTTCCACCCTAAAACAAGGACAGCACTCTTGTGACTCTTGAGTTGCAAGTGTTCATCGGCGGCGGAGATAACTTATCAACAGGTGACCCGTCAGCTCGTTCCCCATACCATAAAAAAATACTCGTTTCAAATTTGTATATGTATTTATGATTGACATATCGAGAAGAAAAGACTGTTTGCTACCTGTATTACAATTTTATTACGTTTTATACAGAATGGTACAATGCAAAATTATAATCTTATTTAAAATGGCGTTTATAAATATTTATCCTTCGCATAGTCGAGTAGTGCTACATAGTTAGGTCTTACCATTGCTATATTCGTGATGAAGGTTGATATCGATTCCAATTTTATGAGTTAACAGGTCATGTCTCTTTTCAACCGACTTCAAAAAGGAGGCGGTTTTTCATTCGACGGTATTTTTTTTGTGTTTGTTACATCATAACTTTCGACTGGGTGAACCGTATTTGATGTTTTTTTTCATTTGAAAGCTGGTGCTTTCCGTGTGGTTCCATTTTAATTTGGTCTAGTTCTGACAACGGCATCCATGAGAAATCCATATATGTAATTGTTAAAATTGCAAGTGCAATTTTGAGCATGATAGACTCATTGAAGTCGGTTCGACAGAGAGACAGTGAATACTTTTTATTCGCAGCAGGTTTTCAGCACCTCAGCTGCGTTATATCAGATCATCACCAGCACTTGCAATACTCACTAAACATTTTCTTATCGTTAATAATGAAGAAGCCGTGCCATAAGTCGTAAGTCATATATTTTATAAACAAAGGTACTTTGTGTTGAAACACATGTGCATAAAAATAATAATAATTACTCAATAGCACGATAAACACAAATGTGGGGTTTTCGATAGGGTAGAATAGGGCCATCCTATCATGAAGAGATGTGTGTGTGTGTGTGTGTATGAGATGTGCGTCGTACAAGTCTTCTAAGAGATTGGACTGTTTCTATTAGACTCAGGCACTAAATTATACCTTATACACTATATAATTATACAGTGTCCAGTTGGCTGCAACTTACGCAATTTTGACTAAATTACGGTTGACAAAATGTTGTCGTTAGCCTCTGCCTACCCCTTCGGCGATATAGGACTAAATAAATAAAAGGTAAAGGGTAATAAAACGTGTAGGCACCATATTGCGCCTAGAGCTGTGAACCGTTGTTGTGAAGTTGTTAACGTGTGGACACACAACAGCATTGTTGTTAGCAGGCTTCGTCTAGTAACCGTACGAAACCCAAATACACAGAACTGCTTTACCTAAATCTTGGTTCTATGACGTCATTTATTCTAATGTGTCAAGTTATTGTTCCCACAGTATTATCCCTATCTTGATACTTGCGTAATTTTCATATATACAACTTATGAGTAACGCTATTATTGTTGTTTCTATGATGAATAGAACAAAACACAGTTCATTTGTACAAAAGAAGGTAATATTACGAAAATAGGCTATAATTATGTTCTTACAACACCAAAACCAGTTTCCGAAGAGATCCTTGAGCCCTTAACAGTAAACAGTTAAACTAGTTTGGCATCCTCGAAATATGCACTTCTCTAAAATCGTGTACATTTCCAAACCATCTCTTTAGTCCACCAAACAACCAAACGGCTAACGGATACAAAACTTTACTGTTAGTCCTGATGTATTATTGGTAAAAAATTAGATTAAGCTATTTATGGACTCCACCCGAGAATAGATTTTCATTTTTGTCATTTCCAAGAATGGCTCCATGCGTTCACAAGTGTCCTGTAGTTCTATTTTAGATCTCACGTGAATTTGGAGATCACGTGATCAAAGGAATCTGACTCGATGTTACTATTAATATATCGTAGTTTGATTCCCACTTGATTGGTTTACATCGTTACAAATTCTTCTGGTAATCGATTTAGGTTTCGATTCCACCAGTTTTAACGAGCCATGTTTAGCTATAAATCAATGTCTTTTTGTTATGTCAATACTACTTCATATATGATGCAAACGTCATAAAGGGTTCAGTTCAAATTGGGCTAAATATGTGCGTGACGGCGAGATTCTAGTTTAGAACATACACAACAAGAGTTTGCGTAACTACAACGGCTCCCGAAAACAAATCCTAAAGAGGCGTGATAAGGGGAAGGTCAGATTGTCTCTTGAGATAAGATGAGTGTCCGAAATTAGTTCTTCCTAATCCAAGTTCCTTGGGCTACAAGTATACATACTAAATTGGGCAGAAATTTGATGGACTATTGTTTATCTAATTTCTTTAATATATTTTTAATAGATATACGATTTTTATTACCACTTTAATTTCAAAGGCAAGCAGCATTTAGAAAGCATTATAAACGTTCTATCATCTATGTCTACTCTGAGTTAAACACGTGAATTCATGTAAAGGCACGTGAAGCAATTTATTTCCAGTGATTTTCCATTGATGCAGGCGTTTACAGTCCAACAATAAATGGTTAACAAATCGATCTAGTCATTGACGCTCAAGCATTTTCTTGTAGATAGGGTGTGGTATGTCAACTGCCCCGTCTGACCTCATTTAAGTGACGTCGTACGAGTTCTTATACTGAAGATATTATACTTATATATAGCACTACTCATTACTATCATTAGGCAAAGAAAAAACGTTTGCATTTTTTATTTATTGAAGCCGTCAATATCTACTTAACAACAAATACTAAGTCATAATAACCTGCCTCATTTTGCATATGGCCTTTGTGATCCTAAACTAAACAGAGCTTGTACAAAAGAAATCTGACTATTGGTACACATACATATATATTTCTAAACTTATACATGTTGTATATAAATTTTAATGGTCATCACACAATTATTTGTTCTGAGTGGGAATCGTCCCTGCTACTTCTGGTACAGCGGAGTACAAAATAACTGTTTTGTCTTTGCCTATAAATATCTCTATACCAACTGGTACGTGACTCCATCTACGTGGAACCTCCAATGAAAACTTCCTATAACATTCTTAATATTTTCAGACAGATATATATGTTACTCTATATATATATAGTTACTCTCACATTAATAATATTACGCATATAGACGGTGATGTAAATGAAGACCATCTCAACTGCAAACCGATAGTAAAAGTCAGCACGTCAATAATGGACCTGACGTACATTTTGTGTGGAAAGCTTCTGCTAATTCCAGGAATAGGTCACAGTATACATTGTCTTCTATTCAGGTATTTGTGACGTGTTATTGGCTAGTTCTGCAAATAGATTGTTATACTTTCAATGCTATGTTTGTCCTGTCGGATGCTCCTAAGTCTAAACAAAAGTGAGTGCAGCTCAATTGCAGATCGTTTAACCTGGAGGATAATTTATGCAGCTAGCATGCTTATTAATAATACCAGATATTTGATGTGTAATGCATACAAGCAATCTATGCTCGCAAGGGCTGGTGTCCGAATGCATTCAATGAGAACGATCCCTTATTACAAAAGGCAACGTATGGTTTTGATATGAAAAATATCCCAAGTGCTTACTATATTTATATAAATAGTAATAATAATATTTTGAGACTTATTTATTACACACCGTTTTTGAATCTAATCTTATTATACTACTAAACTATGGTCGCCTTTGTTTATTTTTTATGCGATAGGGGGCAAACGAGCAGACGGGTCATCTGATGGTAAGTGACTACGGTTGCCCATGGACACCCGCAACTCACGAGTCACAAGTGCGTTGCCGGCCTTTTGAAGTAAGAATGAATCCGAACGATTAAGTCCGAACAATTCCTCTGAACACTCCCCATGGTACAAGCGATAGAGGATGCAGAGTGAAGCTACATCTCTACGCAACGCCAAGGTGTCAAGCCGATCAGAAATATCTTGTCAGTCGATAATGCGAGTCGCTCTCCGTTGAATGCAGTCAAGAGGGAGAAGCTGGTACTGGGGTGCACCTGCATAGACTGTGTGTTGTCTTAGTGTCGTGTGACTTTGGATAATTTTCATTTGTTTTATTCAAGAGTTTTATTATTATTAGTAAGTGCACTTTAATAATACCCGATAGATATAGATTGATTAAATAACCCATGAATGCAGTTGAGGCTTTGATCTTGGGATACGGATAAATATACATTTTATATAAGGATATTATACAAAAAACTAACCAGTACAATTTAAACGGAAATATTCATTAATTTCAGCATACCCCTTAAGAATCATATCAATGTATATATATGACAAAATGTTTCCTAAACCAAACCATATCGCATACCCTCAAGTTTTCCAATAGCCGCTCCCGGTCACTGAACTCTGCCAATCATCCACCGTGCTTCGGCGTAATTTTATGGTGATTCACGTATGGGTCGTCCAATATAATTGGACATTCTCGAGTCTTGAAACGAAAGGTTATAAGATTATAAGTTAAGGTTACGGTGCTATCGCGTTTTATCACGATTTAAGTCTTAACGTTGGAGCTACACGATATTTTTAAAACCTCAAATTTAAGAGATGATTTAAGAAGTAATTATTTTTAAAAATAGGTATATTAAAATATCTAAATAAACAGCATTTTAATAGTTTTTTAAACACAAGGATCTTCTTTCAGCATTAATTTTAATACAACTGAAAAAATGTAATATCATAAAGTTAAAACCTTTATTTTTATTCTTATTTCTTTATTAATTAGATCACATTACATTTCACTTGAAACCCCTTATAAAGGGTCTTAACCTGTTAGACACAAGGTGACTTAAGCAAAAAGATATATACGATTTTATTTAAATGAAAATATTTATAAAACCCTGAAATTCTCTAAATACTGTAACAGCAATACAAAAAAAATGATTGAAATAGGCGGAGTACCTAGCTGTAATCCATCCATCCATCCATTAAAATAAATTTTTATATTCAGATTTAAGTGCTACGTATTTAATACATGCATACATACGTTCAGGCTTATATCCCTGAAGGGCTAGGGAGAGGCAATAACCACATTCAGTGATTTTTTCTTTTTTTTTATAACATATAGGGCCAGACGCACACACGGGTCACCCGATAGCAAGTGACAGCCGCCATCCATATACACCTGCAACTCAAGAGTCGCAAGTGCGTAGCCGGCTTTTTAGGTAGGAGTACGCTCTTTTCTTGAAGGTTTGAAGGTCGTACCGGTCCGGAAATACGGCATATACGTCCATGGGCGGCGGTAATCATTTACCATCAGGGGACCCGTCTGCTCGTTTGCATAAAAAGCATATCGCATAAAAAAATACAGTTAGGTCTACATACGAGTGATAGAATGTTTAGTGTGTAGCCTAGCACGTGAGTTAGAGAAACAGAGAAACAAAATAGAGAAAGAATTTTTATCTTCTTTCTCTATTTTGTAAAACTATCTTGACAGTCAGTTCATATGTTTAACTAAATTTTTTGCTATATCGACAACCCAGAAATAGTTATCGTCGTTTGGAATTTGATATTACTTACTATCTGCTTTAGATACAAACTTCATCATCATCATCATGTCATACGCTCACGCCTGTGTCCCCGAAGGAGACGCCTACTGATAATAATTTAGTCTTTTTACAAAATAGGGGCAAGCCTATTTTTTTTATATAACGTAAAAATACAACTTTGTTTACAGCTTTTCCATCAAAACCGTGTTATCGGTTTTGATGGAAAAATTAACCTCTTTTAGACTTACTAACATACATGATTACATAATTACATACTAAATTGCCGGGATCTGGGTACTTTTTGAAATAAGATTTGAGAATTGGGGATATGTTGACAGGAAAGGCAGGATAGCAAGGAAAGGAAGGAGAAAGGAGGATATTGCTAATACAGGTGAATTGGAGGAGTATAAACAATAGCTCAAGCAACTCAGGCTCTATTACCTATAACTCGAACTGGCAGATGCCGACGTCCGAGTCCTCCAACTATATGTATGTATACATGAATAAATACTAAAGATAAGTATTTTATATACTTTGTGTAAAGTATCGAACAGTGTAATACTTCTTGTTAAATCATTGTAGATACAAGTCAAATTTAATACTAAATTGCACGTTTAGGCACATTGTTTAGTATAATCGTGGCTATGATAGATAGGTAATATTTGTTATATACAAGCCTGCGGGACAGGACGAATATATGTTATCTTATTTTGATATTTTGTTCGAAACAAACAACACGTAAGCGTTATAATATTATGGCTCCTAAAATGTTATTCTTATATAACTTGTTGACACAACTATAATTGATACGATTATATTACGAAAGAAATAATATCTATTACTTTACTACCTTTATCCTTTCAAGATAACAGGGTCGCCATTCCTATTAAATTGTCTTAGGTTAAATTTGTGTTAGATAACATACAAACGTAAACAGAAGGACCAACACATTGAATGAAGGGGAAGCCATACGTAATAATGTAATAGTAATTTTGTTAATAATAAATCAATGTTATTTTCATGCTCATCATTTGCATGCTCTCATGTTATAATTCATCCGTTTAAAGAATCCAGCGTTGTCGTTATTTTATTTATTATTACCATTTGTATCATATCTCCTTAGCAAAAGCCGCCGAGAGGATCCTCACTGCAATGTCTTATAAATTCCAATAAACAAACTGTAAGAGGTTAATCAATGTTAATGGCTCTGAACGAACAAATTGACCCCAATAATGAGTTTAAAAGGACGTTTATTTACGTAAAATATATTCTATTTTATGATATTTCCATTGTTTTAATCAAAACTTGTGCAGATGCGAAACACCTGCCCTTCATTGCAACTATAATTGTTTTGGCTGAACAACGTCTTTAATATAAAATTATGTAACGAATCCTGAGCACAGATGCCAGACATTATAAATAAACAATTTATGAGTTTACATAAAAGTAACCGCCTACCGCCCATTGGTATTTTATGTATTCGTAACGATATCAAAACTGTTATTTGTGTCACCAAAAAATTTAATAAGCAGAGAAAAAAACGTTACTGCAACACTATGCGGCTATAAAGTTACTACCTAACTGTGCATGACCTGATACAAAATTCTCACGAATGCTGGCATTGAATGGCCTGTTCCTCTAGGGGTTTGTGACCCTGACTGCTGAGCCGGAGGTCGTAGATACTTGTCCTGGGTATTTGTGTCTGTTATTTGCATATTTATCAAGTCGCTCGCGGTACAGGACTAATCTTTTGTGCGAGAGTAATATTTTATATAACACTCCTTAGTGTGATCGCTTCTCATGAGGCTTGTTCATCTTGATTGATCAAAATATTCTCTATCTGATGAAGGGAATTTCTCTGCTCTTGATAGTTTAAAGGCTATCGACAATGTTACTAAGATTGTTGTTCTCGATTTTATTATAGATAGTAAGTATTTATACGGGTCGCCGTTACACAATAATAACTGCAATGTAATAAAACAAGGTGTTACCAAGATCAATAAGACACACAGGTCAGTAGTTCAGTCGCAAGATGGGCTGACCTGAAGCGCCAACTTTAATTAACACATTCTTGTTTATGGTGAAGAGAAATGAGAATTCTAGACCGTGTCGAAGCGTTGTTTATGGCTTAATTTATGGGTTTGTATTTGAATAGCGATTACTTTAAATACTTTTTATTTTATTTTATTTCTTAAATTAATTATTTTACCAAAGAGGTTACCCTAAAGGTGTGTACACTGGAGACTCCTGAGTTGCAAGTGTCCAAGGGCGGCGGTTTGCCTTCTATAACTTGGAAAAAGAGATAGTTATCAATATAATTTCAGGTCTAGTTGTCGCAGACATTGATTTTAAAGATATGCCTTTAGGACCGTTTAGCCAAAAATAAAACATAATGTGGAGCGCGAAATTTTTAGGAATGGGATGTATTGTACGGTACTTCTAACTTATAATAATAATAATAAATAAATACTCCACACATCTCACACCCGGCCGTCTGATCCCAAAGTAAGCAGAGCTTGGCACACAGAGCAATATATGATCAACTGATGGAAGAAATTACGGTGCTTTTGAGAGTAGATTGTGGACACATCGGGAGTAATTTTATGATTCTTGGAGACCTCCACAAGCACGTGATCGTGCCTCATGCTACGCAAACGTGTGGCTGAGACGGGTTTTATATTTGTCAATTGCAGTTGAGCTTCCCATGTAGCGAGTCTCTGCACATCAACCATTTAATATGCAGCGCGCTTGAAGCCTGCTGGGTCGAGTCGTACCGTATGGTTACTTGACGTCACAAATGAGTTCAACAAAAAAAATATAATACAGTATTAAAAACCAGATCGAACTTTTTGTTTTATAGGTGTAATAAGTATGTGTTTTTTATAATAAACCTGTAGTTTCCGTCTGTTTTGGTTAATTTCAAATATCTGAAATTAACAGAGGGATATTTTAGTTATTGTACAGATTTTTTTTTTCACAAAAATGTAATAATATTGCTCTAGAACTTGAAACCCTATTTTCCGGGACTGTTTTAAAATCACACTTAAAATATTTTCAATTAAAAGTCACATTATTGAGTTCTAACTGTATGCTAAAATATTCAAAAGTAGGTAAGAGTGACTCCTATAAACTTTTAATAGAATTCCCACCTGCACTGATCCCATTTTTTTTCTATATTTATAGTCACAAAATTAGATTGTAGACAAAATGTAACATGCGCTGAGCGTCGCGATCCCAAATCCCAAATATTTACCGGCCGTTTCAAATTACTGCTCTTCTTATAATGTAACACATAAATTGTGCATTAAATTTAGTATATACTATATAATCATAGGCAGAATCCTGCTGTAATAGGTTTAATGATGACAATGAAAATAATTGAAGAAGACAGCTCTATGCTCTAGAACAGCTAATACTCTTGAATAATATGCAGCAGTTCAAATAACGATTTGACGTGCTTCTTGGTCGATTGGTCAATGATTCTGACTGCTGAGCCAGAGGTCGTGGGTTCGATTCCCTCACAGAAAATTTGTGTGATCCACTGACTGGATGTTTTTATGTCGTTTGTATGTTTGTGAATTCCCCCGAGACATGAATCATTCCTAAATGAGTTGTCATTAAAAAAAGTGCATCTAGTGTAGATACGAAACATTTTATAAAAGAAAGTAGCTGGAGATATTAGGTTCGATGATTCGCTTCTAATCTATATTCTTCTATTCTATATCTAGCGTGATGTTTGTCCATAAAATTTAAGACGTTGGAAGAGCCTTGCTTAGGCACGTATGGGCCGGCTCGATCTCATAGGAAACCAAATATTTATTAATAATTTACATTGTATTTGAATTTTATATGCAACAATAATAATACAATAAATGGGGAAGCCCGCACCCTCAGGTGGGGGAGGTGGTGTCGTTATAAATAATCTTGTAACTAGACAAGATTGTTCATATAATTAATAATAATTCATTAAATTACTTATCATTGGTTAAACGAGTTCCGTACTACGTGCATACTATGTGCATATAAGTTGGTGGTATAACATAAACTCTTGATAGAAAAATCGTATCCATGTTAATTTTAAGGTTGATGAATAGTTGCTTTAGTGAGTTTTGTCCAAAAGTTCTTTTTGTGGTCTCGTTTGTTTTTATGTCGGAGGAAAATATAGTTATCCTATAATCTGCAAATAATTTTCCGTTGTGTACACATTCATTCACATCAATAGCAACGTCACTGACGCTGCTCAGTCTAACGTAGGAGAAACAATATTTACGATATTGTACAAGCTAGTTTCGCGAATTTTATTTGTGGATAAGTTGGGCCATGACCGCTGTTCGCGCATGAAGGTGGGTGATTATGTACGTATATATTTAAAATCTTTGACGTATTTTTTATAAAAATAGTAGATTCTTTAAAGTTTTTTTTTACATATATTTATACTATAAAACTATTGTTTTGAGGTTACGAAATATTTATAATAAGTAGGTCCGAGTATGAAGTCATATCAAGCACTACTAGCTTCTGCCTAAGGTTTCGCTCAGATGGTATTTTGATAAGAAGGAGTATAAGTATGTCTTTCAACGGAACTCGAAGTATCATCACACTAAATTTTATCAAAATCGGTTCAGTTTAGTCGTGAAAAGAACACAGACGTCTGTCAGACATAGTTACTTTCGCATTTATAATATTGGTATAGATTTGACACGTAGATATGGAATTGTGATTTAGCTTTAAACAAGAAATCAAACCTTTAATTATCTACGTCAGCAAAAAAAAAAACACAAAGAAAGTTTATAGAGCAGTCTGATAAATATTTTAACAAGTTCACTTTTTATTTAATTTAAATTACTAACGGTAGGTATCAAACATATTTAAAAAGTGATCTTAGCGATGTCAATTCATAAACTCTTCAATCCTAAAGCAAGTCTATAAGTAGTCCCGTTTTATTGTTGGAGAGCTTAATGCTTAGGCCGGCTCCACCGAACAAATACACCTGCATATAAACACATTCACAAAAAACCGGTTGTCAAACACAAATCCCCTCTGCTCTTTCCCCTCCCCTCGTCCTCTTTTCATTTCCTTATAGCCCACTCAGATCTTTCCCCCCCAACTTACGGTACGGAATAAACAAGTGCAACATCTTAACTAATTAATTATTAGAAATCAACCGTATCTGCCAACTGATTAATATCTATTAGCACATTACATGCAAGTTTAAGGGAAAAACCGTTTTGTACTATGACTATTAAATTTCCAACGTTTGTGTTGGAGTGAGCGTTAATTGCCAAATACGGTTTAACTAAGTTTGAAAACAAATATGTATTTTTTTAACTACTTTGACTAGTTACAAAGGTTTTAGTAGAAAGGATAGTTATTTTCCTTGAGAATATTTTGAATTACAAATACGATACAATGCATTTTACTTTTCTTATTGGTTTTAAATTCATTGTTATTGTGTTCATTATCGTTTGAGCGCCCTTCTTAGTCACGAATGGGCCGGCTCGACCGGTGCGATACCACAGCCTCACAGAAAAGTTTTGCTATGCATTTCCCCGAAATTAGTGAGGTTTCCGGAGATCCAATTCCCCCTATTCTCTTAATCCTCCCCCTTTCTCATCTACTTATCTCCCCACTCCGCTTTAGTCTCCTCGCCTCTGATCCGATAGTAGATTCAGAATATATGTATAGTTGAACTCATTTTTGAACTATCATTCAAGTTTTGATATCACTCATTTGGTTCGTTTCTAGAGTGGAATGCGTTACACTTGGACACTATGGTCTAACCGCGTTTTTATTATTTTTAAACTGTAATAATTGTTATAAGTGCTTATTAAAATATCATACAAGGAACAAGGAACTACGCCAAATACGGAGTGAATGAATTACGTTTTACAAGAATTTGTGTTCTGTTGCTATTTTAGAAAGTAATACATAAAATTATAAGTACCGACGTAGACAGGAAACTTTGGAGTTTGATGCATTATTTAACTGTGACTCTTGCCAAGTGGTGCTAGTGGTTTTAGAATATTCCTGTAGGTAGGTATATAGTAAATAATTTATTACCACCTGTATATCTTGGCATTAAAAGTAGGACGCACTAGTTGAGACTCGTTTTCTCTAAAACGTTGGCTTCATTTCTGGAGGAAGTGAATGAGATTCTTCAGGTTAGTCAAAGTCATATCACTCACTCTGTATAGAAACACCGGTCACGGTGATAAAATGAGCTTATTTATAAGAAAATATCAGGAAGTTTAAATTATAGATTACACTTTAAGTATAGGTCCAAGGCCCACATTACACGGTCAGGTATCAAGGTAATTGCATAATCATAGACTGGTTGCGGTAAAATTGAGTTTGAGGAGATACTGTTGGCAAGACGCAACATATTTAACTTCTGTGTCTAATTTATTAAGGCAGACATACTCTCTTAGTATAATAATATATACATACTCACGCATACATATGTATCCAGGAAGGGATAGGCAGAGGCCAGGAGGACTATAATTGAATACCATTTATGTAACAAGGTGCAAGCCTATTGTCGTACTGGGTGGGCACTTTTGAAGGTAAATGAGATATTAAAGGAGTATATTGGAAAAAGGGAGGTTAGAAAGGGAAGGAAAAGGATATTGCTTATACGGATGAATTGGAAATGTACGCAATGCTGAAGCAGGTCAGGGTCACGTACCATGTAACTTGAACTGGTTGACTTCGATCCTTCTAACCGAAATGTTCTGGAGAACATAACACAGCGTAAACTGAGCACAGCTTGTGCTTGGGGTTGGAGAACCGGCGAAACATACCTAAAAGGCCGGCAACGCACTTGTGACTCTTGAGTTGCGGGTGTCCATGGTCCGCGGTAGTGACTTACCATCAGGTAACCCGTCTGCTCGTTTGGTCCTTATCGCATAAAAAAAAACAAACCAAACGATTACAAATAGACATTTTACAAATATTTACACTGAACAGAAATCGATTCCATGATCGATTGAAGCGAAGGCTCTACTGTGCGCTATATAGTTGTCTTAACAGGCAACAGGAGAACTGTGTATTTGTTAGCAATATGAGTCTGTCGTACACAATAACCATGAATTTATATTTTAAAATGATTCTGGACTGAAAACCCTCCCAATGACTGGCGAAGAGCTGACGATCTTCAAACGGCAAGCAGATTTTCTTGAAACGTAGCTTGAACACTTTTGATTGAGGCACCATTTAAAAGAATAAAACCTTACAAAATCCGTTCATTCCTTTAGGAGCTATAATTTCACAGACAGACTCACAGATACATAAACTTATAACACTATTTTTTTTTCGTCGAGGGTTAAAAACAGTAACCAAAAAGATAGCCTTCCTAAAAAGGTAAATCTAAAATTTTAATCCTGAGTGTAAACTAGTTTTCGCATGCGGACGTAACGTGTGCCAGCAGCTGACAAAAGGTAGTAAGTAGACTACCTGGCTATAGAAAAAGGTGTAGGTAGCCTTTTAATCTAATCAAGTATGGAGTATTTTCCGATAGTTAGCATTAAACATTATTGTGTGGTGGAAACTAGGCCATTATTTCGAGATTTCAGATTTCTTACGTCAAACTACAGCTGTTTGGCTACAAGAGTGTTCGGATTGGAGTCATTAACCTCCATGAGAGTGACTCATCCAGGTATATACGGATTCATAAAATGAAGGTAAAATGGTCTAAGGTTAATCGTTCAGTTTATTTATTTCAGGTTATTACCTCGTTATTTTCGTAGATGATATTGAAATTTAATTTTAAGTAAGAAAGCAAGAAGTTGTTGTATGTTGTTTATGGTCAGTATAGAAAGTACCGTCTATGTATGAGATGCACACAAGGAGGGTTATCTATTCCATAGTATGTATATAGTTTATCTGCTGAACGCTTAAGCGGGTCTAAATTATATATGGTTTGCAAAATTGCTTTTTTTATGGTATAGGGGGACAAATGAGCAGACGGTCAGCTATTGGTAAGTGATATGAGTGAGTGATAAACCCTTGCAACTCAAGTATAACTCTTGCTCTTGCTTGCTCTTGAGTGCTGTCCACCTTTTAGGGTGAAGTGGACAAATTAAAAAAAAATTGCAAATCTTTTTTATTTTACTCTTTGGGAAAAGAAGGAGGGGAAGTAGGGGAAGGGAAAGGGGGTTGGGCGTCCCGTAGCCTCACTCATTACTGAAGCGTGTGATCACAAGCCATGCAAGGATTGTTTAACAGCCGGTTGTCTGTGAGTCTGTGCATGTTTATTGAATGAATGAATGTTTGTGTTAGTTGTAGTGCCTAAACGGCTAAATGGTTGGATCATGAGGCTTGGAGTGTGGGACGCAATTTCCGTGCAGCGTGTGCGGCGTTGCGTGAACTTGAGAAGTACGCGGCATCGTCTGCAAACAGTGCCAGCTTGACGTCTCCGACTACAGGGATGTCATCCGTGTAGTGGGCGTACAAGGCCGGTGACAGACAGCTCCCTTGTGGGACTCCGGCACTGATGGTTTTGATTTCCGATGTGGTATCCTCTATAGCCACACGGAAGGTTCTCTGGGTCAGGAACGATGCGATGATCGCGACTACTTTTCGTGGTAGAGACGATGTCGACAGCTTGTGGATGAAACCTTCATGCCACACTCTGTCGAACGCCTTCTCCATGTCGAGCATCACGGTCACCGTGCTCCCGCCCTTGTTCAACCACGTAGCCATCTCGTCTAGGACACGAGTCAGCTGGAGCGTGGTGGAGTGCTCCTGACGAAATCCAAATTGCTCGGGCCTCAGCCGGATGTGGGGTTGAGCCCTTACTAGCAGTAAGCGCTCGAACACCTTGGACTCGAGAGGAGTGTGATGGGCCGGTAGTTCTCCGGTTTTCTGAGGTCCTTGCCGGGCTTCGGAAGTACGATAACCCGACCCCGCTTCCAGATGTTAGGGAAGTGGCCGGTCCTCAGGATACCGTTGAACAGTTGTGTCAATGCTATGAGTGATTTCAGTGGATGTCGCTGCAGTGCAGTGTTCGGTATTCCGTCTTCACCAGGTGCTTTCCGTGGGTTGGTTTTCCTGATCATCGCAGCAACCTCGCTCGGTGTTACGAGCAGTTCCCCCTCAGACTGGGCAAGGGGCCTCGAGAGATGGGTTGCCGTCTCTATCTCTCGGGTGTGGTCCTCGTCTTGATTGTCGTGAGGTGTGAACTGTTTTTCGAGGCTGTTCGCGATGAGCTCTTGAGCTTTGTAGCGTATTTGCCCGTCCTCAGCGAACAGGGGGCGCGTGGGGTTTGTTTCTGCAGTCAGTTGCCTGCAGAGTCGGTGTACCGAGGGCTGTTCGTCCTCGATATCTATGAGAAAGTTCTCCCATGCGTCACCTCTGTGCTCCCAAAGAGCGGCCTTGAACGAGTTGGTAAGGCGGTTGTATCGGGTCTTGTCTCGGGGGTGCCGAGTTCTCTGCCAGAGCTTCTTAGCCTCTCGCTTCTCCTCGAGCATTTTACGGAGCCGAGCGGGCAGAGTGCTGCGCTGCTCGGTCTAGTGCTCGAGGAGACTCGAAGTGCGGCTTGGATAGCTCCGGTGATTTCTTCGGCGGCTTCATCGACTTCCACTGGCGTTTTTACAACCGTAGGGCGGCTGTAACCCGCTAGGGATTCTTGGTAAGTCCTCCAGTCTGTGTGGACTGTGGGCTTCGGTGGGCTGACCGTAGCCGCGGGCTCCCCGTACACAAGTAGCACCGGCCTGTAGTCAAATGGTAGGTCCACGAGCGCTTCCTGTGCCGGAGGTGCTCTTAGTCCTTTGAACACTATGATGTCCAGTACGCTATCACTATGGCCCGCTGGGTCCAATCTAGTGGGTTCTCTGGGGCCAGTGATTTCATAGCTATGCATACCGGAGTCCTTCATAACGAGATTTCCCATTGCGTTGCTGGTGGTGATGTGCCAAGCTTGGTGCTTTGCGTTTAGGTCTCCCGCGATTATGGTCGGCGTCGTATGTTGGAGAAGGCTCCAGAGTTCATCTACGCGGGCTCTCTGATTCGGAGCTCGATAGGAGGCGTAGAGGCGCATCTCTCGCCTGCCGATTTGGACATCAATACCAAGCGCATACATGGTATTGAGTCTTTTCGGTTCGACGGGTTGATGCAGTACTGTCCTCTTCACTAGAGTCCACGATATGCTTCGCCTCTTGGCGAGACCTCATCTTGGCGGTACACAATGTACCCTGGGATCTTGAGTGGCCTGTTGGCCTTCAGGTGGGTCTCGCTTATCAGCATGATATCGACCCGCTGTTCCTTGAAAAATAGGCGTAGTAGGCCTATCTTGGATTTCAGTGTCTCCGCGTTCTAATGAACCACCCTGAGCGGCTTATCCATTGGTGGAGAGCGTTTGCAGCAGTCCTGTTGTGTTTATCTCGCCTGCCTTAACACGCTGTGCGAACAGCATGAGTAAGGCGGCGAGTTGGTCCCTCTCCGGGTCCTTGGCGGGTGGGCTGCTGACTTTGGTTGCCGCCGCAGATGTGGGTGGCTTCTCCTGGGCCGACTTCTTTTTTCGGTGCCTTTTCCTCTTTTTAGTGGAGCTTGACCCCGGGTTTGCTTCGGCCATCAGCGTGGTGGGTGCCGAGTCGACGACCACGTTTGGTTCGTCGATGCCAGTTCTCGGCATGAGTCCCGCCTTCTTGTTGCAGGCTTTCCGCTTGTAGACGGGGCATGCCGCACTGCAGGCTGTGTGTGGGCCTTCGCAGTTGGCGCACGTGGGTGGCTCCTTTTTGGTCGAGGGCAGTTGTGCGCCTGGTGCTCACCACCACATCGCACACAGGCTAGGCCTGTAACAGTTCTGTGAACTGTGGCGGAAGCCTTGGCAGCGGTGGCATTAAGAGGGTCCTTTCTTGCCCCTCCAGGCCTCTATGACGACGCCTGGCATTAGCTAGACCTCGTCAATGTTGTAGGCCTTGGCTGCGGTCGGGCTCTTCTCCACTTCTGCGAAGAAGATGCATCCGGGTCTGTTAGTGCGAGCACGGATATGCTTCGCGAACTTGACTGGCACTCCCTTGCTAGTCAAGTCCTCCACTATTTCCTCTGTGGGAGTGTCAGCGGGTAAGCCCCGGATAGCCATTTTCAGGGGCTTTTGGTGCGGTGGGGCGATGGCGTAATAAGGCGCCTTGTCCTGTCCGAGGTTATCCAGGTGAGCCTGAATGACTCGGAATTCGGCGTCTTCTTTGGGAGTGAATTTAAATCCCTTGACAAAGGGCCTCACGCTGGGTGGGTGACCGATTTTGGTGGTCAATTCCTTCATGTGGGTCGTCCAGTTCTCCAGACGGTCCACTACAAGGATTGGTTGTCTCCTTGTGGACGTCTGGGTAGTGGGCGCCTTGGAAGGGCCTTGTGTTGTTATGGGCCTGTTTGTTGTTATGGGCCTCCGAGTTGTTATGGGTTTCTGGGGTGGTGGTGCAGCAAGTACAGCTGCTGTCCTTGGCCTGGGTGTAGGCGTAGGTGCCCGTTCGACTTCCAGTATTACTGGAGTCGGTTCGGTCGAGGTGGAGAGGACTTGGACGTCCATCTCCTCGCTATCCCCTTCCTCGGAGTCCGAGGTTAGGGCAGCCGCTATGGTCGTCCGCTTCGCCGTTCTCCGTTTACCTGGTATAGGCAAGGGGGTAGGCGGCAGTGATGATCCCACCGCTGTCAGGATGTGAACATCCTGCGCAGTGAGGTCCTCCTTCCTCTTCTCTCCGATGTGAACTTCCATCACTCGGAAGTAGGCCTCCAACCAGCGCTGCAGACCCTGCGACATTTCTCCCTTCTCTCGAAGGGAGTTGAAAATACTCAGGTCGCCCTGGTATTTTTGTCGCTGGTCCTGCAGCACTGCGTCGGTCGAGCCTTTTTCTTCGCTGCTGGTATTCTTCATTTTGGTGGATCCGTCCTCGTGGCGCCTTGGCATATTTGCCATCACCGTTGAGGTTAGGGTCGGAGACCCCACCCCGCGGCGAAGGTTTACACGCTGGCTTTCTCGGGGAATGTATTCGCCTCCGAATGTACAAGTACAATTCGGGTGCAAATAATAATATTAAACAAATATTAAATATTAAAATAAGCAGTGTTAGGGGCGCCCGTACGATGGCGGTCGGAGCGCAAGCACATCCGTTCGCCTCGACAGTCCGAAACACTCCTACACCGCGTTTTTATACGATGCATGCAATTTATACTCACGCACACAGACCACGACAACAGCAACGTAAGCTGATTGGTTGCGTACACAGTAAATATTGTAAATATAGAATAAGAAATGCTATTGGTTAATCCAAATTGTGCGGCAAAGTAACTACGTTACTTAATGGTTAAAAATGTAAATATAACTAGCATACTTTTAATCAAATATAAGTCGATTCCAACCATTCCCTGGTGTTTCACTTCAGCTACGGTTCAAGGACTAAGCAGTCTGGCCGGCTAACATAGGCACCTTTCCTTGCTCCTAGTATTATCTACTTAGCTACGGTTCGACGGCTTATACAGCCTGGCCGGCTAAGTAGATATCCTCACCTCAATCAGCCAGCTGGCATAGACGTAGGAAAAGTACTACTTTAAAAACTTATCGGGTGAGGTACCCCAACAGCTGATCCCGAAATTTTTTATCTAATGGTTATGTTATGTTGTATACATAATTAGGTCCAATGATCTTGAAATAAACGTGTACTCCACATGATTGTTTCAAGTGTAAAGATGTCGTTGATTTATTCAGAACTTAAAACAGTGAAGTGCATGTGTCAAAAACGAGGGTAAAACGAAAGATTTTATGTTATTTTTTATCTCTTAGTATAGTTTTAACTATTAGGTTCCAGAGTTTGAAAAATGAAAGCATACCAGGTTATTTTGGCTTCTAATTTTAATATTCGAGACGTTTATTTATAATAAAGACTATGCTCTACAAAATTTGTTTTCAAGCATGTAATGAAAATTGAGTATGAATTTGTAATAAAATATGTGATGCTGTTGTATTTCCCTTCCCCAGTGCAAGTGACGTAGCCTCAGCGCCATACCCTCATCACAGTTCTATCAAACCATCTATATAAGGGCTTTCAAAGTACCCAGTATATTTTAAAATAAAACGTGTACGACGTAACTCACTCCTAAGATGATTCTAGAATAATTGCCGAACTATAAAATTAAACTTCTGACAGTCCGTCCACGCGCAAAGCTGATAGTTTTCCAATAATATTGCTATGTGGGTCATAAATTTAAAGCTCTCGTTAGTTATTCCACGTGTAAGTGGTAAATTTATAGCTTTTTCATGGGGCAAATTCTATCTATTTGCAAGGAATGCTATAAATATGTGTTATTGAAAAAAATATTGACAAACAGACGGGTCACCTGATGATAGGTAACAACCGCCATACATGGACACCTGCAACTCAAGAGTCGTAAATCAGCTGCCCGACTTTCAGGGCGATTAGGGAATGTATTAGTCTACCGGTTTTCCGTACTCTGGTCGAGACGACCCATTCGTGAATTACTTTAAAATGTAATGCATAGTTGAATTATCCTACAGGTCCGCTATTCAAATGAGTTACTCAACGTCAACTTGACGTGGTAGAGCCATGCTTAGGCACGAATGGGCCGGCTTGACCGGTGCGATACCACAGCCTTGGACTGCAACAAAGCAACTGGCTGTGAAGTAACGCTTGGGTTGCATTTCCCCGAAATTAGTGAGGTTTCCGGAGGCCTAACTCCCCTCTCCTCATTCCTCGCCCCTGGCCCAGAACTCCTTTTCCTATCCCCTCATCCCCGCCTCTTTCCCCTCCCTGCATACCTTACGACTCTCCAGTTGCAGGTGTTCATGGACGGCGGTTGTCACTTACCATCAGGTGACCCGTCTGTTCCCCAGCCCCCCTGTAATATAAAAAAAACCATTGGATAAATAGTGCGTCTCGGTATTCTTCGGTTCCGTCAAGAGTTAGGCTGATATAATAATGTATATGTTTTGTTATTATGGTAAAATGCTGCTAATCAAAATATAATCACAGTACATAGATTGCATGGATCAAAGGATAATTTCCCTTAAGCAGTGTTACATCACGATGCTCGTCGATCACTAGGTGGTTTTCAAGTACGAACGCTTCAGAAAACTTGCATGTTGATGCTCTAGCCATTTCTTCACTAGTCGGAATTGAGCTTTCTTCACAGTAGCACGTGTCAAATTCTATGGGAATCACTACAGTTACTTTAAATCGGGGCGAAAAGTGCCATTCACACTCTCTCGAGGATCTTCAACAAACGTATATAACAAGCGTCTTACTATAGAGCAAGTAGGTAAATCAAAGTCTGTTTAAACGAGCTTTATAACTAGCCACAGAATGTGCCAATTTAATCACTTACAATGTTGCATTTCTTAAAGTTTTGCGTTTTAGTAGTAAGAGTTTCTAAGCGTATGTGCAGATTTCGTTTATGCAATCAAAATATAAATACTACCCGATTGACGAATGACGCTTTATAAATCTAGACTAGAACCCATTTTTGTTTATGTAGATTCACTGATTCACTTATGTAGGTTAATTTAATGTTTTAGAGAAAATTGATAATTGGTACTCAAAGAAAATTTTGTCAAATTCACTGCTCTAATTACATACCTGCTTTATAAAATTGAATCAATGATTGCTAATGAGAACACTGAAAGCCCTTTTATGATTAGTTGAGATAAGACTCTCATCAAATCATCACAGATATTAAAGATGTCAGATTGAAATGCCAATAAAGTTTTTGTTTTTTTTTAAACATAGTGGGGGTCACCATGCTTTATTGACTACACTTGCAATGAGGATGGTGACAGACACTCTAAGACTCCAGTTATTGCTTTCCATCAGGCATAGTAGAGTCATTATGCTACATAAGTTAGGGTTTCATATAAAAAAAGAAATAATAGCAAAGTGGGTCGCACATTATTAGTATTCTGGTTAACCCCTCCACCTAAGCTAAATGCCTGTGTTAGGAGTTGGTTCATGACTGCAATGCACTGGTAGGGGTTCGAACCAAAGTCCGACGCCTTACACCATTACGCCTTACGCACATTACTAGTAAGTATTCTAGTTTACCCCTCCACCTAAGCTAAATGCCTGTGTTGGGGGTGGGTTTATGACGGCAATGCACTTGCAGGGGTTCAAACCGAAGTCCGACGCCTTAGCCAGGCACCACCGCTTATACCGCCACCGTGTTTGCTTTATTCTTTGTTCTCTCATTATTATTTGTTTTTGTTTATTGTTACGCTGGATTTAGATATAGACACCAGATTTTAGTTGCAAATTATATACTGATGGTACCAAAAACAGGAAGACGTCAGCTAAGAGACCAGCAACTTTCCAATGCCACATTTTTCCTTTTACAGAATTAACATTATTATTATATGTCGAAACTATGCAACTATTAGTATGTTTGAAATAATAACTATTGCATTAATGGTCTAGTATGCATTCGTCTATTAAAAAGAAATTTTGAAAATTTTGGCATAGTAACTTAGTATTAGAAAAGAGCCCATGATCTAGTACGGCTAAATAGCTTGTTTTAAACCAGCTTACAAAACTCTTGATTACGTCTCCTTTCAAATAAATCATCCCCTCCTTCACCTCCCTAAATCTTGTAATAACATTTCAATTAATGTAGCTAAGACCATTCTCGATTGAATTACCGTTTAAACAAAAGAAAAGACTGAATCAAAATCGATTCAGCCCCTTGGGAGCTACGGTGCCACATACACATAAACACACAAACAGACCAGTCATACCGACGCCGCATGTTGATCACAACACAATTCACCTCTGTTGTAACTAGTCCTGCTATTATAAATAAAGATTAAAACATTGTGTACCTGTTCAAGAAAAAGTATTGCTCGCGTTCGGAGAGATAGAAAGATTATTTAAGTTGTTGTAGTTACTTTTTAATGAATAAATATTTTACTAACTGAAGGTAATCAGGCCACTCTTATGCCACCTTTTTGATACTTTATGCAATTAGCTAACCACTTGCGTTCCTATTCGTTTATAAATCTGGCTGGAAATGACTTTTAGCCATTTCCATTTTCAACTTTTCTGGGTTGTTGTTAATTTATTCATAAATAAATGATTTGCTTTACTTTTAATGCTTAAGTACAACTGGGAGTCTCTTTAGTAATTTCTCTCATTGTTTGAGAACAAATATTTTTCAGTACGAGAATTTAAACTAACTTCTATATTGCTACACAACTTTGTTACGGGTCACTGGAAGGGATAATATGAAAAGCTTTTGACCTCCTTTTCTAACTGCCGTTGAATAATATTGTTAGGGGAATTAACATAATTTTACTAGGGTGTTATGAGTTTCTTGTATTGAAATATGTTGTTTTCTTCGCTCTTGTTTTCGTTTCATTATCATCATCATCATTCAGCCTCACGCAGTCCACTGCTCGACGTAGGCCTCTCCCAGCGTGTGCCATAGCATCTGATCCACCATCTATCGCATCCAGTCCTTCCTATCTATCTTCTTCAGATCCTTCCTTTTACCCGTTGGCGGGTTCCACTCTAGGACCCGTTTGCTTCACGGTCATGGGTCCTTCGGCAGATGTGGCCAGCCCATTTGTTTGTTATAAATTTGTCTTTAAAATTTATGAGTGGACAATGAATCAAGTTTCTAGGATATGTCAAAAATCTTTGGAACAGAAAATGATAACGAATTTGTACCACGGCATATCTTACAGATGCTGTTTATATCTCGAATAGTTTTACAGCTGAAAACATAACAATAAACAAAACAACTACAATACTATAAACAGAAATACATTCCGGCAATACAATGTAAGCGTGGACAACTATCACATGACTGGGAAATAAATAGCTATATGTATATATTTAGACAGAGTACTTATCTCATACTGTAGTACTTAGACATGCTGTGATACCTTATACAAGACAACGATTAGCTATGCTATTCGTTTTATACCTGGTGTAAGGGCTGCAAGGGCGAGTATGTATAGTTAAATTCTACTTTAGAACGTACCCGCGGACTAAGCCGAACTGAACTAGTATTTTCAAACCATAGATATGGTAGGCCTATCGTACTGCAACAGTCTATCTATAGGCGCCGTTACTCGCTCGACCCCTCAAAACCCTCATCCATCATCAAACGAAACTGATGACCATCTTCATCTTTTATTTATTAAGCGCAAGAATTATGTTTTTAGGATATAGTTGGGTTGTGTATATACCTACGTATGTAAGAGCCTGTGCGGCTTCAAGATTTTTTCAACCCTTTAATACTTCCACTATTAAGACTATTAAAAAGACATGAGGTAACGTTTTAATAGTCGGTTGCAACCTTCTGCGAGGACTTCATGTCGTAGAAGGAGGCGGTGGAGCGGTCCGGGAGGACCACCTAAGACTCGATTTGCCGGCCGCGAACTGGGCGGCGGGGGGAACGGGTTTTTTCCTCCACGAGGAGGTGACGTGAGAGTGCTTCTGGACGCGCAGGCGTTAGAAGTTTCTGGATGTCTTAATAAAGCTGTTCCCGCATTCCTCCTATTTTAAACGCAGCATGGCACAATGTGTGGTTTTAGTCGGTTCGATTCCGACTACCGTCCCATCGAAAACCCCGGATGGACGATTTCTACATGAAAAATAAGTTACTACAAGACTCATTAAAAATCTGTATCATTTTCAAAAATTAATTAACAGAAAAAAATCAGCCAGCTAATGAACATTATGAATCTCATAAATTTCTATTATTGGTAGTACGAAAACAGGTTTTTTATGAACCATATTTTTTTTTAAGGAAATTATATCATTTCGAATAAAACGGATTTTAAGATAAGCTGTCCACGTGCGTTAGGTCAGTGACACTTTCCACTCCACACTTCCACATGCCCACGCCTTAGGGACGCGGCAACATGTGTTTGCTCTTCTGAATAGCACTGCAGTGTAATAAATTATGTCATATTGTTCTATATTTATTTTACCCATTTTCTGATATTTTTCACTTCGAAAATTAGCGTTGAAGACTTGAGGATGGCAGATAAAATATATACACATATCTGCACTACCAACGTGTACTGTTATATTCTTTTCTTTCAAACCGTTTTTTAATTTTTATTTCAAAGAAATAAATAATTCTACATGAGCCAGCAGGTTTTCTTATACTGGTGGCTTCTTGAGTGATAGGAAGCTAAGGTACCCGTTGGCATCTGTGAGCTACTGCAGTCTCAGTCCCGTTTTCGCATACGAGACTTGTGGTATAGTAAATAGTAATAATATTAGTATCACAATGGGCAGCCTTGTCGCAGGTTGCGATCTCTTACAGGCCACCGCTTATGGATACCCCTTACCCTAAGTTCCTCTGTCATTCTATCCCTTCTTCCTTCGTATATGGCCGCACCATCTCTTCCTTATTGTGAAAAGAGTCTAAGGAATTGGACCGTTATCTATCAGACAGTATATATACAGTCACATGTTTTTGTTTATATTGTGTGTGATATAGATTATGTAGTAACAAGTTAGTATATAACATATAACATCTATCGACTCACTGGTGTACGGGTTCAATTCGAATGAATTTGTAAAGCACCAGCTATGTACATATATTGTACTTTTTTTTTATAAATATATAAAATATATATACATATATATTGAGGGCTTGTCCAATGTTACGTTATTGGGACCAAATTCTAATTGAGAAAATGTGGGTGTTTAATACACCTATGCCTACCCTTCGGATACACAGGCGTGAGCGTTTGTATACAAACAGCAGACATTAAGGATATAAGAAACCGAGCTCGTATCATGATGCACATCACTTATAAAGTTGGCATGATAAATGATCGATAGTGGAAAGATGAAAGATATTGTAAAAGCGTAATGGGTGGTGCGGGCGTAGTGTATATGCAGACGGGCGTGAAACCCCACATACTTTTTAAGGTCGCAAGATTAGCTACGAATTCCTCATAAGTGCACGGGTACGTCACCTTGCAACGTTTGCTGACCTTGGATTTGCCGGTTTCCCAACACGTATTATATTTGTGTCTAACGTGCTGTATCATTAGTGAATGCTTGTCATTGCTAAAGTGGCTGTATTTTTGCACGAAATTTCGCACTCGGTGATCATGTATGTACATTATGAGTCATATTAACAGAAGCACTTGGATTATTTCATTTTTGGCATCTGTCCTACGTAACGATTAATCTATGTTTATAAATATTATAACTTTACAAACAACAGATATTGCACAAATTTACAAGCTTGACTAAGAGACTATAGAGATAACAGGACTTAAAGATTTTAACAGTGGTAGAGCCATGCTTATGCACGAATGGGCAGGCTCGACCGGTGCGATACTACGGCCTCACAGAAAACCGGTTGTGAAGCAACATTTGCGTTGCATTTCCCCGAAATTTGTGAGGTTTCCGGAGGCCCAACTCTCTCTCCTCTCCCCTCATCCCCCTCAACTCTTTCCCATCTCTTTATTAACCCCTACTTCAATCCCCACACTGAATCAACCCTCCCTCATCACCCTCAAAGGTGGGCAGCGCACTTATGACTCTTGAGTTGCAAGTGTCTGTGGACGGTGGTTGTCACTTACCATCACTGACCCGGGAAATGGAGATTTTATTTACTGACGAGTTTTGTATTAAAAGAGACTTATATGTATTAGAATACATACGTTTAAACATACATGCGCTCACGCCTGTATTCCCAGAGGAGTAGACAGAGGCCTAGAGAGTCCCATTTACTTAACAGGGAGCAAGCCTGTCACCGTCATTCTTTCAATTTTGGGAATGAAATGGGAATATTTGGGGTATGAGCAGCAGCTCACACTCCCCAATCAGTCTGTATAAGTAATATCTCTTTCCTTCCAGATTTTATTATCCTCCCCTTTCTGTATAATTCCTTGGCATACGAAAATTGTAATGATTTCCACTGTGTAGACCACAATAATATCTGCCACGATATTTCTAAATTATATTTATAAATTGTGAGAAATCAATATCCACCAAACATTATTATATATTATATCAAACTTTTATAATAAGCTGATTTAGAGTTTATTCAACCAAACCGACAAATTCAAATTCACATTCTTTATTTCATAAAATTGCTCAACAATTATTCAAAATTCGTAAATTTAAAAAAATAATTAAAATAATCATATAGGTAGGCTTAAATATAAATGGATTATTAAAAACTTTGGATAATAAAGTACCATCCTGTGTTGATCTATGAATAGTTTAAATTAAAAAGAACAAAATAATTAAATGATAAATTAAATCTAAAGTTCGGAGACATTTGAACATTTAGTTTTTGCACTATACGACACGATATGAATACACCTGTATTGAGTGGTGTGTGTGAATGGCACAAATATGTTCGCAAACGATACCTATTTATAAGAATAAAGTTCTCAATACTAGACTTAATAAACAGTTTTTTACAAACTGTTTAAAAACATTTCATAAGTTTGTAATAAATCTTTTAAACACGTACAACATGTCGAATACGAGTTAAATGTATTAAGTGAATAGACTTACGTTGAAGCCCTTACATAAAGTGAAACTAATTTAAATGTTACAATAGGCATTTATAGTATCTGGCAGTATCAATGGTACATACATACATACTCTCACGCAAAGTCTCCGAAGGGGTATGCAGAGGAGTGTCGAACGCCACTTTTTGCCATAAATGTTTAATGCCACTCACGTTACTTGCTTATGTTATTGGGGGCAAGCCTATTGGCGTCATCCGGGCACTGTAGTACTGTATAGATAAAAATCTGATTCCCTAATCGTCTTTTACACCACCATGGAAAGAAAAAGTTGGTTCCATTCTACTTCACCGATAACCATTAACAATCTAATCTAAATAAATCTAGATCTAACAGTAATTTAAAAGCTTAACCTATAAAATAAAAGAATGCTCTAAGGGCTACGCTGACAGTCTATTGTATTAAAATATATAGTTAGAAAATAAATTCATCATCCGACCTCTATAATGATTATATTAAGCTACTGAACCCAACAACTACGGGCTACGTTGTCGGCTCGTTGTCGTCTCGTCTAAAATGAAATGCTAACTTTCTCACATAACTTTTTCAATAGAACTAAATTAATGTATTCCGGTGTCATGTTCAAGGGTAATCTGTGTATACTCGTGTGTTGCGACTGAGTGTATGTTTAATATTAAGACACTATAATACTTTAAGTTTTTTTTTAATTTCTAAAAAGTGAACTTTAAATAACTAACTAGAATTAAACGACGTCTTTATTTATAATTTATTGAAAACACTCGGTGCCCGAGTTAGATCCGCACTCTTCCGATATTTTATAAATGCTCACTGTCTTGCTAGACGCTTCGGCGTGACGTGTTTAGGATTTGAAACGTTTAGTAGTCCAGGCCCAAGCATTCTATGCTATTCAACTGGCTATACTCGAGCTCGTTAACAGACCCACTTGCAAGGGAAAACAATTAGGTTTAATGCAGTTCAAACCTAACATAACGATGATATGGTCACCGTTAACTCGGGTTAAGCTTCTCAAGGTGATCCGTTGGGATTCCACATTACAAAAGAAAAAAAAATCTTGTCTACAGCGGAAAGGCAATAAATTTATGTTAACGAACGATCGAACTTTATATGCTAAGTGTCATAGCGTACGAATGATCATTAAATAAATATGTTTCACTGACTGGCAACGGAATTTTATTTTAGACATAAATATACATATTTACATATTACCTGCTTATGTATATAAGAACAAACGGTGCTTTAACGGAAAAACTAACTGAGGTTATTCATTAACTTCATCAGGTTTTTTATCGAAAAATTTAATTTATTTTATTATATTCTTATTCATCGCACATTCTTACAAGCCAGGGACGTCCACCTTAGTGGAGAGTGCGTGGGTTTCCACCGCCTCGTGTTAAGAGGCAGTAATGCATGCCAAAGAAGCGATGGAACAAGAACGGTAGTGGACAAGCACTCTCCCGTCGCACAGAGGACATACAAGGCGTCGGAGAGTGCGTAATGATCTACGGCGGGTGTGGGCTGGTAATGACCCGTGGGGGTTTAGCCACGAAAAAAAAGGCCAAGGGCGTCGCGTTTTAATATGTGAAATTCAAACTTTTTAAACACTTTTTACAAATAAATGACTTGCTTATAAGTAAATAAACCCAAAATATTGATGAGGGGTAAATCTGGATTAGTGATAGTATATTTAAATCGCATTCATATTCCCTATGAAAAGGTACACCCATGGGGTCGGCAAAATGCGTGCATTTAAGAAGCTTCTGTGTACCCCTGTAGGGACGAAGGCGTAAGTATATATATGTATGTATTCCCTATTACATAAACTTTTTAATATGTTGTGTAGTATAATAAATGCGACGAAATATACTTTAAACTTTCGTATAAAAATAAAATACGAGTCTCAAATTCTTAATATTAAGTAACCTTTCAACGATACTGGCGGGTCATCAAATTTAATTTCTCAACGTCAAATTGTATGTACGTAGTTAAAACCCTTGTATTTAATTTAAGTTGTAGGTCACAATTATTACCTTTTAAACAGATTAGTGCGACAGTTGAATAAAGCATTGATATATATGCTGCAAATATAATTTCATTTTAAGTTTTTTTTATTCTTTTATTAGTTTTAAAGTTAAAAGGTTGCAACTTAACTGCGAGTCTAGTCTATTTTCGCCTCTGGATGTGAGATGATGTATGTGTATATGTGTATATGGGCTTTATTTCATTTTGACCCATGTGATAAACCCTACACTTAAGTTGAATGATCTTATGTGGATTCCCACAAGAGTCTTAGAATCCCACAAGAGGTCATTGAGGGTGTGTGTATAAAAACACACACCCTCTAGAACTGCTCTATTGTTATTTCTTGGCATCATCTCCGGGTTTTTTCTTAAAGTGGATCAGTTTACCTACAAGGCTGATAAAATAATTAATATAAAAAAAATAGTAAACAGCACAAGCGTATACTATGGTTAAAGTATGCCCCGACTTAAAACAAAGACTCAAGACTCAAAGACCCGCAAAGGCTAACGAATTTGTACTGTATGACTCTGATACAGTGAAATCACAATCTAGCCTATCACCACTTAGTCAGAGGAGGCATTCGTGTTATTGAGACTGTTTATGTTCATTTATATTGTCTCTAGGAAAACTATGAGAAGGACCTTATTTTTCCACAATGTCAACTTCTGTTTGAGGAAATTAAAGTTCTAAAATGTAAGTATTAATACCGCGATATCAATAGGTGATATCAAAACGGAAAGCAGTTGTGGTAACATTAAAAAAATCTCAGAACAAAACTGTAACATATCAAAATCTTCTCTATTCAGGTCCAATATTCTTGCAATAAGTTGCAACCCTAATTTTTGAAACGGTCTAAGCAAATAACGGCACTAAATCCATATCTCTAATAATTTAAGATATTTATTTATTTATTCAAGTAGTCTACCACCGCACGTGTTTCCCTTCTCACTTTGATCCAGGGTATGCGGGGCGTGAAAAAGCATCTCCCCAGGCTACTATAGTGTGGGTCACCATGCTGCATTGACTACACTAAAAATGAGGATGGTGACCACTCTTAGACTCCACTTGTTGCTTTTCATCAGGCAGAGGGGAGGTATTATGGTAGGCTTATATAAAAAAACAAAAAGTACTCATTGCACTTACAGCTGCCAAGACGTACAACATTACAATAATATTGATACACCATTTAATAAATATGTATACCAATCTTAGAAAAAAATATGTCAACTTCTAAATAGAAAGCAATTAAGGAGTTGAGCAGTGTAATTACCTGACTAGTAGGCGCATATTGTGCTATAAACGTTGGCACCTGTGGCGCAACGATAAGATAGATAGAAAATGTTAAAATTTGAGACTTATGGTTATGTCGACATCTCAGTTACATTTCAGTATTGTCTCTATTGGGCATTACTTCTAAAATATATAGAAAGTAACTGTATATATAAATACACTGATAGATAATATATAATAAATTAGAACAATTTCACTAAAAAAAGTAGTTCATAAAATTCATTGAAATATTTATGCCAGCAACATGTACTTGAAAACTTTTCATGTCCGAACAGACTGTAATAAAAGGACACACCGTTGGATGAAAAAATACAAATATAGTTTTTTTTTTTCTGTATGGAAACCCGGCAAGGTGATGAACCTACTAAAAACAGTGTTCCGTCTTCGGGTCTTATGGCCGGGGCCTCGGGTGTACCAACTAGTTCATTTCCAGATCCATCCGTATTATCAAAACAATTTTCTTCCATTGCATTTCCTTGTTCTTTCAAAAATTTCCCTTCTATAGTTCGGAAAGAGCCCGGTTGACAACACAAAGCTTGCCTTTATTGCGTTAGTGGGACCAAATTTTAATAGAAATAATGTGGGTGTTTAATACACGATTGACTGCCCCTGAGCATATATATGTATGTATGTACATATGTATAATTATTATACATTATATATCAATTTATACTTAATTTTTTTTAAAATACTATAGGGGGACAGATGAACAGACGGGTCACCTGATGGTAAGTGACAACGCCGTCCATGGACACTTGCAACTCTTGTCGTAAGTGCGCTGCCCGCCTTTAAGGGTGATGAGGGATGGGGGATGTGGGGAGCGGAATGAAGAGAGGGAAAGAGGAGAGGGAGGATGAGTTGAGAGAAAAAAGGAGAGGGGTAGTTGGGCCTCCGGAAACCTTACTCATTTCGGGAAAATGCAACGCAAGCGTTACTTCACAACCGGTTTTCTGTAAGGCCGTGGTATCGCACCGGTCGAGCCGGCCCATTCGTGCCTAAGCATAGCTCTACCACTGTCGAAAATTAAATAAAACGTACCTAATACCGTTCCTCATACTATATTACAATGCGGATGGATATCTTTACTGGGTTGAGCATATTCCTTTTAAAAAACTAATAGTTTAACTCACCATACACCATCACATAGGGCAAGGCAACTCTAGGTAACACGTCGGGAACGAATGGTTACAAGTCCAAAGTCTTTTAATTTACAATTTAATAATTTTGCTAATGACTTTGTTTTTATGCTAAAGAATGACGATTATATTGTACTTTTCGATGTCAAAATTATTCAAATTCATATTCATGTAGTCAGTCTAGTCTTGACGTAATTTGTTATAAACATTTGCGCAGGACCTGGCGTACGTTAACTTCTCAACACAAAGTGTCCGTTGCAAGCAAGCAAGCTCTATCACCTTAGTCGCCACCGCGCGCTTCGTAGGCAAATAGATTGTCGATAGCTAGCTAACAGAATTAGTAGTATTTCATGTATATTACTTCATGTGTTTAAATATCCAAAAGTATTGATTCCTTGACCAATTTGCACCTGAATCACCAACGGTAATCATTACACTCCTGCACATCCATCCGTTGTCTGAAAGAAATTGCTATGCAATATCTGGTTCACTTCTTTATGTATTTTTTTTCCTTTCCTTGATAAATGAGATTCGAGAGAACGAATGAATGACCCCTACGGTCATACCTCTTCCAGTGCAGACGGTGCAACGCGTTTTAAAAAAACAATCACGTTCAAAATGATCTCCATTGTCTCTTGTACAATCTTTTGAACATTATGGTTACGGAATGCCACAGACAATACAACGGACGTACAATTCGCCTTTACCTTCTTTATGAGCCCGAAGGCGCTAAAAGAAATCATATATTATAATATCAATAAATGAAGTGGTTTATGGAATTCATTGATTAATCAGTCTTTATGTTTTTTTATTTTTTCAATATTATTTGGGGAAACACGAACAGAAGAGTTACTTGATGGTAAGTGACAACCGGCGTCCGTGGACACCTGTAACTCAAGAGTCGTAAGTGCGCTGCAAATCCTAGGGTGATGGGGAATGGGGGGATACGGGGAGAGGAAAAAGAAACAGGGATGAGGAGAAGCGAAAGGGGACAAGGGAGGGGAGGGGGGATGATGAGGGGTAGGGAAATAGGAGGTAGGAAAGATAAGGGTGGGGAGTTGGGCCTACGGAAACCTTATTAATTTCGGGGAAATGCAACGCAAGCGTTGCTTCACAACCGATTTTCTGTGAAGCCGTGGTATCGCACCGGTCGAGCCGGCATATTCGTGCCTAAGCATGGCTCTACCGCCATAGAATCTCTGTATCATTGTTTGTTGTATTTGTTTTATCTTTTAATGTTTAAATGCTATTCCTGCTATCTTTGTACCATCTGCAGGTTGACTGTCAGACAATGTTTTTGCAGTGAGTCTGCCTCTGTACATTAAGTGCATATAGGTTTTAATAATATCAGTATATCTATGGATATACACACATACATATATATTTGATTTATACATGACTGACCTGTACATTCTTGATATACACACAGTATCATTTATTATACAAGAGGAAACAGTAAAAAGGAACACAATGTCTCCATATCCCGGGAGTCAAACTTCAAACTATGATGTGTGGGGCCAAGAAGTCTATTGCCCTTCTTGAACATCGTGTCCCTTATTAAGTTTTACGGCTTAGTGGAAAGTTATGTAGCTACTCCTTTGTTTTCGTCTTATGTATGCATAGTATGTAAACAATTACGTATAAATATTTATTAGATGGCTTACAAACTGATATTAAAGACACGTTTGGTTTATATATGATGTTTTTAATCCTATATTGACGATGTGTGGATTTTAGACCGTTTCTTTGTTGTTTGTTTACTTATAAGAAAGTTTTAGTTTATTGCATATAATGATAGACCAATAATCATTCGCTGACGTTCATTTGAATGATTGTGATTGAGAACGGAATGGCGGTGGTGTCGTTAGCGTTCTATATCGGCTTATGGCAAGTCTAACGCAGGGATAATGAATGACGGTGCATTTTTTTGCACAATTGTGTAGAACCAAGCAGTTGTGCTTTTTATGCATTGAACACTTTATTCCCCTCCATAATTAATAAACTATGCCGGCTCCGGATAAGTGGGATTCGATCAGGGATCTTCTTTTTGCATTTTAAAAAGATATTTTATAATATAAAATTATTGTACTGATTTAGATTAGTTCTATTCATTTTATATTATCTCCGAAGTCAACGATTGCAGGTGTAATAAAGGTAATAACATTAACTTACGAGACTTTTATGCAGGAATCATAAATAAGGAAAACGTTTAATAATATTAATCAAATTTACTACCTCGGTGGCCAGATACTTGAGAAGCTTCACGAATGCATACAAACGACGTGGAGGACGAAGTCTAAATACGCTTATGGAATAAATAAAACAATATCGAGGTAGATACCGCTTTTTTTTTTGTAATCGTATGTACAGGTTAATAGCATAGTATGGCAGCACTTGGGGTAATTGTTTTTTTAAATGGTATATTCATTGTTATAATCAAACTTAACACTGCAACCGCTACCTACATTTCTGGGTTCCTGTAAGTTACCCTTGAAAAGCGATAAAATGTTAACACAGCTATTCCAATGGAATTATCCAAGATACGTTTTTAATTACCTGCATATTAATTGTACTGATCGATTGATAATGTCCAATACCTATATAAATAAGTTACTTATCCCCCCTAGAAGTGATCAAAGGCGTCCGTAAACAGGGGCTAAAGGGTGACAAACTAAATTTTCAAATTTAGTAATAAAAATATAAAATGACATTGTAGGTATAGTACAAAGTGTAAACAATGACTAGTCAAATTATAATGGATAATAAAATTAAACATATCATTTAACACTTAAAGAATTATGGGCGAATATCGACCAACATCCGATCTCTAGTTACTATCAAAAAGTATTATCAGTTCAAATAACATTATTATCAGACACAGACAGGACACAAACAGGTCTCCGTCTAGAAGTTCAGAAGGACAGTGCAGTTGACTAATTGGTTGAATCATAAATTAAAAATAGCTTCATGTAAAATATTGCGGTTCACGGTGAAGTCGGTCATCCAGCCCATCTTTTCCCAGTGGAGTGGTAAAAGCCTACTAAAGGATCCGACTGTTATCTATCAGATTGTTTGTATATAGTCATACAGGGCATATGGATGGCAATGGGCTTGCCCTTATTACGTTATTAGGACTAAAGTCGAATTAGCAAAATCCAGGTGTTTAATATAGCTCTGCTTACCCCTTAGGCAACACAGGCGTGAGCCTATGTGTTTATGTATGTATATTCCACAAGAATATCCAAGACCAAGAAAAAAATATCATTATTATATCATAATATGTAAAAAAAAACATTCACGCCTACACATATCCCCGAAGGGGTAGCCAGGTGCGTATGAGATGCACATTATTTGCCAATCATTTTTTTTTAATCAACTTGCCTACTTATTAATAACGTTTGTGTACTAACAGAAAGAGGCAAAATTCATTGTTTGAACATTTTTGATACCTTATAGTTTAAAAAAAGGAAACAAATCTAAATTTACTAAAAAAACGACCACAATATCATTATCTGTAGTGGTTATCACTTTAAATCAAGTATATTACACAATCCGCTACTGAACTGCATTCTGTACATACTACAACCATCTGCTAATAGGTGAACGTGACGTCACATTTGTCATCTTCTATTCAACAGAAATAACATCATAATTACCTACCTTTACCTACGATCTATTAATCGCATGGGGTTTAACATTTAATTTTTTACTCTTTTTGAAAGAAAAATATTTTAATTAGACAAAAAGTGCTCACTTGCTTTAAAAAAATTGTTAAATTAATGTTACATACGTCTAACGGAAAATCGCGCCTATTAATTGCTTCTCAAATGCTGATAGACCCTTTTTAGTACTATAACATTTAAGTGAAATCCGGTTTATATTAAATACCGGGGTAATATTTTTAGCCAAGCCTATCGAGTAAATCATTGTATTATTATACAATCTTATAAATCCAATTTAAAAAAATATATTCCAATAATCTGGACTAATCTGGACCGGTCTTATACTATTCTTAACTTTCCATTTTGTTAAAATAACACAAGGTCAGGAGCTATTGCCATCAGAAATACGACAGGGCTCAGAACCTCGGTTACATTTTCTTCTATTTCTGTAAAGTTTATGAAAGCGTGCTTTTTTTATTAAATGTCTACTCCACATTCGTGTTGACACCTTATCCAGATATGGAAATTGTTTTAGACTGTTAAAATATAATAGTAGTTATTTTTTTATAATAACTTTAGACATCTTACACACGGTCCCATACTAAGTAGAGTACTATGGTAATCAGGCAGATCAGAACAATCAGATCCAGAAGAAATGATTATGCTCTTCATACAATTATCTGTCCTGGGTAGTAATCGAACCCACGACCTAGGGCTTAGCAGCAATAATAATAAACAACCAATAGGCGAGTTAGTTTAATAAACAATAACCAGATGCATTTAAAGCCTTAACTTTTTTTTAGCCATAACTTAATTTCATCTCCTGAAGTGTCATGGCCTATTAGGTCATTTATAAAATTAATTGGATGAGATAATAAGTACATGTTATCAATATCAAACATTACTTAACCTCAATATTTCACAAGTCTCCCTACATACGATGTAGCTATTGACGTTGTCATTAGATCATTATTAATATAAGGGTCAGCCTTGCGGAAGGTATATGATATGACGTAACAGTAAACTTCAATTAAGATCATTTTACATTATTGCCATTATTTAATTAAGAATTTCTTACTAAAATGTTTTATATTTGTGACGTTATGAATTCTTGTTCATTTTATACCTTCTTCTCTGAAATATAATGTTTATTATGTAATACAATTCCATTACCTTCCATTTGCTATGAGATGATACAACTTTAGAGAAACTTCGTTATTTTTGTCGTTTATTTGCTTCCTTGAATACCTAAAACGAGAAAGAAAAAAGTAATACAATAAATATATACAATGAATAGGATATTCCGCAAATTGTTTTTGAACACACATAACCTTATTTTATGTTGCGATAACATCATTATTAAAATAAAAAAGAATATTGCACACGTATCGATTTGAAATTGGTTTTTGAAAGATCGATTATCTAATACAAGGGCAATCAGTGTAGAATATAACGATCTATTGATATTCGATACGTTATCGAAGTAGTCACGTTTATTGCCTGTTTAAGGCTGGCGTGATTCAAGTAATTTTCACGTTTTCCTTTACATTCTTTTAATTATATTTAGTAAGAAAACACGTGATTGATATCTATATTAATTTTATCCTATATTTGTTTCGAATGCTTTATTCAAGATTCTATGCAGATTAGATTTTCCTTTTTAAGTCTAGCCAGAATATCAAGCAAACAAAATGTTAGTTGACATAAATTTTAAATAATTTAAATTTCGAAAATTTAACTAACACTCTCGCTTTTCTCGAAAGGAAGGCATAGACGTAAATAAAGCCCACATTTTGCCAACTATAATTCAGTCCCACACACGTAACGACGTTAAAGTTAACAGTAGACTTGCTTAGGGGGCACTTTTGGTAATAAGATTGGAAAACATTGGGTAAATTGGCAGTAAAAGGCGGATAGAAAGAAGGATCCATCTGTATAAGCAATTCCACATATAGAGACACTATGGTCGGCTAATATAAAAAAAAATATAATAATATCAGGATCGCATACTTATATCTCGCACTGGCTAGTGACCTTGAACTCCGAGCCAAATACTAACGTAAAATAAACGTAAAATGTATATATATATATATTATTTGTTGGCGATGAAGACAAGGTAATATAGGCCTATCATAGGAAAAGTTATTTACTCTAATTTTGAAGGATCCAGGATTGTAGTTCTCTCGAAAAATAGCCGCATGCAGCTGTAGTTTAACTTCTAGGTATTTCATTGACGAAAGGATGGAATTTGAGTCTGCGTGTGTAATCCCTCTACTCTTGAAGGTTTCAAAACAATTTATTTTATACATCTACAGCTGTATAATATAAAGTGTATTCATATTACCGGATAGATAACAGTCCTATATATCGTTTATATATCCCAATCCTTGTGCATGAACAGATATAAAAAAATATATTATTATTATTATAGAGCCCACGGACTTCCCGAAATTACCAATTTACAGTCTTCACTTCCCAATTCATTCCCATATTACTGTCTCTTCCCTGCATTTTATCCAATCCAATGAATATACTAACAATTTTCTTATCTTTTATTTCTCAGGTGCCTGGTTGACAAAAATGGCAAATGGCTTTTAGTTCCAAAAAAAAAAGCCAAGAGGAGATGAAGATAGAAATAAAATGAGTAGACGGGTCATTTGATGGTAAGTGACAACCACCACCTATGGACACCTCCAATTCATGAGTTGCAAGTACATTACTCATCTTTGACGGTGATGAGGGAGAGGTGAGAAAGAGGAGAGGGGGGATGGCAACACAAGAGTTATGCGACAATCTGTTTTCCGTGAGGTCGTGACTACGTGAACCCTGATCTTATTAAAAAAAATGTGTTTAATTTGCCTACTTTTCCGAGATACAGGCGTGAAGTAACTTACCATCTAATATTTTATTTATGCAGTTTTATATTAATACTAAAATAAAATTATGATTACAAGACGGGTCTATTGGTTTAGTAGTTAGTAACCCTGACTGCTGAGCCGGAGGTCGTAGGTTCTATTCCCCCAGGTGACAAAATATTGTGTGATCCATAAAATCCCGAATCTGGGTGCCCTTTGTAAGGTATCTTAAAATTAAATTAAAATTAATCAAAATCAGTACATAACGGAGCAACATATCACTGAGGTTTCAGGTTGTTTTCTTTTGTGTGCAAACGCACTGGATGGTCTTATTTTCAATAATAAACTGTCTTGAACTGCTATATGTATGTTCGGTTGTCCTTAATATTTACTAGAAAAGATTGATGTTATACTAATAGTGAAAGTACACAAATTCGTTATTGACATTCATTGAAATCTTAACAATGCCTTCTTTTGCATGGAATTTGTAAGCATTTTTCCTAAATATTATTGAACTCTATCCACAAGAACTTAAGTTTCGATTTCGTATAACTAATTTGCTTTGCAGATGTATAAACACAGTACATAAAACAATACTATCGTTTAGTTTGAAAAGTGAAATTGTACAATCAGTGATAAATGTTATAAGACAAACTATATTTTATACTTGAGCGTACAAGGTCAATGACATTTTCATTTGTCTTTTTTTTTAATCGATGTCATATTAAGTTTTTGTTTCTTTGTATGAAAATAAGAATTTATTAGTATAGTTCAGTTATTTTTTAATATTTATCAACAGTTTATTACCATCCATTGCTGTAAAACATGGCCTCCTTCAACATGTAGTAAAAACTCATAACAAAAGCTTGCAATATTGCCGCAATTTGCTGGGAATTTCTCGGTTCAGGGAATAATAGTCACTTCTCCCCGTGATTGTCGTAAAGGGGACTAAGGGATCGCTCTGCTATCTATCGAACAATATTGTATATACAGTCCTACAGGACCCGATTGCCGGCAAGAGACTTATCCCCTACTATGTTAGTGGGGGAGTGTATTTTGCAAAACCTAATATGTTTAATACATATAAATAAAGATGAAGCGTAAATATGTATGTAGGTATGTATATATGAAAATATACACATATTAACTGGTATTAGCTGTGTGTGACTGTACTGCCTTCTTAGTATGAAGTAGTTAACGTGTTGGACGGACAATGGAGCATAAGTTATATGGTGTCTGTATATATTATTGCAATTTGCATATTCTGTTTTTTTTTTCATTTCACTGTTACTAACCGAATAGATCTCTTTTATTATGTGTTTTGTTTTTCCTGTTATTGAAAATAAATTAAGTAAGAACATGGATTTTGTTGTGAAAGAGTTATATCGGAAGTATATGTTTTATGTTCGCGGCTGATTTAAAAGTCAAATAATAGCTTGAGGCTAGCTAGATATAGATAGAGCTAGCTAGACTGATTAATATACTAACGCCGGATTTTGTTAATGTTGTTATAGAAAGAAACCTTAAGACTAACTTAGAATCCTTTCTCCTTTTACATGTGCTAAACTAATAGATAATTTAATAGTATTGTTTAGTGTTTAGAAATGTAGGCATTAATTTGTATAAACTATAAGTAGGTATTCCTTTGACTGTTATTATAGTCTTGGACAAACCTCAATGGTTTACTTGGCTATTTATATAACAGACTGTTTGTTTCTTTATAAGATAAAAAACAAAATAAAAAGATAGCTTCAGATAAGATTGGCCTAACCTTAAAAGATTATTTTTTAAGAACTGCTTCAAAAGTTAAAAGCTTTTTTTTGTTGTTATGCAGGTTGCTAGACGAACAGGCGGGTCCCCTGATAGTAAGTGAACTAACTCACTCGGTAATAGAATGCAAGCATTGTTTGTCTATCGGTTTTCTATGAGCCCGTAGTAATACTCCTGTCGAGCCGGCCCATACGGCCCTAAGCATGGCTCTCCCACGGTAAAAGCTACTACAACTCGAACAGGTAATTTGGTAGTCTCATACGTTCTTATTTGTCTTCTTAATATATCAGATGCATTTTTTTTAAAAAACAATGCTGGTTTTACACTAAAATTAATACTAAATTTTAATAAACTTGTAAGTGTCCAATAAGTAAGTTAGATTTACAGCCTGTTAGAGACAGGACGGTACTTATGAGATATACTGGATTAAGATTAACTCCACAATGTTTTAACCGAAATTACTGTAGCATATAAAAATACAAATAAACCTATATATTTTTTGTGTAATTTATATTGTTACCAGATAATGACAAATCTCAATACAGTCTCTACAAAATTGGCATATAATCTCTTAGGTCTTTCTGATCTGTATACACCAGTGAACCAAGATAGATAGTGATATTTTTTTTTTGCGATACAAACGTGCAGACGGGTATAAGTGACTACCGCCGCCCATGGACACCTCAACTCAAGAGTCACAAGTGCGTTGCCGCCCTTTTAGGAGTTTAAAGTCGTGTCGGTCCGGAAATACGGCATGCGACAATTTGTTGTGTTTAGGCGTAAAACCCAAACAGAGAGACAGGATTAGATAGATAGTTACTTTCCCTTTTATAACATTCGTAAAATACAACTAGTTATGGTGCCAAAGGGGTATATATACATATATGTATATGTTGAACGATTTTAAACAATCGCGTCAACCGCTTTCATGTTGTTGTAGGATGTTTATTGTAACTACAAAGTCAAACAATGGCGGATCACTCGTTTCGTTTATAAATATTTATCTCTCGTATTATTTACTGAATGCCTCACTGGCTCCGTGGTAGTTAGCGTGGCTGGTGGTCGTAGTGTCTCAGATTTCTTAGGTCATGTTATGTTCTTTGAATAAATGAATTACTCATTACGGTTTGGTATAACATGACTTGTTACGATAGACTCGAGCAAAGTTCAGTAAAGTATGTTCTACTTTTTTCCAGACCAAAAGTACCTTATGTCTTTCGGTACCTTAGGTAAACTGTAAACCATATTTTTGGATGAACAGCTGCGTAGTTAATAGGAGAAGGTAGATCTTGACCTTCTCTTTTCATCAGTCAATATATTTTCATCAGTAGGTAATATTGGCATGTTTGAATGTTGTATCATAGTACTCGTACAGTTGAACTAACTTATACCTTCAAAGATAATAAGATTACAACAGATTGTTACATATCAGTAATTATTTAGTAAACAGTTCTCTGAAGGGTTTTTCCTAATATCGTATACCTAATCAGAACAGTAGCCACGTTATCAGACTACTGATACATAAGTATGTAGTGAACATGTCAGTCGTATAGATGATATTACTACACAGCAACCGTGGCCTTCCTTATAAAATCAAGTTAGTGACAACTACGTATTATAGAAATGTTAACTGTTGCCGGCGACGTTAAAATTATGAACCGTACATTTTTGTTTCATAAAAAGTATCCTATATTCCATAGCAGAGAACAATATATTTATAAATTCATACTTCTTTCATACTAATTCCGATCAGCTTTGCTGGCGTGATTTAACCACAGATATCCAAACATTCGAATTTATGACAGTACCAAGATGATCCCAGCTATGTATATACTTAATAGCGAAAGTAAGTTTATTTGATACCATTTTACATACATGGGAAACTAAATAAAAGCTTGTAATAAGTAGTGTGCCAGAGGAATAGCTACGACTCATTAACAACGCGGTTTTGTGAGAGATTTGTATAAGCACCACATTTTTTTTTTGTAAAAATCAAAAATTTAAAAGGTTTTCTTTTAAATTTTTGATTTTTACAAAAAAAAAATAAAAAAAAATATAATATCAAAACATAAAGATGATAATAAATAACCCATATTTTTTATTACCCATTATCCTTGGGCTAGTAATAAATATTGGTCGCGCCAAATACGTTATGAATTTTTTTCTATATTAAATGAACTGTAAAACGGTACATACAACAAACAAGGTAATCTAGGAACAAGGATATACACACGTCCTAATCACTTGATCTGGTCCAGCGTATATCCAGGCCGAATCGTAAAACTGTTCTATTTAAAGTATTCGCTGGGCGACGCGACTCATTTGATGTTACATTGGCACAATGCCGGATAGATAGCGATATGCTAATTATAATAATTATACGTTGAACGTGCCGTGATAAATAATTTATTTAATTAATCAATTTGGCGTAACCAAATATGATGATTCATTGTGAATATATTAGCTGTAAATACGCAATTAAATCCAGGATACAAGAACCAAGTGCCTAATAATTTTGCTCATTTCATGGAAATTGTTTAACATTTGTGTAATTTCCTGTAATTTTACATATTATAGTTGTGAATATAAATTTAAATTGAATATATATGGAACTTATGTGGTAAATACAAAACTGTGACATTCATCTTATAATGAAAAAACTTCCCCGTGTCTAGCTTTTAATAGGAATGTAACAAGAATTCATTTGCCCACATACTTTGTAATTTATATATTAACTAAAAGTAAATACAAGGTTATACTGAAATGTATGTATATATGTTTCATGGCTGTATATTATAAATAGAGATTCTTACTTATTTTATTACATTGATTTACTCAAACAAAATTAGAAATGAAAGAAATTCATGAAAATTTGCAAGAATTATATGTTGTATGTTATCGATGCCAAACAGCAATATGGTGCTTGAAAGCAATAAAAAATTCTGGTTTTCCTAACTATCGTATAAATTTTTTCACAACGAAACTAACACTAGGCTTGACTTTTTCATTTAAAATTTCCATTGTTATTAAAGCTGAACTGAACGTGTCGTATTTCTAATTTGAAACCAAGCCTTCGCTGACAACTGTTGGAATTACGAGAATATTCACTCCTTTATTCCGTTAAACCAAAACATCTGTTACACACCCTTTGTATCTAGTTCTATATTTATGTTAAGAATATTAATAACGCTAGATATGTATTTCTTTTAGTCCGACGTTCCAACGATGAGCGAACCAAAACAGCAAACTCGAAGGTTATATCACTTTTGAATTATTATTATAGATGATCTGATTGACAAGTAGATAATGTAATATAACAGTTGCCAAGTGATAAAAATAATCTGCCTGTACACAGCCTTAGGACGACGCCGACCGGTTCCCGTGTCATCTCTATTTACCTCAGAATACATTACTTGTAATACAATGCGGCTCACTTTCAAACTATTCAGCATTACGTCATTTTATGGTTTCTATTTGTTATGTAATTACCTGTAGGGTTTTATTTATTTATTTATTTGATTAAATCAAATTAATAAACCACTGTAGTTCATTGTTGGACATATGCGTCTCATAATGGGCGCCATAACACCCAGTCTTCTGTCATATTATTAGTGTATATGGAGTATATGTGTACATGTCCATATAAATGTAATATGTCTGTTTCTGTAAATATATACATATATAATAAATCCGTAGACTCGAATTGGTGGTACGCGCATCACGTAACACGTACTTTATGCACTAATGTTGTGTATTCGGAGTATCATTTAGGCTATTTTTCGTCAAAATCGATTTAATCTCTAACAATAAAAAAAAAATTATCACTACCTAACATTTGTGTCATTTATATTGTAAGATATTTATTCTTGCATTTGATAATAACACGATTTTTACACATAGTATGTCTGTAGACGTGGAATACGTAGTTGTCCACTCTATCAATTGAACTGGAATGGAATAGTATAATTATTAATTTAAGTGTAGAAACAAAAAAAGCTTATTACTAAAATACAAGTAATAAAATCAATAAAATAAAAACCTACAATAACATAAACATGAGTTTAGAATGATTAAATTAAAAATAGTCGGCAACATTTTCAATGCCAAATAACAATAATTCTGCAACAAATTAAATTACACTATTTTTACATTTTTAGCAAGATCGCGTCAAAAATTCGTCCCCCGACCAAATGTACCCTTAAGACTAGCGGCCTTTCCCCTTTAAATGCATATTGCGATGTTTGGACAATCGAATGTTTTCAAATATACCCAAGTGGGGTATCAAATGTAAGCGCATGAAGTGTTCACTGCCAAGGGGTAAGACATAACAAACGGTTAAACTTTCTGAACGTTATGTGACGTGAAAATGATAATGTGACGTAACGTGACGTGACGATGGTCCGGGTGCTTTGGCGCAATTTTTGACAAGCCTATGTCCAGCAGTGGACTGCGATAGGCTCAATGATGATGACGAAGTACAATTTTGAAGCCCAACACACGAGTCCAAAACCCAGTGCGCGACGGCACAGACAGTAATATACGACCGACTGATAGTAGAAATTATGGTGCTTATAAGAGTAGATAAAACATCTGGAACATTTTTACGATTCCGAGGACCTGCACAAGCACGTGAACACACATTTACCTTCTACAATTAAGTCCCACTTACGTAGTAAATGGTAAGCTTATTTCTTTTAACCGGGCACTATATATGTAGATACTGTTTTTTTTTTTTGGTCACCTGATGGTAAGCGACTTCCGCCGCCCATGAACACTAGCAACTCAAGAGTTACAAGAGCGCTGTGCGCCTTTTAGGTCAGGTTAAACTGAGGAGGGAAAAGAGGAGATGGGCAAATAGGAAGGGGAAAGAGGGGAAGGGAAAGGGAAAAAGGGGTTGGACCTCCGGTAATCTCACTTGACTTGACCGCATTCAACGGAGAGCGGCTCGCATCATCGACTGCCAAGATATTTCTGATCGGCTTGATACCTTGGCGTTGCGTAGAGATGTAGCTTCACTCTGCATTCTCTATCACTTGTTTCATGGGGAGTGTTCAGAGGAATTGTTCGGACTTATACCGGCTGCAGGTTTCCGCCATCGTCCTACGCGATAAAATATCCATCCCCATCACCTGGACAATTGGCATTCCACCACTGTGCGCTTCTCCAGAAGCTTTTTGCCTCGAACAACCAGCCTATAGAACAGATTGTATGCCGCTGCCATATTCCTTCAAACCTTCAAGAAAAGAGCGTACTCCTACCTGAAAGGCTGGCAACGCACTTGTGACCCTTGAGTTGCGAGTGTCTATGGGCGGCGGTAGTCACTTACCATCAGGTGACCCGTCTGCTCGTTTGCCCCCTATCGCATAAAAAAAAAATACTAATTCGGTCACACAATGCAAGCATTATTTAACAACCGGTTTAAACTGTCTAAAACATTCTAGGCTATGTGTATGCTATATGTAACATAAATGTGTAAATTATGTTTAATCATTCATGTGATAGAAGCAATGTACAAATGTAGTAATACATAGATAAATTATCACTTTGTCAAATAAAACATACACCTCGTCACATGCTCATAGTCTTAATTTCTGCAAAGATATTGTGTTATCTTATCTCAGTCTGATCCTCTTATCATTATGAGATTGCCTGTAAAACACTGCGATTGGCGATAAGAGTATTACATATGTGTTCATGATAAGAGATCGAAATGACGGATGCTAATTTACTGAAAGTTGCCTAACGGACCAGACTATAGAAGTTAAAACTACCAAAGACAATTTGACTTAATTGCATCAAAGGATTTGGATTTGTTTAATTGCAAAGCTACTCTTGTATTTACGTTTATTTGCAGCAGCGTGTGGCAGCTATCGGTAGCCTCTCGGTAAACACCATGGTGATGTCGAGGGTTTCCGCAGCCTTGTCCTGTGAGAGAAAAAACAACTCAGTGAGGACTAGGTTTATTATTATTATTCCCTTTATTATATATACAAATATTTTATATTAATATTATTATAATCAGAAAAGGATAAGAAATGTATCAGTCCCCACCTTGTAATAACTAAATGTGGTGGCAGTGGCATAAAAATTATTCTATAAGGAACTATGTATAAATAATATTTATTTACAATTTAGCTGGAAGGCAATTAAAAATTATAAAAAATGAATAAACTAATACATATATACACTTGGATTACACTGATTTATTTTATTTTATTTTGTCTTGATTAATAAACGTAAGACACCACAAAAGATACATTTGTACGACCCCAACCCCCGCGAGCACCATCACCTATAGCACATTGTTAAACAACCGGTTTACTGTAAGACCCTTTTAATATTCCGGTCCATACTCGCCCTTTATGTAATGACGAATTCATGTCAATATTTTCATCAACTTGAAACCCTCATTGGAATTAGTCATTTAGTTCTCTGTAAGTAGAGTGGCAACTAAGGGATCAATCAGACTATATAATAGCCTTGCCCCCTGAACTACTCTCCTGGCGTACTTATATGGACTCAGCTGGAATTGGATGCCCTGGATAGTCCGTACACTGCTTACCACGTATCGAATGCACCATCCACGTTCAGAGATACGCGGAAATGTGGGGATCGTGACTTTCTTAATGCCACGACACTCCATAATAGCGAGGTATGCAATCTTAGAGATTACTTCCTCTCTGTTAACGAAGAGGTGGTAGCAGTTGATAACGAACGCACTCCGCTTGGTCTAGGTAAAGAGAACTGGAGAATTGCATGGAAGTTTTTATTGTTATTATGAAGAATTACTATCGGAGTCATAGCCTGAACCCTTGTCGGGCTTGTCATAGTCCCGAAGCAACCCTCAGGCATATAATTTCCGTCTTTACTGACAGAACTATTGTTGCCAATAAACCTGATATAATATAGAGCGCCGAGCAATGAATGTTGACATTACCTGAAAAAATAACCTGAAAAAGATATAAAAATAAATATTCCCCAAAGAATAAGACCATAAATAACACTACACTATTTTTTAAAACTGTTTCATAAAAGAAAATTTAAAATACATAGCATTGTGCTTTTCAGTTTCCATCTGTAATTTTTAAGTGACAGTATTTCTCTTTTAATACAGATTTGTATTAAAGTTATTGTTACCTTCCTCTTCCTGATTGACTTTAGTAAAACTAACCTGTGATTTAAACTAACTGTTAGTGTTTCCCATCATTCTAAATGCCGAAATGATTGTTTACATAATATTTACAATTCCCACGGCTTTATCCACTTACTATTGTTTGATGACAAAAATTTAGACAAACGATTCAACAGTCAAAATGGCGAGTTAGCGTTCTCGTGTCTTTAGTAATATGATAGGTATACTCGAATATTTAGAGTATCTTATTATCAAACTATTGGTAACGAGAGATGTTTAGAAAGACATGTTTTTTTATTGCCATATGACGAGCTCTTATTATATTGTCAATTGGAAGGCCTAGATTACTGATCGAGTTATATAAGATGCGACCCTGACTTCCATCTATATAATCCTGTATAATCCGTAATTTCCATTTCTTCCCATTGAACACCACCTCACCATTTTATACATACCTTTACCTATCAATAGGTGTAATTTTCCATTTAATTCCCAAAGCGAGCGATGTGGCTTATGTGTATTTACGTATGTAAATTGGACACACTAAACATAAGAAGTTTTCGTAACTTTATAAGGTAGATTGTCTAGAACACCAAAATTCTCCTTATAGAAAAAGGAAGCAATTAGAAATCAACTGCCATCATACATTGTGAAACACCAAGAAAAAATATATTTCGTATTTTTTCAAAGACTACTCATGTACACTGAGTCACAAAAAGTCATCATTTTGTACAGTCGATAAACAGTTGAGTCAGTTTGAAAACACAGTATTCTAAAACACTTTGACCTGATCGTGTTTAGATGTGTACATACCTATTAAGATTTGAGTTAGTGTGTACCGCAAGGTTCATTAACTACTTACATAGAAATGAATAAAAATAAAATAAAATGTGCATTGAAATAAACTCATTTAAAATTCGGTTAGTGTGGTCGTGCCTCTGGCAAAAGGCAGTTCGAGTAAGTTATACGACCCTGAGGCCTGACCTACGTATTGCTTTAGCTATTATATTAATTTTCCATTTCATTGTCTGTCCTTGTTCTATCTTTTATACTTTTTCCTTACAATATGCTCCTTATTTTCACATCTTTAGTTCCTAAAGTGGTCGGTCTATGTTGACAATAAGCTTGTCTCGTATTATGTTAGTCTGAATAAATTGGCATAAACCATTTATAAATTTGGTCTTTTAATTAGGTTCCCCTTTACTTCCAAATTACACTACTCTAGGTGTCTTGTTTTTTTACGGCCTTATATATGTATGCTCTATATAATATTTATTAAACCTTCTTTTGAAAGGGTTTAAAGAAATAAGTTTTATTTTAGGTCGACCTGATCTTTTAAATAAGTCTTCTGTTTATTACCTGTCCTGTGGCACAAAACAAACGTTACATCACATACTCCTAAACACATATTTACGAACAACTATTGTGTAGAAATCGTACTATTTGAAGGACGTAGAAAGAATACAATTGTTTGTAGGGTGCTACACAATCATTTACACGTGGATATGTTATGAGATTATAACCTCACTTATAGATTATAACCTAGGTTATACCCCATTGTACCCCTCCTTCTTTATATAACAGCGCGTTTTGTGAATAAGGAAAATTCTTGGTAAGTACAGTGTAGGAAGAAATAAAACAAGTAATGAAAGAAAACAAAAGTTTGAATTGAAATATTGATACAATGTTGCATTTAATAACTATCGAGTGTCAGTCTAATATCTATTTTCTTTCTCTTTTAAAGCGAAAAAGCATTGCCATTCAAAGTGGCAATGCTGCCAGCCTCCTGTAAACGCAACCATAGGCAACATTGCGGTGGAATTTTATGCCGAACTTTTGAATTCCCTATATTTATTTTTTTATTTGAGTTATACATATTTTATTTAAGAAAATTATAATTAATGTTCATAAATATATATAAAACAGTAAGATGAATCTGCATGGTTCATTCTAATTATTTTTTTTAATGTAAGTCGAAGACATAAAACTTGTTCTACTTCAGCTGGTACTCGTAATGTATAGAATTGATCACAATGGACACTGGAATAATTATTATGGGACTTCGTTTGTTTAAGAAAAATTAGGTCTTATTTAACTCCTTAAGCTTTTCCCTAGGGTGTATGGTTTTACTTACGTGTGTATTTTCAAGACGCCTGCCTCTTCTGAATCCAGACGTCTAGAGTCTGGGGCCCTACATAGTCGTGCCGCATCAGTGTGGAGCACTATACGAGCATCCCCGGAATACAAACGTGAGTTAACCATTATATATCTTCATGCACCTAACAACAGGTGAACGGATATGGATGAAAAATGGCACAAAAAATAAGCTACAATGTGGTATAAGAAATACTCTTTTTGTACTGATATACGGTTTGAAATTACCACATGAACAAAGAGGCGGACAGCAACAAATCTTTTATAATGTGATTACAACTTAGGATAGTTTTTATTCTGATGCCCAAAGATGTTTTAAAATAAATTAATCCAATGATTTTAACGAATGTGCAAACTATGTTTTCTAAAAAAATCGTTTAATGTAATTAATTATAATGCAATGTTTGCTAGTGAATGGACAGTTTTAGTGAAAGATATTAAGAGATACATACATCTTCTTCCGTGTCTTAGGAGTCTAAACAAAGTCAATCAGAATGAATCAGACTTAAAATGGCCATTACTGGCGGCTGACTGAAATGTGATGAGATAGATCCCAGATGGCCGATTCTTGTAAATAATTTATTTAACACCGGCATATTACTTTCCTTTAGCTTCAGACGCTCCAATACACTTCATTACATCTCAGCTGATGAACATTGTTGATCATATTTGATGTCATTTATATTACCTCCTAAATTTAATATTTTCATCAATTAATATTTATGATGGATACCTGCATAAAAAGTTGATATTTAGGAAATCCAAACCAGATTATTGAATTTTTCATCACATGATTATAATCATAATCATAAATCTTTATTGTAGAGTTTCAATTCTGAATAAAATCTTGTGTGAAAGAAATTATATTATTAAACAACCATATAAAATGTTTTTTATTAATTAGATTTATGTATATTCTAGGAAAGCACAATTAAAAATGAATGCAATAAAGTTTTTATCTGTATTTGTTGTCATTTGTTGCAACTTTTATTGGAAAGCAAAAGGTCGCCAGTTATTCAGCTAAATCAAAATATACGAGTAACATTCACTATATAAATTTTCATTTCTTCCTTGACTATAAGCTTTATGTTTATCCACTAAATTGTTGGTTCCTAGAGTTCAAGCTTTTTAGTTTTTAGTTTTTTTTTTTATTATGTACATATTTTATACAACAAGAAATTAAATTCAGTTTCAGTAGGTAATAAAGTTTTATATAAAATGCTTTCGTAAGTTTTAATGAGGACCGTTTTATGGTATTCATTTTGTAGAACACTAGATGAACAAGAATAACCGAGCTGTCACAATCGCACAATATTTGAACACTAAACGCCTAACAATCTTACATAATAGAAATTTAGCATACTAAGTCATTCAGCGCTGCAAATTGCATAATGTAAAGTGACAGTTAGTGTCCTCGTTAGGTTAGTATACAAGGCGGTTGCCAGTTTTCGTCCGGTTCCCGAATTTGACATGGCATAAAGCTGACTAAATGGCATGGCGTTGTTCTACAAAAATCATTTGAGGAGTGCATGCAATGAAGCGAGGCTGCACAGATAACTGGATGGAAAGCAACGCTTGCGTTCCCCTCTGTTCGTCTGTCCCCCTAAATAATAAAAAAAAATGATTTATACATACGTACATACATATACACTCACGTCTGTAGCCCTGAAGGGGTGTACAAAAAACACAAAATAAAAATAAACTTTTTTGTAACGTGGATTTAAAAATATGTCGAAATAATCACCTATGGACATAGCACCGAAGACATTCCTCTGAAATAAAAGATAATGATTTCATCACTAAGGTTTGAAAATACCTACTTATACTCAGAAATTAAATTGTGTGCATATTGCAGGTTTGCAGAATAATAAAATCACAAACGTTTAGGTACCTATATATTTTTAAATCTTGCGATTCTTTTGATTTAAGATATATGTTAAGACGATATATCTTATTTTGTAGATGCGGTAGGCGGAGTGCGGGGTGTTAGGTTTTATTTTCGTTACGGAATTTCTTGATTCGGTCGCCGCGCTCAAAGCCCGCGATAAAAGCTATGCAATAGCTTAAAAGCTGTTGCTCTATTAAAGACATTAGTTTTTCTTTAATGACTATAATGTACAGACATCGGCCTGTTACAATTTTATTATATGTATAGATTTTTCTCAAAAAGACATGTCCCGCACTAGGAATTATAGGGAATTTACTAACATATTTTTTTATGTTCATCAACTCCCCTACACAGGAAACATTCATTCAGTCATTCACAATCTATAAAAAAAGTCGCAGCAGTGTCGACCAACTATTATGGATATATGGATATGGATCACACAGATTTTTGTCCTGCGTGGGAATCGAACCCACGACTTCAGGCTCAGCAGTCTGGGTCACTAACCGCTAGACCAACACATATCTGTCAAAACTAGGAAAAACTAGAAGATTTTTATTTAGGTATACAAATGTACTTCATATTTATCTTTTTAATCTTTAAAAAAAGTTACCAAGGAAAAAGTGACCAATACTGCTTTAGCACTCGTATAATCCATGAATTAGGAAGAGTTAGCGCTTAGTAGGGATCGAATTAGTACACTTTATTTTAAGCAAACCAATATACCTGGGGTGGTGTAAAAAACTTGTAAGGTTACATTTTCTGGTGCGATACTACGGCCTCAAAGAAGACCGGTTGTAAAGTGAAGCTTGCGTTGCATTTCCCCGAAATGAGGAAAGTTTCCGGAGGCCAAACATCCCTCATCACCCTCACAGGCGGGCAGTGCACTTACGAGTCTTATGTCCATGGATGGCGGTTGTCACTTACCATCAGGTTACCTATCTATTCGTCTGTTTGTATAGAATAAAACAAAGTTACAAGAACTTTTACTTCATCATTCTGAAACCTTCATTTAAAGATTATCGCTTCACTTATACATAGAACAAAGCCAATAAATATTTACATCTGTTATATGTAGATTACAATACTAAAGAATTATCTTGTCACCTTATCTCACACACTAATCGTAGCAGCGCTTTGTTGATATTTGTTCAAATACTTCTAGCGGTTAAATTAGATATTAATCGTCTGCATTACTTAAGTCAATGTACTAGGTTAAGGACAAAGTTCGATCAAGCGATCGAGCTCAAACTTAAAAAATGACGCCACTTCAAAATATGAGCTGACAAAAAAATATTATCTTGTATTCTTCAGCGCTAGAAGTAGTTATGACCTGATTTTGACACGTGTCCTAGTTAGACGGCCGCTCTTACATGAGAACCCATTACTGATGTGTAAAATTCTGGCACTCATTTTAAATGGAAATAAAAATACGATAGGTTAGGTTCTGTGCTGTAATGAGGTTCTATTTTTCTTACCACCTATGTTGGAGCGATTTGTATTTTTATGTATGTTGTTATTGCATATGAAATATTTGATTCCGTAATTATAACATTTTCTTGAATACCAATACCAATGAATGTATGACATTAATTTAAACAGAGTTGTTTAATATAGAGATATTTCTTATACCTTTTTTATTTTACAGTGAGCGGTTGACGGCAATGAGCCCCTGTTATGTTAGTGGAATTATGGTTTGTCAAATTGAGGGCGTTTGATGCACTTCTGCCCACCCATTTTTGTAACATAGGCGTGAGTATATGTATAATTAAGTAAATTTCAAAAAGCCCATTTCATTATTTCTTTATTAGGAAGTATTCAAGGCCCAATAGGATAGTGCTGATATTGTTATTCCGCATTTTGTTTATGTTATAGGGAGCTAACGAAAAGATGATTCACGTCATGGTAAGTGACTACCGCCGCATGGACCCTTGCAACTCAGGAATCACAAAGACGTTGCTGACCTTTGAGGTGGGTGGCAATACGCTTTTCTCTTGAAGGTTTATTAACACTTCAGACTTCAAGATTGAACCGTAAGCTAATCTTATGTTGTCCAGTGTTTTTAATAAAATTATAAATATTTAAATGTAAAATTAGAAATTATTAGGTAACGTGGGCATAAGCTAAACTATAGTAAGTCATGCAAACACATTACATAGGTAAGTTATTTTTATAACAATGCCCTCATTGTGTGGGGTGAAAAAACAAGGTATCGTAATATCTATCTGGTAATTTAAAAGAGTTGGGCTGTGATTTTTTTTTGCCCGATATATGAAATAAAGATATTGAAGTGACTTTTAAGCTATGTAAACTATACTCATACTCACTACCTGACCAACAACAAAAAAGTATCAAGAAGGAAGTCATTTCATACGGAAAGATTAATATAATAAAAAAACCTGTTAACAAAATCTATGACGCAACGGTAAAAGTGGGGCATACTCTGGGAACTGAGATAACAATGAAACAAAAAGTCATATGTTATGAATGAATAAATTTATCTAAGTGATGCTGTAAATTAGTCATGAGTTCGTTATCAACTCTAGTATTGTCAATTATACGCACATCGGCTCGACACTATAAGGCGATCAAATTAAGTTCTGCCTAGTTAAACTATTGTCTGATACAAATGAGATTTCATATTAATTGATTTTTGATGACTGGGTTGTCATCAAAAATCAATTAATTAATAATTGGTATAGTGGTTAGTGATCCTTAGCTGCTATGCCTGATTGGATTCGATTTTCACATAGGGCAGATGATTCTGTGACGAGCAAGTGTTTGTTATGTATCTAGGTGTAATTTATATATAGTAATATGTATTTAGAAATAGATATACATATAAGTATGTTTATCTGCAGTCTCGTTGCCGTAGTACAAGCTCTGCTTAGTTTTCAGGATCAGACGGACCTGTGTAAGATGACTTAAGTTATAATATTTTTATGAGTTTTGCTAAAACATTAATTTAACCCCTATTAAAAAAAGTTACAATTTGATTAATGAATAATTACGAGTACTTAAACGCCCCTTGTTGTGTCGCCCTATGTATATTCATAATTTAAATAGATAGAAATATTCTTTATTGTTCACCTTGCAATTTATAATAATATGGATTTATAAATTAAAATACAATGGGGTCTTATCGCTAAGAGCGATCTGTTCCAGACAACCAAGTCTTGAAATAAAATAAAAAAAAGTAGTGTAAGTACAGTAAGTAAATGTAGTGTTCCATAAATAAATTCCATCTCTTTATGAGTAATTACAGTTAAAGATGACAAATAATAAACACTTATATCATTTGCTTTTCTCCAAATATTAAGGCGGCAATTAAGAACACATAGATTCATTTTGTTTGATTTATTAACACGCTCGGTTCTAGAGAACGAATGAAATGATTATGTCAGAGTAATATATGTTTTTGTCATACAATATATTCAAATGAACAAATCTTCGACTCCAGGTTTACGGGAAAGGGGGCGCTAAATTTCCCTACCTTTAGATTGCTACTAGTAGAGATTATTTAGTTATATTTTTTAATTGTGAATTTTAATGATCGATCATTCCATAAAATAGCTTTAATTGATTGAAAAAAGAAAAAAAGTTTACGGTTCATTTAACTTGTCAATGTCAATCGTAAAAAAATATTCAATCTCGTAGGTAACGAGTAACCACGATGACCTTAAATAGGTCATACAAAAAGGCACAAAGCTTTTTATAGGCAATATAGTTGAAGAGTCTTTTAATTATTACGTCGCAAATATTCAGGCAGTACATATTTAAAAGAAGACTTAATTGATGAGGTATTCGAATTCAGTCATATTATTTAAATTTTAGAAATAATCTTTTGTGCTATGTAAATGCGTACAATATATGTAGATATAATATATATAATTATGAAGGTTATGGATTTTATTACTTTTTTGCTAAACTTATTTCTAAACTTTACTTTTGTGGAATCGTAACGCTGAGTAACGAGTTTTATAATATCCTCATGACACTAAATTAACTAGAAAAACTGCGCACTGCTTCACCTTTAGATATACGTATTTGATGTTATTTTAACTAGAGAGAAATAGGGTTTTGAAACCCCCACGCGTGAGAAATAGGGTTTTGAGTGACAGAGAGGCAGACAGGCAACAACAGTTTACAACATTTTTCCTTTTTAAGGAACGTAACCTATACATTAACGTACAACGTACAATAACGTATCAAGCACAGAACTTTGCACGAATAATCTAAGTTAGCTAGTACTTATTTAGTGTTTAACTTGTCTTAAATACCTTGAAAAGCATGTTAAGAATGTTAAAGGATTTTTCTCAGGCAACGCATTTAATATAGCTGTTAATCTAAGCTTTGTCTTATCTTTCATATAATTTTTACTGATTTTACGATAGTAAAAACGTAAATGTCAAATATAATGGTTAGAACTGTATCTATCGTAACGCAAAAAAAAAAATGTGAGCTTAATAAACATCGATTCGATTATGGAACGTGGAGCGCCCCGTAGAGATTTCTTATTTAATATGTCTTCCGAGCTGTTTTATCTTGAAGGTTCTATACGTTGTCCCCTCGTAGTACTAGTTTATTTGTTTCTTATATAACAGGACAGTAATACACTTTATTCATTAAATAAAAAAAATATAATAATAATTGTGGATACTATTGCTCGTTTATGTTTTTTTTAAACTCCATGATACATGTACAAGTTTAATTAACAAAAACATACATACATATACATACACATTTGTATCTCCGAAGGGGTAGGCAGAGGCGTATTAACGCCTACATTTTGTCGATTATAATTTAGTGCAATTCAATTGGGAAGGAATTAGATTGGAAAATTTGGAGAAAAGGGAGGACAGAAATGGAACCAAAGGGATATTTACCGACCGGTTAAATAATTCAAAAATAAACAAGTTCTTATTGCTTTAAACACTGTAATTTAATATTGACATGTTTATAGTTTTCCGTTTCGTATAGATTTCAATTATGAAGACATATTCATTTTCAGCTTGATGACTGTGTTTATGTCTTTAAAAAAACCAAAAAAAAATATAAAAATAATAACGTACATGGTGTACAATATGCGCCATAAAAATCAAATATGTAATTTCAATTAATTATCTTATAGCGCGATAATTATGATGATGGATAACCGGAAGACGCCATTGGTTGCAACTACAATAAATCAATTCTTATTCATAAAATACCTCACATTAAGAAGATAATTTACTTAATTGCACTTAAACATAGGGCTACGCACCGATCTTAAAGGTTTTAAATGATATTTCATTATCAAAAAATTAAGAAGCAATGTAATTCTCGTTTCTTTTTAATACAGCTATCGCTACAAGATTTTTTGTGATTTTTGTGTCTTTGGGGACTCTACAACACTACTAGTAACGGACACAAAGAACACTCAGACTCAGGCAACTATTTGTAGAGCATACTAACTTTAGTCCGAAAGGGGAATCAAATATGTGGCTCAGCAGTCAGGGTCACTAACCACTAAACGAACAGACACGTATTGTAATAATAATTTTATTTTTAAATTATTATTAAACTACATTAATAAAATATGAAATGGTAAGTCATTACTTTTCAAGATGTACATACATACATACACTTGCCTGAATTTTCTTTTTATACGATAGGGGGCAGACGGACAGACGTGTCACCCTAATGGTAAGTGACAACCGCCGTTCATGGACACCTACAACTCAAGAGTCGTAAGTGCGCTACCCGCCTTTGAGGGGGATAAAGAGAGAGGAGAGGGGGATTGGGCCTCCGGAACCTCACTCACTTCGGGGAAATGCAACGCAAAGTGCTTGTGAAGTAATTCACAACCGGTTTTCTGTTAGGCCGTGGAAACGGTCGAGCCGACCCATTCGTGCATAAGCATTGCTCTACCGCTGCCAAGTCACAATCCCCTGAAGGGTGTATGTACAAGCGTTCATTACCCATATTTTGACAACTTTGGTTGTGGTTCAACTCACGTCTTGCCTGTTGCAAATCTATTGCCTTTCACAGGGCACTTTACGAATTAAAGAATGCAAAGTACAATAGTTTAACATAATAAAGAAATGGATTGAATGGATGGATTTGCTTATATCAATGTATTGGATGTAAGGACCCGGACATCCACTATTAGCCAGTTCAAGTTACCCTTATTAGCTCCAGCTAGTGGAGCAGATAAGGGTAACTTGAACTGGCTGATAGTAGAAAGTCCGGACCCTCTAACGTAATAGTTATCTGGCGTGACATAAAAATAGAAGAACAGTAAAGTAAATCAGTATACTTAAAATTACCAGATTTTGAATCTCCAAACTAATCAATTGACGACAATTGGTTTGACCCATTACGTAGTTTAACCAAATTCTAATTACCAAAATAATCTAGTACGTATTAGTCAAGTTAACTAAAAAGGCCAATGGATGAAAGAGGATGTTGATGGTGATGATAATGATGATGATATAAGTATTTATGGCGTTATCATAAATACTACTACTATTACTATTGAAGAATTTATTGTACAAAATTCACTTGAAAAAAGAAAAAAAGACAACCGACTTCAATGCGTCATAAAATTTAAGACTTATATGGTTTTCTCATGGATGCCATTGTCAGAACTGGACCATTGATATGGGACAACACAGGAAGCATCAGCTTTCAAATAAAAAAAAAATATGAAAATCGGTTCACCCAGTCGAAAGTTCTGAGGTAACAAAAATTAAAAAAAAAGAAAATAAAAATACAGTAAAATTGAGGACCTCCTTATTTGATTAGAGGCAATCTGTATTTTGTAAACAATCATACGAGTACTTCTACACTTACAAAACTAAAGCATCTTACTATTATGTCAGCTGTCTCCTCCATTAAATTAGTGCGTATACTGAGACACGTGTATAACCGAGTGGGTGACGTTACCGGAGGCTAAACCCCTTTCCCCCCATGGGTCACCCTCAAAGACTTAGCAACGACAATCACTTACCAGCAGGTGATCCGTCCCCTATTTTGCCCATATACAAAAAAAATTAAGGCCAATATTTCAGTAAATAGTATTTTTAATATTAATTTTAATTAACGATTTTTACTGTAGACTCTTGAAAACTACAAATAATAACAGAGAACATTATCATATAATTTTCTTTATGATATTTAATATTTAAGCGGCAACTAAGACAAGTGTTGTTTTTTTGGGGCTAAGAGCACGGGGTAAGTGCTCGTAGGTTTGGGGTCTTTTTAAAGAAGGAAAAAAAAACATGTGTAAGTAAATCTTAACAATAATAATATAAAATCAATATAGCTGATCCCATGTACTACTGAACCCTTTGTCCCTGTAGAGGCAGTCAAAAAAACAGAGCTTGTGAGTTATTTTTATAGTGCTTACTCTTAGAATAAAAAAAATATATATAAAGGACATCCGAGAAACAAATTCAAACTTCTATCTATCAACCTTATTCACCGTGCTATAGTCGAATATAAAATAACCAACATACTATATATGTATTTCAACATACTAACAGCCCCGACCGAAGTGCGGCTCTGTTCTTTTTTATCATTATATCTTGATTCAATTGATATAACTATTAATTACAACACAACCCTGCAATCGATTGCCTAATGTAATCGAGTGAGTAGTCTCTTGTCTATTGTATCAACTATATCTGAACTATTTAAAAGATGTATTTCGTAATTAGTATTCAAACAATGTTTGCATTGTATTACCGAGTGAGTGAGTGAGGGTACCGAAAGTCAAACTCCCCCTCTCCTCTTTCTCCTCCCCCCTTCACATTTTTATTTTATTTTATAGGAGGACAGACGAACAGACAGGTCACCTGATGGTAAGTGACAACCGCCGTCCATGGACAATAGCAACTCGAGATACGAATCTGTTTTTAATGAATGAAGTAAAATGCGGTAAGGAATACGGATAAGACGAGTGAGCTACGTTAAGGGTCCGGATGTCTTAATAAAGCTGTTCCCGGATTCCTTCTATTTTAAGCGCAGCTTGGCACACCGTGTGGTTTTAGTCGGTTCGATTCTGACACACTGTTCCACCGAAAATCCAGGTGGAATGACGGCCTGAGGGGGTTTCCACACGAAGAATAAAAAATACCGCAAGTATCGAATGGGGAAACAAGGCTGATACTTCAGTACTCGAAGAGGCCGGGTTCGCGTATCCGTATGTTAATGTCGGTCCGTAAAACCAGAACATCGCCTCAAAAACTTCAAGAGGAAAATTTTGTTGCATGCTGTCTCTCTATTTACTTTTCTCACTCCCTTGATTTCTTCTTTATCTATTCTAATACAATATTACTAGCTTCTACAATACCATTGTCTTTTATAAAATACACCTTATCACAATAAACCCCTATACTTTATAACAATATCCATATCAAGGTTGTCTGGAAGAGAACCCCGTGTGTGATAAGACCGCCTATTGTTATATCTAACTATTTGTAACATAATTCTATCTATGTATATAAATATTATTGTATAAAAGGTGTACAATAAAGAATTAATTAAATAAATAAAAATATATATTAATGAATAAACTAACATAATAGTTAAATTTCTTGGTGTTAAATTTGTGAAGCGGAATTGAACTTCAATCTCTAAACTCAAAATAAGAAGATTTGGATGGTATTAGAATAAAACAACAGTTACAGCCATGTGGTTCTCGGTGGCGTTGAATAGGGCCACCCCATTTCATCCCAGGGGATCGAAAAGGCAACTAAGGTATTCATGAAACGATCAGTATATGTACAATCATACATATAACAAATTATGGCTGGCAAAAAGTGGCTGTTTGGGACGCCGCTGCCTTCGCCTTTGTTAATATAAGCGTGAGTATACGTATACATTAAAGGCAGTTACTACCACTAATATTAAGTAGACATATTGTCACATAAGAGTAACTATTACCTAAATTAAAGTTCCTTTGTTTACATACGTCATTATGATAAAAATGTCAAAATGCGTAATAGGAGGCGTTTCATTTAGCATGAAGTGGGCGTCTGATATATCGAGTTGCTTATTCGGAATTTCTGTTATATCTAAATGCATTTGTAACACTGATATGCGATCATTTTACATAAAAAATGAGTTTCTTTTTGTGATAACTTAATAAGCATTTGTAAGCACAAAGAATCTTAGGTAATAAGATATATATGTATTTTTATTGGTCTTTCTTTTAAATTTGTTGTATTTGAGTCTAGAAGTAAATCCGATGATTCACATTCATGCTGAGATCATCTTTTTGTCTCAGTTATTTTATTTTTTACTGACTCTCAGTTATTTTATGTTTATCCAGGTTAATAAAGATGTGGCCTTTCGCTAACCTGGCATCTAATATATTTAGTTTTTATTTTTTACTTCCTTTTTTCGTGTTTTATCTGTCTTTTTTAGGGTTCCGTTTTACCCTTTGTAAAACGGGACCTTATTACTAAGACTCCGCTGTCCGTCTGTCTGTCTGTCCGTCTGTCACCTGGTTGTATCTCATTAACCGTGATAGTTAGATAGTTAAAATTTTTACAGACGATATATTTCTGTTGCCGCTATAACAACAAATACTAAAAAACAGAATAAAATTAATATTTAAGGGGGCTCCCATACAACAACACTAGTCACGTTGACTGACTGATTTTTTTGCTCGTTTTTTCTCGATATTGATAACGGCAACAGGTAGATGCTTGAAATATTTACAGAATATTTAGTTATATATTCATTTTAAAAATAAATAATTAAATTAAAATAAAACAAATATTTAAGGGGGGCTCTCATACAACAAATATGATTTTTTTGCCGTTTTTATAGATAATGGTACGGAACCCGTCGTGCGTGAGTCCGACTCACACTTGACAAGTTTTTTTTATTTCCTTTCTTGTCCCTCTCTTTGGTGCTAACATACTCTCATGAATGTTGGTTTAAATGGTACATCAGGCAGTATATGTAGTTCTATAACTCATAATGCTATAATTTATCAAAATACTATAAATTGATTGTAGCTACTGTTACAGTTTACATCTATAGAACGAGTTATAAATTTCCCTAACATGTCAACGTGACTGGTGTTGTAATCGACTGGTTCTCACGATAACACGTAATAATAAAAACGTTCAGACGCTGATACTCTCAAGAGTCCTTGCTACGTTTAATTTTCCTTGTAATAATTTGATAAAAGGTATACTTACTTCATGATTCATAACAAAGACCCGTCCTAGGTCATTCCCCGGAGTACCTAGTTAGAAAATTTTCCTTATGATTGCTCTCTATACTACGGAATGATCACTCAACATCCGTTTTTTTTTGTTTCGTTTTTATCCTTCTAGTAAAGGTTAAGATGAAAATGGAAATCAATTACACAAAAATATTATGCCCAAATATATGCGAATTACGTCAGCATTCGACACAATGCGCACGCACCGATTTCAAGCGTCATTCTCAGTAGTAAAACAAATCAAAGTGAACTTTAACACTTAAAAAACAGTGTTGATATTCACCTAAAAGTTGTTTCATAATGGGTAGAATAACAATTCGATACAGGTGATATACATTTCACTTTAAAATATTGATACACACTTCCGGTCATGAATCCGATGTTTATGACTGAAAAAAGAAAATCCCTTTGTATTCGTATGTCACATAAAAGTGTTGGGATCCACTCCATGAGTAGATCGTAGATCTCCTCTCAAGAATTTGTTTTAATTCATTGAGTGCTTTCTTCTAGTGCAACCACAATGAAATTAAGTTTTACACTGCTGACTTGGTCGGTGTTTATAGGGAGATTAGATCCCTTAGTCGCCTTTTAAGCCACCATTGTTAATAGCTGGCATGGCCTATTCTACTCAATCGAGAGTTGCACAGCTAGATAATATTCACAGACACGCGTTATAATGTCTACAGTATAGTAATATTTAATTTCAACTTTATTTTACATTGTAATTCACATTATAATTTATAAACAATCAAGAGAGACTGCGTTTCGCTATACCTACTTACGCACTAGACTTACTTTACATATGAAGACATATCACAAAAGTAAACGATTTATAATATGTATGTGTCAATGATAATAAATGGACAAACCATCTTCTTTTTTTTTTCTTTGTATAAAGACAACTCCCGCACTAGGATTAATTCCTGTGTAGCGGGGGACTTGACAAACATTCAAGCAACGGTCACAAAGAACACCCAGACTCAGAACAAGAATTTGAAGATTACACAAAGTGTTGTCCCGCGCGGGGATCGAACCCACAACACTCAGCGCGGCAGCGTAGTGGTGAGGTGACCACTTAAACCGCTACGCCATCCGTGCAGACATCTTTTATTAATACACACTCTTTCATTTTGTATTGTTTGGCAACTTCTTAATGACAGGGGGGATGCGACTATGCTGGGAGTGCGAGTGCTTTTTACCCGACTACATAAGAAAGAGGGTTATGTTTTTCGAGAGTATGCAAACGGCTTAACGGATTTCGATACGTGAGGGATCATTTGAATCATCTTGGTAGTGTAAGTAACATATGCTATTTGTAACATTTCGAAGTGACGTCATCAAAAATTTGAAAAAGTTAATAATGCAGTCGGTTTACTTTTAAGCCATTTTACTTGTTTGCTACCTTACCTTACAATTTTTTTATGATATAGATGGACAAAGAACAGATGGGTCACCTGATGGTAAGTGACGACCGCCCATGGGACACCCAGAACTCAAGCGTCGAAAGAGCTCAGCCCGCCTTTGACTGTGATAAGGGGGAGGGGGGGGGAGGGTAAAAAGAAGTGGTGGATACACGATTATGAAAATGTAATTACATAACGCACGCGCATATAAATCTATTCAGAGCTTCGTTGCATCCAATGTCATAAAGATCAGTTATTTCCACTGATTCCAATTGCAATGTCAGTGAATTATGTATTGGGATCATCGATATTAATATTTATTGCACAAAACAAGTAATACAAAGAAAGATAATTGACTTTTACTTATAAATTCATAAGGTAACCTCTATAAAAACTGAGGTCATACCACAATTTCCTTAATCGCAATGCAGTATTGTTGTTTAAATGCCTGAATAAATCTAAAAAGCTTAAAATCACATATTTAATACCGAAGTCGAGAGACACTAAACACCTACACACACTAAAAACCTTTTACAAATTAGTCCAGCCAGTTCAGCCAGACAATTAAGTCGGCGTAAAGGATTTTAACCCATACAAACATGCTTTTTTAAGTAGTAATCTTAAGAATTAACTAAATTAAATATAGAGTTGAGAATAAATTATATAATATAATAGCAGAAGAATAGATAAAAATCAAATTTCTGATCGTATCGGTGATGTTCTTAAGAAAGGTCGAAAGTACCCCAAAACCACGGTGGGTTTGATGGAAAGGTTTCATGAGTGCAGACGAAGTTCGTGAGGTATGAGAAGCACGCGGCGCGTTGTTGTTACACCCGACGTCCATTTTTTACAGGGATTTTAAAAACATTAAAACAAAGAACACAAAGCACACTGAGACTGAGGACAACTATATGCGGATTACACAAATTTTTGTTAAGTGTGGGAATCGAACCCACGACCGCTGTTTTTTTTTTCGTATATTATAGGTCGGACAGACGAACAGACGGGTCACCTGATGGTAAGTGACAACCGCCGTCCATGGACATCAGCAGCTCTCGAGTCGTATGTGCGCTGCCCGCCTTTGAGGGTGATGACGGATGAGGGTATGCGGGGAGGGGAAGTAGAGGACATGAGTAGATGGGAAAAGGGTCAATGAGATGGTTCAGCAATAAGGACTCAATATGATATTACACATAACATATGTACATATAAAGCATTTACATAGCTGGTATGCAATGGTATGGTTAGTTTCTTTACAGTTTTACTCGTATGCTCATGCGCGTGATGTACTATTGCGAAATCTGGTCCTAACAACACGTGCACATCAGGCTTGATTAATGCCAATCGAGTTGCGAAATTATAACTGTGCTGATATCGTTTCATTTGTACCATATGTTTTACGCCTTGTGTTCGTTTGCAGCCTCATTTCCAGGTTTCGAAGTATCGCCATACTATACTTAGTCAAAATCGGTTCAGACGTTTAGTAGTAAAAGTTTAACATACAGATAGATAGATGGCATTACTTAAGCAAATTAAATATTAGTAGATGTAATAAATTATCGAACAAGTTACTAATTCAAACAACTACTGCGCCAAAAAACTACTTACGCACCATAGTGACGTTGCTTTTACGAAATTTTCTGAAGTCAATCTTACTCGGGCTGATGTAAGGATTCTAACGATACCCCAGCGCACAAATCTGTTCAAATATTTAGTAATTATTATTAAGAGTCCATGTATTTATGTTACATAGACTCTTAATTTTTTATTTCAATCCAGTTCAGTCTAGTCCTTTATCTCTGCACAATCCTAAGGTATACTCTTAGGAAATGCCTACAGCATTAAATCCGTAATTGTACAATCAGCAAACAAAGTTTTATGCAACAGTCTTAAATAAATAAATCAATAAATAACCCTAAAACATTGCTCTACTCTTTTGGCTGTCCTTTACAATTACTATTAACTTTGTGTGTATGCGATTCAGTCATACTTACATTTGCTGTCTATTTTTAGAGTTCCGTACCTCAAAAGGAAAAACGGAACCCTTATAGGATCACTTTGTTGTCCGTCTGTCTGTCTGTCAAGACCCTTTTTCTCAGGAACGCGACGAGGTTTTAAGCTGAAAATCATATCAAATACTCAGGTCTACTGTTAATTGGATCAGGGAAAAAATGTAACCTCTAAGCCAACTCAATCAAAAGATACAGCCGTTTATGCTGCAAATTTTCGACACTCGCAAGGGAATCAAACGCTACAGGGTACTTCCCCTGAACTCAGAATGTTAAAATTTGGTGCGAAGCACTATCTTATAGCACAGATAAAGGAAAAATTTAAAAAAGCATACAGTTTTTGTTACATCATATAATAAAAATATTTTTAATAATTTTAAACTTAGTACCCCTTTCCTCATGAACGCGTAGAGGTATTAAATTGAAATTCATATCAAATACTCAGGTATATAATACCTTTAAGCTGTAACAAAATCAAACTTCTATGTCAACGCAATCAAAAGAAACAGCAATGTAAGTACTATTTTTACAATGTAATGTACAATTTTGAAACTCGCAACTACTCGCAAGGGAATCAAAACCTAAAGGATACTTCAATAACGCAAGCAACGTAAAGCACAGATAAATGAAAAATTTCGAAAACCTTAAATTTATAGTTACATCACATTTTTTTTTAATAATTATACACTTATTACCCTTTTCCTCATAAACGCGTAGAGGTATCAAATACTTAGGACTAATTGCTAAAAAAAAAAAATCTAAGTCAACGCAAAAAGGCCAAACGCAAAAGTACAACTATTTATACCGCGTATTTGGAAATTCACAACTACTCGCAAGGGAATTAAAACCTAAAGGCTACTTTTGACACAGAATCCTACTTGGACGGTTTTTTTTATATAAAACGCTGGATCAGACACATTTACCTTAATTATTATCACTGTAGTTTGATTCAATCCACGTATTCATGAGAACAATCATTGTTATATTATATTGACTGACCTGTTGGACTAGTGTTAAGTGACCCTGCTAAGCCAGAGGTCGTAGGTTTGATTACCAGCCAGGACAAATATTTGTGTGATAAGCATTCATTTGTTCTGTGTCTGTGTGTAATTTATCTATACTCTCCGGTATGTATGTATTTAGAAGTGTATAAGTATGTTTATCAGCAGTCTGGTTACCTTAGTACAAGCTCTGTTTAGTTTGGGATCAGACGGCCGTGTGTAAGATGTGTCAAGTTATTATTATCATTTTGAAGTTTGACACTTTATTCAAATAAATTTACTACACATCCTTCATTTCATTACTTATATTATAATTGCTTTCACGTCTTTACTTGCTGTATCGGTCGTTTTGAAGTTCTGTGTACACGTTGCCAGAGGTACAGAGAAGGACATATGTCACATAGTTTAACCGTAATAAAGTAATGTTCCCGAGGGATGGACAAAATAATTAAGTGTCCTTTAAGCAGTACGCAGAGGTGCATTCAACACCCACATTTTGTCAATTAGAATTTGGTTTCACTAACGTAACAGGCACTATATGACTGTACATGTTTATGTTTGTCGTGGCGAGATTACAGAATAGATCAATTCATAATGAGGCCAATCTATTCATGAAATGGTCCAACGCTTAGTGGTTATATCATGAAAAAGTTACATTATCCACCGTTAGAGACGCTGATGTCGTTTTATTTTCCTGATGTGGCCATAATTATTTGGTTTGTAAGCGGAATAATAATGTGCAAAAAGCAAATAAAAGGTCATAAATAAAATTTTTTTATAAATTGCCTCTGAAAATTTCAGAAACACGAACATATCATAGAAAAGAAGTTACGCTGGTATTTGAAAGAACAATATTTGTTTCTTATTAATACCTGCATAAAGAGCTATTCAACAAGAATTTTGTTTTTTAAAACAAAATAAATCGAAATATTTAGACGAATATGATTCAATTTTTTATTGTATCACAAAGAGTAAGGTTTGGCAACTATGAATCAAACAAAATGGCGGGTCTATTTCGTTAATCCTGTCACTGATTTTCAGTTTACTGTCCTTTAACACCACTGGCTTATTTTTTGTGGCTTCACACAATCTGGCCGGCCACTTAACAGCTGAATTTCGTGAAATTGGACATCCATGATGAAGTGGATATCACTGACATGTTGTTTCAACAGGACGCTGCCACATGCCACACATCCTACGAAACGATCAATTTATTGTAAACTAAATTTCCCGATTGTATAATTTCACGAATCGACATCTGCAAGCGTGATCGTGGTGGATATTTGCCAGATATAATTTTTCATTCATAATTGTCAAACCTTACTCTTTATGATACGATAAAAAATTGAATAATCTTCATTTAAATTATTTATTTCATTTTGTTTTAAAAAACAAAGTTCTTGTTGAAAAACCTTTTACTATGTGCACCTATATAATATGATGGTGACCCTAAAAACAACTACCCTTTTTGTTTTGTGTCTTATATTATCCATTTATTTATTTATTTATCTATTATCTTTTCTTATGTTTTGTAACCTCAACATAATGCCAGTTAATTGCTTAAATAACGTATCTCCTCTAGATAAGAACAAGTCCAACGGTCAGAAGTATTAGAGTATTTACTGTGCGGTAATTAAAACAGACCACTTTTATTAAAACATTTCCTTAAGATCTAAGATTAAATCAATTAACCGAAGCGAGTGTGGGAACGGTACTGCTAAATTAGTGTATTTTTGGTCACATATTTTTCGTTTTCGTCAGTTTTTTTTATTTTATGTAGGGGCAAAGACGAACAGACGGGTCACCTGATGGTAGGTGACAACCGCCGTCCATGGACAAATACAACTCAAGATTGGTAAGTGCGCTACCCGCCTTTGAGGGTAATGAGGGATTTGAAGATGCGGGGAGGGGATGAGGGTATGGGAAAGAGGAGAGGGGATATGAGGGGGGGGGAGACGAGAGGTGGGCCTCCGGAAACCTCACTAATTTCGGGGAAATGCAACGCAAGCGTTGCTTCACAACCAGTCTATCAAATGGCCACACATTGCCTACCATAATTTAATTCCACTTAAGTAATAGGGTCAAACCTAATACCGCCGCCTCTTCTACTCCGGGAACCACACATATAATATAAATATTATAACAACAAAGAAAGACCTCATATATCTTTTTACAGTATATAAAAAAAAAAGAAAATGCGACCTTTATTAGGCAGGTGGAAAAAAGAAAAATAAAGTTGAGTTATATTCTAAAGAATTATGGACGTACCTATATATATATATACGAGTATATTTCTTCTTAAAAAAAAAGTTTGGCTGGTTGTGTCTCGAGTCTCGTGGACGTGTTCCCTTTGTTATAAGTGTTACAATTTCTGCGCTTTCGACAAAGAGCTGTCACTATGTGAATTTAGACATAAAAATATTTTTTAATGTTTTTTTTAGTATCTAATGCTAAGACCCGCTGAATAGAATATTATTGAAGGTATTTAAATATATTTTTTAAACCTTTTACTTTTTCGTAATCATTAAAAATTACTCAATATTTAAGGCCTGTATCGTGAAATCTTAGTATTTTCTTTGTCTTCGACGTATATGTTTTAAACCAACTGCATACGGAAGTATCGCAGCGATAGAGCGAATAAAAAAACCGCACGTTCAACGATTGCGCCGCGCCGGCAGCTGAGGCGACCTCGCATTATTAATGTTAACAACTCAGAGACGCATGCCGCTCGATTTGTTTGTTTATTACCTACTTATTTACTTAACTGACACCTATTAACTACTACAATCGGCTTGTTTATTGTCAATTGAGCAATACATCAATTGATTCATCTCCAGTCGTAGTCATGCCTTGTGTTCTTTTGTTTAACTTTAATTAAATTAATTAGAAATACTATTTGATTTAGATTTCAAAGCTCATTAACCAGCAGCGTTTTATAAGACACATAAAGGTTGACAGAATATAGATAGGTGACTTCTAACCTGTTGGTCTAGTGACTCGTCTGGTTAGATACCCTGACTGCTGCTGAGCCGGAGGTTGTGGTTTCGATTCCCTTACGGGACAAACATTTCTGTACACAATTAGTTGTTTCGAGTCTGTATGTTCTTTGTGTCCGTTGTGTGTATGTTTATAGGACCCAGACACAGGACTAGTTCCTAGTGTGAGAGATGTCTTTTAAAAAAATTACAACTTTAAAAAAATAGGTAAACAGTAATAAGAGCTTGCATTCTATATTCTATATTCCAATAAACAGAGCAATGAGATGAGATTAAAGTAATCGTTCATATTCAGTGCACACAACGGTATTTGTTTTGTTTGTTTTCTTAATTATAAGTTTGACATTCAGTCTCAGGCCATAAATGACCTCTAACTCGACCTCTATAACAGAACAACTTCCCGTGTAGGTCATTACCCGATAATTTAGTTTTTATTTAATTTATTACGTGAACCTCATTATATTACCTGCTGTGCAATAGGTTTACAATTACTTGTTGTATATTATCGATCATAATATAGGCAGTTCCATTAATACAAGAGATCGCTTGCCCGTTAAATTTCTACCACAGTTTATCATTTGTTTTCATTATAATATAAAATGTAATTTTCACTTTTCTAAGTTACCATTTTTTTTTATGCATACAAAGGTATATTAAGTATATTATATTCGCTTCACATATATAATGCATTTACGACGGTGCGTTTTTAAATTTATAGGAGTGGAGGTGCACTTTTAGGTCCTAACGTGTTCAGTGACTGTGACAGTAAGTATTATCATAATGAAGTTTTTGAACTATCGTTGATCAAGCAACTCAATCCAGAAGAAATTGTGAAGTATAAAGATAATCGAGTTCCTTGCCATTATAAAGTTAGTTACTAGGCAAGGAAAAAGTGTTACAACGATATTGGAAGAGATGTCATCTGTTTACCGGGACTCTTGTACAGGAAAACCATGGCTTACATTTAAATACGACTATCAACCTGAGCGGTCTGTTGAGGTCACCACTCCAGATCTCTACGAAAAAATAGTTTTTGTTTTCTACCGATGGACAAGTAAATGAAGCAGTTTCAGCGTATTTTACAAGATGAATAAATTAAAAGAAAAATAATTTTGTAATATTATTAAATCCCTTATTTTTCACTTCTCGAAGGTACGCTGTTATAAATGTTGTATAGCGTGCATAGTCCTTTGGCGCTATAAATCCATGAAAATATATACTTGTAACAAGCGCTGTAGACGTACCACTGAAATTGTAATACCAAGTGGTACAGTTAGTATGTGAAATAATTCTTACTATGATGCCGTATTTCCGAACCGATACGACCTTCAAACCTTCAAGAAGAGAGCGTACCTCTACCTAAAAGGCCGGCAACGCACTTGTGACTCTTGAGTTGCGGGTGTCCATGGGCGGCGGTAGTCACTTACCATCAGGTGACCCGTCTGCTCGTTTGCCCGAAAAAAAAATGATAAGTTACTTTTCTATTTTTGGGTATTTTATAAACTTTCTAAGAATATGTTAAATTTGTCCCTCTTGTTGGGCCCAAAAACGTTCTTATACCTTTTTTACACATTAAACTTGGACTAATGAAAAACTTCGTAAAAGCTCTTAATAAGAACAGCAATGCATTCCAACATATAAAAGCGGCTATTCCAAAATTAAGCAATGCCAAATTAAAATAAGGCAAACATGGCAAAATTCTGTTATCACATTTAGCTTCAGCATTAGCGCTTTACCCAGGATACAATATTTTCGTTTCTCGTCGTGCTAACCAAAACAGTTTTTTTTTGTAAAGTAATGTTATTTATAATAAAATTTAAAATGGTTCAAACGAATAGATCTCATATATTTTTTTTTTTTTTTATAAACGCGCAGCAGGACACCCGCCACTCAAAAGTCACAAGTGGGTTGCCAGCCTAATGTTTTTGTTGCATCGTCTTCATCGTCACACTCCTGGCAGAATGGTAGTGGTCGTCACTTCACAGAGGTGGTGGCAAGCTCCTTAGAGCAGCAATACAATACACTAAATGAGACTGCCATTCGAAATTACCGTGCAAGCTAGAATGGAATTTCTCAAGTGATAACTATAATCGATATTAATTCAAGAATATTCAATGAGACAACCTTTTGTAGACATTCAAAAATCAATTCCTACAACCTGGTGACGAGAATAAGAACTGTCTAAAACTTCATACAAGTGCCAGTCATTATCAATGTCTATCATGTTATTATGTTATGTGATTGTTTTTAAGAGCATTGTATGACGTCAGCACGTTATCATTGATATCTTCGGACATTGATTATGTCCATATGAAAGAAGTATGTCTCACCGGGAACGCGATGTTTACTGTGAAATTATAGAAACATTATTCTTTAACATTTTCTTTGATGCGTTATTTTTGCTGTGTGGTTTTCGGTGGAGAGGAGTAATACTACCCTACATCTCTGCTAGTGGGTGTGGTAAAAGGCTACTAACGGATCGAACAGTAACGCCTCTGCTTACCCTTTTTCTAGCTTGAGTGTATGTATGTGTGTAAATTTAAAAAAGCCTTTGTACATAAGGTTGTTAATACATTTTCTTCATTTTATCATTTAATTGTGTAATGTAAGTTGATACTCGTACACACAAATATTAATCACTCTTGATATTGTTCAACTAAGCTTTACATTTTATTACAAAATGATTATTTTAATCTATTAATCACAATCGGTAAGCAATAATATATTGCTATAATACTAGTAAATTCTTGATCGAGAATAGAAATAAAAGATCGAAACTTTGTTTACTAAATGTACCTGTATACGCTCACATCTATCGTTATAATTTTTTTTTTAGTTATGACACTATTTGAGACGAGAGATTATATGTGCACTTACTAGTTTCCACCCGCAGCTGCACCCTAATGACCCTATGTCCTCGGTTCGAAGTATCCAAGTACCATATTTAATGAAAATCGATTCAACTGTTTATTTGGGAAAGCATAACAGACAGGTATAAAGATTGCGTTACATTCGTAATTAATAATATAGGTATATGTAGATTTTACTTATTATTTTTTAATTCCATAATTATTCTACCTAAGGTGCTAAGAAGTGTAGTAGGTGCTTTGTCATCCGCATATTATCCAATTCCTTTTCCAATGGTATTTGTGTTCAACTTATATTATATTATATTATCAATCAGTATTTGATATAATTGTTCATTCACCTAACCTGATGTTTTTCTTAAACAACTCTGTTCATCTAATCATCAACAATATGTAAACTTACCTTTTATGTTTAGAACATATCATTTATAGGATGATTTAGAAAGGATCATAAACTTCTTCAGTAGACTCATTTATTTGTTACGAGATACGAGGCAAATGAGCAAACAGGTCACCTTATGGTAACATGGCTGCCGGTGTCCATGGTCACATGCAATTCTAGAGTCGCAAGTGCGGAACGGGCCATGTTCATGTACAATATTCAGACAAAAAAATGTACAATGGGCGACATTCTCGCTAAATGCAACTTCTGCCAGGCAACCTAAAATTTAATGCAGTCTTATCAGCCAAACGTTATAAAAAATACAAATTGGCACAATCAATCAAAGGTGTGCGAAAACAAATACTTATTATGACAGTAAGCCCTTTTGTCTGACGTCTTATTGCATGGAATTTTTTTGTTTGGTTGTGATTGCACACGATCGAGTGGATTATGTCACTATGTGAATTATTGTAAAATTACTTACTACCTAAACAACCTAAAAGACAAGAAAGAAGCAAAGAAATATATTTATTTTGCGCTTTGCAAAGGTTCAAGAGGAACCGCAAGGGTTATATAAAAAGGTAGTAACAATAATGTAAAAATAAAGTAACCTCTGCATGAGCCAAAAATATCAGTAGAGTCAGCAGTGTGCTCCTGGTACTGTTATAACGGACCGGAAAGTGAGATAAGTAAGTAAATATATAACAAAGTATGTAGTTATCATTAGCTAACTAGTAAAATAGTGATTGCGAAAATATTGTGTTTCAAATATGACACATATAGAACACATATTCAATGAATTAATTTATAAACATACGAATATATAAACGTAGGACCTTTTTTTTTTGAACGCCTGCAGACCTTGGCCGTGTAGGGTACCTGGCCCCTTTTTCAGTTTAGAGAGGCACGCGTGGTACACGTCGCGCCACCGTCTCATGCCCACTTCTGTTAATGTAACGAACAGCTCCCCCGTTACCCCCGGGCCAGCGCTCATGGAGGCTGGAGATCGTTCGGCGCTCTCCTGCGCCTAGTGCGTCTTCTGCGGAACGGGAGAGTACAACAAAACGAGCTGCTATCCACTTTGGTATAACAAGTTAGGTAAGTCAAACCGGCAACCTATACAATACTTATTTTTTCCTGTACGATTGTTTGTTATTGCATTGTATCAATATTTGTCTATGTAGATTACTCCGTGACTCTGCATGTTACTGCAAAGTGTGTTTTGTTGGTTTTGTTTTACCATATTTGTACTATACATATTTTTATGGTTTTAAAGTGGCAGTACCATACTGCCCCTTTAAAAAACATAAAAATGTGACATTTCATGTTTATCAACGTGCCGTTCATAAGTAGCTTTTTTTATTGACTTCTAAATGGATGTTCTTAATTTGAATGCTTACGGTTTGTGCTTCACATTTTTGGACGAAAATATTTCTTTTTAATTTTTAAACTATGAGGCTGAACTGTAGCTAAAGTAACGTCACGTTAACGTTCTGTTACATAGATAGATTAGATACATTTTATTTAGCAGATTAGCCGTGATTCTCGTACTCTCTACTCTACCGAGATAAAAAACCTCCTCTCTTAACATGGGTTTCGTAAAGGGCAAATAAGGGATCGGGCTGTTTTCTATTAGACAGTTGACAAACAGGTTGGTGGCAGGTTTGATACATATTGCGTTATTAGGATCAACTTCAATTTGCAAAATTTAGGTGTGTAATTCACCTCTGCCTACCCCTTCGAGTATATAAGCGTATGTGTATGTGTGCGTGTATGCATAGGCATCACTGTATATGACTTACGTGTCGTCAAACATCAGTAATGTCATTCATTCATCACAGCGAGCAGAATTAAAGACAAAAAGTCAACATTTTTAGTCACGCTAGTGTCTCGTTAATATGATGATGTATATATGTGATGAATGGAATTGACGATACTTAAATGTTACCATGTTCTAACACCTGGTAATAGATTATATAACGTGCTTTGCAGAACTTTTAAATTGGGAGTAGGAGTCAATTAATGATTAATCTTTTCTTTTAATATATAAGTAAATTGATATTATATGTACGAATATTGTAGAAAATACATACCTACACTCATACACCAACGACCGCGTCCCCGAAGGCCCCTTGGGGTATGCGGTCAGTCATAGGCATAATTGACGCCCACACTCTGCCGACTATAAGTTAGTTAGGAATTGCAAAATTTTGGAGTATATTGACAGGAAAGGGACGATAGGAAGGGAAGGGAATAGGATATTGCTTATACAGATGGATTGGGAAGTGGGTCTAATAGTCTATATTGAACTAGCTGGTGCCAGTAAAGTCTGACCATCATGCTTACAATTTTGTTCCTTATATAATTATCAGATTTTATTTTTATTAATTAAGTTTAAATTAACTGCCAGTTTAACCTTCATTCATAAAAATAAAGTAATAATAACAAGTTCAATGTCATGACTTATCCACCTTGCTGATATCGATTGTTGTTTTATCTACATACATATATAAGGTTTTATCAAGTGGCGCCTCAACGGTTACCTTGTACTTTCATAAAAAAAGAAATATCCGACTGCATTACATTGAAAGCTTATACCATATGTCATTTCCACTATTATGACAATGAAGCATCATACATCCATACACTCAAAAAAACATACAACATATAAAGATAAAAAATAAAACAAAACTATGTGATATAAATATTGGTTGGGTAAAAGTAAGATTTTGAAGTGTAACTGTTCATTAGTCTTTGGCACCATTTTGAAAGTATTTTTAACACGTTCGAAAACCGAGTTCTTGTTTATCGTTTAGGTGGCATAATTAATTGAAGTTTTCGTGTGAAGGAACCACACTAAAATATATATATATTCATCGACTTCAAAAAAGCAGAAGACTGAATGTGAACGTACTTTTGTGTGTGTTACTGTCCGCAAAACAGATAGTTTTATCATTGCGAATGTCTTATTATTCTTATACTTAATACATAACTTATATCTCCAAAATGGTCGCACATAAAGTAGAATTAATCACAACACCAAAGTGAAAGAGGACGTACCTTACTTATCTGAGTACGAAAAACGCTATTTTCTTTGTTTTCAGGACTTATAGCTGATATTTAAAACAATATACATATAGTGTGTATGGTATGTATCTTCTCTGATTGAATACGTGTATGCAAGCATAAACAAAAAAAAAAGCAATGCTGCCAGAGTTTGAAGATTGGCGAGACTTAAATGCGTCTATTGCAGTTACGTTGGTTTAATAAAACGAGTTTTTAGCCGCAGCGTGATATTGAATAGCCCTGTAAATTAAGCTTACTTACTTAAGAAGTGTATGATCAAATAAATTTTCAAATTCGACTAGCCGTTTCAGAGATAATTACCACAATATACAACCAAAAAATAACTGTATTATCCATGTGTGTTGTTATCCATATCACATGGTCCCTTGAAGGTATCAAATTCCCTCACAGTAAACTATTTGAGTTAGTTCAGAAAACCCCACATTAGCTATAGGATTTGATTCAGTAACTAAGAATTTAGGTTAAAAAAATAACATAGGTTATCAGTATGTAAAATATCATGTTATCAGTAAAAAAATACCACTGAATCATTGCAATAAATATCATAGAAAAACATTTCATTGGAATTCATCGTTGTTTATTTTTAAGCGAAATTACTCAGTCAAATGGATATAAATCAAAACTTATTTATTAAATTTCGATCTTATAGTTAGTTTATGCCAGAATTAATTCGAAACTGGAACAGAAAACTACTCTTTAAAATTTAAAAAAAAAATGTCTCAAAGTGAATTTGAAGTGTCTAATGAGTAAACGATTAACAAATAAATACTTACTACTACTACTACTACTTTTCAAAGATATTAAATACGTTTAAGTTCGACTAATCAAATATATTAAAGGATTTTCTTTCATTCAATATCCATCTTCAAAATGCGAATTCTGTTCTAATGTTTAGGGCATTGACACTGTCTAAAACTATGTCAGCTGTCTCAAATTTTCGTGTTTAACTTATCACAAAATGATTTTGATCAATGACAAGCATCTCGATAAGTCAATATACGTTTTTGGGAGTCCAAGTTTCCTATCAGCTATTACCGTATTCCATGTCTTCGAACCAAATTTGGATAACTGATAGCTAACCTTAAAGGTTTTGGTGTCGAATTTCTCTTTGTCTATCTTAATAAAGTTTATAAAAACTTCAGATGTTTATTTGCACGCATTCACTTGACGTTCTACTCGTATATCAGAGGCCGATCTTTCAGTATAAGAAAAACCTTTTAAATTGACAGAGCTGACAGGAGATTGGTCGCGTCGATCGATACAGAGACGAAAGATGTGCAACAATACATATCATCAATATTTTTACGCCTTGGTTTTCAAGTTTTATTTCATAGTTTCATCTGATCCTTTATTCTAAAATTGAAAAGGTAAATGTGTTGCTAAGAGTAAAGGTTGAAGACGACTGCACGTAATTTATTTTTTCAAATGTTTTTCCGAAGTCCGGGTAAGGTTCTTATAAAAGGAAAATATATGGTTTTTGTTGCGGAAATGCCAAAGATTAATAGCTTGTGACAAAACGATGTCTCAGGTCAGCTCGTAGATTTTCTTGTGGGTCTGCCAAAACTTTTAACAAAACGGTGGCTGTCAGGTCAACCAGCATACAATAATTTGGGATAGCTATGCGCAGTATCTGCTTGACGCTCTCGATCGGTTGCAGCGACGCGCAGTCCGTATTATAGACTGTCCTGAGGTCACCCAGTCTCTTGAGCCCCTGCAGTTGCGAAGTGATGTCGCCTCTATGGCAGTTCTCTATCGCCTACATCACGGGGAGTGTTCTGACGAGCTCTTCCAATTGGTCCCACCTTCTCCCTTCCTCTACAGGACTACACGTGCTGGCCTGAGGAGTCACCGTTTGCGAGTCGAAGATATGCGATCCCGAACGAAACGGTTTGGCTCTTCTTTCCTGTGCCGATCAGTGAAAGCCTGGAATTCCCTACCAGCGCACGTGCTTCCTTCCTAATTTGATCCCGGGTCTTTTAAGCGGGGCGTGAAAAAGGATCTCACCAGGCCGCCATAGTGTGGGTCACCATGCTGCATTGACTAGACATGCAATGAGGATGGTGACCACCACTCTTGGACTCCATTTATTGCTTACTATCAGGCAAAGTGGAGTAATTATGGTAGGCTTACGAATAAAAAAAAATACAATAATGGTGATAAACTTCGTCAGTGGTAGTAGCAATTACAGTCTATGCACGAATTAATACCTTAAAAAACTCACGATAGAAAGATAAGCTGATTTTCTCTTTAAGAAACATTATATACGTTTTATCTAAAATAAATTAATATAAGAATTATAACAAAAATTAAGAATAGTCTTATCTATGGACTGCTTCTGTGTACATATGTAGTGTCTGCAACTACAACAACCAGGTGGTCAATTTAAATCCCGCAAAATTCTAACATTTCCTTGCCTATACATATAAGAGGTAGCAATATTCGTCAAAACTAATAGCCACTTATTTAGTACAATATCAGAAAGTAGTAAACACTCAGCACTATTCAGAACTAAATATAATACTCTTCTTTATGAAGAAGGATATGAAAACAGCCTTATTAAAAAAGTATGTATGCGCCCTATTATATACAATAAAATACTAGAACACATTAAAAATCTAAATATAAATATAGCTGGCAGTTCTATAGCTGGTTATGTTAATGTAACCACAAAACTTTAAATATTATTAGAATTCTGTTGACTGCCACAGGGTTATATCATTTGCAATTACACAACAACTAATATATATTAAATAAATTGACATTACTAAATGAATTATGTAATTAATATAATTAATATTAATAAGTATGCTACAAATAATTAAAGTCAACATAATGTGTATTTGAATAATTTAGCATGCCCAATGGGCAGAAAGTACTGGAACTACTCAATAATTGTATAAGATCTTATTATGTACATACATTCAAAGCAAACAAATATATGAGTATGAATAACTTTAAAACACACTCTCAAAGACAATGCATGTATAAAGTTTTACGAACATATGTACGGTCAACATTTAGAGAGTTCTATCGTCCTAAGCTAATTAAGTAATACTTATTGTAAAGATCTATTGTCATCGAAACTTAAGGTTTATAATAAAATTTCAACTCAGTCGGTCATTCATGGTCCGGTCAGTCATGTGAAGTTTAACGTGCAAGATTTAACCCGAACAAAATGCATTGCAAATTAAATAAAAGCATGTAAATAAAAGAAAAAAAAAACATGACTAAACTAACTCTAACACTAAACTCTAAAGAAGATAAGATATATAGATATAACAGAAGTATTATGTATAACATAGTCTGTAATTTTGAGTATATCTATAGGTAATTAACTTTCGACGGAACTTAAAAAATGTTGCAATTAATTAATTATTGTATAATTTATAAATTAAATTTTTAAGTTAGGGTATAGTTTTTACCGTTTAATATATTACTTAAATATAAATCGCTTATAATTGTTGTTTTTATCGTTTAATCGGGATCAAACGGTTCTTAATCGCGATAATATTCTTAAGGTATCTTACAAATCACAACTAACGCAGGCGAAAGGATGGGTGACCAAAAAGGTTGCATTTCTTAACGTAACATCACAACCCCCCCACCCCTAACACTTCTAATATTTATTTAAGTGTAATTTAATACGAGGTCGTCATTAAAAAAATATATAACTGTACTGTTAAAGTAAAATCACGTACAAAACACATAATTTTTTTTTGCTATTGTAGCTACGAGTATCATCAAATGCGACAAAAGACATCTACAAACATACATACACGCATGCCAGTTTTACCGAAGGGATAGGCAGAGGCGTTATTAGCGCATGGCCTGTTTAGTTCTAAGAAGGGACGTTTCTTATGTTATTAATGTTGATTAATTTTTGAAAATATGTGTCAGTAGAAACTAGTAAAAACTAGTTTTCGTGTGCTCAAAGCGTTTCGTAGAATCATAATAAAAGCCGACGCGTACAAGTTGCATTGGAAGTTTCTGACCGAAAAGGAAAAGACCACAAAACCACTTGTAAATGTGCTTATCTATCGTCTTCTACAATATGCAATGACGATTGTAGAGCAAACTACTCATACCTCTGACCATACTAATATGTAAGTACACAGATACTGTTTACAACTGTCTGCAAGCTAACTTTATTATATGGTAGGTTTTACATGTAGCTTACAACGATATTAGTAAAAAATACTCAAATAATTGCATATTATTTTAAGTCAATACACGATACAAACATGCACACAATCACTCCTTTTTCCTCGAGTGTAGGCAACGGCGTAATTAGCCCCCACATTTTTTCCACTATAATTTGATTTCATTTACGTAACCAGCGCAACTGTATTGCCGTCGTACGGGTATAAGTCATAAGATGGAAAAATTCGGAGTATATTAAAATGGAAATGGAGGATATAAAGGGAAGAAAAGGGATATAGCTTATATGGATGGATTGGGGAATATAAGCGACAGTAAGTCAGGCCTCATAACTTTAATTCGAATTAGCTGGTGCCGGTAAGTCCGAGCCCTCTAATGCATTCAAAACGTAGGTACGCCAATCAAAACGCCTCAAATTTATTCAAAATAATTCAAAATAAGCTCGAAATAAATAAGACACTCGTTGTTGTCGTGAGTAGACGTGTGCCGTGTCGCTGCGCGAACTATATTCAAAATAAACTATTAGTGTGTATACGGAAACTATATATATACGGAACCAGATAGACATCATGCCATGCATGGTTAATAATGATTAAAAGTAATCATTAAATATCAATACAAACAATAAAAAATTGTGGTCAAATTATAAAAAATCAATTATGTAAATGTCAAAACATCTTGTTACAATTGCGATATCAATTATAAACCATGATTTGGTTTTGAAGTATTACTCTCTAATTACATTACACACCTTTATTATGTTGATTAAACGACTCATCTATTGTGTAATGAGTAATAAATAACTGATAGTTATTGATAAAAAAGGTTTCATAATACACTTAGAAGTTTATGTGTTTATCAATCTGTTTCTGCACAAGCATGGGAGAGTTATATTTTTCGAGTATATCATACATACGTACACTGTAAAAATGTATGATGTCTCGTTGTCTTGGCCTAGAACCTAGACCACTTAATGGATTTTGACCTGTGAGGTGTCATTTAAATCTAGCTTTAAGCGGGAGTAACATATTATGGTATAAGAAATCAACTTGGGATGAAAAAATTCAGAAGAAAGTTTACTAGTTTACTAACTATTTATGTAGTTTCATAAGGGGAAGCCTTGCTTTTATCCAGCTGACAGCTGAGTAACAACCATGGCCTTACAGAAAAAAACAACCAATACTTGCGTTGAATTTACCGAGTGAGTGAGAATACCAGAGACCCAAACCACACCTCTTCTCTTGCGTCTCCCCTTCCCTCACCTCCCCCACCTCATCACCCTAAAAGGCGGGCAGCACAGTTACAACTCGTGAGTTGGAATTGTCCATGGGCGGTGCTTATCCCTTACCATGATATTTAATAATTGTATAGAAGATGCCATGCATAAAACCCTTTTCCCTTATTACTGCTGTTTCTGCAGTTCGGCTGCAAGAGTCGAACAACCTATGCTGGAACTAGATTTATACATACGTAGTTTACTGTAGGTAGGTCAATAATATAAATACATATACAGCAATGAAATGTCGTTCGATAATCGCATTACTTAAGAATGGCATAACCGATTTTACAGAATTTAATTTTGAAATGTCCGTAATAGCAATTACTGCAATAGATAGTTTCAAAAATGTATAAATCCGCTTTGTACGAAATTGAGGGGTTTAGTGGTAATCATTAAAAGGTTCTACTATCCCCCTCGTGAATTCAACATCAGACCATGGTTACGAAGTCCTATCTGCCAGGCCCATTAAAAAAATCATTTGAGGCCAAATAAGATGCGTTTACTAGTAGCCATTGAATTGTTTCTCTATTACCTTCCTGGCTCATCAGATCAGCTCCAAGGTGTAAATTATTGTATTGTAATCAAAAATACATAACTAGATGTATACACAAAATTTCAATAAAATTTAAAAATGACTACCAAAGTAGATTATATACACACTCATTTACATGTTAATCTAATAAAAGTGTGTTAAAAAATATCTTTTGAGATAACATTTTATGAGTTTCCCGAAAATCTAGTGAATAAAAACAAATATAAACTTAAGTAAATATATATTGCAATATATTTCGTCATCACTGACAAATAAACAAAAAAAGTTTTCTCATTATAATATAAGATATAAATTATAGTTATCACAATGATTAAAATTATTCTTTATCTTTGAATTAGAGTGATATATATTTTGATAAAAACTCTTAAAAAAGAGAAGAAAAGAAATGAAACATCTATATGAGACCCTGACCATGTTAAAAAGAAAAAAAAACTGTACAAAGCAACGTCTTCAACGAAATTGATTGTAATCAAAACATAGATAATAATACAATAGATATAAGACTGCAACCATACGATCGCTGTTATTTTGGGTCATTTGCAGTTAGTTACTGAACAGTTCATTTGTATTTATAAAAATATATTTATCAGATCCTAATATATTATACACAAAAGCCTTTCTTAATAAATATGCATTTAAATATCGAAAACCCCACCCAAATAGTAGAGAGTAGCTTTTGTCAAAATGAACAAATTTTGACAAAATCAGATAAATATTATAGTATTATTAATAATTCATAAGCGTCGAATCAGAACATCCTTTCAGTGTGATATAATGTGATAATTTTAACTAGTTCACATAAAAGAGTAGTGTTCTGAAAAATAAATCAGATATATAAAATAAGATTATAATAATAAACCAAATAAAACTATTCGTTAAGATAAGATTAGAAGATATAGGTTTAACAGCTTTCAGGGCTGTAGTCTTGGATGGATTTAGTTTTGGACCCGTCCAGGGCATATATGAAGGGTAAAAACATTACTGAATTAGTAAATCAATTCCTGATGGAATAGAATAGCGCCACCACATCGAAATATGGTTGACTAAAAGTGTTCGATTAAGACACCTCTACCTACCTATTCACACACACATACCCACTCACAAACACACACAACTCACATACACACATGCTCATAAAAATCACTTTAAAATCTTCATTGTTCTACTCTACACACTTAGCTTTTATTAAAGTCATATAAAATTATTATTACCATGTATATATATATATAGTTTCCTTTTGTATTACACAAAAATGTCATGGAACGTATACGCCTCATCCAGAGGTTGGCGTTAGTGACTGCGTCACAGTGTTTCACTAATGCGGTCATTATCGAACACATGAAACTACATATTATAATCTCTCTGTCAGTTCCAAATAAAGATTTTTTTTTAAATTTTTCTGGGATTTATGCGTGTGTATCTATCACACTGGCCGTTTTACTAGTAAGATAGAGTTAGAAATACTACCTCTTTTTAAATGCTCAGGTTACACATTGTCATCAAAATAATACAGAAACTTGATTTTGTTAAGAATATTAATATATTAGTTAAACATTTACGTGTGCCTTATTATAGCTCAGTCTAAATATAAGACTTTTAAATTGTTTGCTGTAGGCCTTTCAACATAAATCAAATTACATTACCTAAATTCCGGGTCTGCGAGGTTCTAATTAAAATATTTTTCAATTAATCTTGGCATAAATAGTTGTATGGGTAAAGGTAGGTAAGTAACGAAATGTTTTTTTTTTCATAGATGACAATCAGGCTTTATATAAGGTGTATGTGTATGTGTCGCATTGTGTTTTTAAATCCTGATATGAAACAGATCATACTTCTAGTTCTTCTGTGACCACTTACTTTGGACTTTCTGAAATGTAGGTGAATACTGTTTCCATATGGAACTCTTCACTGAAAAGTATATTGTTTGTAGGTCATTGTACGTGCATTTGAAATGAATGAAATGAAATCTATTTTTTTTATATATTATAGGGGGATCGACGAAAAGACGGATCACCTGATGGTAATTGACAACCGCCGTCTATGGACACCTGCAACCCAAGAGTCGTAAGTGCGCTACCCGCCTTTGAGGGTGATGAGGAATGGGGGATGTTGGGAGGGGAAAGAAGAGGGGGGGTATGAGGAGAGAGGAAAGGGTATAGGGGAGTCGGGCCTCCGGAAACCTCACTCATTTCGGGGAAATGCACCGCTTGGCGTTACTTCACAACCGGTATTCTGTGAGGCCGTGGTATGGCATCGGTCGAGCTGGCCCATTCGTGTCTTAACATGGCTCTAAAACTGTCAAAAAGTTAAAATCATCATTAATTGCTAGGATCAGTCATAATCTCCATGCTATAAAAATGCCGGCTGATTTCTATACAAGCGTCATATTGAGGCGTGATATTCGCATGGAAGTTATTACCAAGATATAATCCCGCCTGTCATGTTATCAGTCGCTGATTTGCAAAAATCTCGCTAATCATGGGTATTAAAGTAAGTAGGTCTAGGATATATTAGGCGTCAAGTTCCCGACTTCTCACTAAGCGTGAGTAATACGAAAATATTTGTTTTAGAATATGTTAAAGATAAAGTGAAACTATTGCAGATTTGGCTTGAGACGACAACTTGAAAACTAGCTTCACCTTAATAAAGTATGAGATTAGAAGTGTATTGTTCCAATTCTTTAGCATTTTGTAAAATAACAACTTCATTAGCCTTCTCTCTTTCAAAAAAATTACAAAAAGTAGTATTTTTGAGGACAGGCAGAATATGAACATTAATTCCATATTAGCCTTCTTCATTATTTTTAATTTGTCCGTCATTCTACATTATATATTTTTATTTATATAAATAAATCTGAAGACTTTAATTTTGTGGTTGAACGCGCTAAGCTCTGGAACTGCACGTCGGATTTGAAAAAATCTTTTTATATTTGATAGCCTGATTATAAATGTTAACAAAATTTTAAAATATCACTTATGTTCACTATCTTGTTACATTGGTGATGACGCCTGATATTACGATGTCACTGACTGATGCTTGCAATACATGTGATAAGGTGAAACAACCGCGGTAACCATTAGGTTTCATATTTAGTACTATTAAATTATTTATTTTCACTTCTCCCTTTAACTCTTACTAACCAACATATTTTTGCTAGTAACATTATAGAGGGGAGTATCAGAGTACATACACATATGTAGTACTGTATGAAAGTGCACTAACCTGGCATTTTAAAGGGTCACCATAGTTTTTTTTTTTACTGCTTTTCTCTTCAAAGACAACTTGCACACTAGGAACTATTACTAGAAAAACTATTTGGGAGCACACAAATTTTTGTCCCGTGTGGGAATCGAAACCACGATCACCAGCTCAGCAGTTAGGTTCTCTAACCACTAGATCAACAGGCTATTCATTAAATCTTATGGAGGTATATAACCGACCGAGGATGTCACCAAACCATATTTCAAATATATGTACATCGATTGACCGCCGTGTTCGGTCGCTCACCCATACATGCGAGCACGTGGATTTACGTACGTATGTTGTATTTGGCAAGCACCTCGGCACTGAGTTGTTTAATTCAAAAGTATATTTGTAGTTTATTTTGATTTATATTCGAATCTCTTAAAGTTATATGAGAATGTAACCTCTCTCTCTCTCTCTGTAGCAAGATTAGACTTGTTGGCAAGATGCCCTACAGCTGGTAAAAGTCCTCTTATCATTTCTTTTATTTTTAGGCAATAAATGATTGCGGTTTCTTAGACTTTAAGAGCATTTTGGTTCAACCAAACGAAAGTAGGTCAATGTAGATTAATGTCTAAATAAAATAATTTTAGGGAAAACTTCAAATAAACAATTGATACACATATAGAGGTATTCAGAAACCGCTTCATTAATTATAAGTATTTTTATCGTGTGTGTTTTTCTCTTATCAAATGTTTAACGGATTTTATCAGCCATTTAAGCATTTTATAGCTCATTTATAGAATATCATACAGTATATTATTAAGGTAAATGACAACTACAGTAATATTTGTAGAGTATATAAATAGTGCGCCTATAAAGGTCTCCCGTACTTTATGCTACTTTTAGCATCGGCAACGATAGTTATCAGCTTATCAACGGTGCATCATGTTTCGGCGACTTCCTGCTTTCCATTATAACTCAACAGATATAATATACTATAGGTATATACTGCATTATGTATTGGTGACTATCTGCGTTTGATTTGATCTCTTTATTAAAGTCCTCTTACTACGCTACTCTAAAAAAGATAACAGTATTAGGAAAACGATTTAGAACTGAACAATATTTAATTCTAACTCTTTCTAGTATTTCCAGCTTACACTTAAAATGGGGCCAATTTAATGGGTCGTACTTGAAATCTGCCATTTTTTGGTACATTTAAAAATGCATACTTACCCACTTTGAAACAATTTAAATTAGAAATAGTCTTTTAATTAATAAACAGATTGCTAATTAAATACACGCTTTTTTTAAAATGCACCAGAAAAGTATTAATACCTAAGCCAGTCTCTGTACATAATACAAATTTGCAAAATGTTATAGGTTCGGGTCGATGATACATTTAATAATAAATAAAAAATAATTACATCCCTCTTTGTAACTGACACTGTATACATGTATGAAGAACTCAATTCGCGTGGTGCGTGGCATTCAACGAATATAAAGTAACTCTAAAAACGGTAACAATATTAACAGTTTTATAACACGTTTATGATTTAAAATGCCTTTGTAAAAGTGTAGCTTGCGTTTTAGCATCAGCATATAAGATAGCGTTGTAATTTAGAGAGTTGGCAACGCAGTGAAGTGACATCATCGAAATATGCAGATCTTCCTATCAAGCAATCTTTTACTTTTTTAATGAAGTGTGTTAAATAGGATATTTATACAATATAACGGCAACATAATTGCACCCTATTTATTACGTAATTATACCAACTATTACATTTTATAACGTTTAAAGATGGATTCTTTTGTTTAAAAGCTGATTACTAGTATTAGCCTTGTTCTTGAAGTAGTTATTTTTTTAGTAATTAATATATTAAAATTTTGCCACAAAATCACAAAGATTCGATTCGAAAAATTTCAGCACCAAATAAATGAAATAACTAAAATACACAAAATTGTTTTTTAGTTAATTCATTTATTTGGTTGCTCCCAGGCTAATACTCCCAGGCTAACAAATTATATTTAAATAGATTGGCTAGGTCATAAATTGTCACGCAGAAATTCATTGTTATTTTAATCAGTGTATTTATTGACTTACTGAACTTTACCTACTTTAATGGAACGCCCAGCATAACATATTGTATACATGTTAATTTGAATTTGATATATCCACGCGTTCCCGAGCAAAGGATCTTGACAGGCAGACATGCAGACGGACAACCAAGTGATCATCTAACGGTTATTTTTTTTTGAGGAAAGGAATCTTAAATATACCGACACACCAGGTCAAATTTACTTTCTCTTCCTTTTTCTCTTTTATAAAAGACAACTCCCGCATTAGAATTAATTCCTGTGTCGCGGTCGCAATACCAAACATTCAACTATATGTTGATCACACTAATTTTTGTACCGTGTGGGAATCGAACCCACGACCTCCGGCTTAACAGTCAAGGTCACTAACCACTAGACTAGCAGTCACGTCAAACTTGTTATAAGGACACTTTATACACTATAACTAGGTAAAATAGGGATAAATCGCTTTATTTAAACAGTTGTCCATAAAAAAACTGAACATCCTACAAAGAGAAAAGGAAATGAAACCAAGACAATTACGTTGCCATAAAGTTCATTGGTTGCGAATACTCTTGCCAACACACGTGCAAATATGGCGTCATCAAATCGGAAGTATCGTTTGAAGGTTCCAGAATTATCGGGAAAAAATCGACTGACCTTTACGCCGTTACTTTTTTATAACCAATTTTATAATATTACCAACAGATACGCTGTAGCTTGATACGTTAAACGAACAATTACAAACGTCTGAAAATAATCAACTGCAAAACAGTGGTCAAACAACATGGTCATCAGCTCATACGTAAATAAGCAAAACAACTAAATTCTTACATTAACCCGCTAAAATAAATACAGGGTTAGGTTCCTTAGATTATATGGAAACCGAAAAAACGGCCAATCAAATAACTGTCACAACACACATACACTCACCCGCTCATACGCACATGCGCACACACACACACACAAATAATTTCTGACAATGAAGATTTATTAGTATTATAAAGCTAGACAGGTTTATAACAAAAGGTTTATAACTAAAGTGGAACTAAATTTGTTGTTTTGTTGCTGTAAAAAGTTTGAGACACCACTTTTTTTTGCCTTTTTTTGTGTGGAAACCACCACGCGACGTCACCTTACCGGTTCCGGTAAGGTGGTATGGCGGACTCGTGTCCGTATTCCGTCATCGTGTCTTGTGGCTGAGGTCTCAGGTATACCCTAGAAAGGAAAACCCAGTGACCCCGGCAGACTTGGTAAGACAGACTTAGCAAGGCGACCCCACCATGGTATAACCCATAACTTAGGGAGGCCGCGCGGAGCACTTCGCGCCTCCGTCTCAGGCCTGCTTCTGCTAGGGCGAAAGATAGCCCCGTCCATCGCCCCCGAAACGCCACTGCCTACACAACGAGCCTCGCAACGCTAGCGATATCACTGACCCGTTGTTAGCATTTCTATAATATAAAAGACTCTCCTATTTGCTATCGAATACATTATGTTTTAGTATGTATATAGAGAATAGCTTCGCATTTATTTTGTCACTGTTGGTATATAGTGAAACCAACCATAAAGAAACTAGATCCCGTATTGGTTATGACATGGTCTTATATTATATATCACTTAAAAAAATCAACTTTTCTTACTTAGTAAAGACGCATATTTGTAATAATAGGATAAAATAAAAAAGCACATCAATGAAATACTCTTTATGTCATTTATTCCTAGTTTTAGAAAAATAATCAACTAAAACTTCATCTTCATATTAAATAGAGAAGGTCACTTGATTACTCTCATCAAAGAAAAACTGAAAGCTAAACCACAGTAATATATTTTAATAATGTGTATAGCCTCCTTTATTTAATATCACTTCATAGATTCGTTGTGGGATAGATTCATATAAACTAATTATATACTTTTGCGGTAACCTTGACCAAGCGAACTTAATCGAAGAAATCAATGCTTTTCTATCGTTATATTGCATTCCATCAGCATATATTTGTTTTGAAAGCCACCCCCAAATATTTTCTATTATATTTAGGTCAGGTGAATGGGCTGGCCATTGAAGAACGTCAATTTTATTCTTGTCAAACCAGCTCTGAACAACCCTTGCAGTGTGAATGCTGGCATTGTCCTGTTGGAATATCCATGTCTGACCATTAAATAATTTATTAATTTCACTAAATTTGCACTGAAGCATTTGTTTATAATTTTCAGCAGTCTGTTTTCCCGATAAAATCTCTAAATTTACCGCCCCATGAACAGAAACGGCACCCCAAATCATTACAGATCCAACGCTACTATGTTGCCTCGATAAAAGATTTTAATTTTTTCTTAAATCATGAAAGTAATAAGCAAATCCGTCTAGTCCGTCCAAGTTAAACTTTTTTTCATCAGAAAAGACCACATTCTTCCACTCATAATTCCACGACATATGAATTCGAGCAAATTCCAATCAGGTAACACGATGTTGATTAGTTAATGGTGGCTTCTTTTTTATTTTTTTTCGCTGTAAATGAGTCGCTTTGGCGATTATTCGCCATACAATTCTAATACTTACTGAAGTACCAACTCTTGACGCAATTTGTCTTGCTGTACTAGCCGAATTCGATGCTTCTCTTAATATAAGACGACGTTCGCGAGGTGTCGTAGCCAGTTTTGTACGTCCTTTGCGGTTTGTTCCGTAATTTTCTGGGTCTCGCAGATAATTGTTTACAACCCAAGTACTCCGATGAATCATTCCAGCAATTTTTCTATTTGATTATCCTTCTGATTTAAGAGTAGAAATTTTAGTTCTCTCTTCTATGCTCAAGGTCTTTCCTCGACCCATTGTGCGCAACGTATTTAAAACGTTTAGCTATAACACGAAAATGTTTCAAATAGACACAGTATAATGATTCACGCAAACAAAAAGTCACACGTCTAACGTCAACGATTGCTTCAAAACAACTAATAAGAGTAAACTATCTAGTATCATCTCACCCCTGTTGAGGGGGGTGGGGAGACTATTTGAAGCACTGGGCTCCTTGTGTATGATAGTGATTTTCCTCGCAGCTCACCACAGCCGGTCATTGGAGTTAGCTCACCGGCCTCGAGGTTTGCTCGCCGATCGCTCCTCTGAAGAGGGGTCCAGCGAGCCGCCTGCGAGAGGTCGGTGGTTGGCTATCTGCATCCGATGGCGAAGCCAATGCCCCGCTCGAAGGAACTGATATGAGCTCCCGAGCGGGGCGTTTGAGTCGCCTCCGGATGAGTGTTGTATCGTCTGGATGTGGGAGCGGAGCAATACCTACCAGGTGTACCGCTCAAACATCCCCGTGGCGAGTCTGCTCACAAACTCCTTTATTGGTTCCCACTTCAGGTCTCGGTGGATTGTTGCATTCCTGAGGTACCTGGGGGCATCGACCACCATGCGAAGGCAGCTGTTCTCTACAGCCTGCAAACGTTGGCGCGATGTCCCTGCTATCAAGTTGTACCAGGCCGGCCCACCGTAAGTGAGGCGCGACCTGATATATGTTTTGTAAATGCCTAGTTTGGCACTTACTGGTAGTCTGGAGGATAGCAGGGGACGCAGCTTCGTCCGCGCAGCTCTGGCCTTCGCTGTGATGGTCTCGACGTGGTGGTTCATCGACAGTGATCTGTCGATGGTGATTCCCAGGTACTTGACCTTTGGGGACCATGGGATGTCCTCTTCCATCAGACGTAGGTTTGGCGGGTAGTATGCCATACCGGTTATCATCGCCTGAGTCTTCGACACGTTGCACTTGAGCCTCCATCGCTTCAGCCAGCCCGGAAGGGCTTCGAGTGTGGGGCGCAATTTCCGTGCAGCGTGTGCGGCGTTGCGTGAACTTGACAAGTACGCGGCATCGTCTGCAAACAGTGCCAGCTTGACGTCTCCGTCACAGGGATGTCATCCGTGTAATGGGCGTACAAGTCCGGTGACAGACAGCTCCCTTGCGGGACTCCGGCACTGATGGTTTTGATTTCCGATGTGGTACCCTCTATAGCCACACGGAAGGTTCTCTGGGTCAGGAACGATGCGATGATCGCGACTACTTTTCGTGGTAGAGACGATGTCGACAGCTTGTGGATGAGACCTTCATGCCACACTCTGTCGAACGCCTTCTCCATGTCGAGCATCACGGTCACCGTGCTCCCGCCCTTGTTCAACCACGTAGCCATCTCGTCTAGGACACGAGTCAGCTGGAGCGTGGTGGAGTGCTCCTGACGAAATCCAAATTGCTCGGGCCTCAGCCGGATGTGGGATTGAGCCCTTACTAGCAGTAAGCGCTCGAACACCTTGGACGTCGTCGAGAGGAGTGTGATGGGCCGGTAGTTCTCCGGTTTTCTGAGGTCCTTGCCGGGCTTCGGAAGTACGATAACCCGACCCCGCTTCCAGATGTTAGGGAAGTGGCCGGTCCTCAGGATACCGTTGAACAGTTGTGTCAACGCTATGAGTGATTTCAGTGGAAGTCGTTCCAGTGCAGTGTTCGGTATTCCGTCTTCACCAGGTGCTTTCCGTGGGTTGGTTTTCCTGATCATCGCAGCAACCTCGCTCGGTGTTACGAGCAGTTCACCCTCAGACTGGGCGAGGGGCCTCGAGAGGTAGAGATGGGTTGCCGCCTCTATCTCCCGAGTGTGGTCCTCGTCTTGATTGTCGTGAGGTGTGAACTGTTTTTCGAGGCTATTCGCGATGATCTCGGCACGGTCCTGCGCTTTGTAGCGTATTTGCTCGTTCTCAGCGAACAGGGGGCGCGTGGGGTTTGGTTCTGCAGTCAGTTGCCTGCAGAGTCGGTGTACCGAGGGCTGTTCGTCCTCGATATCTATAAGGAAGTTCTCCCATGCGTCACCTCTGTGCTCCCAAAGAGCAGCCTTGAACGAGTTGGTAAGGCGGTTGTATCGGGTCTTGTCTCGGGGATGCCGAGTTCTCTGCCAGAGCTAAGAGCACTTCCTGTACTGGAGGTGCTCTTAGTCCTTTGAACACTATGATGTCCAGTACGCTATCACTATAGCCCGCTGGGTCCAATCTAGTGGGTTCTCTGGGGCCAGCGATTTCATAGTTATGCATATCGGAGTCTTGCATAAGGAGATTTCCCATTGCGTTGTTGGTGGTGTTGTGCCATGCTTGGTGCTTTGCGTTCAGGTCTCCCGCGATTATGGTCGGCGTCGTATGTTGGAGAAGGCTCCGAAGTTCATCGACGCGGGCTCTCTGATTCGGAGCTCGATAGGCCGCGTAGAGGCGCATCTCCCGCCTGCCGATTTGGACGTCGATACCAAGCGCATACATGGTATCGAGTCTCTTCGGTTCGACGGGTTGATGCACTACTGTCCTCTTCACTAGGATAGCGAGTCCACGATATGCTTCGCCTCTTGGCGAGACCTCATCTTGGCGGTACACAATGTACCCTGGGATCTTGAGTGGCCTGTTGGCCTTCAGGTGGGTCTCGCTTATCAGCATGATATCGACCCGCTGTTCCTTGAGAAATAGGCGTAGTAGGCCTATCTTGGATTTCAGCGTCTCCGCGTTCCAATGAACCACCCTGAGCGGCTTATCCATTGGTAGTGAGGTTTTGCAGCAGTCCTGTCGTGTTAATCTCGCCTGCCTTAACACGCTGTGCGAACAGCATGAGCAAGGCAGCGAGTTGGTCCCTCTCCGGGTCCTTGGCTGCTGGGCTGCAGTTTTTGGGTGCCGCCGCAGGTGTGGTTGGCTTTTCCTGGGCCGCCTTCTTTCTTGGTTTGCTTCGGCCTAATAAGAGTAAACAAGTGTCCATCTCATTATATAGTCCTGGCATACTATTCTAGCAATATCCAGTTCAAAATAGAAATAATCGAAAGGGTATTCCAAAATACCGTGTAATACTGTTATAGGTAAATTTTAAGAAGAAGTCTTGAGAAGTCTCCGCCAAGCTCTAGAACGTTCTATATAAAAATATATTTTATTGTGTGAGAGTAATCACGTGACCCGGTGTGTATATGTTTGTTTTATTGCTATGCTATTTTTACTTGTAGTTGTGTTGTAGATAGGTAGATATATAGATAAAGCTTTATTAGTACACCACATACATACACAGGTATGAACAGATGTGTCAGAAAGATTACCTTTGTACTTATATGTACAAAGGGCAGTCTTATTGCTAAAAACGATTTCTTCCAGGCAACCCTAGGATGGACCAAAATGATGCGGAGCGGCAGCGGTAGTTGTAGATGCATTTCTATTCAATTGCATTATTTTATTGCTGTTTTCTTTCAGCTCAGTTCATTTATCCGTTACACAATTAATTATTATTGAGTTGAAATGCATCAAATAAATATAAAATAAATAAAATTACACTCACGCCCACAAATGTATTTTGTATTATCTTCCTATATAATATTAATTTGCATGCCGTGGTCTCCATTAATTGAAGGGTATATACTGTGATTCTGTTGTGTATGTCGTTTGTTACAGATCCAAATAAAAAAAAAATAAGGACTCGGAGTTCACGCCATTTGGAGACATAGGTAATCGACCCTGGCTTGCTTGAGCTATTGCTTATACTCGTGGGATTGTGACATGTTGACTAAAGAGGCGGCGGAGAGGATAGGGGAGAGGGCAAGTACCCTCCCGTCCCGCAGAACAAGCAGCAGGCGCCGGAGAGCACAAAACTATCGCCGGCCTGCATATTTTTTTTTTTATACTATAGAGGGACAGACGAACAGAGGGGTCACCTGATGGTAAGTGAAACCGCCGTCTATGGACACTTGCAACTCAAGAGTCGCAATTTCGCTGCCCGCCTTTGAGGGTGACGAGGGATGGGGGATGCAGGGAGTGGAAAGAAGAGAAGAGGGATGAGGAGATGGGAAAGAGGAGAAGAGGGATGAGGAGATGGGAAAGAGGAGAAAGGAGATGAGGGGATAGAAAGGGGGGAGGGGAAATTGGGCCTCCGGAAACCTCACTCATTTCGGGGAAATGCAACGCAAGCGTTACTTCACAACCGGTTTTCTGTCAGGACGTGGTATCGCACTGGTCGAGCCGGCCAATTCGTGCCTAAGCATGGCTCTACCACTGAAAAAAATGATGATGCTGTAGATGTATGAGCGCTGGCCTGGGGGTAACGGGTAGGGCTGCCCTTAACGTAGCTGAAGCAGGCCTGAGACGGTGATGCGACGTGTTCCACGCTCGCCTCTCGAACTGGAGCGGGGCTGGTCCCCCGTATTCGATGGTAGTGGTTTCTGGAATCATCCCTCCTAGGGTAAACCCAAGTCCCTTGCAATAGACCCGCTTGTGACGGAACACCGTGTTGTTTTTGTGGGTTCGAGTCTGACATACCACTTCACCGTCAGCTCCGGTGAGGTTGACCGGATGACCCGTGGGGGTTTCCACACGAAAAAAAAAATTGCTTATACTCCCCCATCCATCTGTATAAGCAATATCCCGTCCCTTCCCTTTATATCGTCCATTTCCTGTAAACATACTGCAAATTTATCCATATTATTCCCAAAAGTGAACGCATAACGGCAATAGGCCTGACCAGAAGAGATGAGGTATCCATTCTCCTTCAACGAGAATCACAAGGCTTGCCTGTCTAGCTTTATAATACTAATAAATCTTCATTGTTATAAAACGATTTGTGTGTGTGCGCGCATACGCGGGTAAGTGTATGTGTGTTGTGATAGTTATTTGATTGGCCGTTTTTTCGGTTTCCATCTAATCTAAGGAACCTAACTATTTTAGTGAGGCAAAACAATTTGTATGCAAATTAAGAAATAAATAAATAATAAAGTAATGGGCACAGTTGCATATACATTTTAATACATACATACATTTTAGTTTAATACTTACTTGCTTATGTTGTCATACCCATATGTATGTTATTTTTTATTTTAATTCCCGTTTTGCCTAACGCCTGTGTCTCCTAAGGGGTAGGCAGAGGAATTAAACATCCACATTTTGTCAATTAGAATTTGATATCACTAACGTATAAGGGGGCAAGCGTATTGCCGCCACCCGTTTTTAATTTTATACAACGGTCTGTTTAAAATATAAATGTATTCGTGTAGATGTCTTATCTTTGCTATCGAAACTAAGCGTAATTCATATATTATTTAAAAATATATAACTCAACTCAAAATTCAGTAATTAGCCTTCATTTATCAATCTGTAGCAAAAAATAGCAACTGAGAACACATACTGTAGTCAGAACTCAGGAACATAAAGATGGTCAACCACGAAAATATGAAGGTACAAAATCTGCCGGCAGTTACCAAATAAGAAGTCCGTTTACATTTAACTTCCACTCGATTAGGGGGGGGGGGGGGGACTCGATTAGAAATAAGACAAATACAGAAATAAATAAAGCCCAATGAACTTTAGCAGAATCATCTAATTCATGTGCCTGTGACCATTACTGACGTCCGCGACAAAATACGTCCGTTATGTTTTATTTTAATGCTTACTGAGGCATATAAATATATTCGAAAACAATAGCTTGACAATCCTGTTACTAATTGAAGATATGTATGTATTTCCTAAGTCAACGACTTTCTGGCTACTTATAGATTTTTAAAGAAAAAATGGTATGAAAATTAGATGAATAGTGTATATTGAAATGGAAAATGAGGATAGAACACACATATGTATATACAATCACGCCTGTATCTCCGGTGAGTTAGGCAGAGATAGGATAGAAAGGAAAGGATTCGAAAGTATGAGCAATAATTCAAGCAGATGTTATGCTCGTATACCAAGTAACTGGAACTGGCTGCAATCGGGTAGCCCGAGCTCTTTTGCCACGTCAAAGATTCCTGCGTATATTATTTATACTTATGCTGAGTCATTTAACTGTTAGTCAATCATTACAAAACATACAACCATACGTAATAGGATAGAACTAATATTATCATAATAATAATTAATTATATAACCGTTCCTATCAAAGGGCTGTATTGTTCTTGCTGAGGGTAGTATTTGACACAAGCATTAAAACAAACAAGTGATTCAAACTGTTGATAAACAAATGACTAGTAAATCGAACACCGTGACGTCATTTGACATGTTTGTATTTAATGGGGTAGGTTGGAGTGGCGTTATGGAGTGATGAACAAAGTGTACGAACAGAGTTTGATTTATGGAAGATGAGAAGTACAAAAGTGTGGACAATTAATAAATAATAAATAAACAATAATGAATAACTTGACAGATCTCACATATGGCCGTGTGATCCCAAACTAAGCAAAGATTGTACTATGGTAACCAGACAGCTGATAAACATACTTATATACTTCTAAATACATACATATTATAGATAAGTTTCAACCAGACAGAACAAATGATCACGCTCATCACACAAATAGTTGTCCTGGGTGGGAATCGAACCCCGACCTCTGGCTTAGGAGTCAGGGTCACTAACCACTAAACAGGCTAGTCAAGATTAAATAAAAAAGATTGATGGATTGCGTGAATAAGACAGAGAGAGAGAGAGACCAAGTAGTTTAAACAAGTGTAGAGTTCTATTGTATGTAGCTACAAGAGCATGTTCGTATTAATCGAGTGATAGGTATGCCATGTAAAAGTAATGTAGTATTCATAAAACGTTTTATAGTATGTTTAATTAAAAGTTTGATAACCTATATGTTTATCGAATAAGTACAGGTAAAAGACATACGCCCAGTCGCATGTACAGATAACACCGTATAAATATATTTTCTCCTTATGGTATATGGTAGTAAATGAGCAGACGTGTCACCTGCTGGTAAGTGACTACCAGCAGCCACGGACACTTGCGACTCTTACCCCCCTACTCATGGCTCTTCACCCTCCCACTCGCTGAAATAGCTTCAAAACTGTTTTAAAAATATATATTTTCTTTGATACTGTAGTACCATGGCGGTGGTACTTGGACGCGTATGAGCTGCCTCGATATCTATGCAAGCAACAAGTATCTTTTATAAAACTAAAATGTAAGTACATATTAGATATGAACAAATAGATTAAAACTTTAAAATAGTCGTGAGGTAACATAAATGACATTAAATAAACAAGTATTCCGATAGACTAATGGAAAAGTAAAGTACATAAAAATAAACTTGAACAGTAATTTAACTAACAATATTAATTCGTACTAGAAGCTACTGCTGACTCTTTTATAATTGACGCATTTACTAATAATACCTACTTTAGTTGGAACCAAATAAGTCTGTTGCCTTTTTAACATATAAGTATTTGTTTACTAGTGAGTACAACGACATTCCCTCTTCGGCATTTACTACTTACACGTAATGTTAAGCATACTCGTATATACTATTGTTTGTAAAAGTTATGAAATTTTTAATTTTAATAAATCTGTTTGAATTCACCTTGTTGTTTTTTTAAATTGCTAAACAGTTAAATAAATGACCATATCAAAGGCATTAGATACCATTGCATCGCATGAATATTTCATAAATATACTTATAAATTTCTGAATACACGCCTCTTTTCAATAGGGGTAGGCCACTAGAGACCACTTCATTCTGACATATCTTTCTCGCTTCTTCAACTTTCATTCCGTTCCGCATACAGTACGCTCGTCGGTTAAAGGTACTTTTGACCTGGCATTTGCTTAGATTATCTTGAACTTGGTCCAAGAACGTTTGCCTTGGTCTTCCTCTTGCGACAGCTCCATTTACCTCTGCCATATAAATACCTTTTGTCAATCTTCTTTCATTCATCCTTTCGATAAATAACATACATATTTTAGATAAATTACAACCAGACACAAAATAAATGATCATGCTCATTCCACAATCATTTGTCTTGGGTGGGAATCGAACCTGCTTAACAGTCATGATCACTAAACCTTAAACAAACAGGCCAGTTCGGTGACTCATCCTGAGAATTCCAATCCTAAAGTTATAAGAAGTTTGGTTGTTTTGATGATTCACCAAATTCTAATGTAACATGTGCAAAAACATTAATAAATGAACAATATATAAATCTCAATATGTCAAAATTCGGGAGGTAAAATAAACTAATTAAGAAACTGTTCGATTCCTACTCAACTTTGCTTACACCTTCTGAAATATCGAAAATAATCAACTTATTATAAAACTGGTTTTATTTTAATACGTAACATTGCCATAAACTTTTAACTAGAATTGCACGTAATATCGTTGTTTGACTCCATATTATGTTTCTTATTCTAAAATCTACCTGTGTTTTTTATTGATTCCTCGCTTCAATCATATCATTTATTTAATTAAACTTCGCGTCACTCCTTAGTGGCTTCTGCAAACCTTGGAGGGTCTATAGTCTAAAAACAATCATTGTTTTTTTTTTTTTTTTATACTATAGGGGGACAGACGAACAGACGGGTCACGTGATGGTAAGTGACATCGCCGTCCATGGACACTTGCAACTCAAGTGCGCTGCCCGCCTTTGAGGGTGATGAGGGATGGGGGATGCAGGGAGCGGAAAGAAGAGAGGAGGGATGAGGGGATGGATAAAAGGAGAAAGGAGAAGGGGGGAGAGGGAATTGGGCCTCCGGAAACCTCACTCAATTCGGGGAAATGCAACGCAAGCGTTACTTCACAACCGGTTTTCTGTGAGGCCGTGGTTTCGCACCGGTCGAGCCGGCCCATTCGTGCCTAAGCATGACTCTACCACTGTAATAAGTAAGTAATTATTATTTAAATGTAATTTATTGGTTTTAAGTTATCTTTAATGTCTTATATTTATTGTTGTTACTTTCTTAAATTTAATAAAAAAATGTGAAGTTTTGTATAGTGTGTGTTGTAACGATTATATTTAGATAGAGAAACAAGATTCAAAACAAACCGCACATTGCAAATTTCACAAGCGACTAAACAAAAAGCCAGGATGTTGACCGACATTAGCTGTAGATTTATTTGTAGTGTCGCCCTCGCCTGTAAAGTACCGATGGCTTGGCTAGCAGTGGGGGGACGTCGCGCCGCCACGCGCGGCCCGACCGAATCGCCGAGTCGACCATCGTGCCAAGCCAGCCAGTTGTCACACGACAGCCGATCGAGAAAGACGCGGCCGATTCGACCTGCGTGTTCTCAAAACTTTACGCGACTAACAACTGCAGTATACAAAAACATTTGACTGAGAGTGTTTAGTTGCAAGTTCTAGTGTTGTGTTAGTGATGACATTATTGAGGAACTATACTCTTACCTGTCTCCTAGACAAGATCTGATGTCAGGGATGGACGCGAGAGATCGCCTAGTGGAGGAGATTATACTCCTAGCGCTGTTCCTAGTGTCAACTGCTGCAAATTCACTGGCTTTACTTGTTTTCAGCCGACGACCAGGACTTAGAACTATTTCAAACCGGTAAGTTATTCTATATATACATTCCTATGCTAAGTTATATTTATGTTAACATTTCATAAGACGTTATTACTAGGATATTTGATAGTCACTTCATTTTTGCAGGTTAGTGTGTTCCCAAAATTCGAAATTGTTCAATATTACTGTAATCACTTAAACTTATTATTTTACAAGTGATCGTCTAATAAAAACATTGGTAGACACAGGAGAGAGTTGTAGATGTCGTAAATTATTATTGTAATAAATAAAAAATAAGCGTTAACAGCGAAAGCAACAAGCAGTAAAAACTTTCAACATAACAGATAACAAAAGATTATGTAAATAAAGATGTAAATATTCTTTTTTAAAATAAAGAACATACACCGAATAGATGAAACTGTTCATTTTGTCATTTCAAAGGAACTTAATTGAAAAAAAAAAGGAACTTCTATGAGATCTATCCTAATGTTGGGCCAACCGCCAAAACGGTCAGTATTATTAGAACATTGTGTCGTGGTTTGTACTTACCTGCCTCACCTCTACGTTTATTTTGTCGCTGCTATGCTTGATTTATGATTCGTAAAGTCTAATTGTTAGACATATTGCACAAGAAATATTCTTTCAATATTATCATCTGTATAATGGGTTGGTTGATAAAACTATACGTGTAACTATACGTGGAAATTAATCACAAAACTTCATATTGTAACCAGATTTTATCAAGATTGAATTATAAGTGGAACTTCTGTCACGTAAATTTAATTATATCACGTATCAACAAATTACTTTAAATTAATAGCGGTACTGTCTTTAGATAGATAGATAGAGAACACTTTATTTGTACACCACTATTACAGGACAAGTTTCATACAGATACATTGGTCAATTTGATAATAAACAAAAAGCGATCTATCTGAATGGCCAAACTGTACAATTTTAAATACTTCAATCATAAAACGCACATTACAATATTTATTGACAAATACACAAAACAATAGAGACGGTCAATACATGAAACACTAATTGAATATATTTTAAATGGCTCCACTTTTACAAAACACAACTTAAACAACACACAAATTTAAACTGAAACAATATTTAGACCGTAAATTAGTTCAATTTTAAACCTAGAAATCAAATCATAAAATCGCTACTTAAGCATTGCTCACACGCTTCCCACGAGCACTCACAAAGTTGCGTCAGAAGGTCACGTCTAAAGGCTCAGTTTCAGATTCAAGATGTGATTTAAAAGTTATTGTAACAGTTTCTAGTCAACTCACCAGTTTTTGAACGACTTTAAAATCTGTTCTCTTTAATTTCTATTGTTTGATAATTTGTTATCGGATAAAGAAAAAGTAAAAAAAGCTGTAAAATTGCGTTCAAAAAGTTTTAGAGCTGATTAGCTCTAAAACTTTTTTTATGATAGTTCTAATTGTAAGAAAAAAATATAAGAGAGCTAAAGTACTACGTATCGTCAATATAAGTACGCCATATTCTTATCATAATGCCTCAAAACCCAAATTACTGAACCGATTACGCTGTCAACTCTATTTGGCCTTTAGTTCCGGTAATAGCAGTCGCACAGTTTAAGTTCTTAGCGGTATTCAAATATCGAATTATGAGACTGGTTGGATGTCTAATGAAATTTTAGTGTGATCTGTTTATTTCCTGGTAAATATAGTGTAGTTACCAGACACTGATCACTGGAAACATAAATTTACAACTGAGTGTATCGAGGCAAACAAAGCCTTATCCTGATAAGCAATAATTTTAACAAACAGGTAATAAGGATGATTTGTTTTTGAATGTATGTAAACGTTGCATCTGTCAATGCACCGCTGACATAAAAAGGTTAGATTATAACCAAATAATCAAAACGGGATCGCATCACTCTAAAGTTCTAAAAGGAAGTTATAAAGTAAGGGGGATTAATAATGACTATGAAAAAATGTTTTGTGAGCATTAGAACGATAAGAATTCACAAAAAATGGGTTGTCTCTTATGAAACAAAATCGGAATCAAGACATTGAATGATCCAATCAGAGTCTTCATAAAAAGTGAGTTCGGACATTTATTACCTGAGGTTACTATAAATTTATCAGACAACATTGTTTACATATTTTAACCGGTGGAAACTCTGTATTTACTGCTGCAGTCTCCAATATTTTGCAGTCCTATTTGCCTTCAATTATTAATTTAAAAGTGAAGTTAGTTAGTTTAAGTTTAAAACGATCAAACTAAACACGTGTATTATAATGGATTTATTGACACAATAACCAATATTTTAGTTTTTTTTTATAATCGTCCCACTTGTTCTTCGCGATAAACACATTCATTTGTATATTTTTGTCTATCAAATATTGCAACTCCTGTAAATAATTATAAGTATTATTATTAAAATTCTTGCTACAGGAGTTTACTTATTTGTTTCGAATTTGTTTTTGACACTTGAATAAAAACCTAATACTACATGTATACATAGACTTGTCTTGATATATTAAAGGTATTTTTGTAAGTATGGAAAAATGCTATAAAATACATCATTGACATTAAAATCGAACAAGAAGATAGGTGTGATGGTGTCACCTATCTTCTTGTTCGATTTTAATGTCAATGATGTATTTAATAGCATTTTTAATTAGCATTCTTATCCTCATCCTTAGTACCAGTGAAACTAAATTCTCAGTATAAAAATTCAAAGACTTTGAATGCCTAACAACAATAATAGCAACCTTCTTCATCAAGGAATCTAGAAGATCAAAACGGTCAATTTAAAACTTGAGAGATTCGTGACAATCAAAAAGCGCCAATTATAAACGGGCACCGTGGGTCAACTGGGTAATTATTGTACAAAATTACTTTTGTCATTACGACGAAACTCATTTAATAATCAACTAGTGTAAAAACAAACAATTCTTTAAAGCTAATCGCTTTGCAACTCAATTTAATGTTCCACTGGGCACGCTAAAGCGACTTACTGGAAAATTTTCGATGAATGGAAATTCAAAAGGCTGATGTCACGCATCGGTAACAGTTTAATCAGTGATAAGAAAAAAGGTTTCACTTGGTGTGATCCTCTTTTTGTAAGTTTTGCATACATCTGTACATACATAATGCATGGTTTTAAACAATTTGGGTTAAAATTACAGCACTCAAATATGTACCAGGTCTCATTTAAATAGACTTATACCACTACTACTACTACCTTTTACAGACTTAGATTAGTTGTTTGGGTTAATATAAAAAATTGAAAATATATGTGAGTGCTGCGACGTCAAATAATTATTGCAATCTCAATGTTAGTACTACTATTACAATTTAAATTAATCATAAACGAGATTCATTAAAATCTATCCCATAGTAACATCTTTTAAATGACGTTTCACATAATCACTCTATAATTCATTCAATTGTGACCGCTAACGAATACCCGGCCAATTGTGAATGGTAACTGAGGTGGGTATCAGACTTAACTGATTGTTGAATTGCGGTTGCCATATAATTTAAGTGTTCAAAGTGAACGAACGCATAACTTCTTTCATGTATTTTTAACAAACTTTTCATTACTGATCTTTCATTGGTGGTTCGAACAGCTTAAAAAAAGCATTCATAAAAAATATAACCGTGCATACATTTAATAATTTAATTAGAATTGCAATAAAAATATTTTATCTATGACACGTGCCATAGATAACGTAAATGTTTTTTGGTAGGAATCTTTACTTTGCCATAGCTTTTCAACGATTTATACATGGTTTTGGATTATTTATTATTTAATGGCAATAATATCAGTTATATAACTAAAAACTGATAAAACCATTGAATGAATGATTCATAAATTTTTTTTCACGTGTTTTATTTTTATTTCTTATTTATGTTATTTTTCAGTTGCATTGTTTTATACTTATGACTTTATCGTGGTGAAGAAATGCATGTAATGTTTATTGGTCACGAGAGAAATATTTTACTAAAGTCTACACATTTTATATTCCACTATAATGGAGATAAAAAACCCTAGTCGACTTACGATTAAATCGTTTTATGTTATTCAAGCTGATATTTTTTTTATTAATTAACAGTTTTGCCAATGACTCGTCAAGATTTCGCAATTTTAATTTCAAAAAGCATAATAAAACTTAATTATTGTAATTAAAAGTAATAATAAAATAATAAACAGTTTTTTAATGGAAGAAACCCGTTCGATATTATACGTTTACTTTTAACCTATAATCCATATTACGAGTAACACCGCCCTATTTGTATACAATAGAATGAGAAAAAAAATAGCTTTAAAACAAATAATTTCACAAAATGAAAGTGAAACCGCTTTTTGTTTTTCATTAAATAAATAAAATAAATCAAACGGTCTATAGTTATGACAATGAATATTGTAATTAATTGTTTGACGTCAAGCATCCAAACGGTTTGCTTTAGAACAATGAATATTTGTACAAATGTTTTTTGTAAGTAAATGGTTAAATATTATCACCAATCATGATTTTTAGTGTGATTTCACATGTATGGATAATAATAGGAGAGATTTTAATGATACCTACACAATAATACAATAGAATTAAAAACCTCTTTTTTACTTGTTATTAAAGGCGTTAATCAGTAGTGTAATCTGTATCTGTCTACTGTTATGATTATAAATCAATTACCTCTACCTCTTTTGCGATCTAAATAAGCATACATACATATATGTATGTATATGACTATATAGTTCAGTTTCATTACAAATTAAGATTAAAACTTTAGTAGAATGTCATAAATATAATATACAACTTGTAAAAATTTATTATACTTGTGTGACTTCATTATTGTAATTAATTGTTTAAAACTGATGATACCACTGATACCACATGTATCTTCAGAAATTTGGTGAAAGTAAGCACACGTAAAATCAATAAAAATATTTTATATTGAGTAATGTTGATGTATGGCAACAATTTACAACATATAAATAAAATAAGTCATTGTTATTATGCGAATTATCGTACTTGAATGTGTTCTACATTTAAAGTAAAGTAAGAGTAACTGCCTTCGAAAATGCGAATTTTCTAATCAAATGAATTGTAATGAATGAAGAACCCATAAAATACCAATAAATAACCTTGGAGTTAAGCAACACCAATGTCGTTATCGGCTAAATTGACTTTCTAAAGACATATTTCCATTATCACTATCTAAATGGATACGTTATAGAACCCATTTAGTGATATACTGGCAGTACTGGCTGAACGCAATAAAGAACTACTACATTTAAAAAGAGAATGTGTTGATGTACATAGCACAACTACTTATATGGTATTAAGTATAGACAAAGACATTTGAATTTGGAGCCTAAGTTATTATTAATTTTATTATAAAAGATAAAAAAAAAACAATATTGATTATTGTAACACCAAGTTTAGTAAATCAATAGCTTTTTTGTGATTTTAATCTGAATAAATTGTTTCTTTTTTATTAAGTTGTGTTGATGCTTCGTTTGGTCTGATACCGCTACCATGTTAAATATTCTTCTAAAGTTGTAATGTATCAATGACTTTTTATAAAGACATTGAGCATTGACTTCGTATTTATAAATTGCTAAAAAAATGCGGTAGTAAAAAATAGTGGGAGTCAACCATTTTCGACGTACTATAAATAAACAAATGATCTACTCAAGCAGCTCTAGTTCCGTTTATGTATTAGGCTATTAGGCTATATATCGTATTTGTTGTAATCTAGAAATAACGGCTATGGCGCTTATATACACAAAAAGGAAAATGTCGTTCTAAGTATAGATTTCCATGTGTTTTTAACCCGCTCCACACTGACTATCAAGATAGTTTAAGAAAAGGTGAAATCTCATTGAACTTGATGATAAATTTATGCTAAACATGTTTACTTGATTTTTTTATCGATGAAGAGTTTTTCCTAACTTTTGACTACACCTAATTGGATAGGATACTCCCTTTTTAAATTTTGCATTTCTTACAATTCGCGTCAGTCTTCGTTTAAAAATGGAATGGCCAATGTGTTTAAAACACAACGATTTATTAATGATCGCCGAATTGAAATGAAACGACCCTTAAGGAAAATACTAAATCAAATATTTGCTTTTTAATTTACTTACAATATACTAATGTGTATTGTTAAATAAAAAAATGACTAATAAGTACTTAATTACCACTCAATGTCACTAAATTTAAACTCGTTCAGAGTTCAAGGAACTTGTTACACCTATGTATGTAGATTCTAAAATTAAACTTTATGTGACTTCTGACCTATGTGGTAAGTACAATACATATGACATCTCTTTGTAAAGTGTATTGTAACTTGCAAAACAAAACGATGGGAACTTTTAACAGTAATTTTGGGTATAACATAATTGCAACGAATAAATATGCAATAGGTGAGGTAGCATGTGATATGTAAACATCGGATTAATTTGACCTATTTCAGACACGAGTTTCATAAAAAAACCTTTAGAATCGGGTCAGAGCGGCTAACATTTTGCAGCGAGATATACACGTAGTCAACTCTCATTAAAATTTCTAGATGAATCGTCTATATGACGTGTCAGGGAGTGCACGCATGGAGGACTTTGTCATGGTGCCTTCTTTGTTCGTTCTGTCCAGTTTCTATAAGTGTAGAAAAAGCAAAAAAGAAAAGTTAAGAGGCCAAAAAAGGGTTGCTTGTGCGCATTCTATCGAATATGAAGTTTAACTTGTGTGTAACGAAATGTTTCACGAAGAACAGTTAAAACGCATTTTAATTTTAGAACAGCAGGATGCTTTGATTTTGTGTGGCAAAGGAAACAACTGGAAGCTATACAATTTCGGTATATGTATGTATGAAGGTTGATTTATACGTATACGTAATTATGACTTTGTAATCAGCTAATTGAAACAAGTTTATGTTTATCTGTCTATCTGTCTGCATATAGGTTAAATAGACGTACAGTAATGAGGATTTAAAAACTAGGGACTTCCTATGTAATAGAAGTTAAATATAAAATATGTCGTCCCTAACTAATTACTACTTACCTACTGAATAACAGATATCGAAACCACACCTTAATCTCTCAAATTAACGTCTAAAGTATTTGATATTATTACTAACACATATATATTTTACTTTTTCCAGCGCCTAGAATTTTATTTCGTATAATAGGCTACCACTACAATGATCTAACCACAATGATCTATATTTATTCTTATCGCATAACAACAGGGATTTAGTGGGTATAATATGACAGGCACCCGACACATAGCAACACCAACATTTACTGTGTGGGCAACACATTTAGATCTTGATTCCATTTTAAATCATTGTGTGGGCAAATTAATTGGACTGTAAGAACTTTTATATTTTTTTAAATCGGTTTTTATCGTGACGTCCTTTTATTGACAATAATACAATAGTTAAAAAAAAAATAGAAAAATATACAAACCATTTTCGTCTTTGCTATAGTATTAGATTTATACTCTTATTATAGATTCGAAAGTACATACCTAGCACAGTCTGTCCTTCTGTTACTTCTCACGGCTAAACGGCTTAACAAAAATTCATTGAATTTAGTATGGATATACTTCGAACGGAGTCGCGGTCTGAAGCTAGTAATATGTCATCTAAAAAGTAGCTAATTACACTAGGCGGATATACATAATCCATTCACTAAGAAGCCATTAATCTGGAGAAGGTAGGTAATCATAATTTAATTCCATAGAAACCATTTAAAATATTACAGTAACTCATATTATCTGACAATAAGCTCAGCCTAGTAACCCTTCTTTTTCACAGTCAAGATAGATAGATAGATAACAACTTTATTTGTACAACATTGATGTAACACAAGATGTAATGTTTAGGAGTATATGGTTTGTCAGATTAACGTGATCAATATATCAAAGAAAATCAACATTACAGAACCCTTGTCACAATCATAAAATGTCCCAGAATAAACCAATAAAATTTACAAAAATTCGGAAACGTTTCTAAATTCAAATGCAAGGAATAACAATAACTTCTGAACCTCACAGTCACGCATCAGAGCTAATTCGAGATATGTTCGCACGACAGCAGACTATTTACATGTTACCCAATAAATCGGCCCCTATCAAATAATAAAGTCATCCGTTTCAATATAAAGAAACTGTAGATATATTATAAAGTGCGACCATAGCCTTGTCTATGGAATCGCTTTTAGTAGGAACTCGACCCTTTTTGTCCTTAAACCAATTTCCTTTTAAATTGTTGCCTTTTATACCATTACTGTGGCCTTTACACTATACAATTAATTCTAGCTTTGCTTTCATACAGCCTTTGGTATGACATTGCTAGAGCAATTAAATAATTTTGTAGTTTGGATAATTGTTCAATTTGTAACTGTAAAGAGATCAAATCGTTTCCTACTAGTAGGTCTAATAACTAGACCTCATTTGTTTAGTACCATGATAGCTTATATGTTGTGGCTAGTCAATTTAATTAGGAATAAGAGTTAAGAACAGTACTTTTTGAATGAATTGACATACATAGTTATTTATTTGGTCATGTTATTATAAAATGTGATAGGTTTCTGTTTAGAATCAGTGATAAATAAAGGTCAGGTTATATATAAAGTTACAAGACAGATAACTAAATGTCTTAGGTTGCTGAAATAGTAACAAATTAAAAACAAATGTCATAGATAGCGCTAATTTCTTACGCAAGTTCATTTCGAGCAGAAAAATTAGTAAATCATCACGTTCTTATAATACAAGCTAAATAAAAATACATTATTGTGTAAAAGTTTCATCATTGCATCAAAATGACAGAAACAAAATCTGTCTTCAAGTGTTGCTATTGTAATCATCTCAACCTCCTATATTTACGTTGAGTGATAAGATTCAAATCTGTCAACAAAGCATAGACAATCGGTGTTGTTCTTTGGTTAATAGGATTAGTCAGTTGCTTGCTACCAATGCCATTGATTGTGTCAGTGCAAAATAGTTTGGCAGCCATCATCTGCTCACAATGAATTATACTCGGTACAACAATTATCTCTTACTTGTAGTAAATAGCTTTTAATATACCTAAATTTTTAGTTGGGTTTTATTATATAATTGTCGTTCAATTATGCCAGACGTCAATTGTCTTAGTAATATAATTCTGAAGTCACGGATCTGGGAGGACTTTTTTTTTAATGAATGGTTCATTGTTCTTCATGTAGGACTGTCATTTTTTAATTAGCTCGATTACTTGTATTTCTAAGAAGCAATAGATTGTATGTGATGAAATCAAGTGTTTGTGATGTTGCTTATCTGTGTAACAAGCTAGTTTATAACAAAATGTTTTGTTTTTTTTAAATTAAGACAAACTTTAAGAAGTAAGTTAGATTCGGTAAGGTCTAAGTGTTACTTATACTTAGCCAAATCACATTTTTGATTAGATGAAGATTTTCTCTATATGGAGGATGTTACAAAAAATAGTGGTCATATTTTAGCGTTTAAAATGCGTTCTATGTAACATTTTAGACACCAATTACTTCTAATCCACGTGTAGAAACGAGGTCTTGTTAGGTGAATATAAGTTTACCTTGATGGCTGCCATTGACCCATTTAGATACAACGGGGTACTCACGTTAAATAGAGGCTACAAAAAGTACCTTTAAGTAAGTTACCTTTTTAAGTCGAATTACAGATATTGTTCTTAGGTCACCGTGTAGATAATTGCGATTAGTGATTTAACTGTTGTCTTGTTATTTAACGACGTAATAAATAGTATCCGGTAACGAATGGATTTCCAACCCACAGGTTTTGCGATCACCGATGCCGGTAGATCAACTTGTAGCGGTAGCCTTGAAAAATGTACTTACCAGATTTTACATAAACTATGTTAAAATAACTTGAACGCATTATTAAAGTCTGACTCCTCAGTGTGCGTATTATAATGACATTAAATACATTTAAAAAAATAAGAAGTAGACCTCCTTTGTTTTTGTCTTTGATTCAACCTAAAACTTGCTCGATATCGATTTAGAATTTCTGAACAAAGAATACTTTTTTATACCATTTATTTCAATTCCTTTATGATGTTACGAAAATTAAAGTCCCAGGTCATCCAGCTCCTAAAAGGAGAGTAATTTTGTAAATATTTCTCTCAGCTTGCAGCTATAAAAGCAAAGCGTTTACATTAACCGTATTTAGTTCTGTAGGGTTGTCTTTTCTCGCTTTTATATTTAAACCGAGGCTTTTGAAAATTGAAATTTGCTAAATTTATAAAAAAGTTGATTGTCGTATGTAAAAAGTACTGACGATTCTTTTACAAAGTAGATAAGGGCAGTAAGTACTTTTGTATTAGTACATTAAGTTTATACAGGTTTACTCCAAAAACATTTCAATGACAATGTCATGTCACTTGCATATTTATATTTATTACAGCTGCTTTCCAACATTTTTTTTTGTGTACAAACAAAGTAAACGGTAATCGACACTAATAAACACTCAGTCGTTTTTCAAAGTTTGTACCCCCCCTCTAAAGAGCTCGAGCTATTCTACTCAGTGTCCTAGTTAGCAGTTAACGCTCACGAACAGATATTTCTATGCCCGTATTTTACACCGGAATCGTTAAAGATTTTCAAAAAATCTTGGTGCAATATAGGTCACACAAGCTTGTCCACTTTTAAGTAGTAAATTCAGGTCGTTGCAGCCCTGTCCAAGAATTAGGTCAGTGCTCTCCTATGAAGGTATTCGTGCCGCCAGGTGAAGGTAATTGCAATGAACACAAACAATAGCATAATTGCTATTGTTTCAAAAGAAAGCTATGAATTTTCCGCACGTATATACGTAATATACAAATTTAATTTCTAAGGTATTATTATGGTATTCTAAGGTATTATCTTATGTATTTCTAAGGTATAAAAATATTGAACCTAAAGCAACAAATTATTTGACTGTGCCAATAAAAGCTCATTGGTAAGCTAATGAAAGGTAACAAAATAAATATTACGCCTAATAACGTAAAGAAAAACTATTTTCTGAAGTTATTGATGTATAATTGAATATACAAAGGAGAGGAAACACCAAAATAGTAAACATTATTCAAAAGGTGCTAATTTACATTTAGTCTTTCAAACTTTCCAGACTGAATTTTTTAAAGTAAATACCTTTGTAAAATTTGGCACCCGATACTATTTTGGGTACAATAGAAGACTTAATAGCGCTGATTTTAATTTTTTCCTCATTTATCCGCCATGTTGGTTCTGTCAACAATGGAAACGGTTTCCGTTGGCTGCACGGCCTATTGTGTTAAGCATGAAGTATCGACTGATACCAGATCTGAATGCTTCATTTGATCCATTTTGAAACAAAAGTTTTCCAGTAAATGGAGTGTTTAGTGAAAAAAAAAATAGATTTTCTTGTATAATCATGACAGTAAATAATTAGTATCACAAAAACGTAGGCCGGTAATAAGTCGTTGTGCCAGTGTTTCTGGAAGATCCCTTCTTGTTTATACCCCGTGTGGTTCGAGTCCGACATATCACTTCACCGTCAGCTCCCGTGAGGCTTTTCCTCACGTAAAAAAAGAACGCATTGTGCCAGTATTTGAAATGAAATTTACAAAAAATTAACAATACGTACACATAGACAACACATTAGAAAGAACAAGACAATTTTATTTATAGAGGTATTGGACTGACAGCTGTATCTTCAGTTGTCAGCAAGCTAGTATTATTTTCCATTTTCAAATGTAAAAATGCTCTCATGTTTATTCCTTAACAAATTATTTATTCCTTTGTTTTTTATAATTGTGATGGAACTTACTTAATATTTTGTATTCATTTATTTATTTGCAATTATTTTTTTATTGCATTGCTTTAAAACTGATTCGACCAGGTGTGAACTCAGTGATCGGGTGCCTATCAAATAAATTATGAACATATGTATATGAACTAAATAGAGTTTAATAGCAAGTTCCTTTCACTCTTAAATAATGCTTTACCCCCCTCAATAAATCTGACTATCAAAATATTGGTCAGAGATCAAAATATTTCCTCAATTCTATTTTATTAATTCATGCTCTCGAAGGTTAGGCGAAACCCTTTCGATTGAAACAAGATTATTGAGTGTTAAAAATACATATTCAATACAAGTATTATATTCTATATATACATATATTTACATTTTAAATTCGCTTCCTTTTATTTGTAGTTTAAGTGTTAGACATGTGAAATTTGTTTATCAGTAGTGTATACCATGTTGATAAAAACTACCAATAGTAGTAGGAAAACCATTGCTATTTTACAGATAAACTAACTTACAAAAACTATACTAAGCAATCACGATATTCAGGTTGAAAAAATATATATTTTATAATGGACTCTATGGTCTTCATTGAATTGAAAGCAATCTATAATAGTATACATTGTTAAGACAATAACACATTTAATTTTGATTTTTTTAAGTTTTTAAAGACAACTCGCGTCACGGGGGCTTTACAAACATTAAAACAATTCACACAAAACACGCAGACTCAGAACAACAATTTGAGTTGATGTTGTTCTGAGTTGTCCCGTGCGGGGATCGAACTCACAACACTCGGCGAGACAGCGTACTGGCGAGGCTACACTACCTGTGTACCTATTCTTTATTGTTTCTATGCAACCAGTGTGTTGTGTACTTATTTTAATAATTGTAAAAAAAAAGTGATACGCTTTCTTCAAATATTAATTGTATACGTATGTATCTTTTCCTTTATTGTTCAAATTTTATCATTCGAACAGAAAAAAATTAGTTCATCAACACTTTAATGCGTCCTGTGCTTATATAGTATGTAACTGAACGTAAATAAATAGTTACTATGCAAGTGTTAACAATTTGTATAAATAAATATGTGATTTATTTCTTTGAAGTTAAAAAAAATCTTTGAACAACTTTATTTGTAAATTTTATATCTATATGTATTAATTGTTTTCATGACAAAATATTATTTATTTGAGAAATTCAACTACATAACCACCACACATTACACCACACACTATAAAGATTTCGACTAAAGACAATTATTTAATAATTTTATGCATAGTTTCAAATCTTTAAAAAGTTTTACTAGTACTAAGCTTTCGTTATGTTTGCTTTAGTAAGATTAAAAAAAATACATTATTTAAACGTAGCATAATATGAAGGCCTCACGTAGGCCTGCATTGATAAAGAATTCGTTTTAAAATTGTTTTATATTCTACCTTCGTACCTTCTTTGGTATCCAACAAAGATCGTTGACAGCGTATCTTATATCTCATGCATAATATTTACTCTATTTTGAAAGATGAATGAAAAATACTCATCATATGTTTAAAGTTATTAAGTGTGATATAAAAATATTATGAAAGGTAATGATAATTATCACTGGGGGCAGCCATCTTGAAATTAACCCATAAACGTACAAACTTTAATCGAAAATAAAGATCTGAGACGAAACATGTATTATACATATGTACATTCTCGTCCATAAATATTCTGTTAGTGATTGAAATTTGTAGTTAAAAAATGACGTGTATTACTGCCATCACTGGGCCTGAGCCTGAGATCGGAAGTTCGAGCCACTGGCTAAAAAAGTAGATGATAATGAGCGTCAAACATATTTACAAACCACAAAACAGAAATTCAAGCGGTGTTTTGTTTTTGCTTTTAAAATAGATAAAATAGGGTTTCAAATATCATATTCGAAGCTTACGACGGGCTTTTAATTTCGAAAATTTTATTGTTCTAAGACATTATTTTCGTTTTTGTGTAAATGACGTTAATTATTTACGTTATCCAGGCCATGAATCTCGTAATTGAATAAAGCATGAAAATAACGATTCGTAATAGATATTTTAGTGAGAAGATTAATAGTAACGTTACTGTTAAGTTTATTAACCTAAACAGTGCAGGAGAGAGTGCAATTTCTAGTGTGGACTTGTGCCGCGAGAATCTAAACTGGTTCTGCTATAACCTTCTACTATTATACGTACATAGGTATGTATATACATTCAGAATGTCGGCATCGTCGATCGCTCTTTGATATAGAAACAATGGCAACTTATAAACATTTGATAAATTTAGCGACCTTCACATGTAGCTGAAACATACATAAACCCCCTCTATCGAAGACAAGCTGAACATAGGTAGTAACTACTCGTAATTGCGTAGTAAAATTCTGAATCGCGATATGAGAGTTCTCATGCCGATTAGTATATGTATATATCAACTTAAGTCCTCTCTTTGTTTTGATGTATATTTCTATTGTATGTGGAGTTCGCCATTAATTTAATAAACTTGACTTCATGAAATTAATCATTCAACGGTCTCAAAAAACTCTATTCTAACCATTGTAGTGATGACGAGTTATTAATGCCTTATAGTTCTATCCTTACTGGCCAAGACATTCGGCTCATAGGAATGGCTTAGTAGCACCAAATCGGTTGGCAATTACATTTCATGACACCATACTAAAGCTAATTGGCTCTTTAGTTTCGGCCATCGTTGGTATGGCCCCATAATATTTATTGCATTTTTATGAACTTACGTCATACGGACTGATGTTTGCCGAAGAAAAGAGTTTTCATTATATATTCATTGCTTCAATCATTCTCTTTACATATAACAAATTGGTAAACCGAAATTGTCTGAACTAAATAAAGTAAACTGCATCTGTACATTGTAATGAATCTGTTATTTTTTCTTTTTATTTTACAATTTTTTTACATGCTGTCAGAGTTAGATATTTCAGTTTGTTCGACTTTGCAACATATTTAAAGGTGATGGTAAATGTTTCTTCAAAATGTTTTTTTTTAACAATACCGGTTTTATTTTAAGCCATGTCATAAGTGTTTGTCGTATATGCACATACGATATCCTTACGTCCTACACACTTTAGTACTTTGAAGCATAGTCCTATTGTTTACTAATTATATCGTAGGCTGCAGACCAGCTGAAATTGTTTCCTAGTTCCTAGCTGCTTAGATATATATGGTGATTATCGTTTAATTTCCTGTTGATATCTAACAGGATATTTAGAAAAAATAAGTATTTAAAAAGCAGACCATAGAAAAATTAGTTTTATTAAAAAAAAGTTTGTATACATTTAGTAAAAACTCATTTATTTTCAATAAAAACACAAATAATATTATAGTATTTATTATCAAGAATAACTTAAAACGTTTTTATGCAAAAGATATATAAATAGTTTTGTAAAAAATCAATTCAAAACGAGTTTAAAAAGAGACTTATATTGTAAAAACCCACAATAAGCGCGTGAATTTCGCGGTATCTTTCCGACACAAACATTTTTAAATCATACTACCGTTGATTTGCTATACGGATCATAGTAAAAGTTGAAGATGACGTCATAATCGAACAAAAACCATCAAACATTCATTGATATAAGATGACTAGTTTTAATAGCAGGTTGACTTATAAACTACACTCAGATATATAACCTTTTAGATTCGGCCGTGTATCCTACGGCTACTAATAAAGTAAGTGGTTGGCAGATTCCACTTTTATGGCTGACACTGGCACCGTTAAGGGTAATACAACATTTTAATTGACTAACACGGGCCACAGTTTGTTAGTACACAGTGTAATTAATGAAGTTTCATTTTCACCAAGCGTGGAAGAATTATCACATGTATAAATTAGTATAAAGACAATTGTTGTCGATATCACATTCAGTCGTTTAGATTTATTTAATTCACTATGATAATAAACCACTAATAGCTAAGTGGACTTCGTCTCAATGTTTTCGTAAATGTTAATGTTAAGTTTTAAACAAACGATTGATGAGTAGTGTTTGCTTTTAAAAATCCTAAGAATAACCTACTTCCTCACACTAGTCAAGGTTTGGCAATTCATTAAATTAAATGGGTTCAGTAGTTTAGAGCAATGAAAAGTTGCATCAGCGCCCTTTTTTACTGCGAAACACGATATTTTGAGAAAATATATTTGTATTTATTTATAAATCTGTCGACTTGTTCGCTGATATATTAACGACGTATACGTCATTAATATGTTGTTTTCACTAAGATGTTAATACAGTGTTTCCATTGCCACCCTTTACAGAATCATTAGCTTTCCGCTACACTCTGAAAGAAATGCAGTTATTTCTAATTTCGAAAAGTATTTTAATACGGTTTAATTTGAATCACAACACTGGAAACTTTTGCTTTATTGATTAATGAAATGCTAAGATTGATCTAGGTGCATTAGCACTGGGAGAAACCGGTCGTGGAATATTTTTAACCAATCCCCTTGGGATAATCTTTGGGTCAAGTTGATCGCAATTTTTTCATATCCTGTTTGACCGTGTCTTCAAGTCATCAGTTGCACAAGCGATTTGAATGCCGACTAAATAATTTTAAAAAATAAACGTAAGACAGAAGATTTGATTTCACGGTGCATTGTGCCTACAACTCGTCACTCAACTTTGAAACCTAATAAAAGCACCTGTGTTTTAAAATTATAAATATATTTCGAATCTAGTCCATAGAATATGTATGTATGGCAGAATATGTTAGAATATAAGTAATTAAAGTATCGTCTTGTTTTACGCTTGACCCGCATTATCTAACGTTACACACAGAACATGATTTCTCTTTTAGTTCATGTTAATATTCAAGTTCTTAAAAAATATATTTAATATGAGCAATCGTTATTTTTATAAAATGCTTTGAGTAACGATCCGCATTTGAGGTTTCCTACAAGGAGTTCATGATTGCATTTTGCAACAATAAAAATGTTCATTACCACACCTAGTAAACGCAGTATGTACTTAGTGATATAGCAATATGTAATGAGCGAATAACTTGAACAAGTTTAGAATGTCTACCTACCGTACACGTGGGGTTTCCCCGACCTTGTGTTTTTATTTTAGTATATGACCTCTATCTATACAACCAAATCATCATGTTTATACATTCTTTCAAATTTACTTATTTATTTATACGCATTTATTATAAGTTTTTGTCAAAGTAGTTCTTATATAAAAGCATTTCGTATATGAAAGCCTTAACCAACTTAGAGAATTAAAAAGAAATGGATTTAATCTGTATGTACTTATTACAAGATAAAATTGTAAAAGGAGAACCATGTTATTATCTATGCTGGTCGTGGCTCTAAAAATTATTATCTCAATATATTTATTACATAAATAAAAATGGTATTCTTAATAAAATATTCCACGAAGGTTTATAATTACAAAATTGCAAACTGTTGAAGTTTTTGAATATTCATTGTATTTCAGGGTCGTGGTAGCAAATACAGCTTCCGGCTTTTATAATTAGGAGCAAGATAAGAGATTATAAATCCTTTATTACTAATAGTGTAGATACCTTCTAAAATGTATATCAACATGATTTATTTTCTTTCATAGCAATTAATTTATTAAAAGTTCCCTTCTCTTATTTAAATTTGTAACTCTTTAATATTTAATATTATTCCCTTTTAATCGTTATATTCTAAAATGAGCTTTGTTCTGGGCCTTTAGACGAATCGAGTCAATTATTACTAAAATACTCAAAGTTAATACCTATATATTAGTTTTTTACGTAATTGGCCTCGACATAGTAAACAATTATCTTTAGTGTCCAAGATAGCAAGTAGGCGAAACAGTTTTGTGTTTATTTGGTCAGAAGCCATTACAAACGCCTTAACGGTCATACGTACAAGTTAAACATAATAATTTTATTTTAAATAACGTTAACTTTCCAATGACGCTTGCTGCTTTATCCGCTTTGCTTCATCAATCATTATTTGTTTGGTGAAATTATTTATAAATCGTTTAGAATATAATAATATTGAAACAGCACTAAGAAACGTTTATATTATTACATTTGCAACTCTTATAATGCAAATAATAATTGACATGGTTTTTATGCATGAGCCTTGAGATCGTTCATGGTCACTCCTAGAACTATATTTTTTACATTGATCACAATATTTAAACCGACACTAAATACTTTAAACTGTAGTTACACAATGAAAAATATATTAAGGGTTTTAAAGCCATTTTTATTAGAATACTTATATTTATATATTTTATTTAAATAGAATCTTAAGTTAGGTTATGAAACATGTACGTCAATGTATGTTCTTCATAATTAAACTATAATATGCAAAATATTATAATGATTTTAGAACATAAAAGCACTTCCCGAATGTTTGAACGTGACTAATCGTATATTGGACCTTAGTGTTCGTATGTTTGTAAATAGACAGTGACCTTCCCTTGAACGATATGAAATATGGTGTGGTAGAAAATATATGGCGTTCTGACGAAGACTTCAAACTTGTGATAGGTGGTCGCTTACTAAAAATAAACACCAGCATAAAAGCGTCTTATGTTCATGATGATGATGGATGATGGAGTTATAGAAATGGTCTAGACGAGGCAAACATTAGATTCTGACTCGTTGGTATTCTAAAATAATTTATGCTTTGTCGATTATAAACTAGCTTTGATTCTAGTATACAGTATTTAATTCGAAACAAAAGATGAACGAAATGAAAGCAAGCTTGTAATAAAAGGTGAGCATAACACGGTTGAATTACATATTCCGTTACAAGGTTTACGAAAGACTCCTTCTCAATCGGTCAACATAAACTAACGTCAGTTGCAATATAATATAAATGGATAAATGAACGCTTATGTAAACTTCGAGATTCAGTTACTACTTAGCCTTATACTAATCAATATGAAGTACGCAATCTTTTGAAATTCATGGGTTACTATTTTCGTTAAAATTTTCGGTGACGTGGCAAAGGTAGTATTTATAAACAATGTACCGTAGCACTGGATCACCGCATTGTTATCGTTTCAACGACACGTCAATTGATTGCAAAATAAAATCTACGATATACGACCTTTCTGTCATAACCTCCTTTTAAAAGCGTTACAAACGTAAGGCACCGTTATTAATATGAACTGGAATCCAAATATTTTTCTGACAATTTGCTAACGTAAATTTTCTTGTTGTTACAGGTTTGTCATCAACTTACTAGCGACGAATCTTTTGACAACCTCCCTACTCGCGCCCGCACTCTTTGGCGAGCACTCTGCGAGGGAGGACACCGCGTCGTGGATAGAGGCCGGTGACGCTGCGGCAGCAGGCAGTAGTCTGGCTGCACTATTGTCCGTCATGCTCATTGCGCTAGATCAGCACCACGCCGTCACTGATCCACTGCGTTGTCACACCCGTTTGCTGCAGCGCCGCTCTGCTACGCTTTGTGCCGGCACCTGGGTGACCGCAGCCTGTGCTGCAGCCCTTCGTGCTGCAATCGCCGTAGTACGACATTTCTGCCCACTCGAGGGTGCCCTACAGGGAGTCGAGTTAGCATACTACATAGGGTACTTGCTATTAGGAGTTATTACACCTATCGCAATCGTCTGCATCATGTACGCAAGGATTTATCGCGCTGCGCGCTCCTCGGGTTTAAGAGCACGAGCTCACGGCGCCAGTGCGTTGCAACTACATGAGCCTCCCACAATACTACCTGACCTTGCTGAAGAAGGAGAGGGTCTTACGCTGAAGATAGATGGACCAGAAAACTCTGTTACCGTAGAAAGTGAACGCAAATTTGGTCCGTTCCTTCTTCCACCGGAAAGACCAATTCGTTGCCCTTCAGTGGCCAGTTTGCGAAATTCTCGAAAGGAAGGAAAGTCTAACGAGGACCTCAGAAAGGGCCTACCAGCTGTTAGTTCAGCGCCCTCACTAGCAGTACCTTTACTAGCCGTGCAACAGCGCACACCTCAACCATCTCATGCTGGATCTAGAATAACCTCAATCAGATGTCGCATTTCAAATGCATCATTATTTAGATATAGAGAAGAATCTCGAGCCGCACGCGTTGGCCTCCTAACTGGAGCCCTTGTAATGCTGCATGTACCGCACGCAGTTGCAGCTGTTGTGTCGGCCGCTGTGCCTGGCCTGGGTGACTGTGCGCGTACACCTTCGTTGGCGCTATTATTACTAGCATCAGCGGCTTCACCGTTCCTATTCGCCCTGCGATCGCGGCGAGTGCAAAGAGAAGCACGGCGGCTATTGTTACCGAAGAAGAGTGCCTGGGAGCGGGCGTCAGGCGTGGCGGCCTCTGCTGCAGTGGACGGACAAAGAGCCCGCGCTGCACTGGACCTCCTGCGTACCTTATCACCTGGAAACGGCTCCGCTAACGCCTCTGCACCGTCAGGGAGTGAGTCCAGCGCCTGCCGAGGCTCATTCAGCTCGGGTGGCAGCACGCAGCTATCGTCCTCGTCGGACGAGTGACCCACGCTTTGCCCACCGCGGGTAAGATTTGCCCCGCGTCCCACCGCTCTACTCATCTGTGATACTAGGATTAGCCGCACTGCGCTCGGTGCGACCGTTAGACTGATTTAGTATTAAGTTAATTTATTGTGTCCATGTACCTTTCCGCTAAGCGGAGCCAATTTTTATTACCTGATATAAGTGTAAGAGAACATTAAATACGAAATGAAGTAATATATATTATGTAGTTTTAATTTTGCTAGTAGCGGTCTACCACCAAACCGCGACGAGAATTAACATGTAAATGGATTAGAAATGTGAAGGTTGAGCGTTAAGCAAGATCGCAACTCATACATTTCAAAACAGTAGAAACTTTATATTGAATACTTGGCTGAACAACGAAATATTATACAAACCAAATAACAATTTCACTGTTTTGTAAACCACACTCCAAGCTCAAGCAAATATAATAAAAATATGTTCACACTTATGTAGTTGTGATTTCGAACAAATAAGCTTATCTGTGGTTAATTGGTTACTATGAAATACAGGTACACATAAAATATAATAGTAATATGTAGAAAAAACATATTTTCATTTTTCAGTTCAAATAAAATAAGTACTAAACTTATCACTCACGCTTATCCCCGCCATTGCTTTAAACGTTAAACGAAGAAAGAGGGAAGAAACTAATTAGCCAACCAGCTACTTACAGGGTACAGTGAGTACAGGATCGTAAGTATAAAAGAGTATAGATTAAGAAAAATCAGAAGACAAATAAAATAAAACTATACGTACACACATATACACTTGGATATTCCTGAAGGGGTACACTTTTACCAAGCATAATTTAGTCTCACTTACATAATAGATCGTCATCCAGGCACTGTCTGACTGTATATATACACCGTCTGTTAGATAACAGTCCAATCCTTTATTACACCAACGGGAAAAGATGGGGTGCCCTATTTTACTCCACCGAGAATCACACGGCAACTTCACCAATGATGGAATATTCTGGAATAGATGAAACATAATATATATATATATTTACAATATTTCAAAGATCTTAAGTTGACTTTTGACAGCTTTGAGAAAGAGAATCGGATGATCTCGGCGATACAGGTCTGTCTGAATATTTTTAAAATCAGAACACCTTGTTAGAGTTTGTACTGTAAACAGCGGCCTATATCTAAGAGTGTGTAACTTCTATTACGGAAACTTTTATACTGGCGTAAAAGTAGACTGACCTACGTACCGTACATACCTATTTCACCGTACGTACCTTTTTCTTATAATACACTCACCTCTATCACCGAAGAAGGCAGAGGTATATCAAACCAAAGGGGTCGAGCTTATGCCGTCATAATATATAGGACGTATACAACTGTATACGTCCTATATTATACTGTCTTATAAACAGTATAATCCCCTAATCGCGCTTTACAACACTATCGAGAAGAGATAGGGTGACCCTCTTCTACTTCACTGAAAATCATTCGGCTTAGGTTACTTTAAATCATTCGGCTTAGGTTGCGTTAAATCATACGGCTTAGGTTAAATGTTGTGTTGAAAATCATAACTATGAATTATATAAAAATTTTTTGGTCTTCGACCCAGTTTCAATTAACACATTTTTATCGTAAATTGTAAACATAGTTACATTACGTTCTAGTGACCTGTCACCCTAATTATGTTATACGAAATGTACTCCAATTTTCCGATGTCAAAACTTGTATTTAACACTTCTTGTATTTTTAAATATGAAGTTTCAAACTACTGTCAATCTTGTAGAGACTATAGCTACAGTTTTGTACATGAGAGGGAGAATGTACGTGGTATATGGTAAAGCCTCACCCAAGGAATAATAAAATAAGGGAGGCAAAACTTGTAAGTCGTATGTATATATGGTCAATTAAACAGCATCTCGCATTATTTAATCTGTCACGATTCGCGATGAGTAACTTAGATGCAATACAAAGTACTATTTCACACACAGGACTTTGACCATCGCAGCTATTCGTGGCCTGATGCATATGTATATTGATCAGTAACTTCACCACTATATAAGAGCGTACGTTAACTGATAATATTATTTCTTTTTCGTTTTAAATACTAAGTGATTAAGTGTAAGTAACGGACGGCATTTCATTTTTATATAATAAGACGATAAGTGACTTGAAAATAGTAAATTGTCAAGTATTTAATGCTAGTCTCCCCGGTATCTATTGATTTGACTTGATAATCAACTGTCATCTTACGTCATTGTCTGTGATTAGATTTATTATTATAAACAGCACTAATATACAACACCTGCTTAGACACGGCATCTACAAAATAATATTACATACGAACAATAAATCAATGTTACTATCCGTTGTACATAAATGGCGACATGGGGCTTGTATATTAATGGCAAAGTTAAGCAATTAGATGGTAAAAAACACACCTGTGACTATACGTTTTTATTAATTGGCGCGTTAGGAAATAGTCCCGGGACACAAAAAACACCCACGAATTCCGGTTCAGTAGTCAGGGCCACTAGAGCAACAGGTCCATCAAAGCTGTGAGAGCAAGTGTGATACTTAAAATTAATAATATAATTTATTGCTTTTTTTAACGGAACGTATCCCTATAAAAATATACTCATTGCCCCAACCGTTTCTAAGTGAAGTTGTATTGCTGAGAAAATAGACATTTATTTTTAACTATGAATACTGTAATGTAAATCTAGGACAGTTAACCATTTGTGCAGTTGCTAATTCATTCACATTCTAGTAACAAAAATCTAATTCATGTATATTGTAGTGAAAACTCCGGTATACTGACACTTCTAGTATACCACATTCCCACGTAATAGATCCATGTTTTGACAAGTATGTGACAGCTCGACCGCAGTAAGTGAGGTTACCGGAGGCGCAATACCTTCTTGCCAAGCCTTCAAATATCTATTAATTTATGCTTTTGTTGGGACCACTATAGGGAGCAATGAGGTTAAATCTTTTTTTTTTTGGTAGATCGAGGAATGGCAAGCCTTTTCGACAGAACTTATTATTGAAGAAGGATATTTAACTAGGTAAATCCGGTAAGTTGCTAGTAGAAGCAATCGTTATAAAAAATAGTGGAATATAAAGAATAGTGGATGTTGTATGTGTAAAAGTTACCGACAATTCATAATAGACATCTCTTTCGTGAACCGATACAATGCACCATTAGATTGTTATCAGCAACATTAGAATTTAACTATCCATTAATTTGATACATACTTAACTTCGCATTGTATTTTCCGGGTTAATCCATTGTTACACCGGAACACATTAGTGACAGCACCACCACACAGAAACGTCCGTCTGCTACAATGACGGCTTTCTATCATGGCGAGGATATTCTTGTTAATAGAACAATATAAATAATAATTTGTGGACACCACTATCAACACACTTATTGTGATGTCCCACCAACACATTGGGAGGATATTACCAACTCAAAAACCAAGGCAAGAAAAAACCACGTATTTATAGTTGTTGATAACATTAAAACATTATAGCATGGTTCAGGATCAATGAATACAAATATGTGGCTTATAGGCTAAATGGAACTGCAAAAATTCTTTTACTGTTATATTACTTCTCAGGTATGTGTAAAGGTCTACTAACACCATCAAGCGAAGACTTGAAGACGAACAGAATTATGCAGCAAATACTATAACTACGTAGTACGATCCTGCATCGCGATATAAAATTTCTCGGCCCGATTAGTACGTGTATACTTCCATACGTTAACCGTTGGGTCCCGGTCCGACAGGCATGATTACCTCGTCAGGTCGTTAGATCCTTCCCATGTATGTTACATCGGCCCGTTACCTACATTACTGTAACCAAGTTTCTACGTTTCAAAACGCACAAAACAAGCACAAAACTCCATACATAATAATAATGAAGTGATAATAGCTATACTTGCTTTAGCCAAGCGTTTTGTGTATATCTATAACTCGAGTTTCATACCATAAACAAAGGTTTATGTTCTGAAACTTACTCAGGTTGTCCAGCCACAGAATAGCATACTAAATAAATAAGTATAAAAACCGAATGATGACACTTTCATTATAATATTAAATACACATTTTGACTCTTCTCTGCTAGAGGGCTCGGACTTCCCAGCACCAGCCAGTGCGAGTTATATTAGGTTAGCAACTAATAAACCCCCACTTTTTTCGATCAGTTTCTGTTCCGTTATAGAACTATCTCGAATTTCTTGGAGTAGTATATACATAAAGCAAGAGTTCTAGGCCAGATCAGTTGACAACTGGATCTCGAATAGTAAATCTACACTCAATTATGGATATTTCTAAGAGAACTTAGGGTGCTTTTTCTTCACGAATTTCGCTTACGTCGAAAAGCGACTGAAGCAGTGCGCAATATATGGGCAACGATGGGCGAATGCATGCTCTCTTACGATACCACCATACATTGGTTCGGAAGATTTAAAGATGGAAATTATGACCTATGTGATGAACCTCATTCAGAACGATCTCCTACAATAGATGTGATGAGTTAAAAATACTCATAGAAATCGATCCCAGGTTCCCTTCACGTTGTCTGGCAGAGCAGCTTCAGTGTTCTCATACTGCAGTAGAAAAACAACTCCACGCTTTAGAAAAGACCTGGAAATATTCAGTTTGGTTGTCACATGAGTTGACGCCGTTTCAACTACAGAAGAGAGCTTACGTGTGCATGGAACTACTTACAAATGAGTGGCTGAGAGATGTAATTACGGGGATGAAAAGTGGGTTATGTACATAAATTTTTCGCGTAAGCGCCAATAGCTTGGACCTGGAGAAGAATTTTGGCGTCGGTACTCCTCGTACCAAAATCTGACACGAGTAAAAAAGTATTTTTAAGTGTTTGGTGGGGAATAAACGGAATTGTATACTGGGAGCTGTTGTCATCTAACACTACAATCACGGCCAGTATTTATTGTGACCAACTGGTTAAAGTAGCAGCGAGATTACCGAAAAATTAAAACAAAGTATACTTTACCAGTTTGTACCAGTACTCTCCAGACATTATGCCCTCAGATTATCATCTATATCGTTCTCTAGCTCACTACTTAGCAGATAAAAAAATTAAAAATGAAGACCAGCTTAAAAGTGACATTACCACCTTTTTTGATCAAAAGCCTAAAAACTTCTACGAGGAAGGCATTATGTCTCTACCAGTGCGTTGGCGACAGGTGATAGAAAACGACGGTGCTTATATAGTTGAGAAATAATTTGATTTAAGAATTTGTTTACTTAAAAAAATAAATAAATTTGTGTACAAAGATGGCGGGTTTATTAGTTGCCAACCTAATAGTATGCGGCCCGACTCGCTTGAGCCATTGCTTATACTCCCCAATCAGTCGGTAAGTATAATATCGTATAAGTAATATCCCTCTCCTTCCCTTTCTTTCCTGACTTTGCTGTTAATACACTCCAAAATTTTCCACAAAATCCCATAAGTGCCCGGATGACAGCAAAAGGCCTTGCCCTTGCCCGTAGGGGGTATTACATATATGGGACTAAATTATAATCGGCAAAATGTACGTGTTAATTACGCCACTGCCTACCCCTTTAGGAATACAGGCGTGATTGAATGAATGTCGTCTATGAATTCGTTTAATTATGTATATGTCATGGTTATATTTATTTTCTTAATGTTTAACGGCGTTTTGCTCAAAAAATATTGTTTACTGCTAACACAAAACGTAAACAAAAATGGTATACTTACTGCAACTTAACAGTAACAATGATTGTATTACCACGTCTGATCCCAAACTAAGCAGAGCCTGTACTATAGTAACCAGACTGCTGCTGAACATACTAATATACTTCTAAATACATACATATTATAGATAAATTACACCCAGACACAGAACAAATGATCATGCTTATCACACAAATATTTGTCCTGGGTGGGAATCGAACCCACGACCTAGCAGTCAGGGCCACTAACCACTAGACCACCAGGCCAGTCAAGTCAAGTCTCTTTCCTCTATCCCGAAAAGGCGGACAGCACACTTTTGTCTCTTGGGTTACATGTGTTCAGGGGTGACGGAAATCACTTACCTACAAGTGACCCCTTATACCATAAAAAAAAGTTAAATTACTGAGTTCATCTTCATCTCGTTATAACAGATTTTTGACGATAAATGTTTATTTGTTGGTAAAGAACGTGTTATCAAATATTAATCACCCAGCAACCGCTGGACTGGATTAATACGGCAGTTGTTTCCTCACTTTATTCCTACATAAAGCAGTTCATTTCTATTCTAATGAGGTCAAATGTTCATTCAGTTCATTAGTAGGCGCTATCAGCTGTAGAAGTATTCCACTTTCGCATTATTATGTAAACTAAACAAACGCTTCTACAAACTGTGAACAATGAGCATTGTCTGTAAATCTGCACTGCAATGCACGTTAAGGTTGGCGCGTTAGTCGCTCTTGATATACGTGAGAAATTATTTACTAACTGTGAATTACTTGACTGGCCTGCTGGTGTAATGGTCAGTGACCCTGACTGCTGAGCCGGAGGTCCTGGGTTCAATTATCACACGGGACGAAAATTTGTGTGATCCACAATGAGTTGTCTGGGTGTCCGTTGTATGAATGATTGTAAATTCCCCCGCGTCATAGGGACTACACCTAATGCGGAAGTTTTATTAAAAACAATGCATATTTATGGCTTTGAAAGATGAAAGCTTATTAACCTAAAGATATGTAGACACGTTGTCATGCAGTTATAATAATTTAATAAAAACACTTATGCTGTGTGTGCGGGGCAATCAAGAACAGCGTTCGAATATCGCGGCTCAGAGTATAATAATTTGTTTTCAAGTGATTGTTATTTGAGATCACACTATACATATATATTAAGGTACACTTCAAATACTTGCAGTAATACTTAAAATATTTAGTTATGAGAAATACAAACCCAGTATATAAAAACATAACGGTAATAAACAAGCAGAAGTTTTTTTAAATGTATTGTAGCTGTACTAAAAACACGTTATAACAGATAGTACTGTGCTAAAAAATACTGGTTTAAAACACTGCCTTCTCATGAAGAATCTCATTCACTTTTGTGAAAATTAAATTATGGAAGATTATAAGTATGGAAGATTACAGTCCATACTCGCTTATTACACCTACTTGAAGTTTGTTGTAACAGTTTTATTATCTATCGAATTACGAAAGCAAAACAAACGTATATTTTCATGTTTGAATGAACTGCACTTGTAAACTCATGAAACGCAGTAGACATACACTCACCAGTATATCTATGAAGAAAATGACAGATGCGTGGTGGAAGGAAGGGAAAGAGATGGGCTGGACCTGAAAGAGAGACAGCGCTGGGATTTAAAGGGTGAAGTTCTATATTTTGACTCAAATCTTCAGTTTCATAAAATATTTACTTTATACCTGAAGGTGACGTCTTCGGTTGTAAACGGAGTTCGGATTTATACGAACCTCCATCTTCTAATCTTTATATATATACATTACGCGTCACGTTGTTTGTCCGGGATGGACTCCTAAACTACTTAACCGATTTTAAACAAATTTGCACACCGTGCAGGTTGATCTAACTTGAAAGATAGGATAGGTTACATCTCAATTTATAGTCGTAATATTATTTTATTGTAAATTATTTTTTTTTTAGCCACAGCAACGCGTGGCAGGGTCTGCTAGTATATTATATAAAAATGTTCGATAGTCTCACTAAACTCAATAACAATCATAACTAACAAATTTATTTTTTTGTAACCTTTTTATTACCGAGTGGGTTTAATTAGTAAAAACATATATAAAATACATAACCAGTGATAGAGCCATGCTTAGGCACGAATGGGCCAGATCGACCGGTGCGATACCACCGCCTCACAGAAAACCTTCGAGAAACCTCGAGATTTCCGGAGGCCCAACTCCCCCGCTCCTCTTTCCTCTCCCTTCACCTCCCTCTCCTCTATTCCATCTCCTCATCCCCCCTCTCTTCTTTCTCCTCTCCGCATCTACCCATCCCTCATCACCCTAAGACGGGCAGCGCACTAACGATTGTCACTTATCATCAGGTGACCCGTCTGTTCACCTGTGCCCCTATATTATAATAAAAACAAAACAACTTTCACACAACCGAAACTGCCGGCAAAAGCTAGTTGATTTGTAAAATGTTCATTGATACCAAGGCATTCTATGATAAATATAAATAAAATAATATTATAGCATACCCACCTATAGTATTTAACATATTAACGTTATTATTATTATTTCTATGTTATTTTTTCACCATTGAATTTTTAGCAACAATAACATAAAATACAATTTATTAAGGAAAAACAATTTACGACTACATGCAAAAGCATTAAAAGTTATAAATAATACTTATACAATCAATAATAATACACATTAAAAAACATTCACTAATTTACATTGTAAATTTTTATTTTTCACTTTAATCAAACTTATATATTTCAATTCTATAAATCAGAATCGTAATTATACATACATATGTATAAAAAAAACATTTCAGTACATAACTAGGTACACTGATACTGTACATACCTAGAGACGTATTTATCGCATACATTTTGCCAGGTGTAGTTTAACCCCACTTATATTATAATACTGCAAGCGCATTATTATCTGGCCCGGCCTGTTGGTCTAGTGGTTAGTGACCCTGACTGCTAAGACAGAGGTCGTGGGTTCGATTCCCACCAGGACAAATATTTTTATGATGAGCAATGACAATTAGTTCTGTGTCTGGATGTCATTTGTCTATTATACGAGTATGTATGTATTTAGAAGTATATAAGCATATTTATCAGCTGTCTGGTTACGATAGTACAAGCTTTGCTTAGTTTGGGATCAGATGTGAAATGTACCAAGTTATGATTATTATTCGTTGTTACTGTTTTTATTGCTTTGTTATTTAGTAGCCCGAAAATTCGACAGACAACTTGTAGGCTCAGCAAACTGGACATAAGTAGGCACAAACCTTGTTTGTTGTTCCTTGTTTCCAGCGTGGAGAACCTAATACGATGTAGACAAGCAGATAGCGAAAGAAAGACCTATACATATTTCAACATTAGTTAAAAACTCTTAGAGCTACCGGAGATCTAAAAAATATTGTACAAAGTAACTACTGGGTCGCATCGAATTAATAAAATAGGTAAATGGCTATATACATATCTCAGGGTCCTCAGATAATTCGCTTAGCTTCGGAGCTCGTTAGGCTTTCTATATAAAAATAAAAAACACTTTGATGAAAGTGAAAGCGGCCGTACACGATATACCTACCGAGATAATTTAAAATGTTAATAGATCAAATACACAATATAATTCATATAATTCAAATAAATAATAATTCGTATACTTGATATTAACGGCAAATTAATTATTAAATTTCTACCAGTATTACAAACGACAGCTAAACGACCTTTAGAACGTAGGACGTTTACCGCTACAACTAAACGAATTATAAATTATTTCTTCTCATTACTTATAAAACAAACCTACCAAATCATCATCATTGTACATCTCTAACATAAATCAAACGCACTAAATCATCAAATTCTTAAGTATCTGGATTCAAAGGTACGTTTTTTTAAAAATCTCCGGATCGTCTTAGTAGTTAAATTCACATACCGAAGAATCTGTTTCAAAGTTATCAGATGTTAGATACAGAGCGTCGTGATCTGCATCGGTTGGTGCCGTCTGGATTCCAGCTATGAATAGCATCATCTCAGTTCTTCCTGTAGCTGTCGTAGAAACGCGACTATTGGCCCTGCGCAGTATTGCCAATACACATAACTCAACGATCGGCCTGAATGTGCTTCATACTATACTACCGATAAATAAATCTTATCGTTTAGAAAGAACTACCAATATAACAGATTACATAAACAGTTTGATGACCTGTTTTTTCTTAATAGTTACATCAAATAGTTTAAACAGAGTTCAAAGAGGACTCTAAAATTACAAATTACATATACATAAACACGCTCACGCCTGTGTCCCTGTAGCGGGCCCAGCCAGACGTGTATAAAATACCTACATTTTGACAATTCACTGGCCTTTAGGTATGGTAAATAGTCACACTGGGTTCGATATTCCCTCGGGACAAAAATATGTGTGATTCCAAAATAGTTGTGGGTCTGGGTCGAGTATGTGTATTCTTTAGATTTATGTAGAAGGATATGGGATACTTTTGCGACAAATCACTAGAGCAAAGCCGCGGGCAAATTTCAAATGTCAACAAAAGAGATACTTATCACTTAATTCAAGCTTAGAAAAAACTTGAATTATCTCACACTAATCTCAATACTGGTTAGTTTTCTCTTTTAGCAATTTAGCAATTTTAGCTAAAAATTTAAAAAAGTAGATCAAATGTGACAGCGAATATTTTATGGTTTGACAATCTACATTTCGCACTTAACTGCTATAAACACATACATCATTGACCTATTGATTAGTAACTAAAGATGGTCAGGTGGTCGAATTTCGACCATAATTTAAGTAATTGGCCTGTTTAACTTGAACTTTCACTGCATAGTGTCGTACCTTGACAGGTCAACATTCATACTTTTTGCACTTCCTGTTTATAACGTAAATTTTGATATTGACTAGCCTCTTTTTCTTGTGGCTAGTTATCCTGACTTCTTAGTTCTGACTAAGTGATCTTTCGTGGATTTGATTCCCACACAGGACAAAAAAAAAAATACGATCCACAAACGAGCCTGAGTGTTATTTATGTCTGTTGTTAGAGTGTCTGTGAAACCCCGCGACAGAGGAATCATTTCTAGTGCTTGAGTTGTATTTATAAAATAAAGCTTTAAGTGATCCAAATTAATCGTTCTTTCCTTAACCCAAAACCCAAAACTTAAAAAAAAAACGTGTATACAAAGAATTCTCTTCACGTATTAATGTATTGATTTTATACAATATGCAATAACTGTAGGTACTACTATATATTATATACTATATATAATTATACTATATACTATATATAATTATATATATTATTATATTAAGTTTTTATATAAAACCTAGTAAAAAATCAAGTACTCAGCCATGACGCTAATAGGTATTTGAACTGTGACTTTTGATACTGTGCAACTTTTAGCTCCTGGGAATCGTTGGCTTGTTTGTTATAGAACTGATAAAATACATATTTTTTCTTATACAAGCTCAAGGAATTAAGCGATTTTTATTCAATCTTGATGCAAGCATTGTAGAAAAATAACTCTTATAAATCGTACCGTGTGGTTCTCGTTGGTGTAGTATAGGGCCACTTCATCTCTTCAAAGTCGCCCAAGGGAACGGGCTGTTTTAATCTATCAGACAGTATACACATATACCGTCCTGCAGTGCCCGTATGACTGCAATGGGCTTACCCCTATTTCATAAGTTTCACTAAATTATTGTTATTAAAAAGAGGACGCTTGAAACGTCTCTGCCTAGCCTTTCGAGGATATAGGCGTGAATGGCCTGTGGCATCGTAACTCCTGAACGCGTGAACCAATAACATTATATGTATGTGGTTTTTATTATTAAAAGTTTAAATATTCGAGATTGTTCTTAGCTTCATATCATTCAATAAACCCTTCAAATATCACAAGGTCTTTTATTACGAGTGAAGGTTTTTTTGATACTTTGTTGCCGTGTACTGATACTGACACTACTTGGTTGCATCGACCGCGACGCCCCTAGGACAATGCCGCGACGCGACCTATATATATATACATATGTATATATCATATATATATATCATATATATCATATACATCTGGCATCAGGCATCAGGCATCATTCGTATATATATATATATACGAATGATGCCTGATGCCAGATGTTTTAATTTAGTCACTTGTTTGCACAAAATACACTATTCCAAAGCGTGGGTTTGATTCAGATCCAGAACAAATATTTGTGTGATTAGCTCGATCATTTGTTCTGTGCTTCAAAAAATATTTATAATATGTCATTTATCTGTAATATTTATTTATTTGTAAATTCATTAGTATGATTATCAGCAGTCTGGAGATCATAGTAAAAGTTCAGCTTAGTTGGGGAAGTGTGTAAAAAACCTTTAAAACATAAGTTTATATAAGAACACCGGTGATGAAAAATGAAATGATGCTGGAATAAACAATGACAACCTATTGGGCTTTCTACAGAAATGTCTCCATTAATAATAAATTAAAACTCCATTTAAATAAGCACAGGGTCGTTACTATTTAGAAAATAATTGCAGTTTAGCCTAAAATTGTACCAGCGGTGTTACAACTAAAAAAAAGAGGACATTTAAAAGTAGAAAAATACATATCATAGAAAGACAATGTTTGTTACTCGAAGTCCTATCAATGAGAGACTTGGCCTTTTATTTTTATCATTTAACACCTTAGTTATAAACTATTAAAGCTTGTGTTTTGCAATAAAAAATAACAATAAACAATAACAAACCGATTGGAGAAAATAGTAATAAGTGTATATACATACATACATACAGTCACTCACGCTTATATCCCTGAATGGGTATCAGGTAGTTTCAATTTAATCCTACTTACGTAAACCGTGGATGAATACGTAACCGTGGACGTGGACAAACCATCAACCGAGCACTGTATAAGTGTACGTGGGTCACACTGAAAGTTTTTAGAATAATAGGCCAGTAAGAAAAGCAGCTTATGAAAAAAAAAAAATTAGTTAGTGAGTCATCCTCTTTACAGTCCCAACCTGGTAACTGGATCCTTGTAACTTTTATTTATTTCCAAAAAATAAAAGATAAACTTAGAGGAATTCGTTTTATGAACCCTGAAATGCCGTGGCTACCTTTGAAAATAGCGTGGAAGAGATCCCTAAAGGAGAGTGGGCTCACTGCTTCAGGCGATGGGTCCATCGCATGCGACGTTGCTAGAAAGGAACTGATCTTCGAAAGGCAATAAAAATATTAACAAGCATTCCGTTTTTTATTTAATAAAAACTTTCCATGCCATGTCTCAATCAGGGCCCTATTCTACCACCAAGAACCACATGGCATATATATATTCATAGTATATAATAAGTGTGATTTTGTTTTTGTATTATATATTAATCAATAAGTGTGTGTAAAACTTAGTTGCAAATGTTTTATAGTGTCAATGAATCATTGTCTTTTGCAGCTGTGCCGTCTTTGTATTGTTATTAATTTATTTGCAATTAAAATATATATCTATAAGCATACTAAACCTACCGAGTACCCATCCAAGTAATCAAAAAAAAAAAATGTTAATGAAATTCCGTCTGGTGCTATAAAAAAATAACACCAGTTTGGCAGCTTCATTTGGAGCAGAGGTTAGCTGTTCGCTACTCACTTAGTAATACTTTATCTTATAAAGCCGAATATTCGTATACATCGAAAGAAAAACCTTGCTTGAAATATCGAATGGGTATTTAATTATAAATTAATTAGCCAGTTTTATCATAGTATTTTTAGCAAATGTTGTTACAATATCTACATATATAGTTGTAGAGATCTATAAATCATACCTTCACGGTTATTAAACCTTTATAAAAGTTATTACAGAGGTTAAATCAATTCAAAAATATCAGTATACTCCATATTGTATTTTTGCATTGATTTCACTTAAAAAGCGAAAACACACTATTGTGTCGTAGCGCGCTGGAAGCATTACGAAGACAGACGAATAATTGGATTCTAACACTAAATTAATGAATCCGATATACTATACGTTGATTCTGATATTCTTGATCTCTGTAAGAGAATCGACAAGGACTTTTTTTAGGAAAATATAAATACCTACTGCGTTAATAACTTACTACATATTTTTATTTTTATACCACAAATTACACCTCAAATTTCGAAATCCATCAAGCCATCTAAGGTTCAAACGACGGCGGCATCCTGTTTTGATAAACACCTGGTTACCGAGAACTATTACCTACGTAACGACAGTTGGTACTGTCGTAGGTAGTGGAATAATCCTTTATACATACTTCATTACCTTCAATTTATTACAACGATACTTATTATAATATTCCATACATCATTTAATGATACACGGGCCGGTAACTAATACGTCTAGTAAGTAATATTGCCTTTTTTTCAGTTTTTTTTAGATATTTTTTTTTTGGGTTAAAAGACGGGCCGTTTATTCAAAACACATAACGTACAGACTGTAGAAGCACCTTTAACAGTACAGAAAACAGCTAAGTGAGTAAGTCAGGTTGAAGAAAGTCCAAATCTCCCACCCCCATGGGGGAGGACCACCAAAGGCTGGCAACACATTTGCGACTCTTGAGTTGTATGTATCCATGTGCAGCGGTAGTGACTTACCGTCAGGTGACCGGTTCCGACTGCAAAAAACTACCGTAATTGATTACTTTAATTCAATAAACAGCATTTGTTGTATATTTCACTAACTTTGTACGGGTGTAATGTTGATACTAAATTAGTGTAATGTTGATATTAAATTGGTGTAATGTTGATACTAAATTGGTGTAATGTTGATACTAAATTGGTGTAATGTTGATACTAAATTGGTATAATGTTGATACTAAATTGGTGTCAGTGTGAAATAATTAATTATATTATTATAGGAGTAGTTTTTGTACATCTTTTTAAGATATAAAATTCCGTATTATATTATTTTTACCTATCTCGAAAGATTTAGCCAGCAGCGTTTGAAAGCGTTGAAGCAGCGTTTGAGATGCTCGGCTTTTTGCTACTAAAATATTAGTGTAATATACTGCCTATTGATGAAAACTGCATTAATATCCGTTGCGTAATTTCAATTGATTTGATTTAGGCGTACAGACTAGACGGCGGGAAGCGACATTGTTTTATACTAGGTATGTAGAAATAGTAACGAAAGTAAATAATATAGTGGAATAAACCTTAGCCCACATTTGAGAACTTATCAACAATAGAATAGATGAATACAATGTATTTATACATTTACATCAGCCATTCTCCGCATTTTCACTTGCATTTATAGTCACTGTTTAGCTCTTATGTATCACAGCGTTATGGTTTATAGTCTATATTGGTGGCAAATCTGCTGTTAACATCACTAAACTAAAATTTCTCTAAATTACTGTTATTTTAGTGAACAGGTTAAAAATGTGCTATTCTGGTTTTACATCGAATTAAATTTAGTTTTGGACATGACAGCTCTAAATTTGAAATTGACTTCACTAAAAGTTGAGCAAGAGGGTGTCTCTGTAGTGGTACATAAAAATAAGCTTGTGTGTTATCTTACCAAAAACCATTTTGTTTTATTTGATGTTTTCAGTTCATTTAATTAATATTTTGATGTTGAGAATTTAAATTATGTGATTGTTGAATATAGTAATAGCAAAAGTAACGTTCTAATTAAAATAAATATGTTTATTAGCAGTTTAATTAAAATGTGTTTGTATTATTTCTTCTCTAATATGCCTGCCTAGCCTCTGTCAGAAAATCATGGCACTCTTCCTCGATGTAAACATGATTTACATTCTCCTCAGTATACACATTATATTCATCATAATCTGGAAATATATAGATACAGGTATAATTTGAGGTATAAAAGCTATAATTTGGTATTGATAAGAGTTTTTTAAAACCTAATTTCCGAAAAAAATCATAGACTTCACATATTTCTAAATACACATACAGACTCGGAACAAAATTATGATGGTGCTCATCTCACACACATTTGTGCTAAGTGGGAATTGAACCCACACCCAACATGACAGAAAGTTGGCTGAGTGCAATTAAATTACCTTGCTCTACAGCAGCACGATAGTTACCTTGGGCAAAAATTCAAGTGCATAAAACCTGTTCAAATATTACATAAATAAACCAAATTATACCTGTACCTAATATAGAGCAACACTAGACAGAGAATATAAACTTTATTTGTATGCCATTTGCCATGGAAATTCAAACAAACTTTTAAGTGCTTTGGGATGTAGCCTTAATCATAGATCATTAGAGCCTAAAAGTTTGCGAAAAAAAAAAAAAAAAACTTTTTTCTGGAATTATCTTTTTGTCCATAGATCTTGAAATTTTCTAAAAAAATATATTTATTATTTCAAATAAGAATGCCATGATTATATTTAACTGTAACATAAACAGTAGATACATACCTATCCTCTGTAGAAGCCACAGCTAATATCAAGAATTCGTTGTTGATTATACTAATATGACGAAGTTATTTGGTAAATTTTACCAAAAAAAAAGGGACTTTAATTATATCACTAAAATTAGTCGCTATGCCTTTATGTGATGTCTAATAACGAGTGACGTTTTTAATTTTAGACAGTTTTGACATTTAAAACGTACAAGAGAACAGCGAATGAGTAAATATGGACTGAGTTGAGTAATTTAGCCAATTTTGGTTCTGTCAAACTAAAATTAGTTTAATATTACGTTTTCAGAATACCAAACGTCGTTAGACAGACTGAACTAAAATTTAGAGATTTTTAGACTAGTTTGGTGAGTTTTGCAACAGAATCGCCACCATTATTTTTCAAAATACTCCCACTAAACGGCATCATTCAAATCTGCATGACAGTTTAAAAGACTAATGCTTAAACAAACATATAAGTTTATTTTTAAGAGTTAGTTAGAAGTATATATTTAAATAAACGGTTCTACTAACGTGTGCATTTTTATTCTTATATATTTAGAAGGTTTTGTACTCCTAATTGGTATTTATTTGTTAAATTTTTGAGTTAATCTTTTCATTTGAAACTCATAGTACTCTATCTATAGCTTTTTTCTTCAGAAATCAGCTCAGAATAGCGTGGACCTCCGTGGAGGACATTACTAATATAAAATAACAGACGGGAAGTACACTGACACTCGACCAATTGTTTGTAAACATAAAGTGCTGTGGGATATTGTATTTGGAATCGTACCGAAAGCACTTGACAAAGTAGCTGTTTCCAGGTAAGCACTTAATCTACTGCATCTGCCGTGCACCTATTTATTAGGTGGTATCCTCAATTGAGATGCGGATACACTATTTGCTTTTACCATAGTTTCAACTGCATTTAAACTAAACTACTTACCTTTACGATAATTTCAACTGTATTTAAACTAAACTATTTCCTTTCACTATAGTTTCAACTAAACTTAAACTAAGCTATTTACTTTTACGATAGTTTCAACTGCATTTAAACTGAGCTATTTACTTTTACGATAGTTTCAACTGCATTTAAACTAAGCTATTTACTTTTACGATAGTTATAACTGCATTTCAACTAAACTGTTTGCTTTTACGATAATTTGAACTGTATTTAAACTAAATTTGAGTATAAACATACATATACATATGTATATGGATGTGGCTCTCTTTAACGTACCTTTGTCAGGAGTTTCACTCGGGATTTTAATGTTTCTAATGATCTTATAGTTAAGTTGCTTAAAATCTGCCTCAAAAATAAGGCTATTAAATAAAATAGGATTTTTTTCAAAACCGACTATTGATGCGAGAGATTGGAGCGTAAAAAGAAACTCTTTAGTATCACTACATCTTATTTCTGCTCCAGAAGGAGGGTTATGTTTTTTTATTGTAAGTATGTATATTTATGATATTCCTGTGTAACGCTTTAGAGCCTAAACCCCTTGATTTCGACATGTGAGAGGTCTCATTTAAATAGTCATCTGTGGCAGTGACATAATGTATAGTTATAATGACGACGAGGCACTTAATAATGCATTCTGGTTTTAAATATTCTTACTTGATCATTGGTTTTATACATACACAAGGTAGTGTAAAGGATTTAACTTGTATAAGGTCACTACTGTTTATTGTCGTCTGAATATGAATGTTACTTTTATACGCCACAGCCACCTGCGATTGTATGAAACTGTGTGAAAATACACGTTAGCTCGCCCTGTCAACACAGCTCTTAATATGCGTAACGGTTGCATGTACACAAAAACATGTTTACACAAATGATATTAAAATGTATAACAATAACATAATATGCGCCTTATTTCTAAGACTTTATTATTATGATAATAATTTTCATGTTCTTTCCAACATTAAGAATAAAAAATTTGAATATGTATTTCTTATTTGGATTTTTAATGCTGAAGCAAAAATTAATCTGACACACACACATATCTGTACCTACTCATGCCTATATCTCTGCGGTCTAGGTTCCTCTAATGTTCTAATTACTTTAACTTTTATGAGCAGACGTGTCACCTGGATGTAAGTGTCTTCCGCAACTTGCAATTCAAGAGACACAGGATTGCTGTCCGCCTTTTAGGGTAAGGAAAGAGAGGAAGGGAAAGAGGTTATAGGAAAGATAAGAGGAGAAAGAAGGGAAGGTAAAGTGGGTTTGGCCTCCGAGAACCTCACTCACTCGGTCACACAATACAAGCAATTTTTGACAGCCGCTTTTTTTTGTGAGGCCATGGTAATACGTGCCGAAGCATGGTTCTTCCACGTTCTTCCAACGTTATTTATTACATGCCAAAGTTAGGTTGGACGTTTGTTACTCAATCACGTTTAAACGGATCTGGATGGGGTGTAGTACAGATATAGATTATAGTCTGAAAAAGCATATCTACTTACTTTTTTTTTTTTTTTTTAAACTATATGGGGACAGACGAAGAGACCTGTTGGTAAGTGACACCGGAAAAAAGGAGAAAGGAGATGAGGGAAGAGAAAAGGGGGGAGGGGGAATTGGGCCTCCGGAAACCTCACTCAATTCGGGGAAATGCAACGCAAGCCTTACTTCACAACCGGTTTTCTGTGAGGCCGTGGTATCGCACCGGTCGAGCCAGCCCATTCGTGCCTAAGCATGGCTCTACCACTGAAATATCTACTTTTATCCTGAAAGAAAATGCCTTTAACAATTTAAACGCAAACAAATCGCAATCTATAACAATAACTAAAATTAAAATATAAAAAAAAAAAATCTTTATGAAATGTATGTAATGTTATGTAAAAAAAATGTAGATACGATACGATTCGCACATGCAACAGCTGGTATTCTAATAAACTATGTTAGCTGATTTCTTACATATGTAAGAAATCAGCTAACATAGTTAAAGTTACTTGAATGTGTATGCTCCACGCAGCGAAAACTAAAGAGAGCTATATATAATATAATAAAAATATGAATAACACAATTACAACGAACATCGCTGTAGTATATTGCAGCTTAATTATACTCTTCTAAAAATCAATAAATGCGTAAGTGACAAACAAAGACGAATGGAATGACACCCCAGTGATTGATGATTTAATAACTACGAGAACAAGAAAAACCATCCAATAATTTCACAGAGAATCTCTAAACTGGATCACTATTTAAGAAGCAATCTTTTTCCTTCCACTGAGGATAACTTGAATACTTTTTAATTTGTAAAAGTATTACAAGGACGATGGGTAACATTTCAGGATTTTACAAGGAAAATATTTTAAAAGTAGAATGTTGTTATTATATCTTCTTTAACTAAAAGCCATTTGTGCTTCTCGATTTTTAGTTTCGGGTTTAATTGTCCTTAGTAGTTATTTTCTTTCAACCTATCATCAGCCTATTGCCGTCCACTGCCGGACGGAGGCTTCTTCGTTCTTGGGCAGTCTGCATCGTCGCCTTAGTCAAGTCATAGTATAATATAAATAAAACAAAATCGTATTTTCTTGGTTTATGAAAACTGAGTCAAGTGCAAGTCAATAAATAGGACTTAGGAGAGTCAAAATGTTACGAAAACTTAAGAAAAGTTAAATAAGGAAACTCTAAATAAAATTTTGGACAGATATCATCTCAATGTATCAAATACTATGGGTTCTATCACTTCTATCATTATGCATTTGAGGCTAATTCTTGGATGATAATGAGATACAAGGCCAGGTTCCACAGAGTACAATTGGTTTTCACTATTGCCCAAAACAGGAAAAGTTATCAAAAAATATATAAAACCCGACTACATAACATAAATAAATAATGACTCATTAACTTTCCCGATTCATTATTCCGTCGTCACGACGTCATCTTGAAATTTTATATCATATGTCATTCCCATTGTTAAGACGATTCACATGAGACTAACACTTCGAAATCGATCAGCCGTTTAGATAAAGAAACATCATACTAACATACATACGCACAATCGAAAAACATCCCTTCTTGCACTGTGGGGTAAAAATGAGTGCAGGTATGCAAGTTTCTTTATTCATCTATGACTTTTTAATCTCGAAACACATTTGGATATATCGTTAGAATCCTTACAACGTTCTAAGTGTAGTAAAAAAAAAATGCAGTTATGTAGTTTGTGGTTCGGTGGGAAGGCCTCGTTTGCATTAGTACAACTGAAATAGTTGTTTCCAGTAGTCACTTTCCTTTATTGACAACGTGCCTTATTTAGACTGGCCTCATAGATGATTATATTTCTATTAAAACCGAGGTTTTTGTGTGTCACTCGTGTGCGGATATACACTACATATACACTGCATTGCTTTATTTCTTATAGGGCACTGAATCTCCAGCTTCTAATGTTCAAGTGCATAATGCAAGGTCTTTGCCACCTTTATCAGACTTGTATGAGCTATATATACATTACGTACCAATCTAAAGAACAAAGTACATTGTGCTACTAAATACGCAGTGTCAGACCGTTTGACATTTGACCTCGTTATTTTCCGGTAGAATTTCAGATAATATTTATTTATAAGATGATGTATGTTATTTCAACCAAACAATACATTTTTTTTGTGGCATATTGGGGCAAACGATCAGACGGGTCACCTGATAGTAAGTGGCGACCGCCGTTCATGGACACTTCCAACTCAAGAGTTGTAAGTGCACTACTCGCCTGTGTGGGTGATGAATGCTGGGGGGGGGGGGGGATGTCATTATTAGTAATAATGAGAGATAAATAGTTTTTTAACGCTCTTATCTCTGAAAGTGCAAGTCGATTTATATCAAACCAGGTCCCTTAGCGGATCGGTGACTACAACTGCACGTGGATGAGGAAAAGCTAGTTATTTATACCTTTCAGTTCAAATCAGTCGTCAGTAGTAATTCATTAACCAGTCCAGTCAGATAACCTCTCTGACTTTTGTGTGGACGGGTAGTTGTTTGTGGGCAGTTTATATTTTTTAAATGGATCAATGACGTTCTCAGTGTTTTTTATAGTTCTTGAGCAATGATAAACAGGGAAATAATTCCACAGCATGTGTGTATGTGTGTGTGCATATAGAGAATGGTATGTTTTGTTGTACATACCATACAAATAGTACACTATTTGTAAGTTGAACTTCTACATTGTAGAGACGTCTCTTAGTATACTTAGTGTAGGCATCGGAACTTCGTACAGGTACTTAATTCGACTGCATTTTTTTTTAGGTTTGTTACCTGTCATCAAATTCAGTTAGCCCGTAGGGTTGCGAAGGTCAGATGCAAGTCGCTCCGTGGATAAGCTGATATTCAGGCTATAACTTGTTAGTCTAGAAGCTTAAACTAATAGACACGAGAATAATAACGCTAGGAAGATGAATATAAAAAGCTGATTAGATTTCTTTTTCTTTTACAACAATCATTCTGATAACATAATTCGTTAATTATTACTTTAGATAAACAAACTGCATTAAACAAAGTGTTTCTATCAAACTATCGTTCATTTTCTTTATTTTCCCTTTAGTATAATGTGTGTTAATTTATGAAATATTCAACATATATTATATCGACGTTTAAGTATATTACAAAAATCTTTACTTTACAAAAGTGTTACGTTACTATTCTTGCCTCTATAGGCATAAAAATGATATAGTTTTAAGGTGTTATACGAATTAGCATATTCTTGGGCCTTTGAAAAACAATTTCTAGTATGTCTAATTTATCGTCATCTACTTGCCTATTTATAAATTTATTTGGGGTCGGCGCAATGTGTTATTCTTCCATTCTTCTTATTCATTATATAATTGGTTAGTTTACTCTATTTCTATCATACATAAATATTTCTATTATTAAAAATATAACTTGTAAACATCTTAAGCGATAAATAGTCAAGGGCATTCTTAATGCAGAGAAGAAAAGTGCTGTAATGTTGTTTAAATAAACATCAAAATTTACACATACACTTATCATATTTACGTCTATACGTTTTATCATTACTACAATATTTACAGTACGCGTTATCAATGAGTAGGTGACGTCAGGCCAAGCCCCCATTTTATTTCTACGTATAATAACGGTTGTTATATTGTAATTTTTTATTATTTTGCGATTTTTTGAATTATGAATGCGAATATGAGTTTATCTGTTTTTATATGACATATTGCATTCGTGTTGTAAGGAGTCCAGAAAAAAGAAACAGTACTGTTTAGACTGTCGTGTTCGTCTAGTAGTTAGGGATCGTGACTGATAAGCAGTGATCGGAGTAGGTAGAACTATTGATGTTCAATGACCGCAATCGTAGATGTTAATATGGACATTCGAGAAAATAAATTGATATTTTGTTCACAAGATAAAAGAAAGCTTGTTTTCAAGCGGCAAGCGACATATTGAAGGTGCAGTTCAACAAGGAACGTATAAATGTCGTCGAGAAGATTTTTATTTAGATCGCATTAATTCTTTGGAACATCCCCTGATCCAAACACACATCAACAACTCTCTCGTCGCCAATGAAAAACAATGCCTTCGAAGATATATTTCCCAAATACGTGTGCAGTGTTTGTTCTTGTATTTGCATTAACTAATAAGAAATTGATAGACAAATCACAATTACTATTGATTTTTTTTTATGAAAGCTTCAAGATGATGAACTATGGATATCACTGGATTAGAGCACGGACTTTTTGGATCGTGATATTCTGCATATTTTGGTAAAGCCATTCAATGAAAAAAATAGTCCATACCAATTAGATGCTTTAACATCTACAGATGTCGAACGCACAAAATAAAAAAAATCGTGTAAAAACCTCCTTTGTTCATTTGTTCTTAATTTTATTTTTTTAATTTTTAATAATTACTGTGTTGCGGGGGATTTACAAAAATTCAATCAATGGACACAAAGAACCCCCAAACTCAGGACGACTATTTGCGGATCACACAAATGTTTGCCGCGTGTGGGAATCGAACATACAACCTCCCGTTCAGCAGAAAGTGTTACTACACTACTACTACTACTACACAAATAGGCCCGTCAACTCTTAAAACACACTCACTACACTCTTAAAATACACGTTGAAATATTAAATAAATTAGTAGTGGTTATTTTAAGTTTGCAGAATGGCTGAAGGACAGGTCTTAAGGAAATTTGATTTATTTATTCGTGTTAATACCGATTTTATTGTAAGTTTTTATTTGTAAGGTACCACGATCTTGTAGAACGTTAGAATAAGTATGTAACGGCTATTGGTACTCGCCTACAACAAATTGTTACAGAAAATTAGACAATAGTAGCAACTAATAGAAATAATGTAACAGTGGTAGAGCCATGCTTAGGCACGTATGGCCGCATCTGCAGGTCTTTGAGGAGGTTCCAGGGTTTTCCTTTCTAGGGTGTACCTGGTTCCCCGACATCTAGTACCCAAGATGTGATGTTCGAGTCCGACATGCCACCAGAAGGTGGTATCCGAGGGGATTTCCGCAAGGAAAAAAAAAAAAAAAAAGAGAAAAAAAAAAAGAAAAAAAAAGGTCTTTGAGGAGGATTATATACATAGACGTATTTACAGACGACGGATTTACCCGTTCGTTCCCCTATAGCTTTATAATGAGAAAAGCTATACCTACTCCGATCACTGCTAATAAGTAATATATACCTGTGATGACAATAAACTATCTGAATCTGAAACTATCTGAATCTAAGCCAGCAGATCCATTTCCACCCGGAACAAATAGTTGTGTGACGAGGACGATCAGCAGTGCTGTGTCTGAGTGTTATTTATCTGTAATATGTACGTATTTAGAGATTTAAAAGTATGTTTATCAGCAGTCTGGTTACCATAGTACAGATCAGGCGGTGAGTGTCTGTCTGAAATTGTTATTTTTATATTTATAAGTTTAATCAGATAAAGTAATTTTAACAAGAGACACTTGAATTAACAACAGCAACAATGACTCGCTACGTTTGTTTAGTTGTTAGTGACCCTGACTGCTAAGCCGGAGGTCGTGGTTAATCCACCCAACCGGGATAAGAACTTGTGTGTTCTATATACAGTTGTCCTGAGTCTGGATGTTCTTTGAAAAATAACTAAATATATTATAACAAACTTTTTGTCTGTTATTGCACCCTGACATAATATTTAGTAGTTTATTATTAAAAGAAATATATAATATATTATTTTTTTTATAGTCTTTTAATTAACATCTGTGAACTGTGACGTAACGTTTAACAATTTAATATTATAATAATAATAATAAAGCCTTTTTATTCCGAGTTTTGCTACAAGTTTGGCAATACATATTTTTATTTACTATATTATGTCTCGCAACTCGGCGTGCCTCCTGGCATAGGCCTCCTCCAGCTCTCTCCACTGAGCTCTGTCTTCTGCAACTCTGGTCCAGTAAGGCCCCAAGGTTAGGCGGATATCGTGCCTCCATCTTGTTTTCGGGCGCCCCTTACTTCTGGTGTTCTCTCTTGGGTACCATAAGGTTACTTGTTTGCTCCATTTGTTTATTTTGCAGAGTAGCATATGTCCAGTCCAACCCCATTTTTAATGCTCTATACGAGTTATTATATCTGCAGCTCTGGTTTTTCTTCTTATTTCAGAGTTTTTGATTTTGTCACTTAGTCTGATACCCAGCATGCTCCTTTCCATTGCCCTTTGTGTACTAGCTAATCTTTCTCTATGCTTGTCTGTTAACGCCCATGACTCGCAGCCGTATGTCATACATGGGAGGATGCAAGTGTTGAAGGTCTTACTTTTAATGTGCATGCTTAAATCTTTACTCTTCATTATTTCTTTTAGGGACCAGTATTTTTTCCATCCGCAGGTTATTCTTTTATTTATTTCCTTGGAAATATAGTCAGAAACATACTCTTCCACATAGTCTAACCTGTTTCCGTCGACCTCTATGTTGACTTCTGAGGAGTTGGTCATCAATTTTGTTTTGCTTGCATTCATTATTAATCCTGCATCTCTGCTTTTCTCTGTTATGTCTTTTAACATTTGTCCTAGTTTTTTTGGGTCTTCTTCTAGCAGAATAATATCATCAGCGGATCTCAAATGGTTAAGGCGGCTACCGTTGATGTTGATACCATAGTTTTCCCAATCTAGTCTTCTAAATATGTATTCCAGCACTGCATTAAAGAGCTTGGGGGAGAGCGGATCTCCTTGTCTAACGCCTCTGTTTATAGGAAAAGGGTCTCCTTTTGTTTCCAGTTTAATGCGACTTTTGCATTCTCTGTAGAGGGATTTAATTATTTGTATATAGGCGTCGTCCACTCCTTGTTCTTCTAGACTCAGCCAGATAAATGTATGGTTTATGCTGTCAAAAGCTTTGGAGTAGTCTATAAAGCAAATATATAGGGGTTTCTGATATTCGTTATATTTTTCCAGGACTTGTTTGATTGTGTGAATGTGGTCTATCGTACTGAAGTTTTTCCTAAATCCCGCCTGCTCAATTGGTTGGTTTTCATCTAGAACCTTTGTTATTCTTTCCAGGATAACTTTTGCAAAGACTTTGTACACATTTGAAATGAGGCTTATTGGTCTATAGTTGCCGATGTTATCCTTATCTCCTTTTTTATGGAGGAGAATGATATGGGATTCGCTCCATTGTCTCGGGACGGTGTCGGTTGTTAAAATATCATTAAATAGACTGGTTAGAATTGGGCTTATTTCTTCTACGGTGCCTCTTATCTGCTCGTTTGTTATACTGTCAGGTCCTGGAGCTTTTTCTAGCTTCTGTGACATGATGGCTTTCTGAACTTCTTGCAGGAGTATAGGTGGGACATCATTGTATCTCGTAACCGGATTCTTATAGGTTTTATTTTTTTGTTCAGCGCTATTACAGGAGTAAATGGTTCTGTAGTAGTCTGTAGCCAGCTTCTGGATTTCTCTACGGTTTGTTGCTTGTTTCGATCTGTTACTTTTTAATTTAGGTATCCATTCCATTCGGCACTCCCTTAATTCTTTGAAAGCTTTTCTTGCTCCTCCTGTTTTTTGGATTTCAACTTCTAGTTTTTTCAGTCTCTTTATTTTCCTGTCGTTTCTTATATTTTCCCTAATCAGTTTACTCAGTCTGGATATTGAGTTACGATTTTCTTTTCTTTTTGACTTGTCGGTCGTTATCGTTTTTCTTTCTTCTAGGAGCTCTATTGTCCTTACGCTAAACTTTGTGTCTGTAAATGTATTTGGCTTTACTGCTCTTATTTGTGATAGTTGTTCGTTCAAATGGTCATATTTTACTGTGACACTTCTGTCTGAGTTTAATACTTCTATCAATGGCTTGGTAAGCAAAGAATCAGCACTTTTTCCATTTTGTTTTGATGTCAATGTTTTATTGTTTATTTTGTATCTACATCTTTGAGTTGGGAACTTTTTCAGACAGCAGCGTACCATACGGTGGTCTGTATTAAAGTTTAAATTCTGTATTACGTGTGTATCATTAAAGTACTTGGGTTTGTTTGTTATTATATAGTCAATTTCGTTTTTGTACATTCCATAAGGTGATAGCCATGTCCATTTAGATTTGGTTTTTTTTTTGAAGATAGAATTGAGTAGTGTTAGGTTGTTTTGTAGTAGAAGTTCAATTAATCTATGACCGTTATCACTCCTCTTTCCATACCCATAGTTACCCATTATTAGTTCCTCGCCAGGTTCTCTATAGCCAACCTGTGCATTAAAGTCACCCATGACTACGAGATAGTTTTTGTGATATTTGTTTATAGTATCTGACAGCATGGAGTAAAATCCTTCACTTTCGCATTCTGGTGCTGCCTCAGTTGGTGCGTATACCTGCATGATTGTCCACGGTTTTTTGTATCTTGGTATATTAATGTTAAGTATTGCTAATCTTTCTGAGATTTTCAATGTTTTTCTAATTAAGAAGCCCACTCCTCTTTGGCCTGCTGTTTCTCCTTTTTGGTATAGTATGTAGTCGTTGTGTTCCATTATTTTCTCTTCTTTTCTTCTCATTTCACTTATGCCTAAGATGTCGTATTTGATGTGTTTTAGCACCTGGTCTAGTTCCAATAGACTTTCTTGTTTCCTAAGAGTTCTCGTATTGAGTGTTGCGATGCTGAATGTTTCCCTTTTTGCTGGAGGGTTTTGGTCTAGTGCTTCCATGGGGACCAGCCGTGCTGGGAGACGGTTTGTTTGTTGTTTTTGTTTGTAACTAATTGTTGTTGTAGTTTTCGTTTCCGGTTTTCCGGGGCCTTTATTAGTTTTTTGGATTGTTCAGCTGGGGATCTGATCTTGTTTTTTCTACATAATTTATTATGTTTGGTTTAATAATTTCGTTCCTGCTGTGGGCTCTTGTAAGAGGTTGGGTTGTATTTTTCGGAAACTTGTTTATGCTGGCTTTCTTCTGTGTCGACTGGTTGGGGGAGCTTGAAGTTTCTCTTTTCCTCTTATCTCTATTGTTGTATTTCGATTTGATCACTATAAGTTTGTCCTGTTTTAAATAAGCTATGTTTCCCTTCTTCTTTTCTTCCTCTACTTGGGGTTGGAGTTGTTTTCGTTTTTCTAAAGTTTCCTTAGAATAATCCTCTTTTACATAGATGTTGGGTGGTAATTTTGTTTTATTTTTGAGTATAAGATGTTTTTTCCAGATTGTTGTTAAAGAAACTACAACAGGTCGGTTTCTGTTCTCCGTCTTTCTTCCAATACTAATCTCTTGGCTGTTCATATGTACTCCTGTACCCTCCACGGTTTCTTTAATATGATCCACCAGTTCTGTCTCTGTTTTTCCTTCTTCCTCAACTCCGAAGAAAACCAGGTTGTTTTTACGTTTAATATTAATATTACCTAAATATTAAAAAAACCATAAAACACAATAAGGGACACAATTGCATAAGCGTTTTATATACGTATATTTGTAGTTTAGTAGTAAAAGCATCGTTCAAAAGTTTGATACAAGATAACGCAGCAATCCATAATGAAATCTTTTATGATCACATTCATTTAACCTTTCCTGTCCCAAACAATAACTGTATTTTTTAAAAAGGAAACTAATTATATGTAATAAACAACAAATGTCTTTTAGGTGCCGACTGGTCACAACATTGGTCACGTGAACATCGAACATGTGTTCAAACATGTGAACTTTAAGCTGATTACTTTAAGCTGTTTCGAGGGGTAACCGGTATTCTGTTGAACAACTAAATATGTAAACAACTGGGAAAACGCATCGCATCTAATATGACAGCCAACTTATATCACAAAAATTTTTAGATACATCTACACTGAACACAGAGATAATAAAAAATTATGCAACAAAAAAGATAAACCAATCAACACATTCACAATCACATTTAAAAAGAGAAGTGTGCTCATTTTTTTTTATATTTCGTTTGACACTCTCAAAGAAAAACTACGATAGTGAATTGATGAATATAGATTTACAGCACACGTAGTTACAAGACTTTTAAGACAGCCGCCTGTGTCAGTTTATTTATTTAAAAACTTTAATTTAATTTGAATCTTTAAACAGCCCTCCAGAACTAGGAATTACATATGTATATTCTTGTGTGATGTAGCCTTTACAAACAAAGTACACAAAGAACATTGTTTTGTGGATCACAAATTTTCATCCCGCGTGGGAATCAAACCCACGACTATAATCACCAACATCTAAACCAACAGGTCAGCCAAATACAGTCCATTTATGTTAGGGGATGTTAAAACTGCCATAACTGTGCAACTGCTACCAGTTACGGTCTATATTAAGGGCTGAATCTTATGAAACTCCAAGTTCGAGTAAACAACTCCCTGTTACATAACAATATCAGTATTTACCTACTCACTTGCAAAAAAAAAACTTTAACAAGCAGTTATGTAATAGCAAGGTTTACGTATCCTGCCGACGGAAAATTTGCAAAGAAAGATGATTGTTCTGTACAACAATTAAATTTCTATGAAATTTCGGTTTCATTGATAACTTTTATATTTTTTTAAATTTAATTCTAAGTCTATTTTCATAACGAACTTTACTAACTGAGAAATAATTGGCTCATATAATATGCTCAATGATGAGATGTATAACTTAAACTTAAGTTGATGGAATTGTATGACATTCAAAACGTAATTTATTAAAAGTATTTGACTTCGTGCTCTCTTGACTTTTTCAAAAGCTTATAATAACTTATCATGAAGATCCGAAAACCCGAAATAAAATAAAAAAAATAAAACTCTCTTTCTAACGATGGGTACATATTTATATAATTGTGGCGTGGGAATAGGCTTTTCCCGTCTTCCGGGCACTTTTGAGAATGTGATCAGAATTTTTTCGTATATTGGCAGAAAACGCAGTGGCGGACTAACCCTGTCAGAGGCCAGGAGTGACAAGCTTTTTATGCGATAGGGGGCAAACGAGCACACGGGTCACCTGATGGTAAGTGACTTTCCCCGCCCATGGACACCCGCAACTCAAGAGTCACAAGTGCGTTGCCGGCCTTTTAGGTAGGAAAACGCTCTTTTCTTGAAGGTTTGAAGGTCGTATCGGTTCGGAAATACGACAATTTGTTCCATAGGCTAGTTGTGTGAGGCAAAAAGCTTCTGGAGAAGCGCAAAGTGGTGGAGTGCCAATCATCCAGGCGGTGGGGATGGATATTTTGTCGCGTTTGATCTTGGCAGTCGATGATGCGAGTCGCTCTTCGTTGAATGCGGTCAAGAGGTAGAAGTTGGTACTGGGGTGCACCTGCATAGAGATGAGAACAGTATTCCATGTGCGGCCGAACCTGCGCCTTATAAAGTTGCAGGCGGTGGGCCGGAGTAAAATACTGTCTCGATCTGTTTAGCACACCAAGCTTCTTCGAGGCTACTATGCCTTACTCTCTAAGTGACCGTGAAACTGGACTTCGCTTGATATATAGACGCCAAGGATTCCGATAATGGCTGATGCAGTTAGGGAAGTGCTCTCATACTGAGGTAATATGACCAATGGCATCTTTTTAGCGGTAAACGCGCAAACCTGTGTCTTCGTGTGGTTAAACTGGACTAGGTTGAGTCGACCCCAATCTGAAACTTTGATAAAGAAGTTTCGATTTCAGACACAAGTTTGGATCGGCTTTCGATGACGTTTACCCGAGAAATGTTAGCGCGGCCGGTGTAAAGGGCATCACTCGTGCTATCGTCTGCATAGCTGGATGCTGCTAATCAGCTATATAATTTTACAAATAATTCGACTCAAAACATTCATTCCGGGGAATTGCACCGTTGAGATGGGTTGGCCTTTTTCTTCTCCAAACCGAAAACCCCACAGTATATTAATATTTTGTTTCTATTATAACCTTTTGAGGACTATTGTTATTATTTGTAAATAATTACTTAAACGCAAATAAAGACGATTAAGAACAATCTAGATAAATAAGACCATAGAATAAATTATGAATATCGCATGTCATACTCTGTTTATAAATCAGATATTGCAATACAAGCTATTGATACATTGATTTTATGATTAATTAGCTTATTAATGCATTTATAGATACCGCAAACATTCTTCATTCATATGATTTACGTGTTTGCCAACCTGTCACTACGTATATGGTTGATTAGTGATCCATTTAGTAACTAGGAAAGCTGTAATTGAGTGAACTAATTTGCAAACAATTGAATTACGTCTTACTGACAATCATGAAAGGTCATTTTTTGTAAGTTGAACAAACCGCCTGATTTGTTTCTGATTTTGCAGGACCATGGTTAAATCAATCAAAATGGAAACGTTACATAAAATTTGTTAGTTATTTATGTTCCTAAGCTGTTTCTTTCTGTTTTGTTTATTTTTAAGAAGACACTAGGTTTCATTTCTGTATAGTGGGGTACTTTACATCATTCGAATAACGAATACCAGAACACCCAGACTCTGCACAACAAATTGGGGAATAGATTACAACAGCAGCGTAGTGGCGAGGTGACCACTTCAACATCTGCACCATCAGTGCTGTCATATTATGCGATAACTAGGTATATTATAATAATGAAGTTGCAGTTGAAATTTTTTGTTTTTGTTTAGTTAATTTTAAATTACATTATTAGGGAGTAAATAGCCTTAGTGTAAATAGTATTAGATGGAGTTAGAGAAACTTTACTGGATCATTGTTTACAAGCATCATCGCTTACCATTATTTATATTAGTCATCTTAAAATACTCCTGTGTAATGTGTTTAATAATGAGGTACATAAGAATTAACTTATCAATAGACACTTACAGCTGAAATAATTAATTATTTTCAAAATAATAATAATCAGGGATACGTCATCACGAGTGACGCACTCGTGATGACGCGAGTCAAATCCAGATCCAGAAATAAGTATTTAAATTAAGTCACTTTTTGAAGTTAACAAATCCTCAAACACGTTTGCACACAACGGGGACAACGCTGCCAGCCTGATGGGTAGGTACGTTTGGTTGGGGGGGAATTTGACGTGAACTTTCTAAAGATTTAATTAATAGTATATTATTTTCTTCTATTATAAATTTATAACTAAAATATTATTGCACGAAAGAAAATCTCAATAAATAACAATATCCTTTTATTTTAATAAAACATATTAAATTAGGCTTTCATAAGTAATAACAAATTCATCCTGCAGCGTTTTTCCACTTCTCGGTTTTAGCTTCTTCAACTTAGAAATTAAAATCTATTAAACTACCTTGTAACTTGTAAAGAAAGCACTACAAATTTTTTGAAAATAAATTCCAAATATAAATTTATATTTCACTTTTAATTTATACACTGTGTCAGCTTGCGTCAATGAAATAGTGTTGACATATATAATATACTTAGGTCACGTCGGTCAATCACCTTAATGAACGCAGAGGAAATTTTTGGAATCTGATGCATAATCAATAGCTAATATTATTATATATAAGTACTACAAAAGTGACTACAAAATTTATAGTAACACAACTTAATTTTTTATGGGGCACTGTGTTAAACTATATAATAAAATAACTTCATCTAAATGAGAAGAAATTTAAGAATTGCATAGAACGCACGCTCTGTAAACAAGCACATTACAAAGTCGTTCATGATTATTTAGCTTACAATAATGCTTGGCAACTAGCTGGTCCTGCTCCACAGAGACTGTAAACTATGTCATTCTTTTTTATCATTTAACATTTACTTACTTATTAATGTTATCAATTATGATACTCTTTATTAATTAAGAAAGATATAAATTACATTTTTAAATATAAAATAAAAAACTAAATATATTTAAAGTGATTCCCACCGGTATAAGGTACAGGGACCGAGCTACCGGTTGTTAGGACTCCAGAGACAGGAATTTCCTCACAATACGTGCCGTATCAAGGAGGTCTGCCTTTTGCATCAGGCCCTTAACCCAGCTACCTAACGTGAGCCTCTGAAGGTGTTGATCGAGCAATCAACCCATGTGGTGATATGACTATTGGCACAATGATTGCTGAATCGACATTATGAGATTGTCGTCATGGGGAACGGTAATATCAACAATCATTGCTCGGCGCTCTAATCGATCTATCACCAGTTTGTCAGGTTTATTGGCAACAATGGTCCTGTCAGTGATGATGGATCGATCCCAGTATAATGTTGCATTACCATTGCTTGCGTCAGCAATTTGCTGTTAGATATATCCACAAGGTTATAACATAACAACTTTATCTGTAATTGCACATATGAAAGCTTCAGTTTCTCAGAAAAGATCACCGAAACGTAGCCAAGACACAGATGATAATAGATTTACATCGTTCCCGTTTAAGGTCAAATAAAAGCGCCCATTGCAATTATTATTATTAATACTATTATTATTACTGCTGACATTGATATGTTTTATACAAAATTGACATACTTTTATGAAAATTAAAAAATAAATGGGTTTTGATTGTAATTATTTTATAATTGTATGATACGTTTTATGTAGATATTTTTGAGTTGTTCAAGTAAGAACTATGTTACTGTGTAAAACTTGTCTAGATTCATTTTCTATGTAGCCTGGCAGGTCTGAGTATGTCGTACGTTTAGGGGGCAAACGAGCAGACGGGTCACCTGATGGTAAGTGACTACCGCCGCCCATGGACACCCGCAGATATATATATATACATATATGTATCAAATATTGAGTGTAACAAATACATGTAAAATGTTAGAAAGCGAAAGTGTGAGTAGAACTGGCGGTCTTATCGTGATTTACTATCACTATCTAGCTTAAAAATATCTAGATTTTTTAACACCTACTGCCATATTTCTTTAATTACATAGGTCAGATTTCACATTTTATACGAAGGTCATTCTTTTATAGTATCATCAGCTGCGTCCTTTAATTAAATCACAGTTTCACGATATGCGGGTGAAATAGTCATCTTGAAATCTTCGGTAACTTTAGTTTTACAAATAGAAAAAACCTTTTTTACTACGTTTTTTACAAAATTTGCTTGTAAATTATGCACTGTTGATTCAATAATTTTACTTTTTGTTGCCATAAGAGTAACAATTCCATGACATTTAGGCAACTTAACGCAACGCCAGTAAGTAGAGCGATTCTGATATTCTTTATCTCACTAATTTCGGGGTAAATGCAACGCCGGCGTTGCTTCACAACTTCACACGGTATTCTATGGGTCCGTGGTATCGCACCGGTCGAGCCGGCCCAATCATGCCTTAGCATAACTCTACACTGTTAAAAAGTTGTACTGTCCACTGAGGGTTGAACGCGGATTAAAAACATTTGAAAATAAAAGTTACTGTCCTACCCCTTAAGGATTAAACATGAACTATGTTTAGGGGTTCAACTTGGTCGGAGGTAGAGATTGCGGTGGTTGCACATGTACTAAACCCCCTTCCAGAAAACCGTTGGTAGGCAACACAGAAAAAATCTTGAGTTGTAGACTTTTTTTTAATGTGTAAAGCTCCCCGGTGTGAATCACACAAAGTTTAGTCCTGTGTGGGAATCGAACCCACTAACTCCAGATCAGCAGTCAGGATCACTAACCACTATACCCACAGGCCCGTCAATTTACCTTTTAAGTATTTTTTTTATTACAAGTAAAGAAAATTATGTAAGTTTCTAATTAACACGCTACTTACACTATGTTACCGCTTCCTATCGAGTATTCGATTATTCATATACTCGAATACATACACTCGAAAAACAACAATTACAGTCAAAAAGGCTATCCACTGGCACATTGTAAAGTTTTGCAATTACACACTCAAATGCACGCTCGTTACACAAATTTTAAAATGAATTTTAAAAGGAAGTCTTACTGTAATTACTGACGGTCTTACTCGGTCAATGTCTAATAACTGGCTTCGTAAACTGTGAGGCGATGATGATGTGGCAACGACCTCTCCAATATTAATATTCTAGTAAACCAAAAAGTATTTTAGTACAAAAATGCATGTCCAAGGCTTTGATTTCTTCTCCATGAAAAACAAAAAATATCATTTATCGGTCCCACTCCTTCTATGATCCTTCTCTGCTATGATTGGCCAAAAGAGACTTTCATCATTCGAAAGTGCTTCAAAATGTCATCAAGTATCGTTAATACACCGAAATTTGTTTACCCGTGTAAAACTTATGCAGTATATAAACTACACACACTTGACAACTTAAGTTAAATGAATAAATAAATAAGAACTTGGCCGGTGTTTAATTTACAATTTACATACGTACATACATACTCTCACGCCTGTATCTCTGAAGGGATAAGCAGAGGTGTATCCAAAACGTGTAAGCCAATCCCTTAGTGGCCTTTTAGGACAACCGCGGGGAGAGATGGTGTGGCCCAGTTCTGTTCTGTTTTGTTCTTTATTTTACAATTTATTTACTGATATAACTGACGTGTGAGCAGTGGGACAAATTTTCTCAGTTCAGACTGGTTCAGTCAGTTTGGCGATGCGACCCTGACCTGCTAGAGCTATTGTTTACCCAATCCATTCATTTAAGCAGTATATCCTTCCTTTCAATATACTCCCAATTCAAAGTACCCGTGTTGTAAGACTTCCCAAAGTACCCGCATGACGACAATGGGTTTGCTAACTATAACGTAAGTGGGACTAGATTTCAGTCTGTTCCTTTGGGAATATTGACGTGAGTGTACGTATGAATATATAAATTACTGATATATATAATTCAAACTTTTGGCTTCAGTCACTCTGTCTAACTTCGGATTTATTTGTTCCTACATTAATCCTAAAGAATAAGTACTTTTTTAATTTGGGAAGAAATATTTTTATTTCTTCTGTACAAAACAAAAGTTGTTTCTACCTGTGTTCGTTATAGTCTTTGCCATTCAACCGACGTTTCAAATTGGTTTCATTAGAAGGGTAACAATTGGAAGATAGTTTTAAACCACTAAAAAAATGCATTAGGCACATTTATTTTTAGCGTAGTAGCATACTCCGGGTATCCGTAAGTATAAAACATATCATGATTACATTATAAAATCTAACACATCATCTCACATCATCATCAAAAATGTCCAATATTTAAATAAAGAATTAATGATCATGATGACTGCGTGTAAATGCTAATCAATAATAGTTGACAAAGCCGGTTAGACCAACACCTGAGCCCAATTCTCAGACTAAGACAAAATTTCTGAGTCATAGAATCATATAAAAACCATTACGTGAGTTTGTATAAAAAATACAGCATTTAGTTTAGTTTATGTTCGTCTTCATTGAATCTATGACGTCAGAAAAAAATATCCCTACCTACGTGAAAACATTGAAACGTTTAAGGAAATCTCTAAAACAGGATTTTATCTTTAAAGCTTTTGATACATGGGTTTTTGCTGTGATACTGTTTAGGTGATTGGACACTTAAGTGAGTCATGAGTAAGTAATGTTTGACGTGAAATGAAATGAAAGTCGTAAAGGGATTTTTGCTTTACTCAGGAAATAATTGAAAATGATTTTGTTGTACACTTGTTATGAATGTATTAATTGTAACTAAGTATTGCAGTTCCTGCCCGGAACTAGTCATTACAGTAGTATGTGGTAATATCACAGTAGTTACATGGTTGGCAAAATGTCGGTGTTTAATACACCTCTTGCTACTACTTCAGGAATATAGGCTTGAGCGTATGTAGGTATGCATGGTTACTGTGTGGTGGTTCATTAAAATTAGAAAAGAATATTAAAATAAAAATAATGATGCACTAGCTTTTAATATAATCAAAATTGATTGACGTGGCAGCTATTTTGAACTTTCTTCCTTTGACAAAAGATTGATTACATTAATGTCACTAAAAAGTGCCCCTCCTGTACACTTTAGCAGTGATTTTTGAATCTGTGTCTTTTTATTTTACTTCAACATAAGGTACAAGGATTTTATTGAACTTGCAATTTATGTTGACTCGGGTCAAATCTTGCACGTTCAATTTCATCCTCTTCCTGGTATCCGATTGAGGTAAAATTTTATATACATCTTAAATTTTAATTTACTATCTATTTTTATAATAAGCATGACCTGACTGTTGATTCTAAAAATGTTTATTATTATTTTTATAATTTATGAAATGACTGAGTAGAAATACATAAGGAATATTTAAAAATGGGACAGTGAACGTCAACTGATTGAAAATTTAGGAGTAAAAGTATATTTCCAAGACCAAAAAAAGTAAGTAACTCTTACGCTTTGTACATGAGATAGTTTACTAAACCATTCGGTGGTTTAATCTTATATTTTAATCTTATATAAAAATCAAGTAGTTAGAGGCGGTGAAAGGGCCGGTACTTCCCAGCACCAATCAGTACGAGTTACAGCAATGCGACCCTGACTAATACTCCCCAATCCATGTTTAATGCAATCCCTTTCCTTCTCTTCTTCTTCTTTTGAATTCTATTAATATTTAACAAATTATGGAACAAATTGTCGCCTGCCGTATTTCCGAACCGATAGGACCTTCAAGAAAAGAGCGCACTCCTACCTAAAAGACCGGCAACGCACTTGTGACTCTTGAGTTGCGGGTGTCCATGGGCGGCGGTAGTCACTTACCATCAGGTGACCCGTCTGCCCGTCTGCCCCTATCGCAAAATAAAAATATCCTACCCTATCCACAAAATAAAAAGCACCCGAACTAGACTCAAATTTTAAAATCCAAGAAAGTACACAAATACCGTAATCGGTAAACCTTGACTAAAAATTCAAAGACTTAAGTACTTTTTTGAGTAGGTACTGTAATCGGTGAAAGCATACAAGTAAATATACCTATTTAACGGCGGCGTCATGGTCATTGAAATAAAGTCGGGTTTCCACTGGACCTAATTAAGTGTAACATAACAAAATTAAATTGTTAAAGAGGATTGTAAGTCCTTAGAGTCGGAAAAAAATTGTACTTATTACTACTATTTAAAATTTGAAAAATTAAATGAATATTTGCCAATAACGCCAGAACATCTGAAATACACTGGATTAAATAGGTAGTAATCTGGAATAGCACATAGCCTAATATGCATGGGGTAAAGTCGTTGACAAAACCTAGTATCATACATGCATGCATAAGTGACTTTTTTTGTTTGTTACAAGTTAAGTCTTAACTACTGGAGCGTTTATAGTGAAATGACTTGAATAATCGGGACAATGACGGTTCAAAATAAAATAAGTTTACATTATTTACTTTATTGGTAAATCGATAGTTTAGAACTTTCAATTTTCATTTTTTTTTTGATATTAAACACAGCTGGAAGGACCCTTCGATCCGGTGGTGGGCATTGGTAGATCATAGTTTCGAGAACGGTAGATTACATATGTTAAACTCAAAGAACTTGAAAATACAATTTGTACAACTAATTTCAGTTTTGTAAAACGTTGGTTAACAAAAATTATAAAATAAACCTACAATTATCAATTTTACACGAATTTACATTTCAAGTAACCAAAAAACTGTATATAAATGTTTGAGTTTTAAATAATCACTTAACATAGCTCTTTAAAATTCTCCTTTAACGAACAAAACAATAAATATTGATTTGCCTCAACTCTTCACTGCCCTGTCCAATTTCGATAGGACCATTAAGGCTACAATGTAAAAAATCTGTTAATATATATGGACTCAGAATTATCCTGGAGCTCAATATTATAGGAAGTAAGTCGTAAATTGTTTGCATCCGCGGATCATTGAGACGGTTACGTAACTTTCTGCCTACTGCAACAAGTATGATCACGTTTCAGAATTTCGTAAAAAACTCGAGTGGCTACCAATACGTTTTCGCCGGAATACTGACGTCCTCTTTTTATTGTATAACATATTGTTTAACCCTTCCGCACCTTCCTATCTAAAGGGACGCTTTAAGTTCCTTCATTATACACCTACTAGATTCTCATGATCGTCAGAAAACCTAGAGTTAAAAATGCCCTTGCATTCTACAACATTTGTTGACCAATCGTACACAGTCGTCGCAACACGGCTCGAGATAAGAAAAGCCCAAACCATACAAACATTTAAAACAATGGTTAAGAGCCACGTTTGTATTGTTTGTATTTTATACCATAAAAAATATCCAAAATAGTTTCATGTTTTTTTTATTTAATTTAAACATGTCCAGTGTATATATACCTCGCTTTATGAAATGCTTTTAACCATAGATATAGTTGGATTAGTACCACTATCGTCAGTCAGTCAGACAGACTAAAATGAGTCATAATTCTATCACCTATTGAGAGGTTATTGACCTGTCAGGTGTATCGGTGAATAAATGGAAGTAGGCGGCCTCTGTCTGCTGTGTTAAGCACCGGATACAGACTTACTTACTATACGATTTATGCACGCCACATGTTTGCCTAAATCGTAGATAAAAAAAATAAGGAAAAAGAAGGGACCAAATCAAATTTTAAATTTCGAACCACCTAGTAAATAATATTTGATTTTAAATTGTACAGTCAAAAGCACAAGTCTGTAATACTATTCCATAGTGGTTTTAAATTCAATTGCAGTTTCACGTTTCAGTTACAAATAACATAACATATAATTATTACTAAGCGAGGACTGTCTTCATATGACTTCATCAAAGCGCGTAATTAAACGTAAAACGCAAACTATATTATTAAATATTTCTGTTTTTTTTTGTTCAACAACTTTAATGCAAAGTTTATAGTGCATCTGCGTGTATGTTTATGGCATCATATCTCCTAAACGGGTTAACTGATTTCATTTTTGCTTTAAGAAAATCTTTCAGCTCTTCTGAATACCATCATCTCTTTCCTAATCGTTGGAAAGATTATATATTTTTATATGTAATCCCTCCAACGATCAGGAATATAGGATGTATTTTATATTTTTATTAATACTTGTGACCATTGTAAAATATGCATCTGATGTTGTATTCCACCAAATATATCAGATATTAACATTAAAAATAGTGCATGAAATTAAAAGCATATTTAAATTAAACATTTACTAACTTTTACAACTAAACATGAATAGTAAAAACGAGTTGTATGCAGCTAAGCGTAGCTAAAGTTTGAATCTAAATATAAATGGCAAGGCAAAACAGTTCAAAACAATTTTTTCCAAAGTCTGTCACTCGTTTTTCCTTATTATTGTTTTGAAATGTATCTTACACATTCATGTTTTATTAAAAATCAATATAGAAAAATGAAATAAGATAATATGTAATTATGTGAAAATATGTTTAAATATTTTAAGGCGTTCTGTATATTTTGGACCTGTCATGTACGCAGTCATATTGTTAGTAATAGTTCGAGGTATATTGGTGCATACATTGAAAAAGTTATAAATTCGGAGTTTGGTGACATCAATATTTTTAGATTAGTTTTTTAGAAATAAATAGCTGAGTACATACTAAAGTATTGCAATACCTACCGTTTTTCATTTTTTTTTCGTTTCGTAGAGATTGACGAAAGAGAGAGAGGAAGATAAAAGATATTAACGAGCTTTAGTATTGTCAATAAACAGTTAGTTATAGATAACAAGAAAAAACAAGTTACTAAAAAAATATATTTTAAATATAAACAAATCCTTAACTTAGTTCCTTCACTTATAATCCTTAAGTTGTAAGTGCTTATATTAAATTAATATATATATGTTTATTTTTTACTTTTTTTACACATGTAAGTGTATATGTAATAAAATTTGGTTCGAAAACTTTAGTTGCTGCTTGCCTGAGCTAGGGTAAATCTGTGTTTCAGGCACTCGCTTGCCTTTTAAAAGAGTTTCTTGAGATAATTTTTAAAATAAGAATAACAGATTAATATACAATATAAAAATACTACACAGTATACACGTACAAAAGCAAATTAAACAAAATAATACTTAACAATAATTATTTCAATCTCATTTAACAACTTCTTACATAATTTCGGTGTCTGCATAATTTAATTTACTTAAAACAAGCACACAATGATGTATGTATGATAATAATGATATGTACATGTTGTGTCTCTATATGTCAATAGGAAGTTTTTTTTTTATGTAAATCTACTTTTCTTCGTTTATTTTTTTTAGAAGGCCGAGTAGTCGTGGTTTAATGTTATTATATAGTGGGAAATTAATTTAACTTTTTTCTTTCTTTCAAAATGTATAAAAGAAGAAGTTAAATTAAATACAAATTCTATATACAAGAGCAATTCTAATCACAGCAGTCAGTTAATTGAAACAAAACATTAAAAACTTAATAAATTATAGTCGAGTAGCGATCAACATACGCGCATGTACGTGGAAATTTTGAACTGCACATTTTTTTGTAATAAAAGCATAGGTAGGTAGGTATACGTTGCTTTGTTTGACCATGGTCTTTGACAGAACATTCGAGAAAAGGGGTAATATTTAACTTTTGAAACTGCTTACTATTATTGTACTGTTGTATTGTTGTGTACAAGGCAGTTTGTTAAATTACACACATTCACACACTCAAGCCTGTTTCCCCGAAGGACTAGGCACAGGTTTAATTAGAGTGCATATTTTGCTCATAATAATTTAGTCCCCTTTACGTAAACGCAAGCCTCTATCGCACGGTTGGAGGCTTGCACTAGGCACAGGAGGGCTAGGAGGACTAGGCACAGGTTTAATTCCAGAGCATAATTTGCTTTTACACTTTTGAGAATAAGATGTTAAAATTTGGGGTATATGGACAGGCACGGGAAGGACAGGGATATTGCATATCCTTGTCGTTCCCGTGCCTGTCCATATGGTGAAAGATGATGAGGGAGTACAAGCAATAGCACAAGCAGTCAAGGTCCCCATCCCGTCAGCTATAACTCGAACTGGCTGTTGCCGGGAATTCCGAGTCCTATAACTACCTGTACAAAGTATTAAACGTGAAAGACGTGGGGATACTTAGATACAGAGTAATATCAAATGCCTCCCAGGAAACTGGTTGTAAAACGAACTAATGCTTGCTTTGTGTTTCGCCAAAGTTGTGAGGTTACCTCCCCCACTGTGGGAGGCACCCTCAAAGGCCGGCAATGCACTTGAGTTGCAGTTGCAGTCGCCAATTTCCATAGGCTGCAGTAGTCATTCACTATTACCTGATAGTGCGTGACTACAGCAACAGGAAGAGACGAGTCACCTGACAATTCTGTTCATTTTGCATTCTCTACAAAAATAAAAAAGCTTGATGATCATTGTACAACATCTGACACTCTAAATGAAATACAATATTGTGTTTGACCGCAATATTAAGTATAATAAATAATAACTATAATAGTAGCTTTGGCCTGATGCAACACGTATTGTGACAGGTTTCTGTCTCTGGAGCCCTTATCCCCGCGGTAGCTTAGTCCCTGTACCCGGTGCCGGTGGGACAACACTCTTTATATTTTTAAATATATTTTGTTTTTTTTTTATTTTTACTTCATATGTATATAAAGTTAAATAAAAAGAATAATAATAATCAGCCGTGATGCTTGCAGTAGCATAGGGTGTTTAAGGAATCAGACTGTTATCTATCGGTCAGTATGTATACAGTCATACAGTGCCCGACAATACGCTTACGTACTGGGACATAATTCTAATTGGTGAAACATGTGTGTGTTTAATACGCCGGTGCCTCTGCGGCTATATATGTTTGTATGTAGTAATAATAATAATTCCACACATCTCACATACGCCCGTCTGATCCCCAACCAGAGCTACGGAAATCAGTCTGCTGATAAACATTTTAGTATATTTCTAAATACATAAACATTATATATAAATTACGCTCATTTCCTAACGTTTTAGTATCTTGTATTGATATTTAATTTGCGACAATGCAATTACAAAATTGTACTTACATATGTTTACTTGACAATATGGTATTGTGTATGGAGGGTTATTAAAATATTTTGACTGAATACATACCGTCTGATAGAAAACAGTCCGATCGCTAAGTCGACTTTTACGACACCCGTGGGGAAGAGCGGGGTAGGCTCTATTCTACGCTACCGAAAATGACACGACTAGTCACATATTGCCCAGTTGACGTCAATAGGCTTGCATCCTATTACGTTAGTGGATCAAATTCTAATTGCCTGCCTACCCCTTACAAGATATTGGCGTGAGCGTATAATTATGCATGTAAAATATTTTTAGACTTATTGTGATAGTTTCTTGAGTTTATGAACCGATGGTTAAAAATGCAAATAGAAGCATTTTTAATTATATATCAATATACATAAAGAAAATAAAAAAAAAAATCTAACATTGATGGACAATTAAATGTGTCAAATTATTAAGTACAGATAGTTTTTAAAAGCAGAAATATCAGGGATTATTTATCAAAGAAGAGATTTAACAATTGCAGAAAACTAATGAAATAAAAATACATGCTCTTAAATGCTTACCCATCATTTAAAATGATCTCACTTATGCCGTAATGTAAATGCAATTTATGTAACAGTAAAGAGATACTTTGTATGAAAACTATAAAGTACAGAATATTCCAGAATATTTTATAATGGAATGTTCGTAGAGTATATAAATTTTTACTATTTAAAATGATAATTGAGACAGTTTCAATTTACATATTAAATAATTTTATATTTCCTATAAATTACGACTATGCAATTGTGAATTAAAATTCACTTATGACATTCATGACTTGAATAAAATGGCCATTTACTTTTTAAACGTTCAAAACTTGTAAACGGCTACTTTAAATTAAGTGACCTTAAAACTAATTCCATATTTAGTTACTTACTTTAAATATTTTATTCCCTTAATTAAGGTAAGTTAATGTTTTTTTTTTTTTTTTTTTTTTATGCGATAGGGGGCAAACGAGCAGACGGGTCACCTGATGGTAAGTGACTACCGCCGCCCATGGACACCCGCAACTCAAGAGTCACAAGTGCGTTGCCGGCCTTTTAGGTAGAGGTACGCTCTCTTCTTGAAGGTTTGAAGGTCGTATCGGTTCAGAAATACGGCAGGCGACAATTTGTTCCATAAGCTGGTTGTGCGAGGCAAAAAGCTTCTGGAGAAGCGCACAGTGGTGGAGTGCCAATCGTCCAGGTGATGGGGATGGATATTTTGTCGCGTAGGACGATGGCGGAAACCAGCAGCCGGTATAAGTCCGAACAATTCCTCTGAACACTCCCCATGATACAAGCGATAGAGGATGCAGAGTGAAGCTACATCTCTACGCAACGCTAAGGTGTCAAGTCGATCAGAAATATCTTGGCAGTCGATGATGCGAGTCGCTCTCCGTTGAATGCGGTCAAGAGGCAGAAGTTGGTACTGGGGTGCACCTGCATAGAGATGAGAACAGTATTCCATGTGCGGCCGAACCTGCGCCTTATAAAGTTGCAGGCGGTGGGCCGGAGTAAAATACTGTCTCGATCTGTTTAGCACACCAAGCTTCTTCGAGGCTAATATGGCCTTACTCTCTAAGTGACCGCGAAACTGGACTTCGCTTGATATATCGACGCCAAGGATTCCGATACTGGCTGATGCAGTTAGGGAAGTGCTCTCAAATTGAGGTGATACGACCAATGGCATCTTTTTAGCGGTGAACGCGCAAACCTGTGTCTTCGTGGGGTTAAATTGGACTAGGTTAAGTCGACCCCAATCTGAAACTTTTGATAAAGAAGTTTCGATTTCAGACACAAGTTTGGATCGGCTTTCGATGACGTTTACCCGAGAAATGTTAGCGCGGCCGGTGTAAAGGGCATCACTCGTGCTATCGTCTGCATAGCAATGGATGCTGCTAATCTGCAGCATGTCGTTGATATGCAGAAGAAACAGCGTGGGTGATAGCACACAGCCTTGTGGGACACCAGAATTAACAGACTTCGAGTCGGAGCATGCACCGTCAAGAACGACCTTGATGCTTCTGTCTGTAAGAAAACTGGTGAGCCAATTGCACAGTTTCTCGGGAAGCCCATAGGAAGGAAGCTTCGCAAGGAGCGCTTTGTGCCAGACCCGATCGAAGGCCTTCGCCACGTCCAAACTAACGGCCAACGCTTCCCCCTTGGTCTCGATCGCCTGTGCCCACCGGTGAGTCAAGTATACGAGAAGATCACCAGCTGAACGACCCTGACGGAAGCCGTATTGTCGATCATTGAGGAGCTGGTGGTCTTCTAAGTACCGAAGGAGCTGGCAGTTAACAATGGATTCCATTATCTTGGAGAACAAAGAGGTGATGGCTATGGGTCTGTAGTTGGACGGATCCGAGCGATCTCCCTTTTTAGGGATTGGGTGCACTAGAGCTGTCTTCCATGAGTTTGGGACTACGCCAAGAGAGTAGGAAAGCCGATAAAGGCGCGTTAAAACCGGTGCTAACTCTGGAGCACACGTCTTCACCACGATAGGAGAGATTCTATCGGGCCTACTCTACTTATGAACGTCGAGGGAAAGAAGCGCTTTACGCACTGCCCTTTGTGTAAACCGGACTTCCGGCATGCGGGTCTCGCACTGCGGTATGGTCGGCGGTGCGTTTCCCCCGTCGTCCAGGGTCGAGTTGGACGCAAAGAGTTTGCCCAGAAGATCAGCTTTTTCTTTAGCGTCGTGGGCCAACGAATTATCTCCTATGCGCAGAGGTGGAAGGGATGGCTTACAAAAGTTCCCCTGGACAGCTTTGGCAAGAGACCAGAATGCACGAGTTCCGGAGGGGAGACTAACTAGTCTCTCGCCAATTCTGCCGATGTGAGCCGACTTCGCCCCAGCAATTACTCTTTTGAGGGACCTGGAGGCAAAGTTAAATTGCTTCTTTAATGTGCTGGTCTTTACATCCCGTGCTGTCGCTGCATTAGCCCATGCTTGGTAACATTCCTGCTTTCGGCGGGACGCCGCTTTGCAGGTTCGACCAAACCAAGGCTGGGACTTGCCACCTGTGGGAATCAGGGAGAATGGAATGAAAAGTTCCATACCCTGAAGCACAACATCCGCGACAGAGTCAGCAACGACATTGGGATCATCCGGCGAGAAGCAAACCTGCCTCCATGGGTAGGATGCAAAGAATGTTCTCATTCCATCCCAGTCTGCTGACCTATAGTGCCATACGCGGTGACTGCCTGTAACACGCGGCCGCAGCGAGTGAACGAGTGGCACCATACTCCTAATCAGGCAATGGTCCGAAGAGCCAAGAGGGGCCTCAACGGATACTTTGTAGCCGTCAGGATGTGAGGTCAACAGAAGATCCAACAGTGAAGGCACGTGGCTTTCTGCATCTGGGATTCACGTAGGCGTTGCTACCAGCTGCGTCAAGCCATATGCCAAGGCGAAATCGTGAACAGATCTTCCCGCATGATCGGTTTTGCGCGAACCAAGCCATTCGGCGTGATGGGCGTTAAAGTCGCCAAGAATCACGATCTCTGCGGATGGGACCTGCTGGAGCACTGAGTCTGTAGCCATTTGGACGTGGTCGATGAGTCGGTCCGTTTCGGCATCACCGCTATGGGACCTGTAGAGGCATAGGTAGATGCGGGGATGGTCGTCGCAGTCTACACGTAGCCATAAGATGGAGAGGTCCCTACCTTCAAGATTGCCGAGGCGGCGAGAAGTGATATCATCTCTAACGTACACGCATACACCAGCCTTAGGAACAAAGGAGTGTTCCAGTCCGTACCCAGGGTAGCAGAGGTAGGATGTGTCCGCTGGAGATGATATCTGCGTCTCGGTTAAAAAGAGCAAGGCCGGCTTTGCTGTCTCAAGGTGGTGGTGGACAGTGTCGAGGTTCGAATGTAAGCCCCTAATGTTGCAAAAATCCACGGTAAACGTGACAGGGGGTGCCATGGTATGCCTTCTCTTGCCCCGAGCAGATTTTGAGAGCGCAGTTGCGCCCCCCCCAGAGTACGAGGGGCAGCCTGGGCGTCCACGCTCAGGCATAATCCGTACTGAGGGTGGACGTCCAGGGGGGGATTCTCCAACGCTAGCGCTGGTACCCCCCTGGGGTATCCTTTTCGTTAACAGCGCTATCATTAGGGGGGTGGGGGATTTTGGGCCTCCGGAGACCTCACTCATTTCGGGGAAATGCAACGCAAGCGTTACTTCACAACCGGTTTTCTGTGAGGCCGTGGTATCGCACCGGTCGAGCCGGCCCATTCGTGCTTAAGCAAGCATGGCTCTACCACTACAACGTTTGTAAATTAGCTATTAAGAATAAATTGTTGTAACTGTCAACGATCTATGTAATAGTCAATGGGCCTCAATTGTCTTCAATATATTATCAATTCAATTGTTATGGCATTTAGTATGAAGCTACTATTTAAAATCGGCCAACCCAACTATCTTAGAAGACCCGACTATAATGACTAAACAGACTGTGTTGTTCGGTAAAAAATCACCAGTGCGGTGGTTCTCAATAGAATGATTCAGATTTGGCAGATTTTTTTTTATTTATTGTTTTCTCTATCAATCCATTGTTTGGCATCTTTTGTATTATTTTGAATAAAAAAAACTGTATGTAATTAAATGTCGTTTATGCAGCGTTAACTCTGTGTTGTTAAATTATAACTTTAATATCTCACTTTTCTTATTACTTATACTATTGTATCTCTTTATTTCCAGATGATAATGGTTATGATGCGAATAATGAGGAGAATACATATCCTATATTGATCTAGGTAGAGAACACAGATTTCTTGATGGGGGCCATACATATTAGGGAAGAACTGTACTAGTAAGTATATAGTAATATATATAATAGTAAGATGGCAATTTTGCAACTCAAGAGACGCAAGTGCGTTGCGGCCTTTGGCTTTGACAATCGATAGGTTTGTTCTGCAGGTAAAAATTTCCAGAACGAAAACGGTGGAACCAATAACGTACCCTTTTCTTTTACAGTGGATTTCGCATACACATCATTAATTCTTCGAGCTGTTTCAGCAGCGCTGGTGCCACTGCAGAACCGGTTTTTTTTTATACCATAGGGTGGCAGACGAACAGACGGGTCACCTGATGGTAAGCGACAACCGTGTGAGGCCGTGGTATCGCATCGGCGAGCCGGCCCATTCGTGCCTAAGCATGGCTCTACAACGTAAACCGTACCCGTATACGTAAATAACGCCTTAGTTTAAGTTTTTCATTTTGTGAACAGAACGCTGTCAAAGAAAAATTAATCAAATCAAATTTGTACTTGGAATTCCTAACCAAACGCCAGATATTTGAAAGTAGCCAGTTCGACAAGAGCCAATTTCAAGCCAATATGTAAGAACATAATAATATGCGTAAAGTAATATTTACAGGCATTAAAAAAATCTCGCTGAAGAAAATAAACTTGTAGTGAAATGAAATAGCTGACGCTAGGTTTAAAGGACGTGCGTTTATTTTCTTGTAGGTAACATAGTTCAACAGATTTCTACCTGTGGGGGAGTGGTATAATAGTAGACAGAATTTCAAACAGTCGCTCATTACTTGCCTAACTCATCAGGATGAATCGTGTAGAGGCAAAACATGTGTCGTATTATTATTAGAAAAGAAGTAGCCAAAGATTGCAAAACTAACATTTTTAGCTGCCTTTTGCCCAATACCGCTCACTGTAAAAACTGTATACATATAATCGGATAGATCACAATTCAATCTCTTACATGCCTTTTATGATACCCATGATGGGGGGACCTAATCTCCTCGTTCGAGAACTACACAGCCATCCTTAGTAACGCATAACAAAAATTATGTATGTAACTGCAAAAGTAGAATGGACCTACTTATCAAACGGATATAAATGAAAAATGATCTAAATACTGTTTGGCCTGTCATGCGCCTAACCGGGCGGAATTGACGGATCGACTGACTGAAAACTTGATTTAAATAGCCAGTGTTATTCCATCCAGTCAACGATAACCTTTCGTGTTTACTTATTGAATATCTCCTCTGCGTCAGAGGGTACCTTCAACTGACGTCACGGAAATTTAAAATTCGAATCGGTTGATGCGGTGAATTTTTGTCAAGAATTAAAGAAGGATGCTTGAGTTGCAGAAGTCGTAAAATACTGGTTAGTTTTAAACTATCCTTCTACGAGTATATACTTTATAGATTTGTGTTTAATGAATGCAATTTCAATATTTGTAGGTTTTATATGCTTCAATAAAGCTTCCGATTGCGTGACACGTAACTCTCAAAGTAGCTTATGTATATTTTTATGTTTTGTATCTACTTATGCGATGTACGTATATGAGAATTATGTGTGTAGTTTATACTACACGCGTTTAACTTAACGTTTTTACTTAGAATTGTTAGTTATATATTAGTTTTAGTAATATTATAACTTTCTGCACTACCTCTATATATAAAAACCAAAAGTAAAAGGTTTCACAGTGATATCCTTATCCTTATCCTTTCACAGTGACATCGCTATAAACGACTTGGTTATTTTTTTATAATACAAGGGGACAGACGAACTGTCAGGTCACCTAATGGTAAGTGACAAATGCTGTCCATGCACACCCACCCGCAACTCAAGACTTTTAAGTACGCTGCCCGCCTTTGACGGTGACGAGGCATGGGGGAATGTATTGAGGGGAAACAGGAGAGAGGGATGAGGGGAGGGTAAAGAGTAGAGAGGGAGTTGAGCTTCCGGAAACCGGTTTTCTGTGAGGTTTTCTGCCCATTCATGCCTAAGCATGGCTATAAAAAAAAAAATCTTTCTTCCTTAAAAATCGATAGAAACTTAGTCATAAAAATAAATTACACCATTGTCCTGATACCTCTTCATATTTTCAATCATCACTTTTATTAGCAATCGTTAGTTAAATAAATAACTAAATAAATACTCCACACATCTCACACACGGCCGTCTGATCCAAACTAAGCAGAGCTTGTGCTATGGTAACCAGACTGCCGATAAACATACTTATATATTTCTAAATACATACATATTAAAGATAAATTATACCCAGACACATAACAAATGATCTTGCTAATCACACAAATATTTGTCCTGGGTGGGTATCGAACCTCGGCCTAGCAGTCAGGATCGCTAACCGCAAGACCAACTGGCCAGTCAAGTTTGTTGCATATGTTCAGTACAGGAACTTAAAGTTGTGAATGTTGGTAGTTTTATAGGTCATGAACTGGTATATTTTTTGTATTTTTTACTGTTGGGATCGTTGCCTCTTGGTTCTTCGATATTGTCGTCTAGTAAACATTGGTCCGCATTTAAATATTTAATTTTAATATAGAAATTCGCTATATTTAAATTGAAGCTAGTTTTATTTCAACAAGCTAGTGGTCATCGAGCCAGATATGCTAGCTGTATATCGGCATCTAAACTCCCAAACTCCCAAACTTTATAAGAACTTTTTATGGCAGTCATTGCCAATAACAATACTTTAACGGTTGCACAAACTTAATTTTAATTCAGCACATATCTAGAGGAGGAGGCATTATCTGTCATTGTTCATCATAACCTGCCACTGGTGTCTACCTCACCTCTAAATAAGATTAATTTACAATCACACAATCTTGCTTTTGGACATTCTACCAATACTATAAGGACCTTTGTCTCTCAAACTAAACAACAATTACATGCCTTAAAGAACCTTGATGAGCTAGAGAAACAGGATTCCAATTAGTGTGGATCAGATCAGAGGTGGTCGTGTTGTAATGTGGAAAAACGTTACATCGGAATATAAAGTGATAGAATAAAAGAAAAGATTTAGCGACTTCAGATAGGTTAAAATAAGTTTAGCTGTTAAGGATCTTTTTATGCATGGTAATTACAACGCACAAATAAAATTCAACTTCTTTAATATTGAGATATATTATCAAAACGTAAGAGGCCAGCGGACGAAAACGCATGATTTTTTATGTAAAATAGCAACTTGTAATGTATTTTAATTCTGTCGAAACGTGGCTAAATGGTAGTGTATGTAATAATGAGCTGTTTTATAATAGGTATTGGGTCTATAGAAGAGACAGGGAAAGCTCAGGTTACCATGGGAATAGGGATAGTGTAGGTGTTTTAATTGCAGTATCTAAAAAACTAAGTTCAAAAAGATTACTACATCTACATAGTAATTGTGAGGTTCTATGGGTGTCTGTCGAAATACCATGCGAGCGCACAGTCTACCTGCCGCCACCTGTCTCAAAATCAATGTTGGAACATTTTATTACTAATTGTAATTCTTGCCAGAGATTTTAATTTAAGAACTATAAACTGGAGTGAGCTAAATAATCCTCTTAAAGATCAGCACATTATTAGTCTCGATCAATCTCGAATCTTTTTGTCTATTTCACATCAATTAATAATCTCCGATAATGCAATAACTTTACCATCTAAAACAGTAGATAGCTAGATATTGTGTTAGTGGGCGTTACGGGTTGTTGCGTTTGTTAGCGAAGCGGATCCTTTAAGTGTTGTAGACCATCATCATCCTCCATTAGATCTATAAATTACATTGACGAAGTCGCTAAAACTAAAATCTAATGGCACTGCAAAAAACAACTTTCATAAGGTGGACTATGAAACAATAAACAAGCATTTGAAGGATGAGGATTCGGAAGAACGGCTGGGATGTTGCAGTAGTGCTCACGAAAGGGTGGGAGTTTTTTGCAGCGTTATTGGGTCAACCATTACAAGTTTTGCCTATCAAATTTTGCCTATCTAATGAAAACTTGTGAAGTTATTAAAAGAAAAAACAAACTTTGTGGTAGATATAAAAATACAAGAACCCCCTTGACAGAACTTCGTTAAGATTAATCTCCAAACGATGTGATAATTATGCTAAAGAGTGCAATAATGCTTACATTGAGAGAACAGAAAAATCTATTTGCATATGCCCAAAATTGTTTAGGTCATATGTTTAAAATAAAGGTGGCGGAGAAAGTTCATACCCAGCATCAATGACAAATGAACCGATAACATCTTTGAATAGAGAAGGAATATGTGAGCTATTTGCATCTAATTATAGCAGCATTTATAATGATGAAACAACATCACTTCTTAAACAAATCTGTTTTGCCTCCGAATACTTGGATAGAATACCTACACAGTCAGACAGCATAGTTTACGTGGATATGAAGATATGAAGATGTTGAAAAAAACTAAAATGCCTTGATATTACTAAACGGGCAGGCCCAAATGATATAAAGCCATTGTTTATTGGCAAATATGCAATTAGTCTTTTTGTTCCATGGGCGAAGATATATAACACCTTAATCCAATCTGGTCAATGGCCTAAAGAGTGGAATCAAGCAAAAGTAGTACCGGTCTACAAGAGTAGAGACTCTAGCGACGTAAAGAACTGTAGACCTAAATCTATTCTCTCAATTTTCGGTAAAATATTGGAATCGTTGATTTATCCACCTAGAATTTAAATAATAAGTCTTTAAAAGTATATAACAGATGTTGATACAATGAACGGTTAGCATGTGGTGTTTGCCTATAAATTGGTTGTGCAGTTAGATTTACGACATAATTACTGTTGGCAAACCTTAATAAAAAATAAATAAAAGGAAAAATAAAGAATAATTTCAAATTTCACAAATGGTGCTCAAACCAATCTTCAATTCTTGAGGACATTCCTTCACATTAAAGATATTTTGAGGAAATTGATCTAAATACTGAAAATGTAATCAAAGTTGTAGCTCTAAAATACGATTTTGTTTTAGATGAACTCCCCCACAGTGTAGTGAGAATCTCAATATGAAACGGACAATTCTTAGCTACTGCTTTGGGTATTATAGGCCCTATCGTAGTTGTGGTTAAGTACGAGGTAGAGCTATGCTTAGGCACGAATAGGCCGGCTCGCCCGGTGCGACACCACGGCCTCATAGAAAACCGGTTGTGAAGCAACACTTACATTGCATTTCCCCGAAATTAGTGATGTTTCCGGAGGCTCAACTCCCCCTTCTTCTTTTTCCTCTCTCCAGACCCTTTTCTCATCTTTTCGTCCCTCATTAACCTCAAAGGCGTGCAGCGCACTGACGACTCTCTAGTTGCAGGTGTCCATGGACGGTGTTTGTCCTTACCATCAGGTGACCCGTCTGTTTAACTGTCCCCCCATAATGTATATGTAAATATGTATAAATAATGATCATGCAAGAGTTGTGGTCTTTGAAATTAGAGTGGAACGGTGTCCTGCCTTTTCAGTCTTTCAAAGTGTTGCAAAAGTTTTTAAACAATTTAAAATCAATGGAGAAAATTTCAGTCCCCAGGGTCGTACAGTATCATGACTTTTCATCTATTACATTATTTGCTTTTTCTGATGCATCGTTGAAAGCCTATGGCTATTGCCTTTATTTAAGGGTCTTAAAGTCTGGCGGGAATGTATAAGCCACCCTCCTTTGCTCAAAGTCTTGAGTTGCGCCACTATCCAAGTAACACACCACCCAGTCACACATACTCCAGCTAGAGAAACAGTGCATTACTGCTTGCCCAGTTAACGGAAAGAATTAGCACGATAATTACCTGTTACGCTGTCTGTAGTATAACGTACTATATGTTATTTGCGCAGCACAAGTGGCAGAATATGATGTGATAGCCTATTTATAAAAACATCTATGTATTTTGATCTTTTTTTGGCAATAAAGATTATTATTGATAAATGATAAATGATAAATGATAAATGATCTTTATTTTGTAAATAGGTTATAACAACACTATTTTTTTTTCTGTCAGTTTATGCTAGATGAGGCCGGTGTTTCTGTCTGTTCTGTCTGTCTGTTTTAAAGTCCATACAGATGTACTGGTCAAAAACATATGAGAACCATGCACGCTAACGTCTGAGATGAGCTTTTGAAGAAAGCACCACGCTCATTTGAGTGGACCCGTCCACACAGTGCAAGCATTTGTCAGTTATCGTGTAGCTCAACTTAGAACTTTAAGGAGCTCAACGGACCGACGAACAGTACCAAAGCAAGGACATTTGGGTAGGCCGCAAAAGTACTCAAACAGTCAGACATCGTTAAAAAACAAACTTATGGAAAAAAGGAGAAAAGAAAAAAAAAAGAAATAACCTACATAGTCCTCACATTTACAATAATTAAATTTTTAAATTAATATATATATATATATATATATGTATATATATATTATACTTAACAAAGTATTCATGTCAAAAAGTACAAAGATTATAACAATAAAAAAAAACAATATAATACTTAACAAAGTAAGTATTCATGTCAAAAAGTAAAATATAAAATGTCAGTGTGTATAAAAAAAAAGCAAAAAGTTTAAACGAAAAACAAAGGCTCATGTACATTAATGAAGCAGCTCATTCCCAAGCCTTTTTATCCTCAATGTAATCTTTAATTGTGTAAAAAGCTTTCAGACTTAGTTTTTATTTTTATAAATGATTTAAATTTATTATTGCTTAGTTCTTGTATTTGGCTAGGAAGCTTATTATTCAAAAAATATTATTATTCCTCTCTTAGTTTACTTAAGGAATTCTCAAATTTAATATAAATTACAATATGTAGTATTGATGTGTCCATTTATAGCTTTTAAAATAAAATGCACCCTATTATACTCGTACTCCCAAAAATTCTAAAAATACAACTTTGATAATCAAAGGATAACACCTTCGCTAATTGCATGCTGGTCCAATATTGGTACTCAGTTCACTATCCCAATGGTTTTGGACCATTAGTGACATCCGTGAGGTAAAAAAGGTTTTAAATAAACGTGCGCGTTTGAAAGCTGATAGGCATCTAATGGGTGTATTTGCCTGCAGAACGTATCAAAGCTAGTAGGTTTTTCGGCATATAGGCATTGGCTTCTGCGGACCATTCAGTATGAAAGTTGCAAGAATTCAAAAACTACTCGTGACTAAGGGTTATGTATCGCTATCCGTCTGAATGTGAATACCTTTCCCCGAGCCATTTTCTAATTGGTACGGCTTTGTCAAGCTACCCCGAGGTGGATTTATTAGAAGTTCCAATAAGCCCTTCAAAACTCGAAAAAAATGTCTCCATCTTAAAGCAAGATTTCTGGAAGACTCGGTTTCGTGATTACCATCCAAGTCCAAAGCCGCCAAAAGTGGAAACATAGCAATGGATGATGGACAATGGATATTTTTCTATTAAAAATACGAATTCACCGCCTTTGGAATAGCCAATCGCCAGTAGCTGTTAAGTTAAAGATAAATTTATTTATTTAAAAAAAATAATAAATTTAATAATAAATTTAGATCTATAAAAAGGCCGTGTCCACTTCCACTAAACTAATATTTAACTATGTGTAAATAAATTTATATACAAAAAAAATGTTTAAGATTTAAAAACAGTCTGTGTAAACTTGTCACTCTGTAAAGTTATAAAAATACTCATATCCTATCACTTCTCTATAATATTCTGTTTAACTGAAGCGCTCCACCCTATCTCAAAAAACGTTTTGAATTTCTGCATGACTCCCATTCAAAGTGTTTGAGGTCATTAGAGAATCTCATCTTAAAAATGCCGATACATACCACAAAATTTATGGACAAGTCATTCACAGTGAAATCTGTTTGTTTGTGGAATGAATTGCCACTGACCATCAGACGTGCACAACTACTTTAGGTAATTTTAATAAATTAGTAAAAGAGCACTATATTTCTATGTGATATACTAGGTAATACTATGTTTGTATTTATTATATATCCGTATCAACTTTTAATGTTTTAAAGTATTTTTATGAGATACGTATGTATGACTGTAAGCGAATTTACATATATTTTACGGGTATCCATTAAATATGTATGTATACAGGAGACTCATTTATTGTATTAGTCGTCTTTACCCAACAGTGTTCTGCAATAAGTTACTCAAGTGAATAGCCCAGCCCGACTAACGAAGTATACACTGGTAAGCGTTATATTGCTGGACTGCCACCTAACATTGTTTTTGTAGTTTTGTAATTTCCAGATTAATATATTATAAAAATAGCCTGAGGCCTCAGGTAAAACACACAAAAGCCATTTTCCGTTAATAAACGCATTCAATAGTAACATGACGCTTCATGTAAAATATTAGAATATTCCACTTCGGTGAGCACCTAATAATATTAAAAAACGTTGGTTTTTAAATTCCTGCCTTTTCTTTATTTTGAGCTGCCGGGGCAAGTATGGTTATAAGTAGAGCATTTCTGCTTTTTGAAATAATTGCGTTGTGACATGCTAGATCAATAGATTCAATGGTTTTATCAAGCAAACTTAAATTTATATTAGTGAGTGGCTTGCACAGCACAGAATGGTTATGGTACCTAGTATTTAAGACTCGTTTTAAATGCTAAAATAAATTTAAAAGAAAAAGAAAAACAGGTGTGTTTTCAAATTTATACAAATTATTGTTGTTATTATTGAAAAAAAGATAATTATAATCTAGGAAAAAAAAAATGTTGGCGAGTACACATTTCTAAATAATGTACTACGAATTTTCTTGTCATTTTCAAAGATTTCAACTTTTTATACTTTATTTATACTTTTTTCGGAAACACGACACCAAGATAAATACATTTTAAGCATCAATTGTCACTTTCAGAAAAGTATTTTTGTATAATTCACAAATATTCATAAGATTGATTGATATTTATTCACGGGGTCAATTACACGACCCTAAAATAAGTCCATGCGTTTCTGAAATAGCCGTCTGCCAAGTTAATAACATCTATCTTAAGTTGAGACAGTGTATTTATGGTAAATATGTTAGTCTCTTGAACACAGATAATGTTGGGAATAAAATAAACCCCCTTGCTAGCAAAAATTTACATAAAATGTGTGTTGCCTAATTTGGAAAAAATCTATTTCAGATATCACGATGAAGCTGTCACCTTACAATTAAAATTTTAACCATTATAAATATTTTAACAGAAATTTCCTCTATATGTCACACGTCGGCGTCGATGTTATTATCTTTCCGTGACAGATAACACGTATTAATTTCAACCGATAAGGAATGCCTCAGTTCGTCTTCACTAGAATGTTCAGGACATCGCTTGTTCGAACGATTAGAATGAATAGTACACCTAATCGAATTACTTTATCAATGCTGATATTATAATATCAGCTATAATCAGTAGAAAATCGTAATGAGCTTTCAAATTAACAGATAACGGTAGCAATTCTGTTGTAACAAAACTCTCTAAACTAGACTAAACATCACTAAATTTATTTAGTACTACCCATTGACATTAAATATTATGAAAACGCAAGATTAAACTTATTTTAGTTTGTTTATACCAAAACTGGTCAAATTACTCAACTAAGCCAACTTCGATGTAAGAACAAAATACTATAATTAATTCGAAATCTCTTAACCTAAGAGAATTGTATAGAAAGTTTATTTTAGTGAGGTGTGCAGCAGAATCGGCAACATTAAAGTATCATTACAATTATTTAGATATATGGAGTTTCCCGCGGAATATAGACTTGCCTACAGAGATTAGGGAATTTACAACTGAAGAAGAATTTTCAAACGATAGTGCCGATGGCAACAACTCCCGTGACCTGTGCCACACTATAAAATAGTCTCCGCACTGATCGCTAAAAAATATTGATGATAAAATACAGGCAGTTCAGTTTGTAATGATCAAGCAACTGGAAATCGTTAAGACACCCAAAAGCAGAGAAACATTATTGTCGAACCGTGGTGCATTGGCGTATAGAAACAACAGTTTAGCTTAAGCAGTCTAGATTCAAGCAACAGCTGTGTCTTAGTTTACTAATTTTTTTTATATTGAAAATCTTAATGTGAAAGAGTTTGTTTTTAAGAAAGACAACTCCCGCACTAGGATTAATTCCTGTGTCGCGGGGAACTTTCTAATATATTTTATAGACCGCTTAAACTGCTACGCCATCCGTGCAGTTGTTTACATGCTTTGGTAAATTTGAATGATTATGTTATTTCTCATAATTTTTCAATTACAACTGCATGACTGCCAAAAACTTATATATCTCATTTAACATACGTACTTAGACCTTTTAGATTTGGTTTTTCGTATTCTTTGGCTAATAATTTTAGGTTGTTTATAATTTCCAGTTGTGAGCAATCAGACAACTTTTATTGAGTTTTTCCGGGTCTAATAATACCGTAACAGGAGGAATTAAACATAAATGTAAAAAATCTTTGAGTAACTATTTTTCATAATTCTTCCTATTCCCACAAGCTGTCCATAGGAAATTGAGTTGGATTTTACATATTATGAGTAATAGTAAAATAACAAACAGAATATGTTGGCTTTCTTGTTTTCTATGTTCTGTAAATGTTCTCGAAGAATGTTGACGACGAGAATATTCGTGTAACATTTTCTAATCTATTAATTGCAAGCAATAATGGATTGCTTGCGATTAATAGATTTACATTTTACACTATTGCTTAATACTCGTGCTTAATAGTCACTGACACGTGTCACAAAGAAGTATATATTCTGCAAGCTATTTAGTTACTAGTGTCACATATAGTTTCTTCTATTTATGACTACTGAATTAGTTGTTTGCGATTATTTTCCAAAATCATAAAAATTTAAAATTTTCTACCGAAATCTTACTTCTAAAACTTTTTTTTTTGTGTTAATAAATATGTATATATTCCATTTGATCGTACATTGTACATTATCTGAATCGAATTTCAAATAAGTAAATAATGATTTTTTTAACCACGTTTTTGGTCTTAAAACTCAAGCAAATCAAAATGCACATATTTTTGAGTTTATCACGTGGATATGTGAAAACATACTTATGTTTAAATATCAGTTTTATCGGCAGTTGAGTATATATTAATGGTAATCTGTGTATTTCTCGAGATTATTTGTTCATGTCGATTTAAAAGTGAAAATTTGGTGTCTGTAAGCTGTATATATTAGGGCTGTTTCTATCAATATTATACGGTTACTGTAGAGAGTGTTTATTTGGCACGTGGCTGGGTTAAATTTGCATAGAGTATTTACATTTTGGTCTTTGCCTCATTTATATGATACGAATTCTGAACACATTTTTATACTGATATATTTATCATTGTAAGCGTTTCGTGCTGCTGTCTAAGTTATTTTTGAGTATTGAAATTAGTGTGGCTATATTATTTTGACAAACAATTATACAACTGACATTTTAAATAATGAAATCTATGACACGTCTTATCTTTTAAACTAAAAAATAATCATTTGAGAGCACTATTGCCGTTACTTTACAAATGCAAATAATAATAGTATAATTATTAACAATTATTCAATTAGTTATTATAATTTTGTTTTTAATAACATTTGTAGAAACCATATCAACCTTGTTCATCAAAATATTAAATGAAATAATGGGTTTAGAAGTTGAACTGTTCATGAACTACATATAATGCAGTTGACTTCTTTATATCACATAATATTCGTTAAAAAGGGATTACTTCATGTTCAGTTTTAACCACCACCAGGTACGCACCTCGATCAGCAGAGGTGACGCAATACATGGCGGATCTATGATACTCATAAATAAACAACTTAAATTTGAAAAGCGTCATGACATTGTTAGTTTATCTATTGAGCGGACTGCAGAAATAGCCTGCATAGAACTCAAGCGTTTCATTCTAATTAGTGTATACAGACCTCCTTCAGCTTTAAATGACTGTTATTTGTATGTTATGAACTCAGTCTTACAGAAATTATGTAAATCTCAAAAAACGTTTTAATTGGTGGTGACTTTAATATTAATATGTTAGAAAATTCCAGTTTAACAACTAAGTTCAGGATACTATTTCAATCATATGATCTGAAAAACCTGTTGTTGGAGCCTACACAAATAACCACTTGCACACACTTAACATATTTACAGATATTGTAGTAAGGGATAAAATTATAATAAACTTCTATTATAAAGAGTAAATATTAGAAATTTATTACTGAAAGGGCTATCATATCATTGGCTTATCATGATATTTCCCAATTTAAGAGAGATGACGGTTTTCTTCGTTTCTGTAGTGATGTTGTCGAACGTATATTTTGTTAAACTACAAAATACTTGTGTAGCAGTATCTGATACTTACAATTAACGTTACCTATATCTTGCTTTATGTATACAAATAGGGGTCTACTCTGACATCCGATTACAACTGGCGAATTAAAATACTATTATAAATATAATTGATTGGATATGAAATTATTTTTAATGAATTTTGTAAGGCACTTGCTGTATTACTATAAATACCTACTAACGCGGAATCCGCGCCGTGTCCTGAAACCAATTTGTATCCCACTAAATGCGGCTGAACATTAGCAAAGCAAAGAAAAATATTGTGCCAATACATAAAACACCAAGCGCTTTAAAAATTAAAAAAATAAACTTGTGATTGCCTATAACATACTTCATTTAGATATAGATATTAACCATTATAACTTCTTTAGCGATTCCTTTATTACTTTTTGTTTAAAAATTAATTCAGTTTTGACTGCGCTTTGCAGGGATCGATATTGGGCCTTTTTCTCTTCTAGTATATATTAATGATCTCAAATATTGATTTGTCAAATAAATTAATAATACCGTCGAAAAAAAAAGATGTGTCTTGGGCGTCAAAATAGGCCAAAATGGCCGTCTTCACATCGTCATCGTCGCCAATTTTTTTTCCAAGCAGTTCTTTCTTTATTTTTAGAAACAAATAATAGTCGCTTGGAGCTAGGTCTGGGCTTTAGGGTGGGTGGTGCAGTTGTTCAAATCCGCAGCGGTGAATGGCAGCCGTCGCAACATGGCTTGTGTGCACGGGCGCATTGTCGTGCAAAAGAAGCACGTATTTTGTAAGCTTTTCGCGCCTTTTTTCTTTAATAGCTTCTTTTAATTGGTCTATTAAAGAAGCGTAGTATTCTCCCGTAATGGAAACACTACGTTCCTTATAATCAATCAAAAGGATACCTTGTGTATTCCAAAAAATCCTCACCATGACATTTCCGGCCGATTGAGACACCTTATACTTCTTAGGAGGGAGAGTGCCTTTTTGTGCCACTGCATCGAGTCTTGCTTTGACTCAGGTTCAAAATGGTTTCATCGCCAGTTACAATTCAGGCCATAACTTCCTCCTTTTGCTCTCCAAAGCGGTCCAAGAAATCGCGAAAACTTTCGACGCGCTCGCGTTTTTGATGCGCAGAAAGCATTCACGGAACCCATGTTACACAGACTTTAATCATGCCAAGGTGTTGATGTAGAATGTTTAAAATTGTTGTTTCTAATACTCCAACTAATGCTGCAAGCTGTTTTTTTAGCCGTCTTCAATGGAGTCCCTCCTTTGTTTGAAAAGGGTGTGCCATTTGTAAATTATGGTTTTCCCAGAAGCGGAGTCCCAAAAACAGCTGACATCTCTTGAAAAATGGTTTGAGGTGTCTTTCCTTGTTTGGTGAGAAACTTAATGACGGCGCGATATCGAACTTTCTCCATACTGGGTAGTTCCTCCCCGATTTACTTGTTTACTTGTTGATAACTCAAAAGCAAATGACGCAATTAGGCTGAAACTTGGTATATACATATACTAACAATCAGTCACTCAATTAGCGTCAACCTGGATGAGTAAAGTCACTTTCGCCAACCCCTCCATTCCGCGAACTTTTTGACCTCCCCTCGTATACGAACCATATTCAGAGAAATTATTATGATCCTTCTCATAATTATACAAATACAAATAAACACAGTATGTACCTAGTAACAGTACGTAATGGACTCTGTACTGTACGAGTAAGTGTCTGATTCGTTTCCAGGAAAACAATGATTGATCAATGCCAATATTTATCAAGGTTACCTAAACATATAATATAAAACATATAATATACAAAAGATCACTATGACACTTATATATTACATTGTGAAAATATACTTTATACTGTTTGTCTTTGTTAAAAGTTTTTTTTTTTAAATATTTGGTATTAAAAAATGATGTGCAAAGAGATATTTGTGTATACAATCTAAATCTCAACATGATTTCTTATTATGTCTTTAGTATTTTTTGATAAAATATCTAATATTAATAAAAAAATACTTAATTTAAAAGGTTCAAAACAAGTTTAGAGATAAAAAAAAAATACCTAATATCTGTATTGATTGCCTTCAAAAGATATTCTTCGATTATTTCGACTTTTCAAACGTGAAACGGAGACTGACAAACATAAAAAAAGCCAATAATATGTATGTATGACCACGTATAACTTTACACCAGGTTGTCGAAGATTTGTTCAATATTCTTCTATCGAATATTGCATTGTATATTTCAAAGTTGGTCGAATTAAAATTTCGAAAATGAATTTTAACGAAGAATGGGGACACATGTTTGTTTAGCCACTGAAGTTTCATCTATGAACTGATTCTATACATAATGTAGTTTCTTTTGTCATAACAATATAACTGAGACCAGTAGCCGGTTTGATGACGGATATGGAAGCCAGTCTACGGAATTCCTCAACGGCTTACTGGAGCTATCTCGAGTTTTTCGTTAGTGTTTCAAGTACTATGATGTGTAAATTAGAATATGAGCAAAGATAGTATCTTTTAATAGTTATTTTTCTATTAAGTTGGTTTTAATAATAAAATAAAGTAGGGAAAAAGACCATGTTGTTAAGTAACTAAACCATAGGCACTATTACTTTAATGAACGACTGCGCAACGCTACCAATATAATATCAGTATAAATGTATTGGATTTCATATTTCAGCATTAAATGGACCCCGTATATTTAGAACCCGTGCACGATGTAAAACGTCAATTATTGTTGATTATTTCGTGATTTTTCATTTTCGTTAAGGCCTAAATTTAAGAAGAAAGACAGGGAGCTGACTGGAAATAAAGTAAGTTATATATTTAATAAGAAAGAAGTTAGTTCAGATGAACGAGAATCCGTCAGCTGGTGCAGAAACTATTGGTAAGTTTTTATCTCACTTATGACATCAGCGGTGTAAATTGAAAAAGAAATTGATTCCTGGCCGGTATTCTACTCCGCCGAGATCTCATTGATAAAATCCATCATATTTTTAATAATGAAATTATTTTAAAATATGAGCACACTTTTCTTTAAGTTTTTTTTGTTTACAAGGAAATGGGAACGGTCTTAAAGGTCGTTATCCAACAATGAGTCGAATAACAAAATTAAGAAAATATTAAACCTGACAGCAGCATCACACGTCAAGGCGGTTCGGGTAAAACTAGTGATGAATAAAAACGTAGGTAATTATTTTAAAAGCTTGTTAAACACCATCCATCTTGCATTAATGCCAAAAAGTATTTTAAAATACCGACTAATAGTGATTCGAGGATGACACCCGCTCAAATCTTGGCAACCTATTCCTTCTAAAATTACAAACAAATTAATTTAACTAAAGAACTAAAAGTGCACTTAACATCATGCATCAATGAGATCATTTTTTTTATTTTTGGAAGTGTATGTAATTTATCCGCCTGCGCAAGAAGGAAGGTTATGTTCTTCGTGTGTATATATACATATATGATGTTTCTTTGTCCTAGAGCCTAAACGGCTTGATGGATTTTGAGCACACCCACTCTACAAAGGATTTTTTAAGGCTACACCCTGGTGTAATTGACTTTCGAGTCTGACATTCCAAATTGCCGTTACTCCGGTAATATTCTATAGTTAAACATCCACATTAAAATAACAAGAAGTAAAGATGTGTCGCACCAATAACCACTTGATATCAACAGGAAAAGGACTATTAGTGACCTAGAAAATATTAGAAATTTGGTGCTGAGAAGAATATAAGCTGCTTGGCATAAAATGTACATAGTTCCTAGCCAACGTCTCAATCTTCCAAGATCTGGGTATCACACAACCTTACTTCCACCGTCCAATTTACGATATCGTACGGTACGTATCTTACGCCGACTAGACGCATCTGTGGAGGGAAAAATTTAGCAAACTCAACTCAACTCGACTTGTCCCCATCCCTTGGATCGACTGAATCAAACCTGTCTACTTTAGAAATGGAAAAGAAGATCTAAAATACGAGAAGAATGTGCGTGTGAACAATGAACAAGCCAGGTCAGGTGACAAACTGACTACTACCACTCTTCCAAGAGAGTGACGACGACGAAGAAACTATTTATTTTTCCGCGTTGTGAGTGTGTTTATTTTTCAGGGATAAAAAGTACAAGGAAAGCCTATGAAATTCTACCCTAGATTACAACTTATGTCTGTGCCAAATTTCATCCAAATATGTTCAGCCATTCTAGCGCGATTGAGTAACATACATCCTTCCCAACTTTTGGATTTATAATAGCAGTAAGATTAGATTATGATCTAAGAAGAAATTTGACACAGAGGTTATAACAGAATAAATAACCAGACCAATGTGTTATCTTAACTCATGTAGGTACGATATAGTACTTACTAAAGGAAGGAAGGCAAGGACCTTCTTCATTACCTTTTTCTTCCTTATTCGTTTAAAGAAAAACTGCTGCGTATTACTTAACGTACTAAATAAGTGCCGCTCCCTGCAGTTTTACCTGCAATTATGCTCAATACTCTGCTCCTATGGGTCGTTTTTAAGTCTTCAATAAATATTCATAATATTTAAAATACGTAGTTTAAATGTCTTCTTTGGAATTATAAGCATTTAATTCAAAATAATTAATGGGTTTCTCTTGAATTTAAACAGTTGTGACAACGGTATGATGAACGAAGATTGAAACCAATATAACTATCAGCTAGAGCAGGGGCGCTCAAACGGTCGATCGCGATCGACCAGTCGATCGCGAGTGCTTTTTGAGTAGATCTTGAGAAGAAAAAAAATTTTAATAAGTAGGTAACTAAACTACAAAAATTTATTACGTACTAACACTGCTTGCGGCAAAAGGCGGCTTTATCAAAGGAACGCGCGGTACTTGTCAAAGAAAAGCCGCGTTGTTTCTAGACTAGACTGTACTAGACCATTTCGGGCGGCGCGTTTAACGGGAACATTCGAGACTTTCGTTCACGCCGATATAAATGTTGCGCCTGCAGGAATTGGAGTCATTCTGAATTGTAACTTGAAGGCGATACTACGTCGATACAAAGTTTATTATTAAATAGTGCGAAATGAGTGCAGTGAAGAAATCTAAAACGTATTATTTTAATAACGATTGGGAGGAAGAATTTTTTTTTTGTATGGTGAAGGATAAGTGCATTTGTGTTATTTGTCGTGCGTCAGTTGCAATACCTAAGCGTGGTAACTTAGAGAGGCATCATAAAACGGTTCATAAAAACTATGAAAAGGATTTTCCGCCACAGAGTGAATTAAGAAAACGAAAAGTAAGTAATTTGATATCTTGTTTGAAAAAAGAACAAACCATGTTCACAAGACCAGCCAAACAATCAAAAGCTGCTACGATCGCGTCATTTAAAATATCTCATATATTGGCGAAACACAAGAAACCATGCGAAGATGGATCGGTTGTGAAGGAAGCATTTATTGAAGCGGGTGAGACTTTATTTGGAGATTTTAAAAATAAAACAGAAATCATGTCTGCTATTAGAGAACTTCAGTTATCTCGTCCGACTGTCACAAGGCGTATTGAAGTCATGAGTCAGGATATCGCAGATAAACTAAAACATGATATCATGGAATGTACATACTTTTCTTTACAGTTCGACGAATCCACCGATATGACAGACACTGCCCAGCTGTGTATTTTTATTCGGATGGTATTCAATGACATGTTGGCTAAGGAAGAATTTTTGACAATCATTCCTCTGAAGGGGAAGACCCGTGGCGAAGATATATATGACGTTTTCATCAATTTTGTAAAAAACTACAAGCTACCAATATATAAATTAGTGTGCATTACAACCGATGGAGCACTAGCAATGACTGGAAACAAGAACGGTTTTGTGGCATTGTGTCGAGCTAATGAAGAATTCCCTTCATTTTTTTCATTCCATTGCATTATACATCAACAAGTTTTGTGTTCAAAAGATTTAAACACGGAGGAAATTGTGGGCATTGCAACAAAAATTGTGAATTCCATCCGTGCACGTAGCTTGCAACGGCGGCTCTTTAAGTTGCAGTTGGAAGATAGGGAGTCAGCTGAACACACTGATTTAGTTCTGCACACGGACGTCAGGTGATTGAGTCGCGGAAAATTCCTAGAAAGGTTTCAAGAATTATTGCCCGAAATAACAGCTTTTCTAGACGAAAGAGGTGATGAGATGTTGAAAAACGAAAAATGGCTGACTGATTTGGCATTTTTGACTGACATCACAATGCACTTAAACACCATTAACTTGGAGCTTCAAGGTAAAGGAAAAACTATTATTGAGATGATTAGCGCAGTAAACGCATTCAAAAGTAAATTGCAACTTATGATAGATCAACTGAAAAGAAAGGATCTGAAACATTTTCCGTCTTTGAAAGCAAGGATTCCTCAGTTGAATTATGATACGTATGAGGCTGAATTATCAAATATTTTGGGACAATTCGAAATGCGTTTTTATGATTGCAGTAAATTGGCAAATATAGCATCATTTATGAGTTATCCTTTTTCATGTAAAAACATTGAGGAATTAACCACTGAAGTAGCAAGTCAGTTTAATATGAACTCATGTTCTGTTGAAAATGAGTTGGTGCAGATTATATCAGATATACATCTCAAAGCTACAGCATCTGATACAAATTTCTGGTGTTTTATATCTGAAGATAAATATCCGAATCTAAGGCAAATCGCCCTTCAACTGACGGCAATGTTTGGGTCAACTTACTTGTGGGAGTCTGCATTTGCTGAAATGAAGATAATTAAGTCAAAATATCGCAATCGACTAACTGACGATCATATGTCATCATGCTTGCGATTGGCACTCAGTGGTTACGCACCATCTTATGAAAAGTATGCTGAGGACATGCAGTGCCACGCTTCAAGATCCAAAGTCACTCCTTAGTTGAGTTTAACACCATATGTAACTCTTTTGTTTTGTAACAACGAATAAACTCGCAATTTTGAATAACTAGGAGTTTTTTCATTGATATTGTAGAGAACTTAAGTAAACCTAACCCAAACCTTGACTAAGATAATGTAAATTGTGCGGAAAGCTAGTATCTATATATGCTACGGTACACCCTACCTAGGTAGGTAGGGTGTATCGTGTATGTACGACAACCCTGCATCACACATACTTGCAGCCTCTCAAGTCGATCGTCATTAGTCTAAAAATATTGAGGTAGATCGCCAGCAGTTCAAGTTTGAGCACCCCTGAGCTAGAGAGTTACGCTCATAAGTATATCATGTGGAGTTAATTAGTTAGTACTTGGTAACTGATGGCAGTTTATGCCGTCATCAGAGGTAGCAGTCTGACTATTCAGAGAAAGCGTTAAGCGTTTTTAAAGGTTTAATTTGTATTTAGATTTTAGTCGTGTGGTTAAAAAACACTACAAACATTGGCAATGTTCTACAGGTTAGTGAAAGCACACTATCTGGAATCCTAGCCACATATCAGCTACATTCTAAACCCTTTGTCTAACTGTAGTAATTATTATTTTATTATAGTTTTATTACATTCATATCATACGCTTGTATTTTCTTTTTATTCCTACTTTATCTCAATGCACCAGACACTACCCCACTACTGTTCTTTTTGACATATTCTCTCCATCCTATGACCCCGTAATAGATCGCCTCGTCCGATAAGGCCGCCAATGTACATTTCGTGTGTAGTTTTAAGTTTGTGTTGTATTTAATAAATAGTGTACAATAAAGAGTATTATTGTCATCTGTAGAGTAAGATAGGGACACCCCATCTCTTAGTGGGTGTCCCAAATGTCTGAAGGAACAGACAGTTGGTGTTTGAAACGGCGTGAGTATGTATGTATGTTAGATCTTACAATATAAAGAAATAACTACTGAAATATTTTATATTATCAAAGCGAAAAAACAATAAGTAGTTACGCATTTTATTAAAGCATGTAAAATAATATATTTATCTTAATAAGAACCTCGAAATCAAGTACAATTTTATTTCTTTTCAGTGGTAGAGCCATGCTTAGGCACGAATGGGCCGGCTCGACCGGTGCGATACCACGGCCTCACAGAAAACCGGTTGTGAAGAAACGCTTGCGTTGCATTTCCCCGAAATGAGTAAGGTTTCCAGAGGCCCAACTCCCCCTCTCCTCATTCCTCTCCCCTCATCTCCTTTCTTTTCTTTCCCATCTCCTCATCCCTCCTCTCTTCTTTCCGCTCCCTGCATCCCCCATCCCTCATCACCCTCAAAGGCGGGCAGCGCACTTGCGAATCTTGAGTTGCAGGTTCCAGAGATATCGTGATGAGTCAATATATCGGTGGAAATCTCTTATACATATATAGATTTATAAAATGACTAAGTATTGAATCAAATCATATTAAAAATAAGAGGCAAGGCTTAATATTTTATGTGGCGTGTATCAAGCGGCGCAGAGACATATTGACCAACTGGAGAAGGCATTAGACAGATATTATATATCGTGGCCAGATCTAACAGTGGGAATTCTTTAACGTGGGAGAGGCTTGCTTCGGCACGTATGGGCCGGCTCGACCGGAGTATTACCACGAGTTCACAGAAAATCGGCTATTGTTATGTTGTATGCTTGCATTGTGTGACTGAGTGAGTGAGGTAACCGGGCCCAACCCCCTTCAACTTCCCCTCCTCACCCAACCCTATAAGGCGGACAGCACTCTTGACACTTTTGAGTTATTTCTGTTTACAGTTGCTTGTTTTAATTTAATGATACAAGCTCTTGTTAGTTACATTGTGAGTGTATACAAAACGTATTACGTAACGTTATTACAGTATTGTCTTTAGGTATGTGCTCTGGTGTAAACTCGATAATAACCAGTGATATCTTCTAGCGACAATATATCTTCCTAAACTTGGATAATTGTTAAGAGAAAGTAAACATTATCTTAGGTCCAAACATACATACGTAAGGAGGAGGCAGGACAACACAAACATACATGAAAAATTAAAGCTTAAATTAAGTAATTATTTCTATTTATAGTCACTTAAATTCTTTATTTATGTTATCACAATGAAAACCCAAAAATTTTTACTTTATTATTTATATTAATAATACAATTTCGTCAGTGGTAGAGCCATGCTTAGGCACGAATGGGACGGCTCGATCGGTGCAATACCTCGGCCTCACAGAAAACCGATTGTAAGTAACGCTTGCGTTGCATTTACCCGAAATGAGTGAGGTTTCTCCTCTTTCCTCTCCAATCATCCTCCCTCTCCACTTTCACATCTCCTCATCCCCCCTCTCTTCTCCTATCAGTCATCACCCTTAAAGGCGGGCAGCGCACTTACGACAAGAGTTGCAAGTGTCCACGGACGGAGGTTGTCACTTACCATCAGGTGACCCGTCTGTTCATCTGTCCCCCTAAAGTATAAAAAAAATATAACTAATAAAGCTCTAATTTTTTAATTTGGAATTGCCTTTTTTTTTGTACGTGGGGAAATCCTCCTTTTGGACGCCGGGGGCATCAGCGAAGGGTGGTGTTTAACAAGCTCTTAAAATAATTACCTACATTTTTATTTATCACTAGTTTTACCCGGACCGCCTTGACGTGTGATGCTGCTGTCAGATTTATTATTTTCTTAATTTTGTAGTTGCCTGTAATTGAGTGAACAGAAAGCATATACTTGTGTTTTTATTTTTCGTTATTAATTTTCATACTTATATTTCAGTTATTTTTATCGAGTGTTTGTAAATGATGACTTTCATGATGACTTTATAAATTATTTCACGGGTCACGGGTAGACTAAAGCCGACTTACCCGTGATTATAATTAGTATCGTCGACGGTGAACACGGCACTAGTCGTTAGTTGGGCTGCTTATCATACACGTACATACATACATACGTGTGTTAATGTTAATGTATTTTAAATAGAAAAAATGACTAGACTGGCCTGTACTTAGTTATCCTGACTGCTGAATCCGGAAGTCCTGGGTTCAATTCCCACCAGGAGGAAAGGTCTGTGCGATGTACAAATAATTCTCCTAATTATTCCTATTGCGTTATTCCACGGAGTTGTCTTGTGAAATGTATTTTGTGGTTTGTAGAATATATTTTAATTTAGTATTTCTATATTTTAATCTAGTATTTAATTTAGTTATTTTCAATCATTATAGTATAGTGAAGTATAAGGAATAATAACTAGACTATTAAAAATAGAATGTAATTATATAAATACAATTACTTCAAAGACTCAAGGCCGACATTAATTCATAATATACATATTGATGTATTTATTTACCTATAATTCTACTCATTATGTGAAAAGAAACGTGGGGCCGACGCTTAATAAGAAATATAGTATAATTTTAATATAAATTATTCTCGTGTTATAGTTGACTTTATTGTCCATTCTTACCCTGAACATAATTATTATATAATTAGCTATAATTATTGACGTCATAATGGTTACAAAATCTTATCATTTACGTATACACAAAATTATATACTACCTATTCACATAAATTATCTTTCAGCTTAACTTCAAATGTTATTTAATAAAGAAATAAAAAATATAATTTGTAAATATTTTTGTTGTTTTTTCAGATAAGTATAAGGAATATTTCTTCTTCCATAGAAAATATTGTCTTCGTTCACGAAGAAAAGTACTCAATAAATAGATATATCGGCTACAAACTCATGAAGCGTGAAGCGGTTATAGAAGATAACTACATTCCAAGGGTTTTACTTTTCCAGTAACATTACACCATTTCCAAATCATTAAAAAAAAAGTAAACTTAACTAGAAGCTCGACTAACAAACAAAAGTTCCTCTATAGTTACATGCCTACGCGCTTTTTTGCAAGAAAAGAATTCCCGCAGTAGGACGACCGGCTTTATAAACATACAATCAACGGACACAAAGAACATGCAAACTCAGAGCAACTAATTGTGGATCACACAGATTTTTGTTCCGTGTGGGAATCGAACCGTTGTTCAGCAGTCAGATTCACTAGCCGCCAGACAAGTCGTTATATGTATGTGTGTATGTATGATGTCTTTTGTCACCCCTAGGCTTGATAGATTTCGACCTGTAAAGTGTCACTTAAATCATCTGACATGGTATAACATTTCGAGATAAAGTAAGTGGATCAAACACGAAGTTCTTAATACTACAGTACATTTTTTTTAAGTATTACAGCACAAAGCACTGGTGATTTTTATTTATTTGAGTATTAAAATAAGAATTATTATAAAATTATATTTCGTATAGGTACTCATTACTATTCACGTTCTTTTTTTTAAATTCAAGAAAGATATTCCAGAAACTTCGACAGTCATGCGAAGGACATTTTAAAATTATATATTTGTGTATTTTTCTTTTTCTTCATCTTTACATAATTCTGAAAATTTATATTTTTCTCTTGCCTATAGTTTGTACAAGATCTACAGACCGCCGTAGCGGGATCTTTGGTCGGAGATATTTTATCTTTTAACACCCAATCGTTCCTGTCGGATATCGGTAAGTGTTACGATTTGTACTAACTTAAAATCTGTGTCAGACCATGTCGACCGCTCTAAAATATTTAAAAAAAATATTAATATATAATTTACTTCAAGTTTTGATTTCTGAAACTGACTGGCAAAAGGTTACTTAAAAAAAAACTCAAAACGATGGCGATCTCAAGAGGAGTTAATGATTATGAAGAATTTTAGTATTTAAAGTTTCCCATTTAGAATGAATTCCACTATTATGTGCTTTTTTATAATATAGGGGTGAGACGAACAGACGGGTGGGACGCCTGATGGTAAGTGACGACAACCATCCATGGACACCTGCAACTCAAGACTCGTAAGTGTGCTGCCCACCTTTCAGGGTCATGAGGGATGTGGCAATGCTGGGAGGGGAAAGAGGAGGGGTATGAGGGGAGGGGAAAGAGGAGAGAGGGAGTTGGGCCTCCGGAAACATCACTGATTTTGGGGGAATGCAACAGGGGTTTTCGGTGGCCGGTCGAGTCGGCCTACTGGTGCTTAATCATGGCTTCACCACGATATCTATAAAAGGGTTAAGCGTCAGTTCAATTAAGCATTAGCGTCAAGTTTGAAAATCAGTAAGTATATAAATATTCTTCGGTTACATAACCTTGCTATTAAGTGCACGTTGATGTTGGGAGTAATTTGAAGCTCCACTTAGCGAAACAGCCTTCGCCTGCCAATATTATCTCGACATCTATTATAAAGCTCTCCTGAAAATATCTGTTCAACCTTCATAAATACGTTTATGACCCATTTAAAAAATATACTAAACAATTTCTATATTTTTGTATTATAATCGTTATTAGATTAATAAAGCAGTTTTATATTGATCTCATTATAAGAACAACTAAATCATAATTTATATTTATTTAGAAAATATTTCTTTTAACTAAAGATTAATTTATATATTTCAAAATTTGCTCTCACATACGCTATTTTTATCACAATGAACTTTAATGAAAATAAATTTTAATTATATTCAGTGCCAAGAATAGGGCCGTGCGTAGGATATGAATCATAAAAGGATGACAAAAACTGATTAAGCGAAAGGCTTATTTTTAGAACGTTTACATATTTCTATTTTGACTGTTGTTTATTATCTATTTTGACTCTTGTAGGCATATGTGTATACATACGCAGGCACGAGAGAAGTATGGTTTCGGCGTCGTTTTCAGGTAACCAAATCCTATCTTGTCAGTACTGTGGGCGCTGCTGCGGTTCCCGTATACCACATGGCAACACTCAAGTCGCTGCTTAAATCATCTGATCAAGATGTTTGTCGGCCAATAAAGTGAAGGCATTTATGTATATAGGCAAGGAAGAACAATCCAGATTTTTTTAATATTTTTGTTATGTTTTGTAGCTAGACTAGTATAAAAAAAAATGAAATGAGTATTGTAATGTCCTATTTCATTTATTTAGAAATTTCTACAAAAATAACTAAAGTTTATGAGTATATATCTTGATCTATCATGCACGGATAATGTATACCTTAGCCGTTAAATAATACGGCTTATTTTAAACTTAATAACTTGACAATATTTCTTTAGATTCAATTTAAGCTTACGTCGTTTTATTCGCTTTTGCTACACCGCATATTTTCTTAAATAGATTGAACGAGCTACATTGTTTGTTTGTCATTCCAATAGACTTAACAGTAAGATAAGATATATCAGATAAGGATACAAGATTAAAATCAAATCTATATTAGTAATAAATATTAATAAACAAATATGAAAACCTTTTTGTATGCTTGTTGAATACGGCACATGATGTGTAAGCAATCGTCTATTTTGTTTAGTTTTATGTTGTACTATATACAGAGTAAATTTAAGACGAATGAGTACAGATTTCGGAGATGCCCGACTTATTTCTTACACTCACATAACTCACTATAGTCTTTGCTCTACTCTACTGTTATGAATAAAAAAAATATTCGAAAAGAGCTCCAAGTAGCTGCTGGGTCTACTAAACTTATAATTAAATATATGTACCTGTCTTGGTATATTGAATAACCATAAAATAATAACGGTAAAGGTTCAGGTATAATAAAACTAAAACATTTAAATAATTTATCAATTATGGTTGAAAAGTGACCAATAAGTAATCTCAGCTTCATTAGATTCCATTTTTGAATGACAAGTTCCATATTTATTTTTCACATTAATTAACTGGTCTAAAACAAAAAAGTATTGTAATTTCCCCAGTTATTACACTGACAATCGACTTTGTTATACATATGTTATCAACGCAGCGTATTAATTGCTGGAAATTATATAAAAGTTGTTTTTCTAATTATAGTACGATTCCGTGTTCCGCTATACTTAGGTCTTGACACGAGATAGTTCCGTATTTATGTACATAAAGATAAAAACTTTTGACAAACAAGATTTATGAAAATTATTAATAATGTACCAAATATTAAAACCGTGGGAGAGCCATGCTCGAACGGGCCGGCTCGACCGGAGTAATATACCACGGCCTCCCAGAAAACCAGTTGTCAAACAAGGCGGGAAGCTTACTTACAACTCTCAAGTTGAAGGTGTCCATGGGTGGCGGTTGTCACTTCCCATCAGATGATCCGTTTGCTCGTTTAACCCCGTATAAAAAAAGTTTGAGTCATAATTACCGCTCTAAGAAACCAATTGCTTGCGATTCGCATAATTATATGTGCACGTGTGTATTGAGTTCTTGCCCGCGATTTCGTTAATATGAAAGTTTGAAGCAAGATATTTCGGAATAAATAGACAACAAAAAAATTTACAGTGGTAGAGCCATGCTTAGGCACGAATGGGCCGGCTCGACCGGTGCGATACCACGGCCTCACAGAAAACCGGTTGTGAAGTAACGCTTGCGTTGCATTTCCCCGAAATGTGTGAGGTTTCCGGAGGCCCCACTCCCCCACTCCCCTTTCCTCTCCCCTCATCTCCTTTCTCCTCATCCCCCCCCTCTCTTCTTTCCGCTCCCTGCATCCCCCATCCCTCATCACCCTCAAAGGCGGGCAGTGCACTTGCGACTCTTGAGATGCGGGTGTCCATGGACGGCGGTTGTCATTTACCATCAGGTGACCTGTCTGTTCGTCTGTCCCCCTATAGTATATAAAAAAAAAAAAAAAAAAACAATGTGTTATTCCAGACACTTCCAGATATAATCTATCACTGTGTCAAATTTTATCCAGATTATTGCAGAGTTTAAAACTTTCTCATTGATATTAATGTAGTAACATTCTAAAGAGTCCTTTTGATTTATTTTTTAGGAATTTTCAACTTGTTTATTTCTAATATTTAGAAAATATAATAGAATAATAATGAATTCTAATATAATAGAGAAACTTATATATTTTTAAAGATATTGATTGTAATAGAACATTTTGTTTTCTTAGTCATTTCAAAGTCACAAAATAGTGTTTTCAATTTCAATTTCTTTTTAGTATATGAAGCCAGTCCAAAATATAGCTTCACGCGTAATAACCTTGATTATATTATAACAAATATGTCTTGTGTGTACTAGGTATCCTTTAAGACCACATCGTTGATGTTGAGGCAACGGGCGTCGTGTTTCTATTCGACATCAAACACCTCAAGGTTGTCTCACGTTGTAAAGGTGTAAAGAAATAAGTATACTATGCAGGTATTGTCAGTTTATTTTACTGTCTGGATTTGAATCTAGTGTCATTTTTTTTCTAAAGCGAACCTTAATACACGAGACAAAAGTTGAAGCCAGAGTTAGAAAAGCAACATTTATACATACTTAATAACATTAAATGATACTACTATGATATACTGAATCAATAAATATGTGATAACTTCATAATACATCTATTTTTCAACCCACGGCTTTTTAATTGAGACAACCGGGCAAATGGGTTACCTGATTGATACCTATTGAGGGGTGGGGAAGGGAAGAAGGAGAGGGTGGATTGGGCATTTGTTTATTTCACCAACTCGGTGAACACTATGCAAGCATTGCTTAACAAAAATGTTTAAATAACTGAAATGGTGTAATGATATAATCCCAACTGAATGCTTCATAAAACCAATAAACATTGGCAACGTTAAAAAATTGATATTGGTTTATAACGCCACTGTTCATAATGAATAAAATTATGTTTATAATGTAATGGCGATACAATCCAATCCAATCCGATCCAATTAATTAAATTTCCTACACCTTTGTTTCTACCAATAAAAGTCAAGGTCTTTTTTTGTGAGTATTTTATTATGCGCATTCTTAAACTAAAATAAAAGCAACCAGACAGAAAATTACTTACCAGTATAAACCACTACAGAATCAACGACCATTCTTTCTTGTTATACAAACACATACACATAATTTCTGCAATCATTATATTCTAAACACAGCAGAAATCAAATACACAATTAGATATGTATATGGGAATAACTTGAACTGCCTGACAGGCATATTATTTTCTTGTAGATTTGTTATGATTAAAGTTGTTAACTTTATGAAAACGTTGATCTATAGTGAAATAATAACGTTCAGTGAATTATGACTTAAATTTTCAACTTTAAAATAAAAATGTAAATAGGTGACTTCATGGTTCTTAAGTAGGTCTCAAGAATGCGCCAGATTTTCAGCTTTTATAATCAGGTAGGTAGCAGGTAGCAGGTAGTAGGTAGCTAGCGACTCATGAAGATTCAATTGCAAAAAGAAATATAATAAAATCTTCAATTTTTATTTTATTTTTAGGTTGGTCATATCGAAACTGAAAAATTCAAAAAAAAAAACATAACTTGAAAACTACTACTACTACAAACTTAGTCAAAAACAAGAAATCAGAAATAACGTCAAACATAAAACATATAGAAATGAAAAACAGATCGTAATAATATATTTACCATGAACCTTTTTTTTTTTTTTTTTTTTTTTTTTGCTGACGGGGTGAAAAATCCTTCGGATCTCCAGCTCCTCGGGGACACAGGAGCCAGGAGTATGTGGTGTTTCCACTAAAAAACACTCCCACGGCCGGCCTCTGGCGCCCTACTCGGTGAGGACCCGGACCATGTTATTTCAGGTCCTCCCCGAATTGACGCCGTGCCTTATTATGCCCTGTCCCGGGGGAAAATTATTGTCCCCCCTCGTTCCCAGCGATGTAGGCTGATTGCATATCTATGCAATCATGCCGCCATTCCGACCGCAGTAATCAATCTGCCTCCAGAGGTCCCCATCCTCTGGCGACCCGCGGTCCCGTCGACGGTTTTTATCGCCGACGTCTCCTTCGCTCGGGATCGGCTCTCTCCCGATCCCGTTCAGCGGTCTCTTTCTGGAGCATAACAGCTTCGCAGAAAGAGACCACTGCGTCCCAGCCCTCCTCATCCGCCAGCATGGCCGCAATAATTGCTGGCGGAGACAGGTCTCGTCCAATTTGGTCAACCAGGGCTTCGCGGTTAGATGCCCATGCAGGGCAGTCCTCCAGCGTGTGCTGGGCGGAGTCCCGGTCAGCTGCGCAGTGGTGGCATTGTGCCGTCTCTTCCCGTCCGATCTTATTCAGATACTCACCGAAGCAACCATGTCCGGTGAGTATCTGCGTCAGTCGGTAGGTAATGTGACCTCCCTCCCTTCCTACCCAAGCTTCGAGGTTAGGCAGAACGGCACCAACAGCGCGTTGGCGCGCATTCTGCGGCTGTTCCAGCCGCGCGCGCCACTGTGCCAATGCCTGTTGGTGAGCGTTCCGCCGCATTTCGAGCTCGTCCTGGTCTTCCCCGCTTTCACCCCGGCGGACAGCACGAATCTGGTCATAGACCTTCGCGTCCATATCCGCCAGGATATCAAAAGGCGGGAAACGAGCCAGGTCTGTCGCCGCCTCTGACGAGATGGTGCGGTATCCTCGTACGATCCGAATGGCCGCTACCCGCTGCGCTTGATTGAGCTTAGTTCGGCAGCGGGAGGAGGCCGATAGGCGCTTGGCCCATATCGGCGCTCCATAGAGGGCCATGGATCGTATCACCGCACCGTAGAGGCGGCGGACTTCTTCCTGCGGACCCCCTAAATTAGGCAATAGCCTCTGCAGGGAGCCCGCCACCCCCCGAACTCGGGGGATCATCCGCTCGAAATGCTCCTCGAAGCTCCAGCGGCTGTCTAGGGTGAGGCCGAGGTACTTCATATGTCGCCCAACCTCGACCTCCGTTCCTCCCACTCTAATAAGTGAACGAGTAGGAACGGCACCTCCGCGTTTCCTGTGAAACCACAGGGCTTCCGTCTTATGAGGTGCTACCCGTAGACCTAGACCGCTGATCTCCTGGACGACACAGGCCACCCCTGATTCGGCGAGCTCCAGAACTTGCTGGAAGCCATCTCCCCTGGCCAGTACTAGAGTGTCATCCGCGTAGCAGACGACACTCACTCCAGGGGGTAAACTGGTCCTCAGGACCGCATCATACGCGAGGTTCCACAGAAGGGGTCCTAGGACCGACCCCTGGGGAACCCCGCACGTGACCCTCCTGTGATGTTCTTCGCCGTCCCGACCCATATATGATATGGACCTATCGCGAAGATAAGCCCCGATGATGTCCTGTAGGTAGAGGGGCAACTGGTGGTACACCAGTGCCTCACTAATCACCCACCACGGGAGGGAGTTAAAAGCGTTGACTATGTCGAGACTGACGGCCAGCGCTACTCCCCCCCGACAGACGACCTCTTCCGACAGGGAGCGGACACGTTCGATTGCGTCCAACGTTGAACGTCCCTGTCGGAACCCAAATTGGCTGTCTGATAGATCAGGGCCCACTCGCGACAGGTGCTGGTTGATACGGGTGACGATGACTCTTTCAAAAAGTTTCGCCACCTCGTCCAGCAGACATATCGGTCGGAACGCCGAGGGAGAGTCTGCAGCCCTTCCAGGTTTCTGGATGAGGACCAGCCTGGCTTCCTTCCAGCCGGAAGGGAATACGCTATTACGGAGGCAGCTAGAAAATAGCCGCCTCAGCCTATCCCCTAGGATCACCAAAGCGTGCACCCATATTCGGCCCGGGATACCATCAGGTCCCGGGGCGGTATTACGGGCGGCGAGTCGTTTCACGGCTCGGTCCAGCTCGTCCTCCGTCACGTCAAAGTCATCGGACCATGAAACCATTGTAACCGATTCCGACGGTGACGGAGGGTGTGAGGGACTACCCTGGCCCCTGGGGAAGAGTGTGTCTACCACTCTTCCCACAAACTCGGGGTCCAGGGTCTGTGTTAGTGGTGGGACCCACGGTCTGAGCTTGCTCAGTACAAGTTTGTACGGGCGCCCCCATGGGTACCTGTCCAGTCCCTCTATTAGCTCCTTCCAAGACCGAGCCTTGGCTTCCGCAATCGCGAGGCTTACAGCCTTCGCTGCGACGTTGTACTCCCGTCTCGCTTCGGTGATCTCCTCGGCTGTGGCTCGCCTTCTTATTCGGGTTCTCTGAAACCGGCGACGGGCTCTTGAGCAGGCTGTGCGCAGCTGCTCAAGTTCCGGCGTCCACCAGTACACAGAGCCCCTCGAACCTCTCGGCCTGATCCGTGGCATCGACGCGTCACAGACGTCAGTCATGATATCACGAAACCAGACCGCCTGTGCTTCCGGACTGGACGAGACCTGTTCTTCCCCTTTCTCTGGCCAATCCGCGATGATGGCTGCGGCGACGAGCATGTCCCGGTTCATCCGTTTGAGGGCCCATCGTCGCGGTGGGCAGCCACTGCGACGGTCCGAACCTGCGTCCGGGCGGCGGATGGTCACATCGAAAACGATATGACGATGGTCCGATAGAGTGACCATCTCCTCCGCCACTCTCCATCCTGACACTAGGTCAATAGCAGAGGGTGTCGCCCACGTCAGGTCGACGATCGACTCCTCCTGCCATCGCACGCAGGTACTCACCGAACCCCGGTTCGCAATGCTAAGGTTCAGTCCCGCCGCCCACTCAATGAGTGTATCTCCTCTTACGTTGTCTAGGCGATCTCCCCACTGTGTGGAGCGGGCGTTGAAATTGCCCAAGACAAGTACCGGACGGGTTAGGATGGTGCAGATGCAACTCCTAAGTCCGTCCAGGTACGCCTCAAATGCTGGGAGGCCGCAATTTGGAGATATGTAGCAGCCCACAACGACCATGGGGCCCCACTCTACTGCCACAAACCCTAGCCCCCTTTGTAGAAGGGTGCAGTGGAGACCATTCTCCACCCCTGCCCAGTATATGGTGGCAGTACTGTCATCTGATCCAAACCACCGAGGGTGATCGGGGACGCAGTACGGCTCCGCCACAATCGCTAGAGCAACCAACTGCTCAGCGAGCGTCTGCATTAGCAGATCTTGCGCTGCGCGGCAGTGGTTTAGGTTGCCCTGCAATATTTTCTGGTATGGGGTGAATTTTAGGCCTCCATTGCCTCCTCTGCCGGACGGTATTCCGGCCGTGGCCCTCTCGCAGTTGGCGGGTTTTGACTAACGTCAATATTCGCCGACGCTGAGGCGGGGTTGGTTTGTGGTCCCCTTTTCTTTTTCTTAGGCGGGGAGCACTTCTTGCTACCCATCCGGTGGTCCGCGGGACGCCCAAGGTCTGAGCAGATCGGGCACCTCGGCGCTTTTGCGGTGCATGTGCGTGCTACGTGGCCTGTGACACCGCACGCGTAGCACCGCGCGCCACGGTCTGTCTCGTTAAGGCACTTCGCCTTCACATGTCCCAATTCGAGGCACCGATAGCACTGCAACGGACGTGCTACCAATGCCTCTACCCTGGCCGAAATCCAACCCACCTGCATTCGTTTGGCAGCCGCAATTTTGCGGACTGCCGTAAGCGGACAGCGGATCCAGGCCGTGCCAAGCCGTGACGGAGAAGTACGGATGTCCCCGACTTTTACGTCGGTAATGAAACATCCCCCTAATGTAGCTACCGCCTTGGCGACCTCGTCAGGGGTGATGGACTCATCTAAGTCCAACACTCGTAAGTCCCCTGTTCTACACGGACGCGCAATAATGGCATCCGTGCCGGACAGAACCTCTCGCAGGCGCATTGCAAGTTTGTCCGCCAAAGCGGCGCTACCTTCACCGGGGACCTGTAGAATCAGGGCCCCGGTCATGGCTCGCCTGGTGCGGACCCCGCCTGCGATACCGAGATCACCCAGGTTAATGTTAGCCTTTGCGGCCATCATTAGCTCGGCTATCCGTGTCTCCGAGCCATGGGGTACAGAGATAGTGACAGCCGCAGTTGTAGGGGGCCGTGGCACAGCTTTCTTTTTAGTCGGTAGGGGAGCAGAACGCCCCGTCGACTGTGTTGTGGTTGCCGTCTTTTTCACGGCCTTGGCTTTGGTTTTCCGACCAAGAACCAAAGCCCAGGTTTCCCCCGTCGACGTCGACGGTGCCGCAGTTTGCTGCTGCTCCACGGTCACAGGATAAATCAGTGCTGGTGACACCTGGGTTGCCCGTTTCTTCCTTCCCTTCTTCTTGGCCGTTGGCAATCCTGTATTAGAGGCCGAGTTTGGAAGTGGCAAGGTGCTTCCTTCTGGGCTTTGTTTCTCTAGAATCTTGGAACGGACCTCGGCCAGCACACGATCCACCATGGCCTCGTACTGCCCACGACCCGTAGCTAAGTTTAGCTCGGACTGAGTTGCTGGCTCTACCCTCTTCTTTGGGGGTTCAGCGCCCTCGTACCTAGTTTTGGGTCCCACCGGAGTTTTTGGGTGGGGCTTGGGGCCCCCACAGCGAAGCTTTTCCATCTCTTTATGTAGGGAGGCTATCTGGGAGCGGAGCACCTCATTCTCTCGCTGTAGCCTCCCTACTGCGTCTGTTAGGACTGTTATATCAGCTATGCTGAGAAGTTCCGACACACCAGCCCTGATGGTAGTCATGGCCTCTTTGACGGCATTCTTTTTGCCACCTCTGAGGCTCTTCGTCCCTTGAAATGCTTTCTCAACCGCCGCTAAGGACTCCTGGATTTTGGAGTCTACGATGGCAGCGGGTTGGCCTTTCAACTCCACCGCAACCTCGTTTGTGTGGGTCTGCTCTGCACCTGAAACAGCCGGGGAAGTAAAAGGAGCTGCCGCTCCTTCACACTCAGTCTCCGTGCCTGTTTCAGTTTCATTCCCTCCGCTGTTCCTGCCACTTGCTGTACCCCTCCTTGGCCTTGCAACCTTAGGGGGCCGACTCTCCTCAGCCGGTCCTTTCGGTTTGCGTTTGCGAGCTTGGGTCGACCGCGAGGATACAGAGACCAACGACGAAGCGTCGCTATCCCCTGAGTCCCCCCGCTGCGATCGCATATTCTTCCCTTTATTTAGTCGCTCTCCCGAAAGAGCGCGAGAAGTCGCCGAATTTGGCGTTATCGGTCGCACAAAACTGGGCGTGTGCGCTCCGATTGATGTGCCCGGGCTCGGACACCGCTGCGCACGTAACTGTGCCCCCCCAGAATACGGTGGGCAGGACACTTCGGTGTCAACCACTGAGGTTGACACCGGAGTGCCGAGGGATTCTCCGACCGCTGAGCGATCGGTACCCTCCTGGGGTAGTTTGTCTTTTATAGTTACGTTCATGATTTTTTTTTTCTTTTTTGCTCTTATACGTGAGCTAACGTGGTGTTGCCCTAGCGACTGGGATACCCCCCCAGCCGTTAACCTCTTCACCGGGCTCCCTCAGCTTGGGTTAGGGGTGATTTTTTAAAGAGGTTTTCTACCTCGCGGCCTTCTCTACCCTCCTCCCCGTCGAGAAGGCCCCCGCTCCCGATTGCTCGGCGTTTACGGGTCGAGCCGATCGGTTGCCGGAGTTCGGCAGCGACCACCGCCAGTTTCTCCTAAAGAAACTTCCGACGGCAGTCCCGTCGCCCCCATGAGATGTCGTCCTCCGACATAACCCTCGCACCTGCCCTCTGCGTAACAGAGGGACATGTAGAGGGATGACTCATGGCATGCGGCCTAAGCCATCTCTGCCCTTGTGATTTTTATGGAGATTTTCTCCTCTTGGCCGTTCTCCAAAATAAAAGAAGGCCCCCGCTCCCAATAAATCGGCGTCTGCGGGTCGGGCCGTCCGGTCGCCGGTGTTCGGCATTGACCGCTGCCAGTAATTTTGCTGATCGCTGAATGTCTGACAGCTGTCCCGTCGCCCCTCTAATAGCCGTTAGGCTACACTCCTTCTGCCAGGGACCACATTGGCCGCGCCAGTAGCATAAGATCGCGTGTGCCACCTTCCGCGTGCAACAGATGGTCGTCGCATTGGACGCCGTGGTTTGGTCTTTAGAAGGTATTTACCATGAACCTAATTAAAATCCTAATCCTGTATCAGTTAGGACTTTTACAATATTGTAATTAAAAATGTATTAATATGTATTTATGTATATGTGTATTTACATAAATGTATGTAAAGTAATTGTATGTGAAAGCTGTCGTGTGTTTGGAAATTAAATATGTTTTCTTTCTTGTTTCTTTCTTTCTATAAAAAAATATTATTATACTATACATTATTGGGTGCTGTTCGAACAAGCACTATAATTTTAAATATGTAGTTTAATAATACATCATTTTCTGTACTAAAACTAGTGTAATTTTCAAGGGGAATATATTTTGGGTAGAATACGAAAAAAAGTATATTATTATTTGTAGGTTGAAATAGGAATAAATTTGGGTTCCGAAGTTTATCGACGGGTGGCTGAATATCGGGCGGAGTATGGCTTTCGCCCTCCGCCCGAAGAGGTACGCGAGTGGCGTGAAGCCGCCCGTCGAGCCACGATGGCTAGTTGGTCGTTCCGGCTGGAGACTCCGCGCGCTGGCTTTGCCGCCGTGGAGGCTCTCCAGCCGGTCATCCTCGAGTGGGCAGGGCGGCAGCACGGGACCCTTTCCTTCCGGCTGACGCAGGTGCTTTCCGGGCATGGTTGCTTCGGGAAGTACCTGCACTCGGTCGCCAGGAGGGAACTGAGTCCCGCCTGCCACCACTGCGACTGCAGTGAAGACTCGGCCCAGCACACGCTGGCGATCTGCCCCGCTTGGGAGTCGCAGCGCCGGGCCCTCACTGCAGTCATCGGAGGAGATCTCTCGCTACCGGCCGTCATATGCTCCATGGCCGGTAGCGATAGCAGTTTTACCGCGGTCGCAACCTTCTGTGAAGATGTCATCTCGCAGAAGGAGGCGGCGGAGAAGGCCCGGGAGGACGATATCCACTCGGACCCAATCCGCCGCCGGCGAACTGGGCGGCGTAGGCGCGCCTATCAGCGCCTCATGCCGCCCTGAGTGTGGCCGCGGATGGTCGGGACGGGTTTTCCCCTCCATCCGCTCCGTAGCCACCCGCGAGGGGGTGACGTACGCGTGTGCCGTGCGTCGCCTAATAAGAGAGTTTAACAGCAGACGGTGCCCGCTTCAGTGCGGGCAAGCGCTGGGAGGGGTCCGGATGTCTTAATATCAGCAGTTCCCGGATCCCTTCCGTCTCAGGCGCAGAGTGGCACACCGTGTGGTTTTAGTCGGTTCGATTCCGACACATCGCCCCGCCGCAAACCCCGGCGGGGTGACGGTCCGAGGGGATTTCCACACGTTAAAAAAAAAAAAAAAAAAAAAAAAAAAGTAATAAATTTGGGTTGAAATATGGAGGTTGAATGGGTAGAATACGGAAACACCCTGGTTCTGATGCAACAGCATACATTAGGGCTCCCGTCCCGCAGAGGACGCTCTAGGCGCCGTAGAGACGATCTTCGGCCTCCATGATCGCTGGCCTGAAGAAGACGGTGGTTTTACGCGATCCGCGCATGCCCCAGTACGAGCTCGGATTGGGAAGCAATCAGTTTCGTGACCACCTGTTTTATAAACGAACGCACTTGTATGTTTTGTAGGAAAAGAGGAGGGGACTTAAAATAACTTAAAAGACTTAGAAGAACTACCCTAAATATTGAATAGTTTTTTGCAATATTCTGTCGGTAGTAACTTCAATTCGATACTCCACTCTATAAAAACTTACAGTTCACTAACAATGAGATACAGAGTAATTATAACTAATAAAATGTTGACCTCTTAGCGTATTGGAAGTTACAAAACACACACACACACAGTTCAAATAAATGTACGTACATACTTCTTAAGCCCAGTTTTAAATACACTGATACTGTCACAGTCTATTAATTCGACTGGAAGTTATTATACGGCTGTGCTCCCTCAAATGGATTTTTTGAACTAACTTCCGTTAGTTGTAGTTTATTTTTATCTTTTAAATTATGTGTGATTTGTACTAATTGCAATTGTATATCAATTTGAATAGAATTGTTATCAATCTTTTTAATTAGCATGCAAGTAGGGTTCGAGGTTCAGTAATTTATTTTATTCATTAAGTAGTTTTGCTCATGTTAGGTAACGAAAAACTAAGGAGGTATAATTATACAGTACGGGCTTTGGTTGGAATGCAGTTTGTTACTTTGCGCAATGCCCCCAGTATTGATAATAATGTTTGTTCTGACGTGATCTTCATATGTGTTTCCAGGTAAGTATCTCAGATTACCTACAATCCAAGATGTTTTTCATGATTAGACCGTTCAATTATGTCATTATTTATTGTTTGTGGTGCAAAGTCTGGTATATGTTTCTATGTCTGGTTTGTTTTTGATGTGTTTATTATAAGTAGATTATATTTTAACAATTCGTTGAGAATATTGTGAATAGATTTACCAAAGTAAAATAGACATGTGTCTTAGGCATATAATGTTAGGTGTCCTGTTAGGCCTATTTTATTGAGCCGATAATTGCCTAAATCAAGTTTACTTACTTGTAGCCTATTTTCTAAATATGATGTAAATATATTAATCTTTTTACAGAAATTATACAACACAGGTATTGTGATGTATATATACAGAACCCGTTAATATATCTTAGATATTATAGGCAACATCGACACCGGCCTGTAGTTACTTGAGTCAGTTGTACTACCGAATTTGAGTATCAGTATAAAAAAATATAAATAACTTTGGTGCTGTATACATATGTATGTCTACTACGTTACCTGATAGTACAGCTTACTGGTCTTACTATTACTGCTAAGTTCAGGCGCCAGAATGCATAAGGGGAATAGTATAGGTTCCTTCTCTGTATCTATACAAAAAAAAAAACTACATACATTTCTCGTAAACGAAATATCTACAAAGGGAAAGGGGGCTACATTAGAGTAAAACTACTACAGCTATATTTTTATAAAGTCATAATGCTGTTGTGTACGAACTTCCTCTTAGTACAAAATGGTCAGGAAATAGACCATCACGCTTTATTATCGCGAGTACGTGTACCAGCCGGTAATCCGGCTTCGGGCTAATCTGGCACCCTTTTTGTCCGACACACCTATGATAAATTAAATGCATTTTTAAGTACTTTATTGTGTTTTTGAGCACCACAATCCAGGTTATTTCCTTTCTTGTATGCTAACACATACAAGAAAGGAAATAACCTGGATTGTGGTGCTCAAAAAATATACTACTGTAAGGTGTAAGGTACTCAAAAACTATACTACTACAAAACTATACTACTACAAAACTATACTACTACAAAACTATACTACTACAAAACTATACTACTACAAAACTATACTACTACAAAACTATACTACTACAAAACTATACTACTACAAAACTATACTACTACAAAACTATACTACTACAAAACTATACTACTACAAAACTATACTACTACAAAACTATACTACTACAAAACTATACTACTACAAAACTATACTACTACAAAACTATACTACTACAAAACTATACTACTACAAAACTATACTACTACAAAACTATACTACTACAAAACTATACTACTACAAAACTATACTACTCAAGGACTATACTACTCAAGGACTATAATAATATCGTAAAGTCGAATTGTTATAGTAAAGAAAAATCCTTTTTTTATAATTTCTAACTAATATTTAGTTCAAAATAAAATTCATGCATGTTGATTTCATTTTATTTTATTTGGAAAATTTTCAGCTAAACAATAATATATGCAAGAAGCTACTTGAACGCGCTACGAAGCATATATATAATAATATGTAGGCCAAATAAAAGTTTTCACAATTAGAATTGATTTATATAAAAATAAAATAAATTACAAAATCCTGAGGTTGGTATAGAATATAGATTTAATCTTACTATTTTATTTAGAACATATTTAATTTTTCATATTACAATTTATTCCTTTTCCTAAACTTCCGCACTAAAGCCTTTGGTTGGCTGTACTCTATACTTCAACATATTTTTTATTGGTTATTGTTTATGGTCTTATAACTCACCTGATAAGAAGTGACGATATCCGACAAAGTGCTCCAAAACGTTTGTCGGATTATCTTGGGTTTACTATTCATTAAGACTATGTTACGTAAGTATGACTAGCAAACTGTAAATATATTTCTATTCAATTGTACTAAGACACACAACTTCTAATTGTGTCTTTTGTGTGGTGCTTCATGGTCCACATGAAAAAGTACAGGTAGATGATAGGATGATGAATGATGGAATAAATGACTTTACATACATACATGTGCTCACGCCTGTATCAATAGGTAGAGCTGCATTAAACATCCAGATTTAGACAATTTAAATTTGGTTACACAAACGTAATAGGGGCAAGCCTATTGTCATCAATTGGGCACTTATTGAGTGGGTAGATAGAACAAGGGAAGGCAATGGAATCGGAAATGTAAGTACTTGCTCGAGGACGTCGGGGCCGCTGGTCCGAGTCTTCTACCCAAGAATGAAGTTACATATATGTATGTATATATATATGTCTTAAAATGTACCACTACTCTAAACGTTAAACAGGTAAAAAGTACGATAACTATTAAAGAAGATGAATTGGAACTAGTGGATACCACAACATTTGTAGGCATTACTCTTGATTCAAAGCTTCAATCGGGCCCACATTATGATAAATTGTCGAATAGAATCTGCTGTGCAGCATACACAGTTACGAAAATTCGTTTGCTGACCGATATTGAAACAGAAAGATTAGTCTACGTTTCTTATGTTCATAGTAGAACGTCGTATGGTATTTTACTGTGGGGAAATGCCTCTTATATTCAATCTGTCTTTGTGCTGCAGTAGAGAGCTTTTTAGCTATTTATAATTTAGATAATCGTTATTCGCTGAGGCAGAAATTAAAAAAAAATAAACATAATGACAATGGCATGTCAGTATATTTATGAAAACTTAAATTACTTTCATAAAAATAAAGGCCAGTGTATTAAAAAAGTGATATACGTTCTTATAACACACGTAAGAAACGTAAATTTGTTGTACCTGCCTCCAGGCAAAAAACTAACAAGTCGTTTCTATGTCAATGAGTGTGATTTTATAATAAAATTCCAGATAATATACAAACATTAAGTGAAAATAAATGTAAGTCCACTGTAATACGAAAGTTGTGATTTAAATGTTATTACTCAGTGGTGGATTACATGTAAGATAGAAGCGCTTGGTATGAACTGTTAGAGATTCACAGGCAATTTCAAATTATCAGTACAAGGTAATGTGAGCTAATATATTTCTCATTTTCTGTCTTCTTTTATTGTGTTTTTGTTATTCCTTTTTAACTTCTACATAACTACATTACTTTAATAGCCTAATTTTAATTTATTTACTTTTAGCAACATAATAGCACACGATAAAATTGTGTTTTATTGAATAGTATATGTTATACATGAAATATTGTAATGTCTATCTGCTAATTTTAAACAGTTTATTTGTTCGATTTCCTCTGACCATTTAGAAACTGGCGGTTCAACACAGGCAGGTATTTAATTATTTTATTTTTTTAACATTAATTTCACATTTGACAATGCAACCTTTAGTTACGGCGATGCTGCGTGTTTTGATCTATTACCTTTTTTTTTTAAATAAACCACCAACAACAAAAACGATCTCAAATAATTGTTGAGCAATTTTATGAAATAAAGATATTTAATTTGAATTTTTATTCTTCTGATTTTTTCTGGTCCTTAACCTCAAATGACTACAAACTATTAACAAAGAAAAAATATTTAGTCTCTTCCTTCAATTATACTCATTTGTAACCGTAATCATAGTAGCTGTTATATAATACTTTATTATTTAACAAGATACCATATCGTATAAGTTTATTTTATTCGCCTTATAAAAAATATATAAATACTTACTTATCATGTTGTAGGCAAAGAATCACGGCAAATTTGTAAAATGATTGATCTGCTACACAAACTTTGATCTCCTATATTGCCATCTTCAAGGTTTATTTCTACACATACGGTTGTTACACTAAAAGTTAAAATAAAAAATAAAAAAAAAATAGAATGATATAGAAGGATGTTAATATTTTTAATTTTTATGCCTTTTCGAAGTAGTCTCCGTCTTTCTAAGGATCGTCGCATGCGACTGAAGCAGTGAGACCACTCTTCTTTTGGGATCTGTTTCACGACCGTTTCAAATGCAGCCGCGGCACAGAAAATTAATTCCACTCAAAACTGAAACAGAAGAAACAATAAAGATTTGGAAATTGATGCTAATGTCTTATAAACTTTAAAAGCAACAAGTATAGGCAGGTAGCACAGCACTGTACATAATCTTGAGCCCAGTCTCTTGAGCCTCTGCAGTTGCGAAGAGATATCGCCTCTATGGCAGTCCTCTATCGCCTACATCACGGAGAGTGAGCTCTTCCAATTGGTCCCACCTTCTAACTTCCTCTACAGGACTACACGTGCTGGCCTGAGGAGTCACCGTTTGTGCATCGAAAATATACGTACCCGAACTAAACGGTTTGGCTCTTCTTTCTCTTCACTCTTTGACTCCACCTATTGCTTTCCATCAGGCAAAGTGGAGTCACTATGGTAGGCTAATATAAAAAAAAAAAAAAATATATACAACATATACTAACTGTACTGTGCAAAGGATAGGCTTGCCCTACCTTTTGGTCTAGTGGTTTGTGACTGCTAAGCCAGTCGTCGAGTTTCCACACGGGACAAACATTTGTATGCTCTACTAATAGTTGTCTCGAGTCTGTGTGTTCTGGGTGAGTTTGAATGTGTGTATAGTCCCTCACGTCAACGGAAATAAGCGGTGCGGGCCCGAGGATGATCTCCACTCGGACCCGAACAAGCGGCGGAGTTGCGCTTACCAGCGCCTCATGCCGCCCTGAATGCGGCCGCGGGTGGTTGGGACGACTTTTCCCTCCGCAAGCTTTAGTGGCCAACCACGAGGAGGCGACGTCCTGGTGTGCCTGGAAGTTGCCTAATTGAGAGTTATCCGAAGGTGGTGGTGTTATATGACGAGCACGTTCTTTTTTTCGGTGTCCGGGAGTCATTTATCTATAATATGTATATTTTAGAAAGACATATTATATACTTAAGTGTGTATATCAGCAGTCTTGTAAGCATAGTACAAACTCTGCTTAGTTTAGAAACAGACGGCCGTGTGAGAGATGCCTGAGGTTATTAATAAAAAAAAATTAGCTTACAGCCTAAGACAGTTCCAGACAAATTATTTTAAAAACGTGAAGGGATCGCGTTACATTAGTCGTGTAATATTTCGTCACAAGTCGAAATCACATTACACATTGCACGATTCTTCGATTTTGAAACGTTTTTTTTACGTTGACAAGGTTAAAGACCTGTTTTCCGATTAGCATAACAAAAGAAGTAAATCTTTTCTCTTCTGTCAGTTTAGTAAATACCTCTGTTCCACCATATTATCTCTATTGACAGGCCTGTTGGTCTAGTGGTTAACGTGGTGGTGGTGATCCTGACAGCTGAGCAAGTAGTTGTGGGTTCGAGTCTCAATTAAATCAGTTTCGATTTGTGTGAAACATCCCTATAATATAATTTTTAAAAAGAGTAGATTCAATAAACTTTTGCCACTAAGACCAAGAGAAATAAAAAGTAATATATTTATGTATAAAATGGTTGTTTTAGCGGTTGGCGCATGCGATTGCCGATCAAGAGGCCTCGGGTTCGATTCCTGGGTCGGGCCAAAAAGTGCTATTGGTTTTTTATGATAGGACATTCTCAGTACCAGCCCAGAGTTTGGAAGTTTCAAGTGTTATACCCCCATGCCTCGGAGTATATGAACCCTACAAAAATAACACTCTTTATTGAGCAATTGTGTAAGCATTATGAAAATAATTATGAGCAGTTGGTAAATTAATAATAGAAATCTGATAATTAGTGAAGTTTTAAAATATGTATTTGTGTAATTTTGATTATTTCGATTTACACCAAAAGTCAGATAACAGACAGAAGTAGAAAACTTCCTCCGAACCACAGACAACCGCCTTTGAACAACACTTCTTGTTTAATCGGTCTTTAGCCGTGTGGTTCTTGGCGGCGTGGCATAGGGCAGTCCCATCACGTCCCGTGAGTCTCGTAGAAGGAATTTTAGATGGGACTCTTATTGTTATGTATAAGTACAGTCAGAATCCGGCAATTAAACGGGACTAGATTTTAAACGTAAACGTAAAACGTGGGCGCTTAATATGTCTCTCCCTGCCTCTTAGTGCATAAAGGTGAAAAGTATATATGTACAGTTTTGTGTAGGGGGATTATGTGTATAAAAGTAATTGCGGAATAGGGGGAGAGATCGGTTCATAGTCACTATCTCCTAGCCTTCTTCGCATCTGGGATAAGCAAACAAGAATACTCCTCGACTAATGAACTGCCCTTTTGTCCTTTCTGTTCTAAGTCAAAAGAAATTGTCATTAACTTCAGGTCATTTAAATCTGCTTATTGTAGATGGAGGCTAGAGCCTCCCTCCATTTAGTCTTAGCTGGAGGCTAGTATCTTTTATTTGTAAATATGCAAAAATACTTAATCAAATCATATTTTCTCTAAGGCATATTACGTAATATTTTTTTAAAATAATTCAGCAGGTGAAGTGCAGCGTTGCAACATTCGATTCTGGCTATTGAGTTCTGATAACATCAATAAATCGATAACTACGGCAACAACACGTTATTGACCACGCACATGATCACGCGGCTACTCAACGAAGCGCCGCCATATTACAGAAAATCAATTATTATTAGTAGAGATATCAGGTACTTGAATTTAGATCATTGATTGATAGATGAAATAAAACAGCAATACTTAAAAACTGGTACATATTTAGAATTTCAAATTTGTGTCCTAGAAATGCACGTGTGTGTCAAAGTCAAGCCAAGCCAAGCCAATTTATTTACAAGACTATCTCGACTCGGATCTGACCTCCACCTCGACATAAATTAACATGGCCTTTCTGGAAGTCCTTATACAACAAAAGTGATCCTGCAACTACCTCTGTCTCTCCGAATGATTATAATCCATTCTAAGGTTGCCTGGAAGAGATTGCATATAGCAATAAGGCCGCCATTTGTACATTATATAGTTGACACTTGTACTGTATCTATTGTATTTAACTGTAAGAATGGTGTACAAATAAAGAGTATTCTATCTATCTATCTATCTACATCTCAGGTCGCTCCAGGTGAAGACAACATGTGCAGATGAGGATTCAGTGATCATCTGACATCGAGACCTGTGTGCCATGACAGCAGCAGGAAGATTTAATATCTGTCAGACACAATAAGGTCAAAGTGACTAAGTTCTGTCATTGAAAGGCTAGTAGTTAGCTACTGAAGCTAAGAAGAATACCTCTACAGTACACGTGAT